>OZ007501.1:132516623-133716623 GCA_963931805.1 Microdon myrmicae | reverse complement strand
TACCCTTAAATGTCAGAGCACAGTGGATGTACATTGGTCTTAATTGCCTGGACATTACAACGACGAGGAAACACATAATCAGGTAGAGAATTCCACATTCGGGTGATTCGGCTAAAGGATTGTGGCGTCTCTAACAGATACACACACAATTCACAAGCAAAATAGTGAAGAACACGGAACGAAAATCGAATAAGAAAATAGATCAGAGCTGTATACCATAGCGATAACATAACAATTCACATCAGTGGAGTATAGTCGAGTTTAAAAATTAAATTCCAAAATCGGCCAGTAGCCTGATGGGTAACGCTTCGGTTCAATTTTTGGTGATTCTAACTGTCATAGCGTCAGTTCGAATCACACGTTCTTCTTCACTATTATTTCAAACGCTAAAGGATGACTCTCTATGTTTATTTCTGCGCCTGAAGTGGACTTTCAACCTGAAGTAATATGCATTCTGAGATTGGCGTTAATTGCAGGAAAATGTCCGTGGGGGCGGAAGACATCCAGGAAGTTCAGTTGAGCAACGACCGTGATAATACCTATAGAAAATAGATAGGCATGATACATTGCGCCTGTGTTCTAACGACGGAATTGAACGACTTACAGCGGTTCTACTTTTCGCATCCTATCTAGCACGTGTAGCACAGTTTTACGCCTTTTGTGCCTGCCCAATTTTGATTATAGTCTAACTCCATTTTATGAGGAATGTGCGACTTTGAAATAGTGGCCACGTTGGATGGAGAGAAGTATCTTTTGCAGCTCTTAAGGAACCCCAGACATTTGCCCGCACGTTTCACTGTTTAAAGTATGTGGTCGCCCCAATTAAGAGTCGAGTTATTTCGAGTGCCGGGGATTGATAGCTCCTTGGCTCGTCACAAGTACGCTTCGGGGTTCACCTTTGACGACAAGAGGTAGTACTGAGATTTTAGCTCATTGAACTTTACTCAGTTCGATAATCCACATTGATATATCTTGTTGATGTTAGAATTCAATTTATTAAGCATAACCTAATTGATAACGAGGTTCGAAGAGTTTGGTCAGGAATGTTCGTATGAGTATGAGAAACTAAACCTGAAATCATTAGACTCGAGTGAATAGGTTTGTGGGTACTTAATGAGAGATCATTTATAAAGATGAGGAAGAGAGTACAGAACCTTGGGGAACATCTGCATTAATTTGATTGGAGGCAGATTTGACACCATCAAGAACCACTTGAATTGAACGGCCAGAAGGATAGTCTCTTCTCCATTCGATCGGGGAATTGTCCACTTCATGTGAATGGAATTTTGACAAAAGGGCTGGATGCCAAACTCTGTCGAAGGCCTTTGAAATGTCTAATGCGACTACCTCGCTTTCACCGAGGTAGTGGTGGGTGGAATGGCTCCACTTTTCGGTAAGGTAAGCCATCAGATCTCCTGTAGACCTGTTGCTACGAAAGCCATATTGCCGGTCATTGAGGAGGTCATTTGATTCCATATATATATTTCAAAGGTTGGTGGTTATTAGCTGATTCTGTAATGCTCCAAGAAGGATTGCCACCCCCACCCGCCCCACATTTCGTTTTCCACTACATCGATAATGGATACAAATCGAATACTCATCCAATATCATATATTCATATCCCCAAATCTACGTTGAATTCAACGTCAAGCAAATTGAACCAAACGTTCAATTGTCGAACTTGAATTCGATTACAAAAGTCCAAACATCACAATACATATTTTTACATGCATTGTATGTACAACCAAAGGCGTGTCCAAACAAACCCTCTTAATCCACCGACACACAATTCCGGCAATCTAAACATCACAATGCATACGCATTGCAACCAATTTGTTTTCTAACAAATTTTCATCCATATTCTCACCTACTTCCCATGGACTCTGATCCCATTTAAAGTGTAATATAAAATCTTGTTTGCATTAGCCAGATGCGCTAATGGGTAACAAAAAACCCCAAAAAGGATGTGCGATAAAGGGCGATGTGTCCGAGACTTTGAGGAAGGAGAAAAGTAAATTAGAAAATAGTCAGTTGGTAGCGCGAAGGATGTGATAATCTAAGAATAAAGAGTACACTAATATAATTAGTCTATGTTTTACTACGGTTACGGTGCTGAAATGAGTTCCTTGCAAAGTTATGGTCCGCTGTGTTAAATGACATTATAGAATGGAAAATAGTGCGTTTCCCGTGTATTGTGATTTGTTTGTTCTCGGTATTTAAAAAACTCTCTTCGTGTGCATGTGCCCATGGTGCCCATGGTGGTAATATCCTGCGTTTCGCCTCTACATAGACTGCATGGACGGAACATCCAATAGTAGTGTAGTGCTCCGAAAAGTCCTACAATTTCCTTACCCCATAGAAACAATCTCATTCCCCCACATACAAATCCCTACACCCAAATCAACATTGAATTCAATTCAATCCAAATTCCTAAAAGATCCAAAGGCCAAAACGTGCATGTGTCTAAACAAAGGCATATCTATTTTCCGCCGACACACAATTCGAGCTACCATAAATATCCGAATGCATATCTTCACATGCCAGATGTTTTATGACTTGTAAATGCACCAATTCAAAAACCAATACCTAATTCCCACGGATCTTGTGTTACCCATCCGAAGGACACGCAAACTCTTGTCTGCATAAGTCAGACGGATAACAAAAACAAAAAACCCAAATTCCAATGCATATCCTAATTAGCCATAATAGTTTTATGAGAACTCATAAAACCGAACCATTACCCTAATGAGCACATTGAACACCACACCCGAAATCGAGATTTTCCATCTGAAACGTTCGTTTCAAGATACAAAATCACGATTTGTTTTCATTTATAAGGAAGATGCATCGCGATCTACGGGGACAGTTGATAGATGTACATGGTCCCTGGAAGTGCTGCAGGAGACCATCAGGATAATAAATAAATGATTTGACAAAATAAAGAAGACCATGTACGGCTAAATAAAACGGAGTTTTATTCTGATATAGTGAGTAGAGATGTGGCTCTCGTCCGAGTTCTGTTCACAGAGTATCGCTGATGCTGAAGATCACTTGTCCCACGGAAGCCAGCAGAAGCCGCTGGCGGTTGCCCACAGAAGTTTGCGGCACTAGAATCGACAACGATCGGTCGCTACTCTTCCCTCAGGTTTGAGGAAGCCCGGCGTCGACCCCAACGGGTCCCCACAGGAGCGGCCAATAGAGAGCCCGCATCCTTTTCAAGGCCAGGAGACACGCTACCTGAAAGCGAGGCCAATAACTAATACCAGTAGCTACCTGGAAAACCCACGTACGTGACCCCCGTCTCCACGTATGCATAGGGCCAGGACCCAACAACATACTACAAGCATCCATTCAGGAGCCATCGTCCGCGTCTCTTCCTCGTTGATCGAGAAGCACGGTAGCCAACCGTACTACCATTCCAATACCTTAAGGTAGTGCTATGGGTCGATAAGAAGAAAGGAACGATTTGTCGCCCTTTTTGGGAGTTGGCTAAATGTTCGCTGATTTCCATCTCCCAGTAAAATAAGACAAATGGAAGAGTTTCCGCAGTGGTTTAGCGGGTGAAGAAGAACACCTCTTCAAGAAAATTGGGGTAGTGCCATCCAGACCCACAGATTTGTTTCCGTTCAGCTCTTCGAGGGCACATGCAACAGTACGCATTCGAAAGCGAATCTGGCTCATGGTATGCTGCTTGCTCTCAAGTTCAGGCCGAACTGGTATGGTATCAAGCAGCATCGAGTTCACTGCAAAATATGCAGCGAGTAGATTCACTTTCTCCATTGCACTGGTGACTGGTCTGTCATCGACTATAAGCAAAGGAATGGATGACGAGACCGAGTTTTGAATGTTTTTCACGAAAGCCCAGAAGTTTCTACTACCTGTGGGAGAGTGTAGTATTTTTTGTCTCTCTCTCTCTCTCTCTCTCTCTCTCTCTCTCTCCCTCTCTCTCTCTCTGATCATGCAAGAACTTTGAGTTATGTACATTTAAATCACTCGCAATAATGATTTCAGTGTGCTAATATAGGGTCAAGATCCTATCCATATAGTCAGATAGAGCATCAATTCGTTAAAGGATGTGTTTCTATCCAAGTTTGGGCTTCTGTGCTTACGAACGTAATGTTTTAGCCACTAGAAATTAATTTCTAGATTGGCGCAAGGACCATATTGTGGGATAAGCCGATAAGCAATATCACTACGTATGTTTGTGGCTAGACCACAATGTGGAAAAATCAGAGACACTAAGTTATAACCAGGTAGACTGAAATCGGAGTTATCTGTATTAGTTATTACCTGGGTTTCGCTCAGTGCATCATCGCCAGTTATACTAAGACCATCAGCGGAGCTCCGAAAGATGGTCAAGGATTTCTTCCGACCATTTTACGGAGTCTATCGTTTGATTTTTTTGCACTAACGGGCACAAAAGGAGCTTTTGCAGTACCCTTGAGTGACAGAGCACAGTGCGAGCGTATGGAGAGGACGTGGATAAGGAAAGGAGGGCTCGATGTATATAGGTCTTGAATGTCTGGGCATCACAACGACGAGGAAACACATGATCAGGTAAAACATTCCACATTTGTGTGGTTCGGCTAAAGAATGACTCTCTATGTTTACTTGTGCGCCTGAAGTTCACTTTCAACGTGACCTGATGCGCAGTCTCAGATTGACTGGTATCACGGGAAAATGGTTGAAGGGGCCGAACACATTCAGCAACTACTGTTGAGCAACGACCGTGGTACTACCTATAGAAAAGAGATAGGCATGATACGTTGCGGCTATGTTCTAATGACGGAATTGATCGACTTACGGCTGAGTCCCCAATAAGTTTCACTGCTCGTTTTTGCATCCTGTCGGGCTCGTGTTGTGCGGTTGTGGAATCCTTACCAAATATGGGAGTTGAACTCCATTTTTGGATGAATATACGCCTTGTAATTAGTGGCCAGGTTGGATGGAGTGAAGTATCTTTTGCATCTCTTAAGGTTCATAAATGTCAAAGTTATTCAATGTTTATATGCCAACATAAACGATGGGACTCTCTATACCGTCACTTCGACGGCAGCACGAGTCACAAGTAATATTATTATTCTACCCGCGAGAATGGTCCTCCCTGCACTAGAAATTACTATATAATAATAATTAATGAAAATCCAAACGAAAACGATTCTACCTAACATATTGGTATATTTTAAGGTCATCTTAATGTTACCTGATGTGGCAGTTCGGCCCCAACTTAAAAAGAAGAGGCATTCCATTCACCAAATTCATTTTCCCTGATCGATCACATTCCTAAATGTTATTCCATGTGGATTCCTTGTACTTTTGAAAATTAGTTCTTACATATTCGTAAAGATTGTCCTATGCGTGCTATGGATCAAGTTCTTTTCCATAAGAATTGAGAGCAACAAATTTCTTTCTTCGTACTTCGCCTAAGCAAAGGCCATTGCGGAGCAACAGCAGTAAACGAAAATGCTGTTCCCATAGGGCTAAGTAAACAATGGTAATTACCATTATCCCATGATCGCCTAAAAGAAAACACACACCCGATTGTTTACGTAAGCAATCCAACAGAAGTGTGACAATTCTGCTGATCACAAAATGATCTACAGCAAACAGACAGCAACCTCCGCATCTGTACGTGTGAGCGCGATCTTCCCTGGTGGAGAGATTCTCTTCTCGATTAAGAGAAAGTCACCACCCAGGGAAAGCGAAAGGAGAAAAGTCACCACCAGCAAAAGGGAAAAAAAAACTATGGGGTGAATAGGATCATCCCCAGAGAAAGTAACCTCAGTCGATATCGAGAATCCAAACAGGGGAGTAGAAAAGTGAATCATCCAGCGAAGGTCGCGCGTGTATCAGAAAGTCGAGATTAATATGTGGACTGTGAATTAATTAAGTGTGATATTAGTTAAAACATTTTTTAACAGTAGATAATCATAAACAATAAGCAAAATTAAGTACATTAAAAATTTCCGTTGAATTTGACACTTCGCTTGCAATCGGGTAGTTTACGTCGCATACAATACACAAATTTGTCCTTTGCTTCAAAATAGGCCTCAGTTTCGGCGATCAACTCTTCATTCGACGAAAATTTCCTCCCAGCGAGCATTCTTTTGAGAAAGGTTGGCGCAAGGCTAATAACCAGGCCCGTAAATATGAATTATTATGGCAAATTTAACAAGCCTCGGATATGGACCGGATACACGACGACGACCACGGAAACGAAAATGGCTAAATGATTTAAGGATTTTTTCATGGTACATACGCTCACTATACAGAGCTCGAGCTGCACAGCAGCTAGCCGATGCCCTGTCCGAATATAAGGCTGACATAACAGCATTACAAGAAATAAGATGGACGGGGAGTGGTGTTTTTCAAAGAAAAGAGTATGACATTTATTACAGCTGACACGCAAAACACCATGTGCTCGGGGTAGGCTTTCTAGTCAGCCAAAAACTGAAGCCTGCCATCATCGGCTTTAATGCAATAAATGAAAGGCTATGCACTCTTCGCGTGCGAGGCAAATTTAAGAACATAAGCCTCATAAACGTTCACGGACCTACAGAGGAGTCCCCTGGCGACGAAAAAGAAGAATACTATGAGAACGTCGAACGGGCCCTCAATGCCTGCCCAAGATACGATGTGAAAATCGTTCTTGGGGATTTGAATGCAAAAATAGGTCGCGGGCCGGTTTTCAGACACTACGCAGGTTCCCATAGTTTGCATGAGAACACTAATGACAATGGACTACGAGTCATCGAATTGGCAGCATCGAAAAACTTGGTCGTTGCGAGTACCAGGTTTCCCCGTAAAGATATCCACAAAGCCACCTGGGTATAACCTGATGGAGCCACTCGCAACCAAATTGCCATGTGCTGATAGATCGCCGCCACTCTTCGAGCCTGATGACGGTACGAACGTACCGAGGTGCCAACGTCGACTCGGATCACTATCTTGTTGGTACAGTTTTCCGAGCGCGGATTGCCTTACGGAGAGGTATTGCATTCGCGGATCAGGTTCGAATCAACACGGCTGCCTTACGCAATGAGAATACCAGTAACAGCTTTGGCCATGCATTAAGACTCTCCCTCGAAGAACTCGACGGAGGGGGAGTAAGTCCTGGGGCCAGAATGCTGGGCGTAGAAGAGAAATGGACACGCCTTAAGAATACTGTCATTAGTACTGCCAACTCCATCTTAGGTACTAGGGACTGAACGTAAGAATGCTGCCTACCGGGTAATGCAGCAGTCTCATAGGACGCGGGTATGCGAGGAGAAATACAAAGAGCTCAGAGATCCGAAAAAAGACTTCACAGACAAAAGAAAAGTGCCTGGGAAAAAAATCTTGTCTGTGAAATAGAGAAAAGTAGAGAGCGAGGTCCCCAACAGGCGCGGAAGTTCTACCAAATAATCCGCAGTATGACGCGGTACACACCACGCTGCACTTACTGCAAGGATAAAGAGGGTAATCTGATCACCGATCCTGAAGGTATTCTAGAGCGATGGGAAGTGCACTTCAATGAATTGCTAAATGGCCAGCTCACAGAAGAATTGGAGGCTCCACCAATGCAAGACCAAGACCAAATGCTGCCGTCACCAAGCATTGAGGAAGCCATTAGACAGTTCAAATCAAATAAAGCCCCTGGAGCTGATGGCATACCAGCTGAGCTGATCAAAAAAGGAGAGACAGCGTTACATCACACAATTCACGAGATCGTGGTGCACGTATGGGAGCAAGAGGAGATGTCGGAAGATTGGCGTCGCGGTATAATTTGCCCCATACATATGAAAGGAGATATCACACTGTGCAGCAACTATAGGGGTATAACATTGCTGAGTACCGCCTATAGGATACTTTCCACTATCCTACAAGATCGGATAGCCCCTTACGCTAAAGCCATCATTGGTCAATATCGGTGTGGCTTCATCCCAGGCAAATCAGCAATGGATCAGATATTCACCCTTAGGCAGGCGATGGAAAAATGTCTGGAATTTAAGATTCCACTATATCGTCTGTTTTCAGACTTCAAGGCCGCCTACGACAACATAGCCAGGGTAGAACTATATAATGCCATGAGAGAATTCGGCATTCCAAACAAATTGATACGACTTTTTAGGTTGACCATGACCAACGTCACTAGTCAAGTAAAAGTAGCGGGATTGCTGTCCAAACCAATAAACATCTATAATGGACTCCGACAACGGGACGGTCTGGCCTGCCTCCTCTTCAACCTGGCGTTGGAGAAAGCAATCCGTGACTCTGGCGTTACAACAAGAGGGACTATTGTCACCAAGTCCAGCCAGATGCTTGCCTACGCAGATGACATCGACATCATCGGTAGAACCAAATCGGCGGTACAGGAATCCTTCACCCGGATCGAGCAGGCGGCACAAAAACTGGGACTGCACATTAATGAGGGAAAAACCAAGTACATGGTGGCAACTTCTGCGAAGAGAAGACCTAACGTTGGTCAAACGATCAGGGTAGTGGAGCACGAATTTGAAGTAGTGCAATCCTTTAACTACCTTGGGTCAATAGTATCAGCCGATAACAATATGGAAGAAGAAATACGCGAACAGCTGATTAAATCCAACAAAGCCTACTATGGTCTATCAAGGCTCTTTAAATCCCGAAATTTATCCAGAACATCCAAGCTACTACTGTACAAGACCATGGCCTTACCAGTACTCATGTATGGATCCGAGACTTGGGTGCTTAATAAAAGGCACTCTGAACTCTTGGCCGCGTTCGAGAGAAAGGTCTTAAGGAGAATTGTTGGCCCCGTATGTGAGGGAGGACGATTCCGGAGACGCTACAACCATGAGTTGTACGCAATCTACCTTGAAGCTCATATTGTAAGAAAAATTAAGCTCGGTAGACTCCGGTGGGCGGGACACCTAGCTCGAATGAGCGAAGAGGAGCCTGCCCGGAAAGACCTTTGTGGCAGGATGTATGGAAGGAGACAGCGCGGCAGACGTTGTCTGCGATGGAGGGATGGCGTAGACCAGGACGCCCAGAGCCTGGGAGTGCTAAACTGGATGACATCGGCACGAAATCGTGACCGGTGGAGAGATTTGTTAAATAAGGCCAAGACCGGATCCCGGTTGTAGTGCCGATGATGATGATGAGCATTCTTTTGAGATCTGAGAACAGGAAATAGCCCCAGCGACTATAATAGCCAGATCTGGAGAATACGGTGGATGCGGAAGCAATTCGAAGCCCAATTCATGAATTTTTGCCATCGTTTTCACTGACTTGTGACACGGTGCATTGTCTTGGTGAAGCAGCACTTTCTTTTTCTTCAAATGCGGTCGTTTTTCGGCGATTTCGTCCTTCAAGCGGTCTAATAACGCTGTGTAATAGTCGCTGTTGATGGTCCTTCCTTTTTCAAGATAGTCAATGAAAATTATTCCGCGCGCATCCCAAAATACAGACGCCATAACCTTGCTAGCCGACTGTTGCGTTTTTCCACGCTTTGGGGCGGGTTCATCGTGTGCAGTCCACTCGGATGACTGTCGATTGGACTTCGGAGTGAAATGATGGAGCCATGTTTCATCCATTGTCACATATCGACGCAAAAACTCGGGTTTATTACGCTTGATCATCTCCAAACACTGCTCCGAATCATCAACTCGTCGTTGTTTTTGGTCAAAAGTAAGCTCGCGCGGCACCCACTCTGCACAGAGCTTTCTCATACCCAAATATTCGTGAATGATATGATGTACACGTTCAGTTGATATCTTTAGAGTGCCTGCTATTTCATTCAATTTCAATTTACGGTCATTCAAAATCATTTTGTGGATTTTTCTAATGTTTTCGTCGGTAACAACCTCTTTTGGGCGTCCACTGCGTTCACCGTCTTCGGTGCTCATTTCACCACGTCTAAACTTAGCATACCAATCCTTGATGGTTGATTTTCCTGGGGCGGCGTCTGGAAACTCGGCATCGAGCCAAGTTTTTGCTTCAACTGTATTTTTTCCCTTCAAAAAGCAATATTTTATCAACACGCGAAATTCCTTTTTATCCATTTTTTTCACTATAACAGAAGTTGCTTCACTCAAAATACTATAATTCACAAACTAATGATCCGACATCTGTCAAATTTATACACGCGCCTTTTGAAGGTTAGGGCTAACTAATCATATGGATTTAATTCTAATGCCCCCATCTATGTGCCGGGCCGGGGACTTTTCAATTGACCTGTTAAGAAAAGCCAAATGTACCCACACCAGTTCTTATAGACTCGCCACGGGTGTTCAAGTGTTTTGCGAAGCTATGTATTATTTATTAACAAAAACAATATATATGTATTATATGTATTAATAAAAATAAAATTTAATAACGATAAAATAAAAATTAAAAAAAAAAAAACAAAATAAGCTTTGTGTTTCATTCGTGCTGTATTCGCTCCGTGTTCCTAGTTGTTCTTTCTGTGTGTAGACAGTTTTCGGCGGAACACTTCAGAGACTTCGGCTAAAAGACAAAATTCCATATGACCAAGGGACTACCACTCCATTCCGTCAATCCAGTTTGGATGACATTAAGAGTGTGTATTTTATTTGATTTTTTTTGGTGGTTTTCAATGATTCACATTGTCATCCTATCCTACGCAAACAAGAACGCATAATGTACTTATTGAAGTCCAGAAACTACAAAAATCTAGTTATTTTTATAAACTTCTCTCAGCTGAGGCAAATCTTCAGGGTTGAGACATTCATAAATGTTGTCTTTGTCGCGAAAGAGAGTTCTCTCTAACATAAAACCAATAACGACCTTTAAACGACTACATTTTCTAGACTGATTGATAGCATACCATAGCATTACGATTTGACAACCTTATCTTTTATCATCGATAAAACCACAAAGACGATTTAATTTATGCTTTTAGAATGATGTTATCTCTTAGTACCTAACATTACATGACAGACCTTTTCTTGTCATGTGTAATAAAAGTATATTAAGCGAAAATGAAGTATAGACTAAAATCTAAATTGATGTACTTGTTCTTAGTAATCATTTTATACTAATACGAGTATCCGTCCATAATTGTGCCTTTATGGTTTTCATTTTAAAAACACCTGAGATGTATATTTTTTACAGTGTCACAATTTTTGAAGTTTGAAGTTAGACTGCTACACTCATTGTCCCAAAGTCTATACTTCGCGTGTTGCCTTGTTCACTACGCAATTTATTCATCATGCGCGTATATATAATAGCAAGTACATTATTTTACGCGTATATAGTAAGGACAAGGGAATCTACCCCATTTCCTCACATATCTATAAATACATCCAAAGATACCTGTGAAGAATGAATAAATATACATATGGGGGCCTAAATGGACACAAACGCCTACCTCACGAGCAAAAAAGTGCGTCTATTCTAACGTCATCATAATTGCCACTATTCCTGCATAATTAAATGATCAAAGTTCGTTTCAATACAACAATCGTTAGATACATACATTTAAAACATAGCACCCTTCCAAGGAGGGGTAGAGGGAATTCTGACCATTTCAGTAATTTATGATGTTTTTCGGTTTGCCAAGATTTTTAAATAATTCTTATCAACACGGCACTAGTTTCTTCTCAGGGTCAAAAACGCGACATGACGCCATGGAACCGCTGATATTCTATAGTGAAATCGAAAAATTATTTTGCCGTAAACATTCACACAAGGGCAATACATTTTTTAGTGGTCATATTAAAATAAAAACAAGTGAGTACGGTTTACGGAAAATACGTATGTTTACAATAGAGATTTATATTAGTGAAATTTTTATCTTTGTTGGGGGTTATTTAAGATATCATCATTTGGGGTTGGGGGTTACTTAAGATATCATCATTAGGTTAAAACGTTCTTAAATAAATTTGACTAGTTAGCAACATTTAAAGAGAGTCCAAAAAAGTAAAATAAAGAAATAGGTGAAATAAAAAAAGAACAGGTTGCATCAAAACACAAAGTTCTTTAACATATGATTAGGAGAATTTTGGAATTCCATCTAGATACATAATTTCAAGCTAACGGCAAAGTTGATAGAAACTCTGTTTTTCATTTTTTCCTCCTTTTTTTTTTTAATTGCATTTTTCAAATATTAAAACCTTTTGTCACCTTACAGTGGGATATAGTCTCTTACGGGTGGAATAAAAGCCAACATTACAAGACAAGTAAAATAACATTGCCTAAAAAATCTAGTCTAGGAACGTCATAACTACCAACGCAAATCCTGTCAATTTCGCCACAGATATTAACAGAAGCTCCATAATTTAAAGGTCAACATCAGTTATTAAGGCTTACCTCTTCCCCCTCCATTGCGTTTTCGCAGGTGTTCCCCAAATTAATTATTAATGAAAACTGCCAGCGCGGCAGTTGTTTTTTTTTTTTTTTTTTTTGTAATGAATTGGCTTGCGGGGTTTCCACGTTTTTGAAAAACATCCTTTTGTGCTTACCCGAAGTAATGAGTGCGTACGTATTTTTCAGGGGCTTATTTGAAAAGCAAAATTTGTGAACCAACAATTACTTTCAGCCGTTGGTTAAGATATAACACTGGCAAAGAAGAGGTGGGTGAGGTTATGCTTTTAACCTAACAATGTTATTCGCTTACTTGGAAACAAATAAAATACATTAAAAGCAAGAGAATTGTAGATATTAAAGTACGGTTCTATTTTGGTTAGGCTTTAAGGTAATTATACCCTGTTCTGTGTATCATTACACGTGCGGTCTATCGACGTCAGGTTGGACGTGTTATCCTTTATTTAATATAAAGATCTATTTACGTCAAGTAGAAAGTAGAGAAGTCTGCGACAAATGCTACTGTAAATAATTGAGAACATTAAAGCGGCATAAAAGGTAGAAATGTTACTGTAGGGACACGGTCACAATGCCATTAAGGGCCCATTATCAGGCCCGTGTCCGATGGGTGTTGGATAAAAAACACTAAATAGACTGGATGGTAGAGCGCAACCTTGGGGAACCCCTGAATTAACTTAACGGGATGCAGATTTAACGCCGTCAGATACTAACTGAAGTAACCAATTGGGAAGACAATCTCTTGGACGTTGGATGAAGAATGGATAATAAAATGTAAAAATGCAATTTTGAGAATAGGGAAGTGCTGAAAATTCGCTCAAAGACGCCGCTGCAGCTAGACGTTGCTTTAAAATATTTTTAAAACGAACTGTAATTTATTATTGTGAATTCTTCTGCATTTGAGATGTTCAATTGTGACTGACGCATACGAGAGAAGTGTCAAAAACAAGAGTGACGGAGAAAACATAATACATAGTGAATAAAGTCTCATCAAAATAAATAAAGGGTTTTGAAGTAATTGAAGGATAAACTTGAATTGTCGCTTCTTTGGGGTTAGGTAGGCGTTGGTCTAAGTATTACTGTATAATTAACATAATAAAAAAGTTGTTTTTACTTCAAAGCAATACAAAATATTTATCCCTTCGGTTAAATCCTAAAGACCCGGTAGGCGTAGGTGTGATGAGCCGACACTACCATAAGGGAACAAATCATCAAGAAAACAGCGACCCGGCAAAACGAAGACGTAGGGAAAAACGGAAAAAGTGGGATATAGGCGTCGGCACGTGGAATGTTCGAACGTTTTATAAACCAGGTGCGATACAGACGGTCGTAGAAAACGCGAAACAATATAAAATGGACATCGTCGCGCTTCAGGAAGTCCGACTTCCACATCAAGTAATCGAAACCAACGGGTTTACACTGGCGTGTGGGGATACCGATATACATAACCTCGGGACTGGCTTCATCATAACCAATAAGATTACGCCCCATGTAAAAGATGTGAAATTTATTAATTACCGAATGTCGGTGCTAAAAATACAGGGACCATGGTACAATTATGTATTTATAAACATACATCTACGGACGAAGAAACGAAGGACACATTCTACGAGACCCTAGAGGATGTATTCGATGGGATCTCATCATTCGATGGGATCTCATCATTCGATGTTAAAATTCTCCTCGAGGACCTCAATGCAAAAATTGGAAAGGAAGACATCTTCCAACCAACTATAGGTAAAGAGAGCCCACACGACATTTCAAATGATAATGGAATTCTAATTATCACGTTCGCAGCGTCCAAAGATCTGGTAGTGAAAATAACGATGTTTAAGCACAAGCAAATCCATAAACCCACATGGATATCACTCGACGGCGTAACGCCTAACCAAATAGACAACTTCCTCATAGACAAAAGACACCCCTCGAATATCCTTGACGTAAGATCATATAGAGGAGCAGATCGCGACTCCGATCACCTTTAAGTGATGGGCAAAATTAGAAGTCGGATCGCAGCAAACCCACATGAGCAAGCACACGAGACAATCAAAAAGTTTGACATTGATAAACTAAAAGACCTACGCAAAAGGGCTGGATATCAAGACGAACTAACGAATAGATTTAGCATACTAGAGAATGGGAGTAGTGAGGAAGAGGAAACCAATAATCTGGGCACTAAATGGACATCGATCAGACACACTATCAAACAAACAGCCCAAAAGTTATTAGGATTGAAGAAAACAATTAAGTCCAAACCTTGGTTTGACGATGAGTGCAGGGCGAAGATCGAAGAACGTAAACGCCTCAGAGTGATCCACTTAGAAAGATATGATGAAGTCAACGCAGTAAGATATGCGACAATTCGGAGAGAGACAACGAGACTCTTCAAATGAAAAAAACGCGAATGGGAGAAGACTAGGATCGAAAGAATCATAGAAAATGCCAGAGCGAAGAACACCAGACATATGTATGCCGGCATAAATTCTATTAGAAATGGCTACCGAAAGAGAGCCAACATAACCCGAGACACAAACGGCTATCTGGTGACAGAAATAAATAATATAGCGACGAGATGGAAGCAGTACTTTGAGAACCTGCTCAATGTGCGCAACAATCAACCACAAATAAACCCACCAGACGTACATACAGCCGAGCCTCAGATCCCAGAGCCCTCTTTCGACGGAATTGTAGACGCAATAAACCGATTGAAAAAACAACAAGGCTCCAGGTCGACTGCATACCGGCAGAGCTTGTGAAGCACAGAGGAGAGGCAACCGCTCGAAAGATCCTCCAACTGATTAAAACAATATGGGATAAGGAAGTCACTCCGGAAGAATGGAAAACCTCAATAGTCGTCCCCATTTTCAAAAAAGGTGACAGATCTGACTGCGAAAGTTACAGAGGAATATCATTGGTCCCAACCAGATACAAAATAATATAATAAATAATCACACCCCACGCAGAAGACATATTGGGGGACTACCAATGCGGATTCCGTAGGAACCGGTCAACGAGCGACCAAATGTTCACAATAAGGCAACTACTGGAAAACAAGGGGGAATACGGAGAGAGGGTGCACCAACTGTTTGTTGACTTCAAAAAAGCCTACGACTCAGTAGCAAGACAAAGACTCTACCATATTGTTGTTGAGTTGGAAATCCCGAAAAAATATGCCGCCCTCACTCAAACCTGCATGAACGAAAACAAAGAGCGAGTTAGAATAGAAACCCACCTCTCAGAACCTTTTGAAATCCGGGACGGACTAAAACAGGGCGATGGCTTCTCACCATGTCTCTTTAACCTTGTCCTCGAGTACGTCATCAGAAGACGACAACATGGCCGGATCATCTCTGAACGAGGTCACACAAGTGCTCACATATGCGGATGACATCGCCGTTTTGGGCGATAATCTAGAAATTGTAAGTAAAAACAGTGAAATTATCATGCAAGCGACAGAAAAGGCGGGCCTAGAAATAAATGAAGGCAAAACAAATTACATTAAATTACAAATTACGGGGAGAGCAGGTGGTCCTCATAGAACACATAAAAACATCAGGGGCAAGATATTTGAAAAAGTTAAAGAAGATAAATATCTGGGAACAACTTTGACACCCAGTAACGAAATATCCTAGGAAATTAACAAAAGACTACACTCTGGCAACGATAGTTGGCATGCAGTCATTAAACTGCTGAAATCCAAACGTAATATAAAGCTCCGTGTCTATAGAACCATAATCATGCCGATTGTCCTATACGAATGCGAAACATGGGCTTTCACAAAACGGAAAAAAAACAAATGCCGTGTATATGAGAATAAAGTTTTAAGGGGTATTTTTGGCGGCAAATATGACGAGAGGGCAGAACAATGGATGAAACTCCACAACCACGAATTGGAAGAGCTATACGGCAAACCTACAATTGTGGGAGTAATCAAGTCGCGAAGGAACAGGGAACATTGACGGAGTCGAGTCGGTGAGGTCAAGAACTTTCGAGTTCATACAGCCAATAAATAGTAAATAGGTTAAATTCTAAAAAGTTGCAGGATAACGTGTTATATGAGCTAAGTTCATTTACGTAGAAATCGAAATATTGCGTTTTAATAAATTGAAAAATATTGGTAACTGATAACATAGTCTGGCGCAAAACTAATGACCTTGCCCGGAAAAACAAATGATCATGGGAAATTTAATAAGCCTCAGGACTTGCTAAATAAGGCCAAGACCGCTTCTAGGTTGTAGTGCCGATGATGATGATGATAACATAGTAATATATCGCTTTTGGTTTTTAAGGTATATCATTTATCAATCCAATTAGCATAATTAACATGCTTATAAAAATATATTCTCGATGGCTCTAAAAAAAAGACTTAAGTTTCTTTTAAAATTAATGAACGAAGAACAAAAACATAAGTCCATGGAAAAAACGAATTCCAATCGAAATGGAGAAAAAAATGGTTTACATTTTTGGTTAATAAAATTATTAAAAAATCAACTCTTATTTTCTATTCATGAATTATTAGTTTAGAATTAACAATGTTTTGTAATTAATTTTATTTATTCTTCTCCAGTCTGCTTATGCGTACGGGATTTATTGTATTGTGGTGTGCATGCACAGGTGCGTAATGCGAGAATTTAAATTACACTGAATCACTCAAGCTACGCTGACGGAAGCCTACACTTCCAGCAGAGTTACACTGCCATCAGGGTAGAATTCATCAAGAAAACACCGGCACAGCAAAAATAAGTCTAAAATTATAATTTAAAAAAAAAAAAAAAACGGCACGGGGAATATCCAAACGTTATACGATACAAGAGTTTTGAAGTGAGGTAAGTCAAAAATCGATAAGTTGGTGTTGACACTTCTTAGCATTCGGTACATCGGTTCGTTGGAGCTGTAAGCAGTGTGAAGGAAGGAATGTGGAACGGGAGAGAATTACGTATGTTGAATGTTTTTTTTTTCTTCTGATATGGCGGACTATTTGAAACGCCAAGACTCGCGGGAACAAAAATGAATGACCAATATACACAAAACAAACTCACGAAAAACTCGATAGGCGTATGTGTTATGAGTCGACACAACCATAACGAAACAACTCATCAAGAAAACACCGACTCGGCAAAAAAGACGTAGGAAAAAAAGGAAAAAAGCGGTATATACACGTCGGCACGTGGAATTCTCGATCGCGATATAAACCAGGGGCGATACAAACGGTCATAAAGAAACAATATAAAATGGAAATCGTCGCGCATCAGGTGGCCCCACTCCCACACCAAATAATCGAAACCAACAGATTCACACTTGCCAACCAACAGACACACATAATCTCGGAACCGGCTTCTGTATTTGACAGGATTTCATCATTCGATGTTAAAATTGTACTCGGGCCTCAACACGAAAATTGGGAAGACAGGTATATTCCATCCAACTATATGCAAAGAAAACCTTTATGACGTCTTAACGATAATGGACATCGACCTATCACGTTCCTAGCATCAATAGATTGTAATGAAAAGCACGATGTTCAAACACCAAAAAGTCCATAAGGTGACATGGATATCGCCCGACACCGCAACGCATAATCAAGTAGACCACTTTCCCATATGAACATTATTGACATAAGATCCTACAAATGAACTCCAACCATGTTCTAGTGATTTAGAACGAAATTAGGCATCGGGCCGCAGTAAACGACAGAGCTAGTCATGGGAGTTGAGCAAAAGGTTCAATTTTTTTATTATTATTATTATAATATTTTTTTTAAACACTTCTCTCGGAAGAACCGAATCTATAGCGCCGTGTGGGCGCCCCGATATGCCACCAAACAACTATCGCAGTTCCTTCTGAACAGTTTCAGATTGTAACGCCGTGGAACATTCGCGCGGGGAGGGAGTTCCACAGCTGTCCCGTTCTGTAACGGAACGAGTTCTGATGCAGATGAAAATTTGTGCGATCCGTCGGATTGTCGGATTGATTGGACAATAGACCGAATTTCGGGGATTAATGCCACGAACCTCCGAAGAACAGTACCCATGATAATATCTGTAAAACAGCCATGGGTCGGCTACGCGCCTTCGATGTGATAGCGACTGTAGTCCCGATGTCAGTGCAGTGTCCCCGATCAGAGGGATCGCTTCTGTATGCTCCCAAGTAGGTCGAGGGTATGTTCAGGGGCAGAGCTCCAAACATTAGGGCAATATTCGAGCGCGGTTCTTGGATTTGGATTTGGGACTTATACAGGAGAAGAAAAAATATTTCTTGGCTCTAAAAAAATAGCTCAGTTTTCCTAAGGCGGACCTGGCACTGTTCGGCACGGGTTTATACCACCATACATCCCCACAGACCGTGACGCCGAACAATTTCATGCTTTCCCCAATTTCGAGATCCTGGCCATTCATGGAACCGATGATCCACTTTTCTTTGGGAATGTTTTACATTATGTCTTCGTTGCATTGAAGTCGACGAGATTAGCCTTTCTCCACTACAGGACCATATTCAGATCCCGATTCAAAGAGTTGATCTGACTACATCTCAGGTGGTGTGACCTTAATGCACTAATCGGTCGATCACTCGAAAAAGAGGAAACAAGCGTGCTATCATCCGCGAAACTGAACACTTTGTTATCCGTCGATTCCACCAAATCACTTATGTGAAGCATAAATAAAGTTGGAGGCAAAATAGAACCTTGAGACACCCCAGAATTAATAGGATACAGATTCGAACAATCGCCGTCCACAACAACCCGGATCGATCGATTCTCGAGGAAGCTCCTCGTCCAGTCGCAAAGCTGTTGGGAAAGTCCATAAGAACGAAGTTTGCTCAGCAATGCCCCGTGCCAGACGCGGTCAAAAGCCTTGGACATATCCAATGCGACCGCCCTTGACTCACGATGCCGTTCAATCGCAGATGTCCATGTATCGGTTATAAGTGTCAAAGGGTCTCCTGTGGACCGCCCGCCACGGAATCCGTATTGACGATCATTCAGAAGTCCGTTGCACTCCAAATACTTAACCAACTCTGTTTTGATGACTTTTTCCATTACCTTAGATAAAATAGACAGTAATGCTATCGGACGGTAATTTTGTGGAAGACACATTTTTCCCGTCTTTGGTGGGATTGGTGGGATTGGAGCGCCATTGCTTAAAAGCTTTATTTTTTGCCGATGTAATCAGATCGCATTTTTTATCAAACCAAGGTTTATCAGACGAACTTCGTTTGATGGAATGTGGAATATACATCTCCATCCCCAGAAGAATAATCTCTGATACCGACTCCGCGCATGCGTTAACATCGGAGTTTCCGAAGGACACCTGGGACCATGGAAAGGATGCGAAGAAATGTCGCAAATCGTCCCAGTTAGCAGCCCCATACTTCCATACGTGGCGAACCCGCCCAGGTCGGTTAATCGCTTGATATGCAAGTGCTTGCGCGACAGATACCAAGCAGTCATCTGAGTTTCCCAAAGGCGCAAAAACCTCCACGGTATAAATACTCGGTTCGGATGTCGTGTTCGCATAATCGCGTCGAACATCCGGCACTCGCGTTGGCTCCCCCACGAGTTGAGTCAAGTTGTGGCTTACAGCAAACATTTCCGCCAGCCTTCCGGACTCGTCGGTTCTGTTAGAATGTAACAACCAGCCGGAATTGTGTAGATTAAAATCGCCAAGAACAACAGTGTCAGAAGCTGGGTGGTTGATCTGTATTCAGTCGACAGTATGTGAAAGATGTTCGAAAAATGTCGCCGGTCGATCGTCATTCGGGGAGCGGTAAAGACAACAAAGAAATTTAACGGAACTGTCAACCATATGATGTCCATATTATTGGGTTCCAACACCTCCATCCTCTGGCAAGCCAGATTGGACCGCGCGAAGACGCAGACTCCGCCTTAAAATTAAAACGGAATCTCGAGTGCAAGTCGTATCCTGAGCAACGAAGATATGTCGAATCGACCTGGGTCTCAGTTAGTGCAAGGATATCAGGTTTCGTTGTTTGCAAATATTGGTGGACGGCGTTTACATTCGTATTGGTAAATCCGATGCCCCTGATGTTACTAAATGCCGTTACCAGTCGAGCATGGGCAGAGCTTCGAGGGCGAGCCCGGTTATGCGATGACGAGCCTCTCAAAGTTCCATTATTTATCATGATATCTGCATGATGTTCCCTCTGACATAGTCCCCCCCGGAGATCCGAATGGGAGACTAGTTTACCTCCGGTAATGATTGTACTGTAAAATATAAATGGCGGAACATGTGTTCACAGAATGCTTCAGACTTGAGATCGTACGAATGACATTGGAGCGACATACGGAACGGGCAGTTATTCCATATGTAACAGTGTTCAATAAAGTTTCAATCATTAACTTCCCACCTGTATTACCACCATTCTTTCTTCTTTATGGTGTTAATAAAGGAAACACCGAAAAGTATTTATTGTAAACATAAAAATGTAGGCTATACTGTTTATTGTAACCACTAAAACAAGATCGCTGAAGTATCAGTACCTGATCCAACTGAAACCTCCATTACTATTATGGTGGGAAAATAAATTCACTCGCGCAAATCATATTTTTTTCTTTTTGAATGCTCTTGTGACCTTTCAACTCAAAATATTAATTCTGATGAATAGGTGCAATCGTTCAAATACTTTTTAACGTATTCAGTTACAGTTTCAGAGATATTATTATCAGAAACAGAAAATGGTTACATACGCAGAAACAGAAAATGGTTACATACGCAACCTAGAGACTCTCAACCCAGTTGTCTCCATTATACCCCATTGTATATCAGTCTAAAGTAAGAACTTTACTCAATTTTACGCAAAACAATCAACAAAATGATTTTGAAATACCCCAGTGACATTTTATCAGTGAAATTTTTGACTTCATATTGTCAAACATCATTCTCATGTCGTTGCAAAACAACACAAGTATCTATAAATATTTACGATCAAACTTTGCACGCAAAACTAAGTTTGTTTTTTATTCCTTTGTCATGTAGGTTACTTTAACACATTTGTAATTCTATGTTGGGGCGAGGGTGGCACCCGTCATCGCTACGGGCATCACCATGGCAATTTACATGGGCCTATCCTCAGGCAGTTGGAAACCACATTTTCGTCCCGCATGAGTCATTAATTTGAATACGACTCTCTAGTTCCTTATGATAAACTGTGTGTTCTATTTTATTAGCCATTAATTTGCGTAATAGATTCATTTTTCATCGGTAGCTAGGAGTAGGTCGGAAATCAAGTAGACGCTCCCCGTTATGCATTAATAAACTACGACAAAAGGCATTCAGGATGGTCCTTCGAAACACGTATTTTCCTATCTTCACAGAATATTCTCATGTGCTTCTGGCAATTGGTCTATATATAGTTTTAAATTTCATTAACAGTCAGTTTTCAATATCGCAAATTTGATTACACTTCGGGGATTTAGATTAACGACTTTAGCGGGGAAGGTAGAACTTGAATTCCAGAGTTTTCAAATAAGTTTTGTGGCGTAGATATTTGGTTTGTCACTTCACGGATGTTAAAATGGATGCCATGGATATTACCCACATATGTGTAATATTCATAGCATGCTGCATAGACGTGTTTTACTCGTACTGTACATAGGCTCTGTATACCGAATAAGAAGCGCGCGTGCGACGAGGACGAAATTTGAACCACCGGAAATGGACGGGTTTAATAACAACTTATTTGTAATGGAGACAATTTCAGGGGATTAATCACCAGCCAAAAGTGAGCGACATTTTCTTCGGGGTGCTTTAGAGAAACTTGAGCACCCCATATGGGGTGTTATGTGGGCAGGACTTTAAATATACTTATTTCGTTTCAAATATAAATTACCTTAAGAACATCCGACTTAACAAAAATTCAACAATTGGTCGTGCTGTTCGTTGTCATTACTCTTGGGAAAATTATATTGTCACATCCAAACCTGTAACCGTTGAGTACATATGTCAGAGAGGAAGTGGGTATATGTGGGTGATTGCTTAATTTGCGGCCCTACATATTTTCTCGTATAACAGTTTGTGTTACTCTTTTAACAATCCAGCATGTTTAAATTATTTATATTCCCATAATTACAATAAATCCCACTAGAAGGGAAATGAAAAGAGTGAAAGTAAGCATAGGCAGCACTAAAAATAGTAGGTTTTATTATCTTCGTGAATAATGTAAGTTGGTGGGAATTTGTAGTCCAAACTAATATAAAATGTAATGCAGACAGCCACCGCAAACTTCCATCAGAATCACAAACATTTATGAAAAAAAACAACGTCTACAGTACTAAGCGAAGTGGAAAGTGAAGGTTTAGCGAAGTATTCCAAATACTAACTATCACAACAATTACAATGAAAGTTGAGCTGCGAATCAATCTCGCCAAACTTATACGTAAAATTCGAAGACAACGAAAACCTTATTTTAGATACTTCATCGCATTTCCTTTTACTTTGAGTGTATAAAAAGGATTATGCGATTATAGAAATTGTGAACACCAGGCATTGCTAGACCCCAATGACCGACCCAAAATGGCTTAGCAGCAACGACAGACATTACGACATTACATGTACGCTATTTGAGTTAAAAGGACAACTAACTACGTCTTGTGTACTTTTAACCGAGCTGCAAGGCCCCCGAATCATTTATCTGGACGTTTTTGTCCCCCTGGAAAATTATAATGACAACCTCGGGAGAGTGTTCGACCAACTGAGAGCATAATATCAAATTGCAGGTTTTTACAGTAAAGAGTATTCTACCTAGGAGACATAACCACCAGTGCGGTTGAAGCTCCACAATCGAAAAGGACATGTTAGCCATCGTGGGGGTAATTAAAAACGTTCCATGTTACTCAAGGGTCGAAAATTTGTGTTTTATACGGACGGCAAACCACTTAAGAGAATATTTAATCCGACGGGTCCCATGTCGCGTCTCTCGAAATTTCATCAAATTTAATATCCATTCGGCAAAACATTTAGTCGTTTGCCTCTTTACAAGCCTACCACAACAGAACACCGTTCAGAAGTATCACCTTCGGTGGAATCCAATATCTAGTTACGTCCCCAACTATATCATATAGTAAAGCGAGGACATCTCAAGAAGCTGGAAGGGATTGAAATAGCTCAGGAACGGCGAAAGTACGGTAAATTCACTGAAAACAAAATTTCGATTCCTCCCACTAAGCTAGAAGTAATAGAGATTGCAAATTCGGTTGAAATATATAACCTGTTTAGCAACATTGCAAGTGCAGTCGTCACCCAAAAGTATTATATCTCCTCAAGGAATAACACGTGTATTATGTGGAATAAATGTCTTATACATGCAAAAATCTTCCTTCTCTATGCCGACTAGACAATGTACTTTGAATTCAAAATTGATACTTCGGTACAAAAAATTTCTAGTACCAAGCAGGAGTGAGAGAAATTAAAAATCTTTCTGGAATAAATAACGGACGATACATGAAAATGATTTCTTATCTTTTCAGTGCTAATCTATCACCAAAACTCCAAAACTTGCAAAAAAAAAAAAAACAGTCTCTTCTTTCGATGTTTACACCTTTACGAAAACAAACCTGATTCCCAGTATTAGAAATCATTGATTCTTTCCGTCCCCTTCCACTGTTTTCTGCGTCGACGTTAGTAATGGGTCTAGTGGTGATACCTCCTACCGCGGTGTGTTTCTAGCCATCTAATGCGAGTTCAATTCAACGCTTATCGTTATATCTTCCACGTCGAAGCTCTATTATGACTTTGCCAAAATAAAAATACCCTGAAAATCAATATATGTCATATGTTTCTACATCTCGCTTCCCCAGCACACTGAATCATATGATAGCGATTGATGCTATCGGTGGATGTATGTGACTTTCAGAGCAATAATTATTGATGTATTGGATTTTTAGAAGGATATCATCGTTTTTAGCGACTTTATAAAGTGATCAATTCTTCTATATCACCTTCCCCAACAGTGTCACGGATAATCCCTTCATCGACCACTCAACAGACTCGAGCCTCAGTCAGGTGAACAATGTTTGAAACCACATGGACAGGCAGCTTTAGCTGATCAAACTAACCCCATGAATTCTTCGGTCTCATTCTCTCCACTCAACAATCGACAACTACTGCCCTCCTTTTATCCTATGCTTTTTCATAGTTCACCTCGCCCAGCTATTATTATTCATACGACTTCCAAAAACCATGTTTTTGCGTCGTCCAAAGGACGATGAATCTACTCAAAGCGAATATATTATTGCTCTCACTATACTAAGAGCGATAGAGATTACAATACCTGCAAAGATATATTACACTTTTAAAAAAACGGGTACTATAGTCATCACCTCCGAGCATTATTCCTCTTCAAAGAATAACACTTTTTTTGTGAGAGGGGAAATGTCTTTCGCACAGAAGAATCGTTTTTTTTTTTTTGTTCTTTTTTTCGTTGTAGTTTGCCAGCCAGAAAATTTACGTTAAATTTAAAACGTATTCTTTGGTATGAAAGGAGATCTAGTACCAAACATTAACTAATATTAAATCAAGAAGTTGAAAGCTCCCGAAAAGGCTCAGAGACGTTAAAAGGACGATAAATCTACTCAGAACGACGATATCATTCTTTCCGTTAAAACAGGAGTGTTCGAGATTACACGTCATGCTGAAATATTGTCAACAAGCTGTTTAACCGAATCGTCATGGCAGCCATTACCCAAGAGTATCTTCTTCAAGGATCTTAACCATGCAAACATTATTATTTTTCTGCTGACCAGAGAATACACGTTAAATTCAAAATTGGTGTTTTCATAGGGACCAATTTTTACAACCAAACAGAAATTAATATTAAATCAAGAAGCTGGATGCGTTCAAAGGACAGTGAATCTACTCAGAGCGCGAATATCCTCTTCAAGAAATAACACACTCATTAGGGAGGAGAGCGAGCAGAGAACGAAGAATTCGTACTTTGGAACAAAGGAACCATGTACTGTTGAAGAAGATAAGAAACTAGTATTAGCCTCTTATCCTGATGCTAATCCAATACATTTCACGGTTTCAGGATATGGTTCTTGGCAAAAAAGAGGATTCACCTCACTTTTTGGAGTTACTAATAGCGTATCGGTAAATACAGCAAAAAAGTTATCGATACAGTAGTGAAATCGAGTTTTTGCCAAGCTTGTAACGTATGGAAAAACACAAAACAATCAGACCTCGAGGCCTACGAAGAGTGGTATGCAGAGCACAAGGATTTTTGCACCATAAATCATCATTGAAGTGCAGGTAAAATGGAAGCTGATGCGGTAATTGAAATGTTTGAGCGTTCGGTCGAGAAACATGGAGTCAAATATTTCAAATATATAGAAGATGGTGACTCAAAGACATTTAACGGTATTATTGATATTAATGCTTATAATGATGATCCTGTGGTGGAAAAAAAGAGTGTGCAGGACACGTGCAGAAACGTATGGGCTCAAGATTATGTAAAGCAAAAAAAGACAATAAAGGTCTTGGTGGCAGAGGTGGTGCTACAGTAACAGATAAAGTTATCAATGAACTAACTTTATACTACGGTTTGGGTATTCGACGGCATCTACATTCAATAGAAGAAATGGCAAACGAGATATGGGCAACTTATCATCATAAAAGCTCAAGTGATAAAAATGCTCAACACATGTATTGCCCACCTGGTCCATCAAGCTGGTGCAAATGGCAAAAAGCAAAGGCTGAGAGTAGATTAGATGAGATGGTCCACGAAAATTCTCCTCTTAATTATCAAGTCTTAGAAGTGATAAAGCCAATTTACGATGATTTATCAAAAGAGAGTTTATTGAATCGATGTTTGGGTTCAGAAATGCAGAATAATAATGAATCATTTAACTCATTAGTCTAGACGTTCGCACCAAAGCATATCCATGCAGGAACACAAACCACCGAAATTGCTAATTATATAGCCGTGCGTACTTTTAATGAAGGCTCTTTGCCTATTTTGAAAATAATGGATATTATGGGTGTCACTTGGCGCAAGGCTAATAACTTTGTCCGTAAAAATAAATTATTATGGATAATTTAACAAGATTCGAGACTTGCTAATACGGCCAAGACCGGATCCCGGCTGTAGTACCGATTATGATGATGAGTGTCACTATTGGTTCTGAAGCCCATTCGTTTGCTTTTAAAAGAAACGCAAATCGAATTGATCGCTCTGACGAACGAGCATCTGCTGCTTCGAGGGAAGCTAGAACAGCACGACTATCAGAGAGATGTTTCGAGAATTTGCTTTTTGAAAAAGAAGAAAGCCGGTTGTATGGACGAGGAATTGCCGACTAACAAAGTGTAAGTATAACGCAATATTATGTCACTTGAAGCTAATATAACCCCGCCTGGTAGAAACCTTGACGTGATGCGGGGGCTTAAACTACAATGAATCACTCAGGCTGTGCTGACGGAAGTAAACGCTTCCAGTGGCCACCCATGTCAGACAGGCTAGCGAGGAATAACACACAAAGACCTACCCCCCCCCCCCCCCCCCCCCCCCCCCCGTATCCCACGGTGTTACGCGACAATGTGCCCATTGGATGGTGTGCACCCCAGGAGCATACCGGCTGTATTAAAACAGCGCCTCTCTGACACCGGGTCGAATTAGAGCAGTAAACAGACCTTACCATATCAAAGAGAGGCTCTGATGTGGCGGACTATTTGAAACCCCAAGACACGTGGGAACAAAAATGAATGATCCATATACAAAAAACAATCCCACGAAAAACCAGGTAGGCGTAGGTGTGGTGAGCCGACACTACCATAAGGGCACAAATCATCAAGCAAACACCGACGCGGCAAAAAGAACACGTAGGGAAAAACGGAAAAAGGGCACGTGGAATGTTCGAACCAGGCGCGATACTGACGGTCGTAGAAAACGCGAAACAATATAAAATGGACATCATCGCGCTTCAGGAAGTCCGACTCCCACATCAAGTAATCGAAACCAACGGGTTTACACTGGCCTGTGGAGGTACCGATATACATAACCTCGGGACTGGCTTCATCATAAGCAAGAAGATTACGTCCCATGTAAAAGATGTGCAATTTATTAATGACCGAATATCGGTCCTAAAAATACAGGGACCATGGTATGATTATGTATTTATAAACGTACACGCCCCAACAGAATCTACGGACGAAGAAACGAAGAACACATTCTACGATGGAATCTCATCATTCGATGTTCAAATCCTCCTCGGGGACCTCAATGCGAAAATTAGAAAGGAAAACATCTTACAACCAACTATAGGTAAAGAGAGCCTACACGATGATAATAGAATTCTAATTATCACGTTCGCAGCGTCCAAAGATCTGTTAGTGAAAAGCACGATGTACAAACACAAGCAAATCCATAAAGCCACATGGATATCACCCGACGGCGTAACGCCTAACCAGATAGACCACTTCCTCATAGACAAAAGACCCCACTCGAATATCCTTGACGTAAGATCATATAGTGGAGCAGATTGCGACTCCGATCATCTTCTAGTGATTGGCAAAATTAGAAGCCGGATCGCAGCAAACCGACATGGGCAATCACGGGAGACAAGCAAAAAGTTCGACATTGATAAACTAAAAGACCTACGCAAAAGGGCTGAATATCAAAAGGAACTAACGAACATATTTAGCATCTTAGAGAATGGGAGTAATGAGGAAAAGGAAACCAATAATCTGGGCACTAAATGGGCATCGATGACAGACACAATCAAACAAACAGCCCAAAACGTATTAGGATTTAAGAAAACAATTAAGTCCAAACCTTGTTTTGACGATGAGTGCAGGGTGAAGATCGAACAACGTAAACGCCCCAGAGTGATCCACTTAGAAAGATATGATGAAGTCATCGCAGAAAGATACGCGACCATTCGGAAAGAGACAACGAGACTTTTCAAACGCAAAAAACGCGAATGGCAGAAGACTAGGATCGAGAACATCATAGAAAATGCCAGAGCAAAAAATATGAGAGGTATGTATGCCGCCATAAATTCAATTAGAAATGGCTACCGAGGGAGGGCCAAAATAATCCGAGACACAAACCGCTATCTGGTGATAGAAACAAACAATGTCGTGACAAGATGGAAACAGTACTTTGAGAACCTGCTCAGTGTGCGCACCCATCAACCACAAATAAACGCGCCAGACGTACATACAGCCGAGCCTCAGATCCCAGAGCCCTATTTCGACGGAATTGTAGACGCAATAAACCGATTGAAAATCAACAGGGCTCCCGGAGTCGACTGCATACCGGCGGAGCTTGTGAAGCACAGAGGAGAGGCAACCGCTCGAAAGATCCACCAACTGATTAAAACAATATAGGATAAGGAAGTCAAGACTAATGACCTTGCCCGGAAAAAACAAATCATTATGGTAAATTTAACAAGCCTCGGGGCTTGCTAAATAAGGCCAAGACTAGTTCCCGGTTGTAGTGACGATGATGATGTTGATAAGGAAGTCACTCCGGAAGAATGGAAAACCTCAATAGTCGTCCCCATTTTCAAAAAAGGTGACAGATCTCACTGCGAAAACTACAGAGGAATATCATTGCTCCCAACCACATACAAAATACTAACAAATGTCATACTGGTGAGAATCACACCGTATGCAGAAGACATATTGAGAGACTATCAATGCGGATTCCGTAGGAATCGGTCAACGAGCGACCAAATGTTCACAATAAGGCAACTACTGGAAAAAAAAGTGGGGATACGGAGAGACGGTTCACCAACTGTTCGTTGACTTCAAAAAAGCCTACGACTCAGTAGCAAGGCAAAGATTCTCCCATATTGTAGTTGAGCTGGGAATCCCGAAAAAAGATGTCGCCTTCATTCAAATCTGCATGAACGAAAACAAAGGGCGAGTTAGAATAGAAAACCACCTCTCAGAACCATTTGAAATCCGGGACGGACTAAAACAGGGCGATGGCCTCTCACCATGTCTCTTTAACCTTGTCCTCGCCTATATCATCAGAAAGGTACAAGACGATACCATGACAGGATCATCCCTGAACGGGGTCACACAAGTTCTCGGATATGCGGATGACATAGCTGTTTTGGGCGATAATCTAGAAACTGTAAGTAAAAACTGTGAAATCGTCGTGCAAGTGGCAGATGAGGTGGGTCTAGAAATAAATGAAGACAAAACGAAATACATGATTACGGCGAGAGCAGGTGGAAGTCAGGTAACACATATAAACATCAGGGGCAAGATATTTGAAAAAGTCACAGAATTTAAATACCTGGGAACAATACTGACGGCCTGTAACGAAATGTCGAAGGAAATTAACAAAAGACTACACTCCGGCAACGCTAGTTGGCACGCAGTCAGTAAACTGCTGAAATCCAAACTGCTATCACGTAATATAAAGCTCCGTGGCTATAAAACCATAATCATGCCGATTGTGCTATACGGATGCGAAACATGGGCTTTCACAAAACGGGAAGAAAACAAATTCCGCGTATACGAGAATAAAGTTCTAAGGGGTATTTTTGGCGGCTAATAGGAGGAGGAGGCAGGGCAATGAAGGAAACACCACAACCAGGAATTGGAAGAGCTATACCGCAAACCTACAATAGTGAGAGTAATCAATTCGCGAAGATTAAGATGGGCCGGACACGTGGCGCGAATGGGGAACGATAGGACCGTGCATAAAATTCTTGACGGTAAGCCAACGGGAAAGAGACCGACAGGGCGGCCGTGGTGGAGATGGGAGGACAATGTCAGGATGGATCTCGAGGTGATCGGATCGGATGGTCGGAGGTGGAAGGAGAACAATGGCAGAGTCGAGTCGGTGAGGTCATGAACTTTCGGGTTCCTACAGGCCAACAAGTAGTAGTAGTAGAAGCTACTATACCCTAGAATTTTTAAACGCGCTTTTCTCGAAACCACTTTTTTCAAGCCTATTGACACGATACCTCAAGTTCTAATGAACTGATTGACTTGAAATTCGGTACACACCTTCTTGATATAAGGCTCTAAAGTTCCTACCAAGCTTTTAAAAGAAAAAGTTTACTATTTTTAAAAACCTAATAACAAAATAATGAGAAAAATCAAAAAAATTTTCAGGCAGATACCATTTTGCGAAAAAAAAATTTTTTATTTCTTCGAGGTAGGGACGATTACAACACATTCACTGATTAAGAATCCATATTTTCTTTTTTTTTCAGATAATTAGAAGAGGTAAAATCATGCCAATCAGGACGCACCCTTGTGTTTCAACCCCCTGAAAATTTCGACATTCTTGTTTAAATTTTTTTTTATTTTGTTATGTTATAAATAAATGGCTCCTTGATAGTATAGTGGTTAGTATACCCGCCTGTCACGCGGGAGACCGGGGTTCGATTCCCCGTCGGGGAGCGTCTGGCGCAAGACTAATGACTTTGCCCGGAAAAAAACAAATTACTATGGAAAATTTAACAAGCCTCAGGACTTGCTAAATAAGGCTTAGACCGGTTCCCAGTTATAGTGCAGATGGTGATAATGTTATAAATAAATATTGGGCAAAAATCCGATAATAAAAAAATTTTTCGATTTTTTTTTTAACACAATTCTAAAAAACATTCAAATTTGGCTCTCTACGCCAGAATACCCTCTTAATACGAATAAAAACAAATCGAAAAAAAGACATTGATTACGACGTGAAAAATCAAAAGATTACGTTACGTTACGCTTAATACAAAAAAAAAAAACGGGTTCGGAGTTCGCAGGGATAAATTGTAGACCTTCGATAGTTAAGTGAATTATTTCATTCATTAATTCCATTTAACATAAAACGACACGGAAAATTTCATAAAAAGGGATACAGATTAAAATCGACGAGTCTCGATTTAAAAACATCTTCTGAAGGAAGCTTATTCGGATAAAGATCCGCGGGATAAACCAGAACAAAGAACTACACCAGGAACTAAACATAAGTTGTGAATTCTTGTTAAACGAATAAAATATTTTTAGCTTCAAATTCGGACTTTGTGATTTACGTTCTGGAATTTTTTATCAGTCTTTAATCGACAAAGAAATTCTACTGATATACCACGGCCAGTGAACTGATTTAACTTGTCCACGAATATTGTCTGTGAAGAAGAGTTGGAGTCGTCTTTCGACAACCAGAGAAAATCTACAGAGGGTTTCTAATACTTCGCCAGCCATTAGAACTTTCTACAAAACTGCAAAATACAGACCACTCACACCACGACACATCATAGAAATACAGAAATAGAATTTAGTGCGATAGTGCGGTCGCGAAAGAAAACATTTGAAACGTAAAAAGATAAATTATAGAAAAATATTGCCATACAACACTTAATTGGGGGTTCAAACACTCAATACCCCCAGCAACCTGAACAGCAAAGACGGAGAACGAAAAGATAGTAGAAAAATTATCACTGTAATTACCTTTCGCTTATTATTATTAATAAACATACTTTTTGTGTATGACGCAAGGCCGTAAAAACAAATTATTATGGAAAATATGGAACAAGCCTCGAGACTTGCTAAATAAGGCCAAGACCGAATTCCGGTTGTAGTGCCGACGATGATGATGATGATAATTTTTGTGTATAACATGGTGTTTTCAACATGAATGGAAAACGAAGCGTCAGAGCCCTGAATGGAAATCTCGAGATAAAGGAAACCCCACAGAAAAGCGTGCTGGGCGAAATCTACAATCAAAAAAATGCCCATCACTTTCCTCCACGAACTATTCATTCCAAGTGGGACAACCGTTGATGCTGAGTATTACTGCCAACTGATGCATTTGCTAAGCTAAGTGTTCATACTGAATATCGAAAAGCAGGCAGTTAGAGATTATTGCGTGATAATGAACTTTCTCATTGTGCGATAATAATTACCGATTTTTAAAAATAAACATCGAAATTGTTTTCTTCAACACTCTCCGTAATCACACGATCTGGCCTCCTGTGACTGTTTCCTATGATTGAAGCTCCATGTAATAATGGAAGGAAACCGTTTTGCAAAAATTGAAGACATTCGCCAGATGACGACCTATATCAACATCCCAAACAACAACATACAAAAGTCATTTGATACTTGTCGAACAAGTATTTCAGTTCAGGGAGATTATTTCGAATGAATAAAATGACTTATATAAAAATTATTTAACTATTTGTGTTTTTTTTTTTCGAAACCCATTCCAGTTTTTTTTTTTTTGGCAAAGGGTGCATACGAGCTCATCTTTACTAATTGGTTGTTATGTCCCATTTGGACAACATCTTTATTATGTTCGAATCATTATACAACACTGTTCAGTTTCTGTTTGGAAGGCTTATTCTCTCTCATTGTTGGAGAGTTCACTTTTATTCCCATTAATTAATACTTTCATAGATGATAAAAAGAAACGCGTCTCCTTACAAATCCAATTTATGAACACCAAAACAACTCCTCGAACCTGTCGCTGTCCCCTTCTCTAAGAAATATTGGTCTTGTGTTGAGTTGTGTGGTTTCCAAAGGCAACAATTGAAATTCACGTATCTCAAATTTCGGCTCCTGTTCAGAATTACAGAACTGTAACATTCAAATAGCATCCACTTTAAACATCCATTACAAACTACAACCACCTACACAGTGAAAGTGCTTTATCAAAATTCATTGAAACACTGAACCCAGCCAAATATTCCGGCAAATCCTTTTTATCCGACCGCTACTCTATTTCCAATTCAAATGAGTCGGTTGGGTATAAGAGTACATGCACTCTTCGCCGCCGCAAAATCTTTATTTGAATTTGAATTCCACGGAAACCCTACGGCATCCCAGAAATTGTGTAGTCGAATATCTTTTCATACTCATTAATTGATTAAGAATATAAACGATACACCATTTCAAAACGCGGCACGGGCTTGGTATCAGTCAATGAATTCAAATGACTCACCATCAGAAGAAACGTTCTGGGCTTTTTGCGTAATCGTCTGTTTTTTTGATTTCCAGACAGATTTGGGGTTTCGCTAGCTCGTGGGCGTTCGGACTGTTTGTGTATTCAAACACATTTCTTTCTATTTTTGAGAATATGTCACAGTGACAATGGGCTCTAATAAAAAGGTGGAATAACATTATAACACCCATCGTCAGACTGCAATTGTAGGCATAATCATTTCACACTCTTTGAAATATCGATGAGAGGTATATAATAAAATATTTCAATTTTATCGTGAACTGTTCAGAAATGACAGCCGTTGAAAGTACTAGACGCTTGTGATTGCAAAATGCACAAGCTATTATTCAACAGTGTCCTGTGATACACAGTATTATAATACTGTAATATTACGTCAGGAAAAGATGGTCGAAAGTCGAGACATAGATAAGGTTACTATTCTCAATTAACCTCAGGCAGTGATGACCGAAATACTCTGCAGTTAGCGCATTCCCTAGGGGGTGATTAAATATTTACCATGAGACAGAAATGTGGAGTTCACAGGAAATTAAGAATTTTTCTTTAGAAGTATTATTTTGGTTTACACCTCTAGGATATTTTATTGTATTAATGTTCACCTATTTTTAAAAAGTTTACTCCGATTCTTTAAAGGTTTTCCGTCAATAGCAGTGCCACAAACCTCGACTCCGTGACCATATACATACAAATATACAGGAGAAAGTCACGATCTTTGTTCCTGTTCACTCCAAGTTGACATGCAGTGTCCATGTGAGATCCCTGCATACCTACTTCGGCACCCGCAAAGTAATAAACCAATGCATGCAACGACATCCTGAGAAAGGTTGGCGCAAGGCTAATAGCCTTGTGGGGCTTTTCAGGGCCCGAAGAGCCATACATCGCTCGATCCCCACTATTCCAAGCGATGCGACTTACCTCGAAGTCGAACCTTCAGCAAGGTTACGTAACCTTGCTACGGCATTTACCGCCAGCCAAATTGCTGGAATTAATTCAGTTACCCAATAGGATAACTGACATGAATATCTTTTAGGCAGCTTACCTTTCTTTGGGGGTTTTCTCCAAACCCCTTTTTCTCCACCACCATACCTGAAAACATTAAGTCCACGGCAAAGATTATCATCTAGCCGTGGCATCGAAAATTTCATCCTCGGGCATGCATTGCACCCAGTGCATCTCGTTCCCATTGCCTTATGCCATGGAAACAAAATCAATACAGAGTTCCTAGGTTACTCGTTTTTTTTTGTTTGTCCATGGCACCCCTAGCATGCGGCTACCAGGTCCCATCAGTTTGCCATCGCCGACAATGTTTCGGCTGATGCAAAGCAAACATTTCACTAATTACCAGCAATAGCTGGTTTCCTATTATCAGTCTCCACCGATCAGGGACCGCAAACAAGCAACGAATTGGATGCAGCCATCAAGTGTTTACTTTTAACATCTGGCAATGGCTGCACCCTATATTCGTTGCAATACCAAAACATAGCATTTGCACCACAGATTGTTTATGGTATATCCAATTCCCTATTAACGGCCGCCAACCGTCGGCGGACCTAGGAAATTTCACACCCATCAACCCAAATGTTGATTGCCTCTCCTAGGGTGACCAGATCTTCGGCTCGTGTTGCTATTACCCCAGATGGTTCGGTTGCTGGCAAGTATTACACAATCAATTGTGTACACAGCCGCAGCCCATGCATTGTTTGTATACGCGGGAGATGCAGTTGCGACGCTGGCATCCACCCTCGATCACCGGACGATCGTATGCGATGCATACACACACATGCGAAATGTATGCCTATTCCCCGGTCCAATCACGATCGGCTGCCTCGAGTTAATCGTGCAGCTCCTCCCCTTTTACGGTTTTCTTTGCGGTGTCTTTCTGTCGGCAGTTGTGTCGGAAGTTAGTGTGGTGTAGTACTTCGTGGCTTTTAAAAAATGCTGGGCAATTAGATAACAAAAACAAGTAGCTATTCAGATTGAATCCAATGAAGCCGTTCGATAATTTATATGTTTTTTTAATGTAACAACAAAAGCCACTAATAAGAGATCTGTGATGTCTTCATTGCTTCGTTGACCCAGTCGAGTCTCTGTCTTTCGTTTTTTTATCAAGTTTAAAAATAATAAGGAGTCAGATAGTAACCACCGCGGAGTGCATTATTATAAAATTCATTATCGCGAGTGCCGAAAACTTAATAAACAGTTTAATACATTGTTAACCAACTCAACTTTGGCGGAGTGCATATGAACAATGATTATAAGATAGATTACCGTGAATGTGAGAACTTGTAACTCAGTGAATAAATAAGACAAAATATTTTTATACTATACACCATAAACAAGAAATAAACAATTTACATCGAATTCCAATCTACGGCGTTTCATTTCTTACATTCGTTTGGCTTGCTTTGGTGACAGTTGTTTCATCGGACTTAGACAGTCAGTGGGTGTTAGCTGAATCCGCACCCGTGCTTGGTGCTATAGCTAAACACCACCACAGCCTTGCCCAGGAAAGCAGATCATTATAGACAAACTAACAAGCCTCGGATATGGACTGGGTACACGACGACGACCACGGAAACGAAAACGGCTAAGCGCTTTGAGAATTTTCTTATGGAACGTCCGCTTGTGGCGGTTCCGTCAAACCCCACTGTTACTTACCTGAAGAACCCCCATAACTTCGACCCAACCTTATAAATTTCGCTAATGCAATCGCATTAGCACCTTAAATGCTTCACGCATCAAATAGATCAAATTTATATAACCTAAAAGTCCCTGTAAAAGAATTCTTACCTTTCATGCATTTCTTCGCATACAAATTCCCTGTAAGAATTCTTTCCTAACTTATCAGGAATCCCAATCTCACCAAGTACATTTCCCCCTAGACGAATTCCTGAGAACAAAATGATTTGGTTTACATACAATGTAACCACCATAACAGGGACAAAAACAATTATACGCATTTTGCATCAATTAAATCCTACAGCATAAGCAAATGCAAATTATTATTATTATATTATTATTATTTACTGGCCTGTAGGAACCCGGAAGTTCATGACCTCACCGACTCGGCTCCGCCATTGTTCCCTGTCCTGTGCGCTCTCCTTCCACGTTCGACCATCTTATCCGATCTCCTCGAGGTCCAATCTAACATTGTCCTCCCATCTCCGTCGCAGCCGTCCTGTCGGTCTCTTCCCCGTTAGTTTACCCTCAAGAATTCTATGCACGGTCCTATCATCGCCCATTCGCTCTACGTGTCCGGCCCATCTTAATCTTCGCGACTTGATCACTCTCACTATTGTGAGTTCGCGGTATAGCTCTTCCAATTCATGGTTGTGGAATTTCCTCCATTGTCCTGACTCCTCGTCATATTTACCGCCAAATATACCCCTTAAAACTTTATTCTCGAATACGCGGAATTTATTTTCTTCCCGTTTTGTGAGAGCCCATGTTTCGCATCCGTATAGAACAATCGGCATGATTATGGTTCTAATATAAGAACCTTTTATAATAAATAAAAAGTGCGTTTCGATTATTTACTTCTAGTGGTGCCGAGCGTGTAATGTGGACAACTTTCCTCTTTCGAACAATTGTGGGCGTTGTGTTGTGGAGTTTCGCTTGTGTTTCTCTCCCAGTGCGTGCTTTTCATCCGCCCGGTTGTGGACAAACGTGGCGGCGTTTCGTTCGTTTGTCTGTGTATTTATTTAGCCATTGATGGACAATTCGCGCCGGAGCTATATAGTGTATGATGGAGGAGGAAGATGAACGTTGTGTCCGTGTTTGGCACAATACTTCCTCCCCACACGCTCATTGAACTGAGCTCGAGTTGCACAGCAGCTAGCCGATGCCACTACGCAGGTTCCCATAGTTTGCATGAGAACACTAATGATAATGGACTACGATTCATCGAACTGGCAGCATCAAAGAACTTGGTCGTCGTGAGTACCAATTTTCCGCGTAAAGATATCCACAAAGCCACATGGGTATCAACTGATGCAGTCACTCGCAACCAAATTGACCACGTGTTGACAGATCGCCGCCTCTCTTCGAGACTGATGACGGTACGAACGTACCGAGATGCCAACGCAGACTCGGATCACTATCTTGTTGGTATAGTTTTCTGAGCGCTGATTGCCTTACGGATAAGTAAATAAAAGGTCGATGCCATCCCGACTGATGTTGGATGAGTGATGAAAAAGGAACTATACGTCCCCAAACATAATATGCCTCTCAGGCGCACCGCTTTCCTTCTCCCTATTCCCTATCCACAATTCCCAATAATTTTTTTTTTTAATTTATCTTTTTAATTTAATTTGAATTCGTTATTTTTTTTTATTTTTTTTTTTTTAATTTAATTTTAATTTCTTTTGCTTTTTTTTTATTTGTATTCCTTGTTTGTTTGTAGGTTTTGTTTCGTTTTATTTTTTTTTATTTTGCTTGTTAACCCACTACATACGTATGTAATTTAAAGAAAAAGTTAATAAATAAATAAATAAATAAACAATAAATAATACATGATATAGAAAGAATAGAATAAATTTAAAAAAAGAAAACATCAAATATTGTGACATGTTATAAAAACATTAGTTATTGTACGCCGAAAGGTTTAAGAAAACTGATAATGTATAATTTAGAGTGCTTACGAAGAGCCAGTAAGTTAATGTAAGAATGATTTCTGTAAAATAGACGTTAACATTTAGTCCTAAGTAAAAACTGTAATTGAATTGTTAAATAAATGTGCATATAAAACACACAAAAAAAACCAGAGAAGAACCACTCTTTTTAATCAGTTGCAAGACGAAAACCCGGATGTGTGTCGTATACAGGACGAAGAAAGTGATGGAAAATAACAGCACGTCGATGAAGGTTTAGCACGTGTGGCTATAGCCGAACAGCTATTCGAACGTAGTTACAGGGAAACTGAGGCTGCAGAACATTTCGATGTTGATGAGGAATCGGAATCTGATGATGATGATTTTATTGAAGCCCAAGTGCTGAGAGGAAGAAGAAAAAACGATTTCTATTCACTGATGCGCCATTGCAAGATGGACAGGACATTTTCGGTGTAGATTTCGACTATGAAGATTTCACTAAGTATGACGAGGAAGGATATGAACCCGAATCGGAGGGTGATGACTGCGAAGAGGAAGACGGTATTGGGGAATGTGAAAAACGACCCAAGGTTGCCCCTGTTTCAGAGGGATCTAATGAACTACAATATGAAGCTGAATGGATTTACAAACAGGCGTTTTGTAAATCAACTGTTTCTGAACAAGAGAAATCAACTGATGTTGGAGGTCGAGACCGCTATCGTAAGCGACCACATACGGTGGGAAAGATCAAGCAAGCTCTAGATTTTATGCGTTATCAACAGCTAGAGGTGCCGCTCATTGCGTTCTATAGAAAAGAATACGTGAAACCAGAATTAACGTGCGACGATCTATGGAAAATCTATTACTACGACGCACGCTGGTGTTTACTGTCAGCTCGAAAGAACAAACTTCTCCAGTTATTGGAAAAGATGCGGAACTACCAGTTGGATACGCTTATGAAATCGACAGATGCTCCAATACCAGATGATATGCGAGTAATTGAAGATGAAGATCTAGATCGCTTACGTGATGTGCAAACTCCAGAAGAGCTTAAGAATGTGCACATGCATTTTCTCTTATACTATTCGCATGTTCAAAAAGAACTGCAACAGTTATTTGATGGCATCTCGAGGCGCCCACTCGACGCTATAGGTTCGCCTCTCCCGAGAGAAGTCTATATACATATATATCAAAAAAAAAAAAAAAAAAAAATTAGATCCCTAAAATCCAAGAGGAATTCCGTCGACGGGAAAAGGAAGAATTGCGGCAGGCTAGAGCTAACGCGAGAAGGAGAGCATTAGAAAATTTGGAAGAAGGTCAAGAACTTCCACCACCGAACGCCAAGATGAAAGTGGCACATCTTGACCGACATAGGATTTCAGCGAAGACCGAACGCCAAGATGAAAGTGGTACATCGTGACCGACTGGCAACCAACCCAGAGAACCAGTGAACTTAGTTCGGGACGAACTAATGTAGGCGGAAGATAGTGTGACGCATATGACAATTAGCCGGACATCTGGCAGGTCTTCAAAACAAAGTACTGGAAAATTGGAGGCTATGAGCAGAAAAACGGCAAGTCGCCAGTGAAAGAAGTGTCACCGGAATGAGAAGCGAAAAGTCAGGGGAAAAAGTTGTCATTAGCGGAAAAATAAAGTTTTAAATAGAAAATTGATTTCACGGCTTATTTTATGTGAATAATTAATCCAGCGAACCCGAAGCTCGCTACAATATATTGGAGAGGTGAGGACATGAACACCAAACATAGAGATTGGAGAAATTGTATGCCCAACAGTAGAGGAAATCAACTGATTAGCTGGTTAGATCAATATCACATAGAATATATAACTGACTTTCTAGCTACGGAATATCCATCATTCCCTAGAGGTAGATCCAATCTAGATATCATGCTTATTGATACACGACTGAGACTATTAAACACCAACAGACATATCAGAAACTGTTTACGGACAATTGAGTACGACATTGACTACTGTGCATTCACGGCCGTAATAAAGCTTCCGAACGAACTGGCAGAACTGGAGGAATCCGTGGTCTCACAACCGTACAACAGCGGGGCAATGCGATGGCCATGATTCACCACATCGTTAACAAAAGAATTACGTTCGAAGGGTATCAATCTACCAACAAACAGAAACCTTACGAATGACGAAAACAACGGATATATTCAACAAATGGACAAAACTGTAAAACGAACAATAGATAAAACAATTCCTAAAACAACAGATATGGACAAGATGAACTTGTATAGGAACACACCAATAAACGCACTTCACAGGAAAAAGGGCAGACTGCTATCAAAACTAAAACAAATCTACAGACCGTTTACTGACAGACGACCAGGAGATAATATCACTGAAATCCAGTTTAAAAAACCGCCAACAATTACTAAAAGCTAATTATAGATTAGCAACAAATTTGTATTGGAACCACAGAATTCGAGCTATAACATCTAATAACCCAAATATGTTCCCACAAATTAATAAGATATTTAGGAGAAATAATGAGAATGAGATTCAGTGTCTCCACTTACCACGCAATGACGAAAACAACCAAATGTTAATCAACATAGGCATAGATACAAAGAACGCTATCCTCAGTAATGAACTCTTCGTGATAGAAGGTCCCTTGGAGAAGGTGAACGCTGTGGGAGGTATCTTTCAGGAAATGTACAAGGTGAAGAAAAGCATCTACTGGAACTACGAGTTGGAGAACAGATTTCTAGTGAATCACTTGCACTTTCGAAATGATTAATTTTTAATTATTATTTTTTTTTATTACACTTCTCTCGGGAGAGGCGAACCTAAAGTGCCGAGCGGGCGCCCTGAGATGCCATCAAATAACCGTTGCAGTTCCTTTTGAACAGTTGGAGTTTGTAACGCCAATAACAGAGCTAATAGCCCACTAATAATAAAGGAGGAGATACAGGCTATCTTCGACTCACTAAGAAATAAAAAGTCAGTGGGAATAGATGGAATATCAAATATCGTACTCAGGTGTCTACCACAATTAGCAATGGACATATACACAGTTCTATTTAACAACGTGTTCAATAATGCACACTATCCCGCGCGTTGGAAAAGAGAAATCATTCAGCCTATACCAAAAAAGGGCAAGGACTGTACAAACACATGAGCACAGGAACATGCGTTCGATAAGTTTACTTCCAAGCACCAGTAAAGTATACGTGAATGTCGTAATCAAGGCTTTGCTTAAATGGGTTTATCGCGTATTACGATGATAGTGAAGAACGTGTGATGATGCTATGACAGTTAGAATCACTAAGAATTTAACCAATGCTCAACACATCAGGCCACTGCCGCGTGTACGAATTCGATTTCTAAACTCAAGTACACTCAATGTGGAATTGTTATGTTTTCGCTATGGTATACGGCTCGGATGCATTTCTTATTCGATTTTCGTTCGGTGTTCTTGACAATTTGGTTGTGTATTGTGTGTGTATCTTTTAGAAATGCCACAGGTTGATGATAACAATATTATTTCAAATAACCAGTTTCGCTTTAAGACGGTGAAACCACACGTGCGCAACTAAACTGGTTTCCGGCATACAGTGGAATGAATACAAGAACCAATGCACAGGAGCCTGTCTGATCGACTTGGAAAAAGCCTTCGACACCGGTTGCTTAAAGGATTATACTATAAAATTGTCAGACGAGGCATGTATAAACCTTTACTCTATAATTGTACAATAGACATGTAAAATTTAGCAGAGCATCTGGGTAGGACCAGTAGGTTATAGTGTGGGGTTAGTATTACTCATACACCTTCACGGGCGTGGGTTCAGTAACACTCCCACCGAAAACCGCCGCCAGCGAGCACCACAAGAAGAAATAAAACACGCTATTGTTGTTGGTTATTTGTTCTTATTTTATTGATTACTCTACTATGTTTCTAATACTGACAGGGCCACTTTACAACACAATTCTTATTTTTATATAGTTTGGTGTTTTTATTGCTAGTACAACCACTTTATATAAAACAATGTTTACTTTGATATTCTTACTGTTTTTATTGCTAGCGGAACCCCTTTATGTTACACAATCTTTACTTTGATATTATAACTTCTGTTCAAAGCACAAAAAGACGCCGACCCCTTTAACTCCGTTCGACCGAGACTTCGACTCGAATGCCACGACTCTTCACTCGTCTCACTTGTTGACCATCGGTATAAACTCGCTTCCTCGGCGGCTGAAATCTGACTTCTCGAGCCATGGGGCGGATCATATTACCAGCCGCACTGGGGTGGATTCCCAACGCTGTGGCGAGAAGCAAACCGGATTTTCTTTGGTGACGACCAATGAGAAATCGGTTCGGTTTGATTGGAAGTACTTCCATGTGATCGTGCAGATCTGGTTGGGTGTCCATACACTGGAAGTGCGGACAGTTAGATGTGAGGGAGAGCGATATACCCTGCAGCTGTTCAAATAAATGAACAAGCAACAGAGGCTGCAGGCATTGCTATCGTAAACGATAGAGGGTATTGTCGGATGCAAAAATAGATTTCTGTGTATTGTATATACAGAAACGCTATTTCAAAGGGCAAGCGCTAAGATGCGTATTTGTTTGCTTCAGCTAATGAAACATGGGAACATTGGTTGTTTACCCGATCGGCTAAAGCCATGCCATTGTAAGCAATAGAAGATATTGCCGAAGGCAGGAATGGATTTTTCTGTGATGTTAAGTCAACAGAAAATTTGTTCGCGATGGCAAGGGCTAGGATTGGAGATTGTTTGATTTAGAAAAACGGGTCGTGGAACACTGTCGTTGATATGATTGTTTGGACAACAATTATGGTCGGGTCCAACTCGATGATCGGTTATCGGTTTAGGCGATCGATCATGGGAAATTTGGCTTGCAGATGTGCAAGCGTACAACTTACCCAGCTTGGCCTTGGACCAACGGATGGTAGGGAAAAATAAACGCAGTGAGATTACTGTGTGTTTGATTAACATGGTTGCCGGCCAGAGGAACCGATCAGTTCCTAAATGGTTCGCGAAGGATGAACCGAAATGGTTTGGTTAATATGGTTTGTTTGATGCCATGGCAAGATGATGAACTTGCCGTGGGTTTATATTTCAGGTTAAAGATGTTGGAATGTAGCTAAACGCTGCTCGATTGTGGGTAAGTTAATAATCTCTAGGTGAGGGATGGGGAGTTGCTTAAGATAAATGGGTGGTTCTTTGGGTAGGTTAGAAGAACCCCCACAATAGTATAAGATAATGAAGCTACTATTTAAGCATTTTTTGCAAAATGTTGGAAAAATTAAAAAAATTAGTGATGATGCAAAAAGAAACCTGATATTATCCATTATCATAATACAAGGTGGCGCAAAATTAATCACCCCATCGGAAGATGTTATAACTTTTGCAAATGGCGTCGTGCGTTAATCATGTTTCACAGTTGTGAACTAAACAGCTGCAGTATACAAACAGACAAGGAATGGTGCGCTATACTTCGCAAGAGCGTGAAATAATTGTGTCGATTTTTTTGGGGACGATTTTGTGTCGAAAATTATCATGTGCGGCGAGGCGCATTTCCACTTAAGCGGTTACGTCAATAAGGAAAATTTTCCTTTCTGGGGCATTGAAAATCCGCGTGTGATGGACGAAAGGCCATTATATCCACTCAAAGCCATTGTTTGGTGCGGCATTCAGCGTGGAATAATTGCGTCGATTTTTTTTTTAGGACGATTTTGTGTCGAAAATTATCATGAGCGGCGAGGCGCATTTCCACTTAAGCGGTTACGCCAATAAGCAAAATTTTCTTTTCTGGGGCACTGAAAATCCACGTGTGATGCATGAAGAGCCATTATATCCACTCAAAGCCACTATGTGGTGCGGCGTTCACGCGGGAGGAGTGATTGGCCCGTATTTTGTTGAGGACGTCATCGGCAATACGGTTACTGTTACTGGCGGACACTACACGGCCATGATAAACGACTTCTTACTGCCGGAATTAGATGAGCGGGGTTGGTGAACATGTAGTTTCAAAAAGACGGTGCAACCGCACACACAGTCCGAACCACAATGGACATTGTGAAGGAAGCGCTTCCTGATCGCGTAATCTCCCATTTTGGCGATTTAACCATCCCAGACATCTTTCTTTGGGACTACTTGAAGTCGCGGGTTTATGCCAACAAGCCTCAGACAATCGCACCCCTAAAGGAGAATATTAGACAAGAATGCGAACAGTTATCGCCGGAAATCTTTCGGAAAGTCATGGAAAACGCAGTAAAATGGGTACAAATGTGTATCAACACTGGTGGCAGCCACTTGACGGATATCATCTTTTCCTCAACAGGAAACATTGTAAAGTTCCGAATAAAGATTTCCATTACTCAAAATCATTTTTTTCTTATTTAGTAAAAAAAGTAATTCAAAAACAAATCGGATGATTAATTTTGTGCCACCTTGTACATACAAACTGGCGTTGATACTATAGACCAAATACTCAGGAGATACACAAGTCAGCAGCGATGTTCTAGATGGCTATTGGCAAAGTTCTTCACCATGTTGGGCGTCACTTCACTCGCTGCATATATACTTTATTATGAAAATATAAAAATTGTTGCATAGAAAACAACGGAACGACGTCATTTTATGCGAAAACTAAGTCAATAGTTTGCCAACCCAATTGAAGTAGGCACGACGAATCCCTAGAAATGCTGTGGGTACCCGGGTGCAAACGTAGCGATGTCTGAAGTTGGAACTAATTTAAAAAAAGATAATTCAAAAAGAAATATTTTGAATTTACGATTTGAGGTAAATAACGACAATCCGGGAGCTCAAAATCATGCAAATACAACTCGGTGAGTCCCCGGGTACCCGGGCATTAACATGCGGGTTAAACTACACGCGCTCTGATCAACTAACGCCATCTGTTGAAAATGACAAGAATTTTTTCAAGATCCTGATCTTAAGGGATACTTATAAATTATAATTATACGGGCTTATTATAACAAAACAAAACAAAAATAAGTCATAATAATAACAATAATGTTGCAGTTCCGCAACATGCATAAAACTAACGAACAATTTTGCGATCTGAACAATCGCAGACTTCAGAAAAACAAACTTACAGCTCTCCAGAGTAAACTACTGGGAGTTGTATTCGAAACTCGGTCTTGCCACTGAATGCATTCGAAGTGCCCTCTATGAGAAAATTCAGCTGGCTGATCGCAGGCCCCGTTGACGGCGGAGAACTGTAGTCTGACAAAAGGAGAGCAACGGAGGAATGCTGTTTGCGGAGATCAACAGTTTTTTTTCTGTTTTGAGTGGTTAAATTGTTGGTTGCGGAAAACTGCTGTTTTTTGAAGGTCGTTGATTACTGTTTCAACAAAAAGGAGTTGATCGCTTTTACAAAATGTATAATGGAGGTGAAATTTTGTTCTAATAAAATAAAGGTTTGAAATACAACAAAATTAACATTTCTGCTTTTCTTTCGAGTGCAACTCGTACGAAAACACGGTCCTTCGAGCCGGATCCAAAATCCGAGGAAAAAAGTCGGCGCAACAACTCAAAACGGATTCCAACATTCGAGGAATAAATCAAGGGGCCACAACCAAGGGATTTTACATCCACGAAGCGAAGTAGCTTATTCCTGGTGGCGGATGTATGTTACTTGCGGGCGCCTGTTGGCTGATCGTGTTGCGGATTACGCCCAACACACAACAACCAGGATAACCTGAAGTACATCGCTATACAACCAACTTCAAGGAGGAAGAAAGGTAGGTGGCAATTGAATTTAATATATTATATAATTTAATTAAGCGATCCGAATGGATCATAACTTGAAGACGTTTTGTGTGGTGTGCATAAAAGTGACTGACTTTCGTCGATATTGTCTACCGCCGTTTAGCGATCGTCGTTTTTTAACTAAAAAGAATCTTTATTTAACATAATATACATTAAACAAGTAATAATAGCAGAGAGGTGAAACTGGAAACAATATCAACTATTAAATATGGACCAGAACAAACGGACGGAGCTGATACGGGCCACAATAGATGTTGTTCCTGAGCAGCGAAAGCACGTCAAAGAACAATTATCACAAATTCACAAAATTATAGGATTTGTTCCAACTATTCTACAAATCGTTATGAAGAACAGTGGTGAACTACCAGTTAGACAAGTTGGAGCTATCTTCCTCAAGAATTTCATTTCTTCCCACTGGTTCGACAAGGAGACAAAACCTGGCGAAGTAATTACCTTCTCAATTCATGAACGGGATGATCCAATGAATCGGCGCAATATTGTGAATACAATGTGCATGCTCCAGACATAATGACCCGCATGTTTGAAAGATATCAAAATCCCAAAAACGTTGATGAGAAATATCGGAAATTTGCGGAATGGTACCTTCCTACGTTCATGTCAGGTGTTCTGGATGTTTCACTTAAGATTTTCGACCAATATCGTAACCGCGTTTATGTGTCACCGCGAGTCTTAACACATATTCTAATGTACCTAAAATGCTGTGGTTCATGTGTATTCCTGGAAGTTAAGTAAATCTCACATGGTTGCCATTATTTAAGGTGTTATATTTCCAATAATGTTCTTCACGGAGTCTGATCAAGACTTCTGGGAAAACGACCCGCATTAAGTTATTCGAATAAATTTCAACATTTTTGAAGATTGTGTTTGTCCAGTTCCTGCAGCACAAATGTTTCAACACTCATCAGGTAAAACGCGGAAAGGAATTCTACCGAAAACTATGGGAATCATGATGCAGGTTATTACATCACCAAACGCTGATGATAAACAAAAGGATGGAGCACTTCATGTGATCGGAACTCTGGCATATGTGCCTCTGAAAACGAAGATACCGTGCTCAAGTGAAATATGCTTACCACATATATATTTCCTGAGTTTCAATCGGGCTGGACATATGCGAGCCCGTACTGGTTAGGTGGTTCATTACAATTGTGAAATAAAACTAACTTCTGCTTTTTATTGGAATAATTGTTTTGTTTGTGATCGGCGGAAAATAAAATAAAATAGTGAATACGTTCTATTTTTTCCCATTTTACAAACTCCAATACGAGGGTTGCCTCTTATGTTTCGGGATTTGGCAACCCTAGTGTTGCAATCCGGCAATTCACAGCTCTGTCGTAAAGTTGGACATTTTTGAGGTTATACGCACTCAGAACGTTTTGACAGACGAGCGCTATTTGTGTTGTTTACAGTAACTTAAAGGATTCATCTCGGCCCAAAAATGGAATTAAATCGTCAACATTTTCGTGCGATTATTTTTTACAACGTTCGGCTTGGATTAACTCAGCAACAGTGCATGGATGAACTTAATTCAATTTTTGGCGATGAAGCTCCATCAAGGACCAGTGTTTATCGATGGTATGGTGAATTCAATCGTGGTCGTAGTTCACTCCAAGATGAATTTCGTGAAGGTCGTCCAAAATCAGTTGTTGTTCCGAAAACCATTGATGCTGTGCGCGAACTGATATTGGAAGATCGTCATGTGACCTATCGTGAGATTGGGACAACCTTAGGCGTTAGTGGGACCATCATACATTCAATATTGCATAAACATTTGACTGTCAAAAAAATTTGTTCGCGTTGGATCCCACACAATTTGTCAATCGCCCAAAAAAAGGCTCGTGTCAATTGGTCGAAAGAAATGCTCAAAAAATACGGTCGCGGTGCTTCGAAACACGTCTATGACATCGTGACAGGTGATGAATCGTGGATTTACGCGTATGAACCCGAAAGTAAACAGCAGTCGACTGTCTGGGTGTTTCAAGATGACCCAAATCCAACAAAAGTTGTTCGCGCACGAAGCACTTCCAAGCAAATGGTCGCCTGTTTTTTCGGAAAACTGGACATGTCGCAACCGTACCACTAGAACAACGCAGAACAGTCAATTTTGAGTGGTACACAACCATTTGTTTGCCAGTTGTCTTCCAAGAAATCAGGAAAACCAACCGCCGAAGACGGATCACTCTTCACCACGACAATGCGAGCTCTCACACATCGGCTGCGACACCTGCATTTTTGAGCACCCAAAACATCGATTTGATGGGTCATCCGCCGTATAGTCCGGACTTGGCACCGAATGACTTCTTTTTATTCCCGTACGTAAAAAACAAACTGAGAGGTCAACGTTTTTCGACACCTGAAGAAGCGGTTGCTACATTCAGAATGCATATGTTGGAGATACCTCAATCAGAGTGGCAAAAGTGCTTCGACAATTGGTTCAAACGCATGCAAAAGTGTATAGATCTTCATGGGGAATATTTTGAAAAACAATAAAGTGATTTTCGATGATCAATATTTGTTTTTGTTCTCTAATCCCGAAATATAAAAGGCAACCCTCGTATAAACAACACCAACATTTCAACGTTAAACACATAGGTCGAACAACAAACTAAATAACAATATTAGTAACCGAAAGGCTAGTAATTCTACCAAATCATATTACCTTTAGCAAATACAAATTACAGTCCACTTTTCTACATCCAAGGTTGTTTCATTTGTCTTAATTCTGCAGAATTCACCGAGGGTAAATAAAGAAGTTTTCTAATCGGTCCCAGTATTTCGGTTGAGGTCATCATTCGGTTCCTCTTTTAACGGTGTGGCAGTTACTCTTCACCACCCACGCTACAGAACTTAGATACGCCCCGCGTACACCTGAAAGAACCTCAAGAAGAGGACGATGACCCATCGGACGCAATAGTAGAGAGGAAAAATCAATTGAATCTATCAGAAATGAAATCAGATTCAACCACAGAGATAGAAGCTCTGAAGGTAAGGCGAGCGGTCACTACTAAGAAAAGTTTTGTCAACAAAGGCACATCCGGTCCTATACCTGCAAGTCATAATCATCATTGGCACTACAACCGGGGACCGGTCTTGGCCTTATTTAGCAAGTCCTGAGGCTTGTTAAATTTTCCATAATGATTTGTTTTTTCCGGGCAAGGTCATTAGTCTTGCGCCAGAAGCTCCCCGACGGGGAATCGAACCCCGGTCTCCCGCGTGACAAGCGGGTATACTAACCACTATACTATCGAGAAGCCTTTGCACCTACCTGCAAGTATCAACCCAAAAATCGAATTGGAGATTAATAAATCCAAGGACCCGGGGAATTGCGATTTTCACCGCCTCATCTAGCTCCGATCCTGGACGCATCGCCATCACGCGTTCAGGATTTTCCGCTTCTCGCCACCTGAACGCAATGCTCTGGCGGCACCCTCTTAACACCGCCCAGGCGCATTGCTGCCACGGGGGCGCCACTCCAACAGAGTCGGTGTCTAAGCTGGACTTTCGGTGCCAAGATTTTGGACTATAGAATATGAAGAACAGGAAAGATGGCGGCACCCGTCGGGAAATCATGTCATCGGAAAGTTGTCACGGATTTGGAGTTCACCGCTTCTCGAAACCTTGACGCATCGCTGTTACGCGTCCAGGGTTTGCCGCTTCTCGCCCAGGCACATCGCTGTCACGTGTCTGGGGGCATCACTCCAAAAAGTCAGTGTCTAAGCTGGGCTTTTGGTAAGAAGATTAGGGGATATAGAAGATGAGGAACAGGAAAGATGCCGGCACCCTCCAAGAAATCATATCAACGGAAAACGAATTGTGAACACATGGTCCGGACATCAATCAAAGAAGAAAAGCACCTAGTATTGGGACTATTTCATCCTGCGGCACAATTGAACGAAAGCTTCTATTGATCAGCAGAATATTCTTCCTGATAGCAACGTAGATACGCAATCTCTCTTGCTCACTCAGGTGCCAGTTTTAATTCAATAGGATATGCCGCAAAGATTCAACCACAATCATTCAACCAGTGGATCAAATACTCTGTCAGGTAACGTTGCCGACAGAGAGTTCAGCTCCCATCGATAAACTCGCACACCGCCAAGCAGTGGCATTCGCAGCGAATATGGGACACATCCCCAACTGCAACAGCATCAGCCACAGCAAACACCTTGGATTCGAGACGCAGATGATCCTATGCAGTTGGCAGCTACTCTAACACTTCTAGTATCGGCACAGGCTGGCCATATTCAAAAGGTCAATCATCCGAACATTGCACAACTGACGACGCAGTTTCAAGGGAGCTTGACAGATGTTAATCAAATCAACCGGAATAGTGACCTCAACCAATAGAATAACGCAAATATAGACCACATCGTTGCCGCTGCTGATGCGACAAATATCGCCTTTCAGGCAACCCCTCCACAACATGTCGGAGATTATTAATTATCAACGAATATCAACAACAGCAACGTCGGGATTACCTCGAGCTACAACGTTAGCACTCAATGGCCAACTAGGCCTTCGGTCACACACACACACACACACACACCACACACACTGATAACATCAATTATGCCACTTTAACATAACCAATTATATCTCATTACCTAATCAATTAATAGAATCAGATCTAGTCAACATAATTAATTATTTCCACCCTACCAATCAATCGGTACACACACCGAAAGGAAATTGTGTCAATCCCAAGTACATACGTACTAATCGCGACTAAATCATGGCGCTGGCCGGCCTCTTTGACAGCACCTAGGGGAAGGACAACTACTGGTGCATCGTCGTCGGCCCGGAAAGATGTTGCAGTTCCGCAACATGCATAAAACCAACGAACGATTTTGCGATCTAAACAATCGCAGACTTCAGAAAAACAAATTCAAATGACTCAGCAAAATACAACTTGCGCGAGTATACTACTGGGAGGTGTATTCGAAACTCGGTCATGCCACTGAATGCATTCGAAGTGCTCTCTGAAGCTATGAGAAGAATTGAGCTGGCTGATCGCAGGCTCCGTTGACGGTGGAGAACTGTGATCTGACAAAAGGAGAGCAACGGAGGAATGTTGTTTGCGGAGATCAACAGTTTTTTTTTTCTGTTTTGAGTGGTTAAATTGTTGGTTGCGGAAAAATTGCTGTTTTTTGAAGAACGTTGATTACTGTTTCAACAAAAGGGAGTTGATTGCTTTTACAAAATGTACAAAGGGGGTGAAATTTTGTTCTAATAAAATAAATGTTTGAAATACAACTCGAGCGCAACTCGTACGAAAACAAATAATAATATGAGTAATGTGTCTTCGAATATTAATACCAAATACAATTGTAGAGAATAATAAGTTATTTGTTTATGTGAAACATGTTTTGGTTTAAGAGGACTTTAAAGTCGTGAGAAAATGCCTTCATAAATTGCAAAATATATTTCAAAAGAAATATATAACTATTAAACAAATATTCAGCTCTAAAAAAAGTCTATATAGAAGGTAATTAAAAATTAATTACATATAACACTAATTGAAAATTAGATCAAATATTAAATGATCGTTTAAAAAATAGGAAATAAAACAATAAATTCGTTTCACTTTTTGCCTTGAATGAGTGCTGAAAGGGGATTTTTGGATATCCGTAAAAATTAAAAGTGCCTTTAAAAATCTTTAAGCGGACAAACAAAAATCAACTACGACTATATAAAAATTATAGGAAGTAACTTAAATAAAAATAAATAAACAATTTTTATAAATATGAAATTATAATATTACTGAAAAGAATGGAAATATTTCGAAAGCTCATTGAAAAGTAATCAAATTAAATGGTAGGTAGAAACGAGTTAAATGAAAAAAAAAAAACACAAAGTATTGGTGTACGTATTAGATTAATTCGTCGCCATAGTATTTAAGAAAGTTTTTGGAAGCAATACACTTTATTCAAAAAAAAAATAAAAATGAATTCATCGACAATAGGCAAACTATTGAAAACCAGCTAAATTAAATTACAACGAAAAACTATGATGGAGAAAAACTATGAAAGTTATAAAACAGTCACTGAAAATTGAACAAATTACTGGCGGAATCATTAAAAACTACAAAGATTCAATCAACTTTTGACTATATTAAACCTCATTGTAAAAATCTCTTAAGGTTCAAGTAAATTTCACACTTAACCTGTTTAGTTGGAGAATCACACCCAGCATTTAGGGTATGCAAATCTGAAACATGTCGAATAATTAAAAAGGAGGTCACCGCGGAGACCTGCCTGACCTTAAAAGAGTTCGTGTCCAATGTGAATTAAGAATTCTGACTTGAGCGAAATACCCTCGGGGGAACGTCCCACAACGAAAGTAATAATTACAACACGGATTTAGTTGCAGGAAGCAAGAAAATCAGTATCCTTCACTTGTTATGCCTTTAGATATGACTTACAGTCCTCGTATAGGAACGATGGCCCAACAACACAAAGGTCTACAAACAATGGCATACTCGAGTGTATCATATGGCAACAGGTTACTCAGCGCGAAAGGCGCCTCGCTCTACCCGTATCCAGAACTGTAATTGTGTTTTTCCTGTTACCTAGTTTCTAATATAGAGAGAAATAGGACAACGAAACCTCAAAGAGAAGTATTTCAATAAAAATGTGAATGTGCTTAAACTTACATTCGGAGTAAGATGTCCTTGTTGGTTATTTCCGTTTGCTGCTGGACTACCAAGTTTGGCTTAAACAGTAATCCTCTGTAGATTGCAACACAAACACAAGCAGCCTATTCAAACTGAAAAACTTATACACAACGCACTTGACGGATATCCAAAGGCAATCACTCAGAAATACAATTTTCGCAATTGTTGTCCTGTTTATACGATCCGAACACTATTCTCTATTAGAGCTTCGATAGACGGAGTTTAGCACATACTTCACAGTGGTTAGTTGTAATTGACAATATATGTATCACTTATGCGCACAGGGGGTAGCACATGAGGATATGCACTGTTGGGTGCCCGACTCCCATATATACTCAACGCACCCGGTTACCACCAGGACATAACCGCAAGGATAAAAGTCGGCTTAGCCACATATCTCAACGTTTATAATATCGCTTGTCTGTTTTATGACTTTATGGTTTGGTTGACTTTAAACACAACCTAGTGCCTTACTGTGAGGCTAGTCAAAGATTTTTCAAATCCCCAACACACAAGGATCAGAATTACCGTCACCGAAAAGTCCTTTTTCTTGTACCGTTTCTGGTTCTCTTTTTTTGTTCTTTCTTCTTGTTGTTTATTTTTTATTTATGCTTTTTATATCGTTTACGAATGTGCTCCTGTGCTATTAATCCGACCAACTTCAAAGGTAAAATCAGACTGGGAAAAAGCCAAAAAGCTATTTCTAGAGAATCGGAAACTGTTGTGTGCTAAAAGGAAAACTTCCATCTGATGAGAGAGAGGAGAATCCAGAGTAAATCTCTTTTTTTTGTGTGTAGTAGAGAGGAGCTTTGTGTGTAGCTACCCCTTGGCTGAACTTTTACCGAGCAATGCCCTCGCAGAACACCTGTCGATGCGGTGCAGTGTTAATAAAGGGTGGGCGCGCAAAATTAGTTCGGCTACCAGAGCCACAAAATGAATGTGGTTGGCAAAAAAGGAGGTAGGGTGCATAGAGAGGGTTGGGGATAAAAAGCTCATTGGTTGTGTTTTCGAATGATTAGATGGATAATTAGAACGAAAGAAAGCGACTTCTTGTTTCGAATCTCCTATAGTTCCACAGAAAAGAAGGTTGGGTGTTCGACTTTAATTGAAGAAGACCTCTCAATTCGTAATGCTGCTAACTATAAGTAAACAGGCAAGGCCCGATATAGTTGTCACTTCTTTGCTATGGCGAGTAAAACGCATTTTTGAAACTGAAAATTATAAAACTTTGAAAGTGGGGTATTGGCTACAAATGCAAGAGCGCCCACTAGAGCTTTACTTTGACCACAGCCGCATGCTGTCGAATGCAAGCATTTATTGTTTATTCCGATTAAGGAATGGATCTTAAGTAAATTGAAACGTTTTTCCGGTAAGGTGAACTACATGTTTCAAGGACAACTACGAGGATGGGGTAGCAGTTCGTAGTCCAATTTATGGATTTTGTTTGATTGTGCTTAATCAGCACACGAATTGACTTTTTCCAGTTTTGTTAAAATTCACGAGGTTGTCTGCTTTCAATGGCTATCAAACAAACATAATGAACCAGCTTCCTCCCACTTTAACAGTAGTCTATTTATAGATGATAGTTGACGGGAGCTGTGCTGTATTTAAAGTTACCGCGCGGGGCATTCAAAAGGTCACTGACTTATCAAATTGCACTCGTAAAATGTACATGTAAGTAAAGCAACGGTGGAGGGTATTTGCGCAAGGACAATGGTGGGCGTATGGGCAGAACATAAAAGCTAACTGGGCAGCTTCATCTTCCTTTCTTTTCATACATTTCTAGTTTATCATCATTATTAACGTATTTTAGATTATAGCTGGTTGGACCTTAAATCGTATGGTAAACTATATGTAGCGGTCAGTCGTATTTGGACGGAAAAAACGCACTTTAGTAGTCCCGTGAATGGGAACAAGCAAAGCGAGAAGCAATGGAAGATCAATTCTATAATTCTAACCAATCCTATGAAGGAAAACCCACTCGTCTGTTTTAGTAATAACTTAGAGTGCCAGGACGTCCAATCACACGATCAAATTATAGGCTCTGCGAAATGGTCTTTGCCATTGTCTATCTTTCGGAACTTGAGTAATAGACCCTTCGGAGTTGTAGGAATATGTGGTAGTTCAATCCTAATTCTGGGCCATCGATGGGGTGGCACCCTCACCTGCTGTTTGGCTGAGAGAAATTTTGGGCTATGTATCGGGCTCCTCGATAGTATAGTGGTTAGTATACCCGCCTGTCACACGGGAGCCCGGGGTTCGATTCCCCGTCGGAGAGCCTCCGGCGCAAGACTAATGACCTTGCCGGGAAAAAAAACAAATCATTATGGGAAATTTAACAATCCTCAGGACTTGCTAAATAAGGCCAAGACCGGTTCCCGGTTGTGGTGCCGATAATGATGATGATCGGGCCTTAGTAGATAGTCCGCTTAAAGTTTAAAAAAATAACACGATGATGCCCTCTGAGGTAAAACATTCTAGAGACAAACTAGTCGGAACATCGGACGGTTCAACTATTTCAGAGGGAACAACATGAAAGTCTTTTTTAATCAGTTAACTGTTTCGATCTTGTTGGAAAATGTGTTCACTACGTACGTCGTACAAATTTAGCGATAGTATAGTGGTTAGTATACCCGCCTGTCACGCGGGAGACCGGAGTTCGATTCCCCGTCGAGGAGCCTCTTGCGCAAGACTAATGACAAATCATTATGGAAAATTTAACAAGCCAGACCGGTTCCCGGTTGTAGTGCCGATGATGATGATGATATATATACGTCAAACCCAGAGTATGTTTGATATGAAATTAGGTGGCAATGAAATGACTTTTATATTTTTTATCTCGTTATATATTTCATGTAGATTTATTTATTTCTTTAGATTAACATAAATAGGAACCACAAGCATCAAAAATATATTTCTTACTCCTGTGACAGAATGGAAGTCTGCAAAACATAGTACAATGCATAACGCGGCTTCACAAGTTGAACACCAATATCGCGAATCTTTTCTAATGTTATTTTTAAAACAATGTACAAATCTTCGTGCAGGTGTGGCTTTAGAAGTGGATGGTACATAGTCAGGGAAATGTTTCCGGATTACACGGATAGAATAAGATTTTGCTCGTCGACTTACTGTTGGTGTTACACTCTGAATTGGATATGACTCAATTGTTTGTTCAATGCACTCCAATAAAAAATTTACTCGGAACAATTTTCCTCTATTACTCTTATATAATATAAATGCATTTAAGCAAATAATATCTAAACAATGAAGAAGCTTTTTTTTTATAATATTGTCACGAGCTGGCAAGACTCCAAAACAAAGTACTGGAATATTCTCGAAAGTACTGGAAAACTGGAGACTATGAGCAAAAAGAAACGAAAGAAAAAACGATGTCTCCAGTGACAGAAGTGTCACTTTTGACCGAGGAGCGAAAAGTGAAAGAACGGTTGTCAAGAGCATGAAAAATAAAGATTTAATAGAAAATTAATTTCACGGCTTATTTTGTGTGAATAATTAATCCAGCGAACCCTAAGCTCGCTACAATATTTTATGTCTCTTCTTTGCTGATGAGTATGCAATCACTATGCCGGCACTCATGTCCACTCCACCCATCTTCTTATTGTATTCAACGATTACTTCAGGTCTATTTATTCGTTTTCTCCTTTTCTCTATGTCTATGATATTCTCGCCATGAACGGTACTTAGGATCTAAACTTCATTTTACTCTTTATGGGTGCAGAGTTTTTATGCAAGTAGTACGAGGGTTGCCTCTTATGTTTCGGGATTTGGCAACCCTAGTGTTGTAATCTGGCAATTGACAGCTCTGTCGTAAAGTTGGACATTTTTGAGGTTATACGCACTCAGAACGTTTTGACATACGAGCGCTATTTGTGTTGTTTACAGTAACTTAAAAGATTCATCTCGGCCCAAAAATGAAATTAAATCGTCAACATTTTCGTGCGATTATTTTTTACAACTTGCGGGCTTGGATTAACTCAGCAACAGTGCATGGATGAACTTAATTCAATTTTTGGCGATGAAGCTCCATCAAGCACCAGTGTTTATCGATGGTATGGTGAATTCAATCGTGGTCGTAGTTCACGCCAAGATGAATTTCGTGAAGGTCGTCCAAAATCAGTTGTTGTTCCGAAAACCATTGATGCTGTGCGCGAACTGATATTGGAAGATCGTCATGTGACCTATCGTGAGATTGAGACAACCTTAGGCGTTAGTGGGACCAGCATACATTCAATATTGCATAAACATTTGACTGTCAAAAAATTTGTTCGCGTTGGATCCTACACAACTTGTCAATCGCCCAAAAAAAGGCTCGTGTCAATTGGTCGAAAGAAATGCTCAAAAAATACGGTCGCGGTGCTTCGAAACACGTCTATGACATCGTGACAGGTGATGAATCGTGGATTTACGCGTATGAGCCCGAAAGTAAACAGCAGTCGACTGTCTGGGTGTTTCAAGATGAGCCAAATCCAACAAAAGTTGTTCGCGCACGAAGCACTTCCAAGCAAATGGTCGCCTGTTTTTTCGGAAAAACTGGACATGTCGCAACCGTACCACTAGAACAACGCAGACCAGTCAATTCTGAGTGGTACATAACCATTTGTTTGCCAGTTGTCTTCCAAGAAATCAGGAAAACCAACCGCCGAAGACGGATCACTCTTCACCACGACAATGCGAGCTCTCACACATCGGCTGCGACAACTGCATTTTTGAGCACCCAAAACATCGATTTGATGGGTCATCCGCCGTATAGTCCGGACTTGGCACCGAATGACTTCTTTTTATTCCCGTACGTAAAAATCAAACTGAGAGGTCAACGTTTTTCGACACCTGAAGAAGCGGTTGCTGCATTCAGAATGCATGTGTTGGAGATACCTCAATCAGAGTGGCAAAAGTGCTTCGACAATTGGTTCAAACGCATGCAAAAGTGTATAGATCTTCATGGGGAATATTTTGAAAAACAATAAAGTGATTTTCGATGATCAATATTTGTTTTTGTTCTCTAATCCCGAAATATAAAAGGCTACCCTCGTATACTAGTGTATACCAAATCATTGTGGAAAAATTTAACAAGCCTCAGGACTTGCTAAATAAGGCCAATATCGGTTCCCGGTTGTAGTGCCGATGATGATGATGATACTAGTGTACAAATTACCTCAATGTAATCTATAAAAAAACAAATAAAATAACAAAGGTATTAAGGGAAAGGAGAAGGATAAGAACAAACAAAAGGGCAATGGGAAAGGGAAGCGCTGCATCTGATATGCGTTCTATATTTGGGGACGTTCAGTCCCTTTTTCATTATTGAGCCAATACCAATACCAATTGGGTTGTGCTCTATCTTTTATGGATTTATCTCTTTCATTGAGCACTATACTGAAATGTAGGCGATCTGGGACGTTAGAGATTCCACTACTATGGAGAATACATTTATCCCTAGCACCAGGGAAGCCTGGTAAATATTAGGGACTCTATGTTGGTCTTGGATAAGTCCGCTTTCATGCAAGAAAGGGAACGCTTCTGGCGGAATAAACCCATTCTGGAGCGTACTCTCCAGATGCATCTCAATGGGATGGTATGCTCCTGATATAAAATCGTTTTCACTGCCCATTGCTCTTGCAGTGTGACCGCGATTTGTCTTGCTGTACAGTTCAATCCTGCTTCAGCAAGCATACATTCCCACTGGTTGTCATCTTCCAGTAAACCGAGTGCAAGGCATGCATCTTTATATGTTGGATACTGTTGCTCATTCACTTTACGTATTACCGGAGATAAAAGCAGTCAGTCTGCCTTGGATTAACTGTAAATACTAGTCCCAAGGTGTTTGATTTGAATAAACCGGGACATGCATCAGTTGGTGTGCCTTGCTTGGCAAGGTGGTACTTCTGAATAGAGTAATGTTCGTGCAAAAGCACCAAAAGCATCCGCACGATTACACAATTCAAATAATTCGGTGAGTGCAGTTTTTGGTGGATTTATCGCACGATCAATTGCTGTCTCGCTCGTGAAATATACGCGCTGCCCGTTTTCAAGATGGACGGCTAAATGGATGACAGCTGGATCTCGTTCATAAATTGGGAAACCAAAGATACGCCAAACAGCTTCATTGAAACTGACGTACCGGCCACATTGGTATTTTCAACGCGAAATACAGCCATACCACTGCCTTTATTTACATACTTGCAAATGTATTTGATGCTCTTCACTGAACTGCAGAACTCGACATTAATATGAGCATTGAATGTTTTGCTCAGCAAAGGCGAATATGGGACCACCCAACGGTTATCAATGTCAATGTCTATGTTATTGATCTTTTTAACAAAAGATTGTCCTCCATTATCGGGATTTCTTCGACGATATATTGGATATCCATCAACATTTGTGATCGTATCGTCAGTGAATTTTTTTGGAAAACTTTTAGTACATTTCCCGTCTGCCATTCCCGTTCTGCAAGGCGATGAACGATTCATATTGCCACATGGGCCATGAATCATATTTGCAGTAACAATATCAAACAGAATTTGATCAGTAGACGGATCTGGAATTTCCGCAGAAATTATACTGTCGATTTCTTCAGGACGTATTTTATCGATTAACCATAGCAAAATGTGTGCATGAGGTAATCCGCGCTTTTGCCATTCAACGGAATACATCCAGCAACATGTGGGACCAAATACATGTAACTTTGTAATGAAATCAATTAGAGACTTCAATTTTTGTCTGAAAACACGTGCTGTAATGTCATGACGGTGTATTGCGCTTTGGCCAGGCAATAGTAAGGATGTGATCTCCGGCCATTTTGGATTACATGTGAAGGTTATGAATAAACACGGCCGTCCATATTCTCGCACGTAAGTCAAGGCGTCTTGTATATATTCTTGCATATGACGTGGACTGCCTATGTACGATGATGGTAGAATGACAGAATTACCAATTTGGACGGCATCGGCGTTGTTGACAATAGCGTCTCGCAGGTGAATGTACTCTTCCGCACGTAGCTTTTGTTGATTGAATCGCAAGTATCGTAGTCGTTCGCTCTCTATCTTCACATACATGTCGACCATGAATTGTTGACAAAGCTCACGGTGTTTCGCCAGCTGGGAACCGCAACTCCGATGTTGCCGATGGTTCGCCAACTGGGAAACAACAAAATGGTTTTTCTGCATCAGCCTTCGTTCTGGTTGACTTTAGAATAACCAACATCATCTTAACTTCAGAACACCTCTGGATGGTTTCCGAATAATGCCGCACTGGGCACAAATAATTTGATCAATTTGATCTCAAAGAAGCCGCATCCACTAAATAAAACAAATGAATTGACAAAAAGTAGATCGCAACACGGGATCCCTTTAAACTTTATTTTACGATGGACTGTAACTATTAACAAAACAAAACTGTCAGAAAACAGGTACTGAAAAACACCGTAAAGACAACCTTTTTTACTTTTAATGTTAAAAACAGATACTGTGTAAAAAACAGTACAACAAAAATCATAAAACCCTATCAAAACAGTAACATAAAAAAACGTCACACGAATAGACAATTTTGCTTTGTCTATTCAGCAATGGGTGGCGTTCCGGGTAGTATGTTTCTTTTTAACTGGTATACGCTGGTATGTATGTTGCGGAACTGCAACATCTTCCCGGGCCGCGACGATGGAGCCAGTAGGCCTCCTTAGTTGGCGTCACCACCTGGGGTCAGCGCCGTGGGAAGTGGCGGTTGGGTTTGGTTGAGCTCAGAGCCCTTAATGCTCGTATTGCTCATACACCGGTACGGTAAAACGGTAGGGTGGCAAAATTAATTATATTGTTATACTATATATGTATTCTATTAGATGATTATGTTAGAGAGTATATTTGGTTATGGGGCCGTAGTATTATTTATAGTATCAGTGTGTGTGTGTGTGTGTGTGGGTCGTTGTTTATTGTTGATAGTCTCCGACATGTTGTGGAGAAGTGCCTGAAAGGCGATATTTGCCGCATCTGCTGCGGCAGCCGTGTGATTTGTGTGTTTAATGTTAAATGTTGGTTGGATCGTACATCCCTGGTGTCATCGATGAACTTCTTGGACGTGGTCCTCTCCTTGGATCGTGGATCCCTCTGTGTCATCGATGGCCTTCTTTGACGTAGTCCTCTCTTTGGATCGTGAATCCATTTGTATGTAAAATTTCAATAAGTTGGACGTAGTCCTATGTTGGATCGTAAATCCGTATGTAAAAATTTCAATAAGTTGGACGTAGTCCCAAGTCGGATCGTAAATCCGTTTAAATGAATAAGAATATCTTGGATGTAGTCCCCTGTTGGATCGTGAATCCGTAAGTTTAGTTTATATAGTTTGGACGTAGTCCTATGTTGGATCGTGGATCCATGAATGGTCATTGAGCGATGTAATCGTCAATATGTTGAAGGTGATGGGTTGTAATTTCACCATCTTCTAAGTATGTCCAGCCTGTGCCGCTGCCAGAAATGTTAGGTATCCCGCCAACCGCATAGAATCATCTGCGACTCGAATCCAATTTGATTGCTCTGGCTGATCCTGTTGCAGTTGGGGATATGTCCCATCTACGCCGCTAAACCAATGCTCGGCGTTGGGTGAGTTTCTTGATGGGAACTGAAGCCTCTGTCGGCAGCGTTACCTTTGGTCGTATTTGATGAACTGGTTGAATGATGGTGCTGGACATGGTGGCTTTCTTTTTGGAATGTTGTGGTTGAGTCCTTGCGGCCTATTTTGTTGAATTAGAACTGGCACTTGATTGAGCCAGAGAGGTTGCGCATCCAAGTTGCTATTTAGAAGATTACTCTGCTGATCAATGGAAGCCTGCGTTTAATTGTGTCGCAGGATAAAATAGTCCCAATGCTAGGCGCTTTTCTTCGTTGATTGGTGGTTGGACCATGTGTTCACCGTTCGCCCTCCGTTGGTCGGATTTCCTGAAGAGTGCCGGCATCTCTCCTCTTCTTCTCCTTCTGTATTCCCTTATCTTGGCACCGAAAGCCTATCTTAGACACCGACTCCGTTGGAGTGGTGCCCCCGTGGCAGCTACATGCAATGGGCGGTGTTGATAGGGTGCCCCCAGAGCATTTCGTCCAGGCGGCGAAAGCGAAGAACCCCAGACACTTAACAGCGATGTGCCTAGGTGGGGAGAAGCGACAAATTCAGTATGCTCGAACGATGAATCCTTGCGACGAGAAGCGGTGAACTCCAAATCCGCGACAGCTTTCTGATAACATGCTTTTCCGAAGGGTGCCGGCATCTTTCCTTGTTCCTCGTTTTCTTGTCCCTTAGTCTTGTAACCGAAAGCCTATCTTAGACACCGACTCCGTTGGAGTGGTGCCCCCGTGGCAGCTACGTGCAATGGGCGGTGTTGATAGGGTGCCCCCAGAGCATTTCGTCCAGGCGGCGAAAGCGAAGAACCCCAGACACTTAACAGCGATGTGCCTAGGTGGCGAGAAGCGACAAATCCTGGATGCGTAAACGATGGGCCCAGGTTTCGACAAGCGGTGCCCCAGGAACAGATGTAAATGAGATGGTAAATCGCAATTCCCGATGTTCTTGGACTTATTCATCTGCAAGTTCGATGTTTGAGATGATACTTGTAGGTATAGGACCGGAAGTGTCTTCGTTGACGAATTTTGTCTTAGTACTGACCGCTTCGATTTCATTGCATTGTCCTCTTCACTGTTTTGTCCAATGGGTCATCGTCCTCTTCTTGAGGTTCCTTTAATTTACGCGGGGCGTATCTGAGTTCTGTAGCGTGGTCGTGCCAAGTACCTGAAACTTCATTAAAAGAGGAGCCGAATGATGTCCTCAACCTGGTACTGGGAACGATCAGAATGTTCTTTGATTTACCCGCTGTGACCTGCAGAATTAAATAAATGAAACAACCTTGGATCTTGCAAAGTGGACTGTAATTTGGCTTTGTTAAAGTTGATTGTTATTTAAATTGCTAAATAATAGTAATTTGGTAGAATTACTAGCTTTTCGGTTACTAATATTGTTATTTAGGTTATTGTTCGACCTATGTGTTAAAGTTGGAGTAATGTTTGATGGATCGTAAATCCATCTATGTCATCGATGGCTACTCGGACGTAGTCCTCTTTTGGATCGTGAATCCTTCTATGTCTTCGATGACCCTTGAACGTAATTCTAATTTGGATCGTGAATCCATATGCGTTCCACTCGTAAGAAACGCAAAACATGTTATTTTATTTATATTGGAGTTGTAGTATGGGACAAAACAGGAAATGTATATTATTTTATTTTATTTTCCGCTGATTACAAAAGACAAATTAATTAAATAAAGCAGAAGTTAAGTTATTCTTCACAAGATTAATGAACCACCCAACCAGTACGGGCTCGTCGATGTCTGCCCGATGTGAAACTCTGGAAATAGATATGTGGTAAGCATATTCTACTTGACCACGACGTCTTCGTTTTTCAGAAGCATATTTGCCAGAGTTCCAATTATATGAAGTGCTCCATCCCTTTGATTATCATCAGCGCTTGGTGATGTAATACTTGCATCCGATTCCCATTGTTGTTATCAGGTTCTAATTGAATAGCTTTCGTATAGACGTCTATGGCTTCATCGTACTTCCCTGTATTGATTCGGCCATATGCCTTGCTTTAATTTGGATTGTAGAATAATGCAGAGTTGCAGTCTTTAATCGCACTATCGTTTTCTGTTACACGGATATATGCTGCAGCTCGATTATAGTAGAATGTTGGATTTTTTGGATCGAAAATAATGGCCGTAGTACCACTTCTTCATATTTGCATTCCTTCATCAGGCGGTTGCCTTTATTCTTAATCCGTCCGTCTGTTCCAAGGGATTGTAGATTGCGTTTGATAGACATCGACTGGAACATTTCGAATAGATATAACCTTTGTGGTTCCGCTTGTGAGGTTGTGCCTGCACTGTTAGACGTAGCTTCTTCGCTATCGAGATCCTCGTCATCGCTCAGATTAAACGCTGCTTGCAAACATTGTATAACAACATCCAGACTTTCGACGACGTCAGTGCCCAGCGATTAGCCCTCACTCGGCTGTTTTACATAGTCAATGAAGGATTTAACGAACTGCTTGTTGACTTGATCGGACATTTTCGAAATCTATCAACCGTAAACACTGAATTGCCGTTATTGGTCTCAAATCAATGTCGAAACTCAATTCATGGTAGAAACTAGAATAGTCCCGAACAAATATGTCTTCTTTATATAAAAACGACAATCACAATCCGGCGACAGACAATGTCGACGAAATTCATTTATTTTCACGCACCCCACACAACACTTTTTCAAGTTAAGATCCATGGATCTCTTAATTAAATTATATATTAAATTATAAATTCAATTGCCACCTACCTGTTTTACTGGAGCGCTGCTCACGTTGATCACATGTTGTTGATGTTTCCTTGTTGAGGATGTGAACGTAATCCCATGGACGTAATCCACTTTCCTGTTCGTTGATAGTTCCCTCGTTGAGGATGTGATCCGATGGACGTAATCCAGTTGTTGGCGCTTGGATTCTTGCGCCGACATCTTGCTCGGATGTTATACATCCGGCTCGAAGGACCATAATGTTTCGCCAGCTGGGAACCGCAACTCCGATGTTGCCGATGGTTCGCCAACTGGGAAACAACAAAATGGTTTTTCTGCATCAGCCTTCGTTCTGGTTGACTTTAGAATAACCAACATCATCTTAACTTCAGAACACCTCTGGATGGTTTCCGAATAATGCCGCACTGGGCACAAATAATTTGATCAATTTGATCTCAAAGAAGCCGCATCCACTAAATAAAACAAATGTTTTGACAAAAAGTAGATCGCAACACGGGATCCCTTTAAACTTTATTTTACGATGGACTGTAACTATTAACAAAACAAAACTGTCAGAAAACAGGTACTGAAAAACACCGTAAAGACAACCTTTTTTACTTTTAATGTTAAAAACAGATACTGTGTAAAAAACAGTACAACAAAAATCATAAAACCCTATCAAAACAGTAACATAAAAAAACGTCACATGAATAGACAATTTTGCTTTGTCTATTCAGCAATAGGTGGCGTTCCGGGTAGTATGTTTCTTTTTAACTGGTATACGCTGGTATGTATGTTGCGAAACTGCAACACACGGCATCGTAGAATAATGTTGTCCTGATCACGTCTGATCATCAACCGATACGCATAATAATCCTTCGAACTAACATTCTTGATTGTTTCAGTTCCTGTTGCGGGATCTCGTTGTTTAATATTCACGCAATACCCGTCTTGGCCTTTCCAGAACATTAGCGGATATTGGAGAGCGTCATATGAGCGGTGTGTATCAGCGATGAACTGTAGATTATTATTTCATCTACGAATCACGATTTCCGGCGTAGCTGTACGATCGCCGACCATGATTCCAGCAACATCATCAAGAACAGGTGCATTAAATCTACGAATGTGCTCTCCAGCAGGTGTTTTATCAGGATTGATTACAATAGCGTGATTATCACTTTGTAATTTGCGCATGTGTGATTTGAAAATCTTTAACAATTCATTGTGCTCATTCAATAGAGCATCCAGGTCGCCGATGATACGCCTGGCAAAAAGTGAATTAAGGTGATTATAGCCTCAACGTGCATCCACGCGTGCATCCTCACCACCAATGAAGTAAATTTGTAAAAATTTAGGTGATCCGTGTGGCATTGGGAGCAATGAACCCACTTTGTGATAAATTTGGCCTTTGATTTTGAATGTTGAATTGAATTGTTGACCATTGATAGCATTATTGTTAACTAATTCTGTTGCTCCGAACGATGTCATTTGGAAACATGAATTAAATGTTCGAATTGACTTTAGGAACAGATTAGAATCTGGATCCGTACCGATAAGTAAACCATTTAATGGTTCAGGTGGTGTCTCAATTGCTGGTAATTGCACCTTTCCTGACGAACAACACATCCCGCCTGGCTCGTTTTTAAACTTAAGAGCATGACAATGAGGACATTCCTTATCCATAGCACCAATTACCACTTTCGAAAAAGCATAATATTCAATATCGGGCTCATACTCGAGTGCTAGACGCAGGAATGAATTAGATGTAAATGATCGATGGACCTGTTGGCGTTGTTGATCATTTGCTCTGCGTCTGCTGATTGTAAAACGGCGCGCTTGTCTCTGTTCTAATCTTCTTTCTTCATTTCGTTCAGTTCGCGCATCTGCTGATTCATATCGACGCAATCGCGCCATGTTCACACGCACATTAGTATTATCTTGCTGCATTTGGTCTTCTGTTCTTTGGGCTCTAGCGGTTCGCTTGCGTGCAGCTCCACGTGTTTGACGGCCTAAAGAAGTTCCTCTGCGTCTAGCTGGCATTGTACAAATTAGTTTAACACAATAGTTGTTGTTGACGGGAGCTCGTGATATGTGTTAAGTATTTTTTAGATTATACTAAAAGCATAAACGTGAGATCTACGCTCAGAAATAATAATTTCACTTACTTTTCAATAAGACAGGAAAAAATTCACTTGAAGATTAGACTGAAATGGTAAAATTACATAATGTTATAATATCAGGTGGTGGGGATAACTAATCAATTTTCACTTACACGTTTATCGACCGAGGTTGAAAATTAATAAATTATTAATATTTATTAAACAATTGCACTTATGAGCATAAAAAATAGATAAAAACCTATTCTCAGACCTACCGAATATATATACAAAACTTCATTAAAATCGGTTGAGCCGTTTTGGAGGAGTTCGAGGACAAAAACTGTGACAAGAGAATTTTATATATATAGATATTTATATTTATATGTATATATATATATATATATATATATATATATATATATATATATATATATATATATATATATATATATATATATATATATATATATATATATATATATATATATATATATATTGTAGCGAGCTTAGGGTTCGCTCGATTAATTATTTGAATAAATAAGGGCCGTTAAATCGATTTTGAATTAATGTAACACTTTATTAGTCCGTTAATAACAACCGTTACTTTTACCGCACACTTAACGATTTCTTGACTTATCGCTTCCTTACTTATCGCTTGCTACTCTGCTTGCTTTCGCACTTATCGCTTCTACTACTTGTCTCCATGATCTGTGCGCGACGTATTTATACCGTTTCCTCACATTCTGATTCGGTGTTTCGTTTCCGTCCGTTCCATAGCCTTGAATGTTCTATTGTTCATAGTCTCTAGTTTTCCAGTACTTTATAGAATATTCTGGTACTTTGTTTCGGATTTTCTCGAATATTCTAGTACTGATTGTCATATGTGTCACAATATATATATATATATATATATATATATATATATATATATATATATATATATATATATATATATATGGCTCCTCGATAGTATGGCGGTTAATATACCCGCCTGTCACGCGGGAGACCGGGGTTCGATTCCCCGTCGGGGAGCCCCTGGCGCAAGACTAATGACCTTGCCCGGAAAAAACATCATTATGGAAAATTTTACAAGCCTCAGGACTTGCTAAATAAGGCCAAGACCGGTTCCCGGTTGTAGTGCCGATGATATATATATATATATATATATATATATATATCTCAAAATTAGCTCTTCCAAAATATTTTACAAATAAATAAAAAAATAAATAATTAAATATATATATATGTATATATATATATATATATATATATATATATCAAAGTTTAGCCCTTCCAGATAGCCATCACACATATCGTCTAACTGTTACATCAAATGTACTACTTCAGTTCGTACATAGATACAGTTATTTCTGAATGATTTTATCTTATCTTTATTGTGACGATTAAATGTTAATGTAAGACGGTAAAAGCCAGCAGTTTGGAATGAGGAGACAACTGAACCCATTGGTTTGCCCAACAAGGCAGACCATCTCTTCAAAAGACAAACTTTCTACGTTGTACAATCGATTATTCCGTCCCGATACCTCCATTCTCATTATCTTTGTTCGCACTCCACAATTGTGTGATGTGGGTAATGAGAAATTTCCTCGAATGCGGTTAGATTGTCCAACTTTTTGGATTGCATCAAAGCATTCACCGTATGAACGTTAGATAAAACGGTCCTTTAGAAAATGAATTTAATTTGTTACTGTTATAATCCTGGAGTAGATCACGACTGAGGGTATGTGGTTGTCTCTCTCCTAGCATCCTTCTATGAAGTGCACTAACTTCCTGAATTGTTTCACAATACATTTCTCTATATTCTCGGTCCCCTGAGCGTATTATCAGCCCGCAAAAGCTCGACCAAAGTAACATTAAAGGCAAATTAAATTTGTTAGTACTGTAGGTAAAAACAAGAGAAGTCGATTTCAATACAACCTCGTCTATATTGTGAAAGCTCCTCTTTGATAAACTTGAAATTCTCTTCATCAGATGTACTCTCTTGAATTGGACTGGGAACTTTCTATCTGCGACTCGTTCATTGATTTCCTGTTTTATCCACAATTTGATATCAACCTTGTGTTTGAACATTAAGCAAGAACCGTTGAAAATTTCAAAACTCCACACGGTTGTAATCGAAGTTAAGCGTCCCCCAGCTGCTCCGCCCATCACACCGACAACACGGGTACAATGACTTTCTCGACCGAATGAATAATCGGTTTTGCATGACAGTTTTGGTAAATCCGATATCGTGAACTTTTGTATAAGGGTGGCCGATAAAATGCCGTTCTTCCCGCGTACAATCACCACAACGAGAGGCGGGCACGCGATTATTTTTATTAAGATACATACCACATGCATTCGAGGCAGCCCTTGAGAAAGGTAACCGTAAAATTTGGTGGCCCTTATATAGACGGCCTTGTTTTCGAGGCCATCCAAAAAAAAAAAAATAGCAGACATATGAGCGATAGAGGATACATTAACTTCAAGCATACAAACCAGAATTCGTTCGGGACTCCGCATGTGATTCCCCCGGAACTGTGGTTACAAGCCCACACAGCAACAAGTTACAAGTTGTGTCAAAAATTGACGGTTTTAAAACAACTAGGAATGGCAAAGTGGATTCACGGATGGTATCTCGTCATAGACGCAAATTGGGATGTACAATGTTAGGGAGAGTAATTGGGAATTTTAAAAATGTGGATGTGGAATGAAGACCTTCATATTTTAAGGTAGATGGGGAATGGACAAAAACCACAGACGCTTGAATTTGAGCAATTTTTTCTGTTATGTTAATTGTATGAAAGTGTCACAGTCCTACCAAAAGGTTTTAATATTTGATGGGATGAATTTGGATATATGGTATTCCGGAAAGAAAAGGAGATACAGATGTAAAATTTTAATCCCAACTTTCACCTCGGAAGAAGAAAACAATTGACATTAATATGGATTTAGGCTTACTGAGAATGGGAAACGGGTATTTCGAAAATCCCGTATAGGTAAATTATTCTGCGACTGGCAAGACCTGGATCACGTGTCAGCCCTACGGTAATAAGCAACATTGAATCAGTTCACTTTTTGAGCCATTTAAATCTTCGACATCTGACAACCCAGTAGCTTTAAATCCGTTTTTAGATCGTTTTTTGACAATCTGTGTACTAAATCTCACTTTACGCAAATTTGTATCATGGAATTGTATCATCATCATCATCATCGGCACTACAACCGGGAACCGGTCTTGGCCTTATTTAGCAAGTCCTGAGGCTTGTTAAATTTTCCATAATGATTTGTTTTTTCCAGGCAAGGTCATTACTCATGGAATAGTATACGCCACTACAATGCAGTGTTATTGTACAACTTTACTAGACATTCAAAAGGAATTCTAAAGCGCTCTTAATTTAATTTTCGAATTGTCATGAACGAATAAACTAATTCTTCTCTGAATGGTGCCGAAAAAAAGCATAATTGTTGCATAATTCGAATTTATGGGCTAAAACTGAGAGTATTAAGTGAGACGCGATCGTGTATCCATGGCTACTAATAAAGTGTATTTACGTCCCTCCAATATCTCTGAACTAAATAAGTACTAAATTAAAAGCTGAATAAAAATTCATTGACCCTAAGAGATATTGTGTAAATAGTAACTCTCTAATTTACGTACGGCTTGTTTGCATATTAAACGAAACACACTCCGCCGACGACGTCAATACAAATACCCGACACAGAAGATGCATATCAAATTAGCATAAAATTGCACAAATCAAAACTGTATTCATATAATTAATCCAATTCATAAACAAGAACGAAGCCACGAAATAGAAAAACAGTGACGTGACGTGTTGTGACAACTAAAACAAAGTGCAACAACAACAAACAAAAAAATGTTAAAAGTGACAATAAACGTGCTTACAAAATAACTTCAGTAAGGTGCAACAACAACGTAAGACAATTTAAATATATTACCTCGGTCGTCAAAGTGCAAACTAAAACAGACAATATATTGCTAGTTACGCACAGAGTTTTCAAAGCATCATTTCGCGCGAGTGCAAGTTCACTGACTCTTAGCCGACGGTAGCCGAGTTCGAGTCGGCCTACGGAAGAAATCGACTTCGTGGTTCGTATTGCAGGTCGCCTTTGTTTTTTTTTTTAATGAAAACAAACTGGAAAGAACCAGCATGAACACGGAGGAAGACAAAAACGTGACAAATAAACGAAAAGGTACATCGAAAATCTCCATCGTGACGCGAAGTAAAACCGCGAAATTAACAATGGAGAGAAAAGGGCAGCAAATGGAGGAGGACAGTGAGCGTCCCTCTCCCTACAATTTTAATATGTATGGGGCAAACAATTCGTTCGCTTCTCTTGCATCCTCAGAGTCTGAGGATGAAGAAGAGGAAATTACTGAATTGGAGGCGAAACTTGCGATGGCAAGAGCCCGTCTAGAAGAGAGACGCCGAAAGAAAAAAATAGCGGCACTCGAAAAAGAAAAAGACACCGAACAACAACAAAAGCCAAAAGTCGGCCAACAGCAACAGCAACAGCAACATCAACATCAATAGCAACAATCAACACAAAATCGACCACAGCAAGCAACACAACAGCAGCAAAACAACAATATCAGCGGAAAAATAAAGATGCCACCAATCAACACCATAGATGTTGACTGTAAAGAATTGGTAAGTCTTTGTAAGCTAGCCATAGGTAACAATTTTGCAGTTAAAAGACTGACGGGTAACAGGCACGCCATTCAAACGGCGGCAGACCACGACAAAATTAAAGAGGTATTAAAAAGAGCCACCGCGGAATTTTACTCGTTCACGCCGAAACAAACGAAGAGCGTAACGGTTCTATTAAAGGGTGTCGACCCTGAAACGGAACCGGAGGCTCTGCTCGAAATGCTTCAAAACCTGAAGCACGAAGATCTCGAGTTTACCGCGGTAAAACCATTCACCACACCCAAGGCAAGAAGGGAAAACCGCAAGCTACCCTTCTTTTTGGTGCAATTGACACCCAGCAGTAGAATTGGTGGTCTAAGAAAAATTACAGTCTTGGATCATCAAATGGTCACATGGGACAAATTAAAAAAAGGCAGAGACATCCTGCAATGTGTCCGTTGCCAAAGGTTTGGTCACGCGGCGGCTAACTGTGAAATGCAGCGCCGTTGCGTAAAATGCGGAAAGGACCATACGGCAGAAGAATGCCCTCTGGGAAAAGAAAGGGTAGAAGACAAAGCCCTTCTAAAGTGCGCAGTGTGTCGAAATGAGGGACACCCCGCTAACTATCGAGGATGTCCTAAATTCCGAGAAATAATGGCAAGAAGTGTGACCCGGCAAAAAAACACAGAGCCAGCTCGTACTACAACAATGCCCGTAACATCGCTGCGGTCGTACGCACAAGTTGCTTCGGGTGGGAGAACACCAAATCAGGCTACATCACAGGTAGCCACAAATACTCCCACACAGACTGAAACAACACCGCAAGCAGACGTGGTCACGGTTCTTTATTATCTTTAATCTTTATTAGAAAAGGGATCAATCATAAAGTAATATATAGTGGAGAAGTGCGCAGGTTCCGGGTGCTGGAAGCCTGTATCGTACGCATACCCCTTCAGCAAGGAAGGGGTTTGTATGCGATTGCGGTCTATGCACCTGAGGAGCACCAACAAAACCTATTTATAGCGAAGCTCGAGACACTCTTTCGATGCTTACAATTGCACCTGGGCAAAAACTACTTTATCCTAGGGGGAGATATGAACGCCAAGCATAGAAATTGGGGAAATTATATATCTAATGCCAGAGGAAATCAGTTGGCTGGTTGGTTAGATCAGTATCATATTGAATATAGAACTGACCTGCTAGCTACGAAATATCCATCGTTCCCCAGAGGTAGATCGTTCTTAGATATCTTGCTAATCGACTCACGACTGAGATTACTTAACACCAATAGACGAAACACAAACTGTTTACGGACAATTGAATACGACAGTGACCACTGTGCATTCACGGCAGTAATAGAGCTTCCGAACGAGCTCGCAGATCTGGAGGAATTCGTGATCCCGCAACCCTATAACTACAGGGCAATGCGATGGCCGTGGTTCACCAGATCATTAACAAGAGAGCTTTGTTCGAATGACTTTAATCTGCCAGTAAACAGAAACCTGACAAATGTCGAAATCGACAAATACATTCAACAAATGGACGAAACCGTAAAACGAACAATGGACAAAACAATTCCCAAAACAACAGTTACAGATCACATTAACATGTACAGAAACGCAACAATAAACGCACTCCACAAGAAAAAGAGCAGACTGCTATCGAAATTAAAACAATTACACAGACAGTTTACAGACAGACAAGACCAGGAGATAATATCACTGAAATCTCAATTAAAAAACCTCCAACAATTACTTAAAGCTAATTATAGATTAGCAACAAATTTGTATTGGAACAACAGAATTCGAGCTATAAAAACTAATAACCCGAATATGTTCCCACAAATAAATAAAATATTCAAGAGAAATAATCAAAACGAGATTCAGTGTCTCCAAATTCCACGTACTGAGGTAAACAAGCAGCTGCTAACCAACATTGGCATAGATACAGAGAACGCTGTCTTCAATAGTGAGCTCTTCGTGATCGAAGATCCTTTGGAGAAGGCGAACGCTGTGGGAGCTGTCTTTCAGGAAATGTACAAGGTGAATGAAAGCATTCACCGAAATCACGACCTGGAGGACAGAATTCGACTGAATCACCTGCACCTCCGGAATGAAATTTCACATTGGCAATCAGAGAATCCGGGTTTTACGGAATTCAGTGACGATAATCTGTCAATTGACATTAATGCCAATGGTGGGGCTAATAGCCTTTTAATCACAAGGGAAGGAATCCAGAGTATCTTCGACTCATTAAGAAGCAAAAAGTCAGTGGGAATAGATGTAGTACCTAACATCTTACTCAAGAACCTGCCCCCAATGGCAATAGATATATATACACGGTCCTGTTTAACAACGCGTTGAATAATGCATATTATCCCGCGCGTTGGAAAACGGCTATCATTCAGCCCATCGCAAAAAAGGGCAAAGACTGTACAAACCCAATGAACATGCGTTCGATAAGTTTACTCCCAAGCATCAGTAAAGTATTTGAAAAAATCATTAACAAAGCTCTGCTAAAATGGGTAGACGACAATAGCATTATTCCAAATAACCAGTTTGGCTTTAGGGCGGGTCATGAAACCACACATGCCGCAGCTAAACTGGTCTCCGACATACAATGGAATAAATGTAGGAACCAATGCACAGGTGCCTGTCTGATCGACTTGGAAAAAGCCTTTGATACCGTCTGGATCGAAGGGTTGTATTACAAACTGGTCAGATATGGCATACATAAGCCTTTACTATATGTACTTTACGATATGTCAAAGGACAGGAGGTTCCTGGTCAAAAGTGGTAATGTGACCTCTAATAAACCGTATAATATCAAGAATGGCTTGCAACAGGGTGCGGTACTCTCTCCGATTCTTTTTAACATTTACATTAGCGACTTATTAGATGCACTTCCGCAGGCTATTGCGTACGCAGACGATCTCATAATTTACAGAACAGCTCCGAAAGTTGAGATCATAAATAGTTTAATACAGCGAGATTTCAACAACGTGCAGCGCTATTGCGACAACTGGAAACTTAAGATCAACTTCCAGAAATATGAAGCCATCCTATTTAGAACGCCATTATATAAAGCCACGAACGACACAAGGAAAAACTGGCGAAAGCTAGTTATCGTGGGACCGCATGGAGATAAACTGGAAACCAAGAGTTTAGTTAAATACCTGGGCATCTGGCTAGACCAATATCTGTATTTCAACAGACATGTAGAGGCTGCTCTGGTCAAGGCTAGAAAAACGTTTGCTATGACAAGGAGGCTATTTCACAGTAGCCAACTTGACAGCAGGGTAAAGGTCATATGCTACATGACGCTAATCAGGCCAATGCTCATATATGGTTGTCCAGTATGGTTTAACATAGGTCAAAATTTGATGGAAAAGATTCGGGTGTTCGAAAGGAAGTGTCTGAGAACCTGGCTCAGATTATATCGAACACCGCAATCGGAATACAAAAAGTACTACTCAAATGAGACTTTATATAATGAAGTCTGCATAAATAGGGTGGACAATTTTATGATTAAATTAATCAAAGGACATATTGCGAGAGCAATAAGCTCGTCCAACGACCTAATTTTCGGGGCTTATTATCCAAATACCCTGTACTATGAGAACGTGCGTCGCAATGGTTTTGTTCCACCAGAGGCGTTCCTTGATTTGGACATGAAAGGGCTTATACAGGATAGATCCGGAATTCCGCAGATCTATCATGTAAGTAGATCATCCGTAGACGGCCGATTGTGCTACGACCGGGAAGTAGCGCGCACCGAAGAAGAGCTCCTGCGCTTCAGTAGGGCTATCTCCCACAGAGAGCGGGACGATAGTATTAGACAGCGTCAACAGTTCTGGTGGTTGAATGGCATATAAAGATCTGGATACCAAAGTCGGTATAGATTCACACTATCATCAGCTAGCTTACATAGACTTAGCTTTTCTAGAATTAGGGTAGTATAAGATTTAAGTTAAGTTAAACTAAGTGATATTACATAAAATATAAAAAAAAAAAAAAAAAAAAAAGATAGGTAAGTAAGTAAGTAAGTTAAATTTTAAGAAGAAAAAAAAACAAAAAAATTGACTAAGTTTTTCAAATTTTTCTTTGTCTTTCAAATAATTATAAGTATTGCCACAAAGTTTTGTCGCCGAAAGGCACATTATACAAATATTAAGTAATGTTTAACTTAGAGCGTCTGCGAAGGACCAGTAAGTTATTATATAAGATATTTAAGCTAGAATTTAAGCATTTTTTGTCTAGCCTTTAATTTAGAAACTAAGAATATAGAAAGAAAATAAAAAAATGTTTAAAAATGAATGATGGGCTAAAACTGATTTTTCTCCGAATGGTGCCGAAAAAAAGCATAATTGTTGGCTCGATAATGAAAACCTTCTAGTATTTCACTTGAACTTCGTCAATCAAGGTCTAATTATTTGGGTTAGAATTTGTGCGGAAAAAATCATTGGATTTTTTCTTTTTGAAGACGACGTCAATAAAGAGCGGTACCGAACCACGACAATAGATTTTTTTACGTCAATTTTGATTAATAACAGCATGGATCAGTTCCAACAGCTTAAACAATCCGAGCTGCACAACTTTTATTGCGTTTTTTATTGCCCGGTCTCCTAATTTCGAAAAATGGTAATTTTGACTTGCCTCAGGAATTCCCAGACTTAAAACCTTCAGATTTCTTCCTGTGGGTTTATTCAAAGTCCAAAGATTATGGCAAAGTGCCACAAAGCCGGAAAGCTTTGAAAGACATCACTTGGCAGGAAATGGCATCTATTCAGTTGAATGAGAAATACCGACAAATGCGTCATTGCCTCTGGTGGAAACCATTTACGCAATATTATATTCAAAAATTGAACGAAATAAATTTGCAAAGTTCAAAATAAACGAAAAATCTCTTCACGGTAAATAAACTGTTGGTTTTTCAATTATTACCAAACAAATATTCCGGAGACTGAAATGGCCTGTGGCGGTTTCACGTAACGCCACCTAACGCCGCCGCTCACCTTTTCCGGTTAATATGGAAAATCTCTGTGTGGGGCAACCAGAGCATCTAAATAGCTAGAGAAAACATTATCTTACGGCAAAGAACGCCATCTCTAATTCTCTAGTAAGCAATAGCATTAGCACCCAACAAATAATTTCCTAAACCAATTCGATTGCCCCAATAAGCAACCGACATAACACGAACCATCGCGGGGCGCCGTCAATATTACCTAAAGACAAGATTTCGAATAGCGCATCATCTTCTTAAGAAAGCAATTCGGTTGCGTCACCAACCAACCGATACAAGCGTAATTCAATTCGGCGCTCATATCTCCTGTCGAGTGCCGCTGCACACACACCCAGGAGATACTTCTTCTTTTCTTTGTCGTCCCAGGTACCTTGGTCGCTAAACCGATCGGCAGGTGATGTAAGAAATCATGCCTGGCATGCCCAAGTAAAATAGAGCAAAATGCAGCACAAACGAATTGCCAACTAAGGATGTACGATCGGTGGAAATGCTGTACCCAGTAGCCGATAGTATAAACATCAGACGTCCCACCATGCAACGAGTGCACAGCTTCAACCCTTGTGATTATCATTATATGTGTTTGATCCGTACCTATCTGCGTGCTGGTTGGCCGGTCACGAGACCCCAACGAGTATCATGCTTCGCGGCTGGCTGCCGGGGGAGACAGAATTCCAAATGGCGTAGACATGCATACGAGAATTCGACCCTCCGGTCTGTCCTGGTCGTGGTCATGATCAGCATAAGTGCTGTGCGCGGTTGCCTATGGGAGAGACACCCCGGTTGTTAATGGTTTGCGCCAGTTGCAAGTGTTGCCCTGAGTTCGGGCAAAATGAGTCTTTATGTCCACGGTTCGCAGGCTCATGGACGCACAGCATGAGCGTGCGAAGTGACCCTATCATGGTGTGCATATACATCATCACTGGGATGAGCGTCGAAGATTTTCTTCCATTGGTTGCAGATCGAGGGATGAGTTTCAATTTTCTCTCCCTTATCAGTCAGTCGAGATTCATCCACCAGCGCGTTCGTATCGGGACGAATGTCAAACGAGGTTAAATTAAAAACAGTGCTTGAGTAATTAAATTAAATTGAAATACAGTGTCTGCTCGTGTAAATACATTAATCAAACCATTTAATTTAGACACAGTCGTTACCAGCACGTCAAAGAGATAAGACGTATATCTGACAACAGGAGAAAGCAAAAAAAAGAAAAAAAAATAAATAAAAAAAAATTCGTCGCGCGAGTGTGTGTGCAAGGGTGGATTACACAGTGTGGCCGCCACTGAGAGCGGTTGTTTATATAAAAAAAAAAAAATTGTGGAAACAAAGAAAGTGCTAAAGAGATCGTCACTTTCATGAAAAGGGGCCAGGCAGACCTGAAAACGATGACACGGAACCGACTCGAGCGACAGCCGACTCGAGCGACAGCCGACTTGAGCGACAGCCGAGTATTATAACAAAGCGGCACAAGCCAAATTCAGACGGCGAAAAAAATGGAAAAGGAAAGAAAAACGAATACACAGGCGCAGGCAACCAATTCAACGAATTGGTTGACCTTGACCCAAGTGAAATCGAATTACCTATTGATGAAGACAACAATATCACAGGTACTGCAACAGATCCGGCGGAATTAGAAAAACTCCTTGCGGATATTGACACAAAAAAAGAAGAACTCAATAAACAAAGAGAAGCAATCCTCAAATTAAAAGACCTGGTGCAGCAACAACAAAGCCAAGAATATACAACAGCACAACGGAAAAATCAGGAACAACATCAGGAAGCAAACAAAGGAGATGCAGAAGCAGCAAACAAACCAGCACATCGTAACCAACAAAAAGGAAAAGGCGCCGCCTATAATACTTACGTCCATGGAAACAAAGGACGTTATAAAATTAGGTGAGTTAACTTGCAAAAATTGCAAAACAAAAAAAATTTAATAATTCTAAAATAAAATTAATGTGCGATGATATTGAAGGTTATCGCAAAGTAATGCTTGCTTTGGGTAGGACAAAAAGCGAGTACTACACGTACACCCCGAAATCGGAGAAAATAATCTCCATGCTCCTAAAAGGAGTTGATCCATGTTTTTCCCCTGAGGGGCGATTAGAGGAATTAAAAAATGTCGAAACCGACAATTTAAAATTTACAGGTGTGAAACCCTTCTCTACCGCCAACTCCAGAAAACGCAATTGCAAATTGCCTTTCTTTATTGTATCACTGAGTCCCAACAGTAAAGTTGATGCTCTCCGATACATCAAACACCTCAGCCACCGAACAATAAGTTGGGAAAAAATAAGAAAAATCGATCGCGTATTGCAGTGCATGCGTTGTCAACGCTTCGGGCACGCAGCATCAAACTGCCACATGCAATTCAGGTGCGTAAAGTGCCTCTCCGACCATATCATTGGTGAATGCTCCTTGGACAAGGAACAGCTTCCAGATAGGAAAACACTGTCCTGTGTCCTCTGTAAAAATACAGGTCACACTGCTAATTTTAAAGGATGCCCTAAATTTCAACAAATGGAATTAAAATTAGAATCCAAAAAGAAACAAGTTGAAGAAGAGAAAAAAATGAAAACTAGTTCTTACAACAATTTCGTGGCTCCTGGTGTGTCATATGCACAAATGGACGGTGCTCCTAAGCAGCCAGCATCCATGGAACATACTTATAGTAATGGCAGAATGCCGGCACCAGAGGCACATTCAGAAATAATAACAATGTTATTAACCATGCAAGGACAATTTGCCAAATTTCAAAAAACCCTGACTGAACAAAGAGCACGAATAGATACTCTCTATTCAACCCTGTTCTCAAATAACTCTCCACATCAAAATGTTCAACCCTCCGTCTGAACTAAACCTAAAAATTATAGCTGTGAATGTAAATTCACTAATCCACATCGAAAGAAGGGATAATTTAGGCAATCTGCTCCAAGCCGAATGCCCAGATGTGCTCTTGGCTAGCGAAACTTAGCTAAACCAAAGGCACAAAATGGGCTACAAAAATTATAACATAATTAGACGAGATCGACCACACTCTACTCGAGGGGGTGGGGTCGCTATCTTAGTTAAGAAAGGTCTTCACCATAAGGTCGTTTACAGCACGGAAGTACACAAATTCCAGGTGCTAGAGGCATGCATTATAGACATTCCACTAAAAAGTCAAAGGCATCTATACATAGTCGCTGCTTTAGCTCCTGAATCTGTTCAAGGTACCCAATTTATCTGTGAAATCGATACGCTTTTCCGAAGTCTCAAGTTAGGTTCGGAAAACAATTACCTTTTAATGGCAGGTGATTTTAACGCCAAGCACAGTGCCTGGGGCAATCTGACCTCGAACACCAGAGGCAATGCCTTGTTTGATTGGTGGGAAACAAATGCGATCGAGCATAAACTAGAATTGTACGCTACAAGTACGCCGTCTTATCCAAGAGGTAACTCCTTCCTGGATTTACTTATGACAGATGATCGAATTCAGTTACCAGATACCGAGGTAACTACTCGAAATTGTCTTCGCACAATTGAGTACGATAGCGATCATTACGGACTTGGAGCCGTAATACACGTGCCAAACGAGTACCATCTACTTGAGCAGTACGACCAGGTACACTCTTTCGATTTCCGGAAAGCACATTGGTCGCGTTTTGATCGCATATTAAAAAGAGAAATACGCAACATTGGCATAGACCCACCGACTAATAGAAACCTTCGTAATGATGAAATCGATCATTACCTCCTAACTCGGAACGACATTGTTACTAACACAATGAATCGTTCCATCCCCAAAGTAGCTCATATGGATGGCTATACCCACCGATACAGAAATGCAACTATCGATACTTTATATAGGCAAAAGAGCACCCTGCTCTCAAAGCTGAAATTGTACTATAGGCAGCTCAGTGACCCAAATAGCAATGAAATCAAAACAATCAAGTCCTTGATTAAAAATCTTCAAAAACTGATCCGGGATAATTACCGAGCAGTAATAAACGAGGAGTGGAGCAACAGAATTCGAGCTGTTCAAGCAAACGGACCGAACATGTTTTCACAAATCAAGAAAATATGTCGAAGAAAAGATCACAATGACATTCCCTGTCTCCGAATTCCACGGACTCCCGAGAATTGTCAGATAATGCTGAACGCAGGACTCACCTTAGAGCACATCAACTCCAATGATGAAGTAATAGTAGTCGAAGATCCGCAAAAGAAAGCGAATTCAATTGGAGCCTGTTTCGAAGCAGTGTACAGAGTTAACGAATCAGTTCATGCTAACACTGAAATTGAAAGCAATGCCCGTCAAAGACATTGCTCGCTGCGCAATCAACTTCACAACTGGCGATTCGAAAACCATAGTTTCATCACATTCGGCGAAAATAATAGGGCGGATTCTCCCGTCAGAAATGAAAATACAAATATGTTTGTGCGCAAGGATGAACTTAGAAACATACTTAGCTCAATAAAAAATAAGAAATCATCTGCAATAGATAGCATTCCAAATGTGGTTCTAAGGCACTTGCCTCGCGAAGCAGTGAACATATACACTACTTTGTTTAACAACGCTCTAAACAATGCACACTATCCAACCCATTGGAAGACTGCAATAGTCCACCCTATCCCCAAAAAGGGTAAGGATAAGAGCAATCCAGCTAATCTGCGCTCGATCAGCCTGCTTCCCAACATCAGCAAGGTATTCGAAAAAATTATAAACAAAGTACTGATAGGTTGGTGTGATGAAAACGATATCATCCCCAACAATCAGTTTGGCTTTCGAGCGCGACATGATACAGTTCATGCAGCGACGAAACTTGTTTCCGATATACAGTGGAACAAGGCAAAGCGACAATGTACAGGCGCCTGCTTGGTTGACTTTGAAAAGGCTTTCGACAACGTATGGTTAGAAGGACTTGTCTATAAGTTTACAAACCTGGGTATGCCGCAATATCTGCTATACATGATTTATGATATGATAATGGACAAACATTTTGTGGTGAAATGCGGGGACATACTCTCCAACAAAACCTTCCAAATTAAAAATGGCTTACAGCAGGGAGCTGTGAACTCTCCCATTCTATTCAATACTTCCACTAGTGATCTAGTGAGTTCTCTCGAAAACGCCATTGCGTACGCCGATGACATAGTGGTGTACAGAACAGGAGGAAAAATAGACGTCACAATAGGCACCTTCAAGATGACTTCAACAAAATAAAACAATTTTGCGACGACTGTAAATTAAAGACTAATTTCCAGAGACTATCCTTGTCAGAACGCCCCTATCCAGTGCCTCGAGGGATACAACTTTTCTATTGTAGGTAACAATGACCTTCCACTGCAAGTGAAAACTGTAGTTAGATACCTTGGTATCTGGCTAGACCAGTATTTATATTTTGACAAGCACGTAGCAGCGTCCCTCTCCGCAGCTAAAAGCGCATATTCTATGACAAAAAGTCTATTCCGGAGTAGTCTTCTTGACCCCCGAGTCAAAACAATTTCGTACTCGGCATTCATCCGACCAGTTTTGATTTATGGCTGTCCAGTATGGTATAATATATCTCCACTTTATATGGAGAAGTTTCGTGTGTTCGAACGGCAGTGTTTGCGTTCCTGCCTCGGACTTTATAGAACACCAGAGTCGCAATACAAAAAATTCTTTCCCAACAAAATCCTGTATAACAAATCAGGGTTAAATAGGATAGACAATTTCATAATTAAAATTATTCGTGGTCACACAGCAAGGGCAATGTGCAGTGACAATAATCTTATCTCGGGAGCATTCTATCCCAATGATATGTATCTGGAGAATACCCTCCAGAATGGGTTTATTCCCCCAGAAGCGTTCCCTTTCTTAGACCAAAAAGGCCTTATTCAAGACGTGCATGGAGTCCCGATTATTTACCACGCTTTCCGTGGTGCCAGGGACAAACGAATTCTCCATGATAGTGATATCTCCAATGCCCCAGACCGCATGCGTTTTAGCACGGCGATCAGTGAAAGAGATAAATCAGCCAAACATCGAACATTTCCCAAATGGTGGTTGCTTCTCAACGAGGAGAGGACTTCACTTCCTCAGATATAGTATTCCTCTCAAGAGCAACGCTCTCCATCCTCTTGTCGCCTATATATATATATACCTTGCCATTGCTATTTTTATGACTAAGTTTTAGTCATTTACAAGCTGTCATTTCGTGTGCATCACTTGTATAAGCAATGGATGTCGATAAACAACATTGCCATTGCAATTTATTCTCTTTTCAAATGAAAAAAAAGCTCCTGCTCAAGCTATGAAATTGATTAATCCGACTTTGGGTGAGCATTCTGTGAATCATTCAACAGTAAAAAGGTAGTTTGCAAGATTTCGTGAAGAACATTTTGGTCTTGAGGACGCTCTATATCCAGGTGCAGTAAAAAAATTTGACAACGAAGAAATTCAAGTTTTACTGGATGAAAATCTATGTCAAAGTCAAGACGAGCTTGCAGATCAGTGAAGACTTTTTCACGAAGCAATATCCATCAATCTTTGTACAAGTCTATTTTCCAATAAGATTAATCAAATATAAACGGTAATTTTACCTTTTTGCTTAAGAACAAGTTGCGAGCTAGATAATCTTGTGCGTGGTTGTGGTTTGGTTTGTGGAGAGTCGGGGAACCGGCTTGGCCAGCGGTCGCGCTCGACCTTACAGTCAGTACAACCATGAGCGAGCAAGAGGTATTTACCTCTGTTGCGCAACGGATTATTATAAACTTTTTAACAAATTAAAGGGTTTAATTGATGCGTTGAACCCTCGAAAATGTTTTCTCGATTGCAGGCACAGTTTGGTGATGATACATTGTCTCGAATCCTGTGTATACGTGGGCCCGAGAATTTAAATATGGGAGAGAACGTATCGAAAATGAAAGGCATAATCGACGCCCAAAGACAAGTCCTACAGATGATGACAACATCCACGCCGTTTGAAAGCTTATTGAATGTGAAACAGTCAATGCAGCTTACTACTGTCAGTTGTTACAGCCGGCAAAAGCCGCAGATCGAAACAAAAGACGCGGTATGCCCATTCGAGATAACATCCTTCTTCACGACAACGCCAGGCCCCGCACCGCGTCCTTGACAAGGGATACATTGGAAGAATTGGGCTGGGCAATCCTCGAACACCCCCTTATACCCCAGACTTGTCTCGCTGTAACTATTTTTTTTTCGCACCCTTGAGGGAATCACTTAGAGGAATAAACTACGTAAGTAATAAAGAAGTCGAGGAGCACGTGCGCAATTGGATAACAACTCGCCCTAAATCTTTCTACGAACCAGGGACATTAAAGCTTCCAATTCGGTGGCAAAAGTGTGTAGATCAAGCAGGAGACTATTGGAAAATGTTGTGTAACATTATTCAATAAATGTAAAAAAAGAAACTACCGTATATAGTTGATTCACCCTCGTATTATGTTTTGCAAATCCAAAAACGTGTACGGCACCGAAGATTCGCACAGTCATTAACTGGTTTTCCTTATTCCAAAAAGGTGAGTTTAACCTTGAGGATTAATGTCGCTCATAGAGCCTTGTAACATGTGGCTTGATTGAAAACAACTTCCCACTTTCTACGCACGAAGCTGGGATCCAATTTAGCGTCGACGAAACAACCGCATATCAATACCTAAAGAAGATGGCCTATTTTTCAGTTAAAAACTACACTGGAACTTTTTCATTATCCTATATAATACTCGTACATATGCAATAAGTGCGCAAAGAAATTTTTTTTTTTTTTTTTTGTGCGCTTAGATGTCACGGTAATGTGCGTTCAGTAGAACAGGCAAATGATTGGAAACGGAGGTACTGGTGTATATTGGCATCTGTCTTCTTCCCCCTTTTGACCGCAAAATGTGTTGACCCATATCATACATTAATTTTTCATTTGTTCATGCTTTTTGTTAAACAAAAAATTTTGGACACTGTAATGATGGAATAATACGTAAGTGTTGCGGATTCGCAATTAGAATTATTGGAGAGTTCTAGTACGTTTGTATTTGCTAGCTGTTAGCTACCAGTTGACAACGCGTTGGTGACAGAGAGAGAAAGATACTTAAGCGTCACAATTTCAAATTTGTCAACGGTTATTCATTCATCATCTCGAGTTGACCTTGGACGCTGATCGCTGAACGATTATCCTCAACGTTGCTTATTCAACGGTTATCCTCAACGCTGCTAATTCAACAGTTATCTTCAACGCTGCTTATGCAATGGTTATGTGGGGTTTCTCTATATCGCATGGAGAACCAGCCCACAATCCCAACCTAATTTCGACCGCTAACAGCGCGTCACATTATCCCCTATACCACCGTTCGGCTATTTTACCTGTAAAAGAAAGCATAGCTGAATTCATTATTCTATGCAGATAATGCAGAATTGAATTCAGCCACCTTTTGCCAAACGGCAACTCCATTTTTGCTAGCCCATGAGATTTCCATCGGAAATCACATCATGTCGGTTAGCAACAACAAGTCGAAGCAAACGACGCCGTCGCATTATAGCGAAACCGTTGGGGAATTTATCACAATATCTAATCAGTCTTCATGATAAATTACCCTAGCCAATTTGGCGTCACTTCGGCTTTCCTACAGATCACCAATTCGCTTGGGATCAACGATCTCATTTTACAGGTGAATAGCGCACACAACATTTTCCTCTCCTTCATAATTCTGTTTCCATATGGTTCAATGCTCTCTGAGATCACCACAGCCGAAACACCAGGGCAGAAGGTCATTCTCAGAAACAGCATTTGATACCAGCACACACAACCAAATCCACCCCGAGATCACAGTACATCGTGTTTCTGTTCTCTCATTCTCCCACGTTCGTCGATTATCAATTTACCGATGTTCACCACTTCAACGGGCGTGACAATGAGAGAGCAGAGGCGTGATCTCTTTTGGTTGTCCTGTGCAATAAAACAGAACACAGAATTTCACCCCTAATTAGATCAGTCGCTTGTCGTTCATCATCACGGGCAGTCACGCCGCTGCGCGAAATTATAAATTAAACCTTCTCCGCATACAGTCGCTTGTCAACCACTACCGCCTGAGGTCACGCCGCCGCGATTCGTGAAATCTATCATACGAGAAAAATTCAACTACTAAAGAAGTTACAAGTGTATAAACATAGGCAAAACCAAATTAAATAATGTGCAAAAAAATAAAGAACATAAAATCAACAAATAAAAAGTGTTTTCTATTTCTTTCGGTGGAACAATTGTTGAGGGTGAAGTGAATCCGTGCCCATGTTCGGCATCATACTTCGTATCCCCACAGTTATCCTCAACGCTGATCACTCAACGGTTATCCTTAACGCTGAACAGAACGCTACAAGTAAAACAATTGAAAAGAATGATCAGTGAAACACATCGACTTTATACATTAAGGACTATATGGGGTTTCAGGACGATCTCCGACGAAGCAGCAATCGTTTTATCCGGACTACTCTCCATAGACATCCTAGCTTAGGTTGGATCTGTGCAAGGAAAACCACAAGGAATGAAGTGCCGGATTGGTGACGATAAACCTAGAAGAAAGAGAAGCTTCTGGTGCTTTATGGCAGGGCAGATAGAACACGAGCTTAAAAAGCAGATGGGCCCTTAAAGTCATCCCATCCGTAGAAATTTGGATACGGGGCTCACACCGGAACTGCAAGTACCTACTTAGGCAGTTCTTATCAGGGAATGGCGGATATCGAAGATACCTAAACCGTTTTGGACGCCACAGTTCATCCCTTTGCCTGTAATCCGAAGAGCAAGAGGAGGGTGCCGGACATTGGTCCAATGGAGAAGCAGGCTCCCAAGGACAAGGCAGCTCGTAGACTATATGATGCTCTCAGAGGAGCTTTGAACCAAAATCTGTATTCTAGTAACCTAAGTACAGAATAAGCTGCGCAAACTCGAAAAAGCAAGACGAGAAGTTGCAGAAAGCAATAAGGAGTTAACCAGCCCCGCGGATGAAAACCCAAAGTAAGGTGATCCAAAGATATGTTTTAGTACATAGACGCAGAAAAAGAAAACATACTCAAGCAGAGCTTTCGGCAAGAATGTGGTGAGACTAAAGAATGAATCTCTGGGTTTATTTGTGCGTCTGAAATTGATTGTCAACATGAATGCGGGAAATTGGTTGAAGATGTGGGATACATTCAGCAAGATCGGTTAGGCAACGACGCGTGTAATACCTATAGAAATGAGGTAGAGAGGGTACGTTACATAATTGTTCTAACGACAGAATACACATGCCAATCACATACTGCTGCTGATTTTGCACCTATATATCACATAGAGGGCTTGGATGAATCTCATTAAATATAGAAATTTAATTCAAGCTTAGGATGACAATACCCATACATTGTGGGCAGGTTGGAGTGAAGTTCCACATATTTGAAGCAGCCACAAATACAACCAACATTAGCAGCGAATTTGTTCTGACAAAAAGTCAAATTATTCGAGTGCTTAAAACTGATAGTTCCTTGATCTACATTGGGCTTAATCTCTGACGATCGGAGGCAGCACCGGATTTCCAAGACATTCTATGGTTAGGTATGCCTTGTTGAGATCGGAATTCAATGAATTCTGCTTATCCTGCTGATTGATAGGGTCCCAACGCCCTGTCGCCCGGTGAAATACCACCCCATCTAGCTTTAGGGTCCGTGAAATTGTGAAATTCCCAGCCATACTTCAGAGTTTGGCTGTTGCACCGGTTCGAGAAAAAGTTGGTTTAGGTGGTAGTCGGTCCCAAGGTCAAATACCACACCTTCAAGCTTGTCGGGAGAAATCTTCGGCCATGTTTCGGATGTATGGCTGATGGCTCCGACTGACACGGAGATAAGTCATGCTGGAACCTTCTAATAAAAGATTGCCGGAGGTAAACTAGTTTCCCATTCCGATTTCCGCGGGGACTAGGTCAGGGGGAACATATTATGATAAATAACCGAACTTTAAGACATTGGTCATTGCGTAATCAGGCTCGTTCACGAATCTCTGTCGACGGTCGGCTGAGATCGGCATTTTGTAACATCAGGGACATCAGGATCACCAATACGAATGTAAACGCCATCCACAATATTTCCAGACAGCGAAACATAATATCCTTGCCCTAACTGAGACTCAGGTCGATGCGTCAACTGATTCGGCATTACTTCATTACTCAGGATACGATTTACATTCGAGATTCCGTTTTAAGGACGGGCTCTGCGTCTTCGCACGGTCCAATCTGGCTTTGCAAAGGATGAAGGCGTTAGAACACAATAACATCATATGGTTGAGGATCGTCCTAAGGAATTCTGTTAAATTTCTTTGTTGTCTTTACCGGTCCCCGAATGACGATCGACCAGCGACATACTCCGAACATCTTTCACATCTCGTGACTGGATGCAAATCAACCATCCGGCTTCTGAAATTGTCGTCTTTGGCAATTTTAATGTACACGATTCCGGCTGGTTGATGCATTCTAACAAAACCGACGTGATTGGGAGGCTGGCGGATATGCGCGAGTTAACGCTATGCACTCTTCAAATTCGGCAAACAAAGAATCGCTTAGAATATCCATGAACAGAGAACCTCTTAGCGTATCTATAAATAAAGAATCCTTTAGCATAGTCACTAGAATCCCTTAGCAGACCGACAAATGAAGAACCTCTTAGAATACCCATACATAAAGAATCCCGTCTCATTAGAATCCCTTAACATATCCACGAATGACTATGACGCCAGATACCAATGCAACACACATGGGATACACAATCTGCATCGCTGGTGTGTTGTGTACGAGAACTCCTCCAAAGAAGGTTGTGTACGAGAACTCCTCCAGAGAGGTATTGTGTGCGAGAATTCCTCTAGTGTCACAGTGAAATATATATTAAATTTATAAACTAGTTTTAAAATTAAAATAAAGAATCATACGAGACTAAGTTATGGTCTTGTATGAAAATAATTTTTACTACACCGAGAAGTTTTATTATTTAATTCGCGCTGTTAGCCGCAATTTGACTCAATTCGCGGAGGTACCTACGCGAGTGCCGGATACCCGAGGTGATTATGGGAACATCCTGGATCTGTTTTTGATATTCCGTGGAAGTAACTGCACCACTGGGAAACTCAGATCACTGCTTGGTATCGGTCGCGCAACCACTTGCATTTCAACCGAATTAACGACCTAAGGAGCTTCGCCATGTATGGAGGTTTGGGGCTGCCAACTGGGACGATTTGCGAGATTTCTTCGCATCCTTTCCATGGTCGGAGGTGTGCTTTGGAGACTCCGATGTCGATGAATGCGCGGAGTCGGCCACGGAGATTATTGTTCTCGGGATGGAGATTTTTCCGGGTTCCATCAAACAAAGTTCATCTCATAAAACTTGGTTTTATAAAAAATGCAAGCATATTACAGCGGCAAAAATAGTGCCTTTAAACCATGGCACTCCCATCCCACCGAGCTTAACAGAACGAATTTTGTTAGATTCAGAGACACCTGCAACCAGGCTATTGATATCGCGAAGAAGGCTTGTGGCGGTTCCGCCAAACTCCACGGCTCGCTTTCATAAAAAACCCCCATAGCTCGCACCAAGGATAATTAATATTTTCAATCCATTACCTGGAATTGCCTGCAAAGAATTTTTCCTACATGGGCATTCATACATTATCAATGGATCTCTGCATTAGCGACCCAAAAACCGAATTTCCAATTAGTGTAGACATTCACACTATAGTTCGATCCTGCCGTCGCCATAGATGCCACGCATAATTGACATAGATGGTATACACAACCGTCATTCTGTATAGATCTAAATTACTTTCCGAAGACTTGCAACTATTGATTCAGTTGCAAGCACTTCTGGCGGAAATATTTCTTTGTTTGAATCTTCAAACAATCACCGAAGTCATGCTTTGCCGTCGGATTGGATTCAATAGCATAAACATATGCAAACAAAAGAATCCGATTCTCCCAGCCGGCAGAGAGACGATATACGATCTCTATTGTATAAATTATAGCAATCCCTTTTAGCATCTTATGAGTGGCTGCTATTTAGACAACTGACCCTCATTGCCGAAAGATGCCTTAGGTCGCTTCTACCTTTGTTCCTTTTTATTCTCATTTCAGGTTTCGTTTATCCTTTGATAAACGCAACGATAAACACGGTGATGGGTACAAACACATACATACACCACCGCGTCCCAGAGATCGCCTTCCATTGGTCACTCGTCAAAGGAAATTTCATTTCCTTTTCACCACACCACCAAAAAATCACCCCAAACGATTGAATATCGTTATCTTTATTCAACCGCCAGGCAAGAGAGTCGTCTTCATCCCCCGTGGCGTGCGCACGTAAGTGCGTACGCGAGTGTGTACATAGTAAGTCAAGGGTAAATAATCAGTGGATAGAGTCGAGCGTGGTTTAAGAAAGCGCGTTCGGAATTTTATGCAGGATTTGCATTCACCAGTTTGATACATCTTTCGTGTTAATACCTTATGTTGAAATTTCCTAAATAATCTATTACCAAAATCCGTCTATTACCCCAATGAGTACAATAACCCTAAGTAAGAACGAAACAAATTGCAGTGAAATTAATAAAGAACAATTTTACATTAAACAGCATACAGTGTGTTTTACTTCCCTTTATTGGTGTGTGTCTTGTGGCGGAGTTTTACTCCTTGTGTCGATGAACGTTTACTTTTCAGCGAAACATTGATTAATTTATGATGGCGGAAGAAGTGTAGAGAATTGACCGAAGTAATTTTGGGAAAATGTATGTGGGGTGATGTAATTGAGGGAGATAGTCGGTATTCCATTGTAGGTTGGAATATGCGTTTTACTACGGCTTATGGATTTCCGGGGAAATTGAGATTGCTTGGTCGCAAGGAGGGAATGTGAATTCAGTAAAGGATTGACCGAAGCAATTTAGGGGAAAATGAATGCCGGGATGATTAGAATATATTCTGTTGAATTATATCCTGTTGAATGTTTGGAATGTGTTTTTTTTGCAGGGTTTGGGGTGTTAAGGTAAGGTGACGCGCTGTTAGCGGTCAAGATTGGTTGGCATTGTGGGTTGGTTCTCCATGTGGTATAGAGAACCCCCACAATACCATTACTGTCTATGTTATCTAAGGTGATGGAAAAGGTCATCAATGCCGAGTTCATTAAGTATTTGGAGGGCAACGGACTTCTGAATGATCGTCAATCCGGATCCAGTGGCAGGTGGTTCACGGGAGACCTTTTGACCCTTATAACCGATATATGGACATCTGCGACTGAGGGACATAGTGAGTCAAGAGCGATCGCATTGGATATCTCCAAGGATTTTGACCGCGCTTGGGACGGGGCATATGAAACTTGGTTCATATGGACTGGCTTCTTGCCAGTTTCTGTGCGGAGTCGATTCACCGACACTATAAGATGTTTTCTTTTGGTTAGGCAATAAATTTGTATTATACTGTATTAAAGTTGCGACAATAACGGAAAATTAGATTTGAGGAGGTTTTGATTCTAGGTAGAATATAATACCATTGTTTTTTATTTTATTTATACTTTTTTTTTTTTCTTTCTTTAATTTAAATTAACATTTCATATAGAAACATCAGTATGGGTTTGCATTTTTGTACTTATGAATGTAATATTGTTGAATGTCAAGTAAATAATACACAAAAACAATTTCCACATGGTATTTATCAACAAGCGGTATAAAACATTTTTTGTTGTAAGATGCTCTAAGGAAATGATATCAAATAGCAAACAAACAAACCAATGAGCCTATCTTCAGACGAATAATATAATTCTGTGACAGACACTAACACCGCCATTTTCCACTTATGTACACTTCTCTTGCCTTCAGAATATTTTCTACATCACGACACCATAAAGGCGTTCAAATTCCAATAGGGTGCGAAAATTTTGGAAACGAATCGGACATAATGTCAAAAGTGCCATGCCTTAATAAAGTTTTTACGTCGAAGTCTAAAGCAATATTAAGTAAATGCAGTTGGTACCTACAATTCTCAACCACTTTCGCAACAGATACGAGTATATACGATTATCCCAGTCACTCGAGGGCAATGCTTGTCACATTTATTCAACTCCCCCTAGATGTACTTATTCACACATATGAAAATCGGGGATGGTAACCCATAAAATTCGTGATTTTTTGTGGTTAAGTGACAGATCTTAATTTAATTTTTATGCTACCCTTAGCTGATACATATGGCGTTGCATCGTTATTTCTACAATCCGTATTCCGATGAGGAATTTGTTCAGAAGGACCTTTGTAAACCGTTGCTTTGTCATTTTAATTGTATACATTGCACCCCAATCGCCCTCATTCTTCGAACCATCGCTATGAAGCCCCACAAAAACCCTCCCCGTTGTCGTTATAGCATTTTGATAGAAATGTATTTTTAATGTCATGGAAATTATCGTCCGTCGGACGGTGGAGATAGGGGACCACAGAATATTTTTCTAAAACATAAATAATCATATGCGCTGAGAATGGGGAGCATTCGAAATGAGCTAAGGAATAGGGGAGGTCGGCTGCCAGCGTTCACCACACTCCACAAAACACTTGCCACCATACGACACAGACAACGCGAATTTAAATTTCAAATTAATACATGAGACTCGCCTTTCATGAGATATATAGCTTGCGTACTTTTCCTTTCAGTTTTTGGGGGGACCACTCTCTCGCTTTTAGGCTTAGAATTCTTAGATTTACATCTTCATTTGCCTCTGACAAATAGTCACCGTCAATTTCCGATCCATTAAATTCGAACTACCTTTGTCGTCGTCAGCCGGATGGTTTTTCTTTTATTTAGCAGACAGTTGGCCATGGTGGCTTATGAGCGGAAAATCTGTCCGTCCGCGCATACATCAACGTAACGGAGTGGTAAAAGTCCTTTGTTCTACTCCTTGGTCATATCTCTATCACTCTTTCCCTAATCTCGTAAAGCTGATCGTAATGGACTTTGATTTCAATTTAGGACTAACAAATTGCTCGTAATGATATTCGTTGGTGTGTATGATTTCTTCGCTTTTAGTCTTAATGTATTCTTCGGCAGCACGATGGTCACATGGGGAAGCAGCCAGGCCATATTTATCATATAAAATCCAGTCTGGAGTGTGACATAATAGCGTACTGTCAACAGACTGAGGTGGTAAAATATCTCGGGAACGCCGGGGACCTCTTAAATACTGTCACTCAACTTGGCTCGCCTGGTGAATGGGTGATTATAAATTTTGTCCTTTTTTGTGACCTTCTGTGGTTTACAGGGTGACGATTGAGTAAATGTGATGTCAGGAAACAGTAGGCGGAGGGGGGTTGAGGAGGTCCGTGAGGAGCTCACTTATAAACTGTGCTTTCACTGGTCTGTATTTATAGAGTGGCCGAATTAAAGGTATTCAACAAGTATGCGGAATTTCCATTTCATTCATTTATAGTTCAACCACTGTAGGAGCTGTTACAAATTCGAACATATGGATAGTTAACGTGAACATTTTGCTGGCCGGCTTTTTGTGTAAGGGTGGCGGGCTTACGGATAGCCATCTGAAGTCAGACCGAAGAAGGGGCAAAGTGTTCGTGGAGCAGTCCTTTGAAAGGAGACTGGTAGAGAGCATGTCGACGACAATGTGACGATAATGCTAAAACAAGAGGGACTAGATTGAAAAGAGCGCGCGCAAGGCACTGAAAAATTATTATCATTTTTATTATTATTACCTTTGTAGAAATATTCATAATCTAGATATTTCCGAAGGATTCACCAGAGGTTGCTGTCTTGCCTTTTGTTACAAGTACATTCTTTTTTAATTGAATTTTTAATTAGGGGCATGAGTTGCACAGGCAGGACGATTGTGGTGCGCTTGTCGAGCTTATCTGTGATGAATACAATAATAAAAATGTTATTCAAGAACTCACAAGAATTGTATTCTAGATGCCCAAACACAAGACGCCACCAATCACCAATATGGAAATTCTCAGAACCATTCAAATACCCTTTGGAGAGGTGACGGAAATATGATGAGGTGTTTAGCATAAGTAAGATAGATTTATTCGTGTAAAGTGGTTTAAAGAAAACCTCACGATAATGCGTACATAAGGACATCGTTGAATGTCGTTTTTTTGTGTACAAAGCACTTTAGCAGGATAGGGGGTATGGTTTCAGTGACCCTTTGAATAGTTGAAGTCCAATACTCCCGTCGCATTTGCACAAATTTCCAGAGAATTGTGCGATCGTTGTCAGCTTAATATACACCAATATGAAGTTGTGGCGTTTCTAGTAGATTCACACACAATTACTATTTTTTTGCCTGTAGGAAGCCGGAAGTTCATGACCTCACCGACACGACTCCGCCATTGTTCCCTGTCCTCTGCGATCTCCTTCCACGCTTGACCATCTGATCCGATCTCCTCAAGTTCAAACCTAACACTGTCCTCCCATCTCTATCGCGGCCATCCTGTCGGTCTCTTTCCCGTTGATCTACCGTCAAGAATTCTACGCACGGTCCTGCCGGTGCCCATTCTCGCCACATGCCCTGCCCATCTTAATCTTCTTCCTCATTATTCTTACTATTGTAGATTTACGGTATAGCTCTTCCAATTTGTAGTTCTGGACTTTTATCCATTGCCCTGCCTCTTCATCATGTTTACTGACAAACATACTCCTTAAAACTTTATTCTCGAATACGCGGAATTTGTTTAATTCCCGTTTTGTGAGGGGCCATGTTTGGCATCCGTATAGAGCAATCGGCATGATTATGGTTATATAGACACGGAGCTTTATATTCCGTGATAGCAGTTTGGATTTTAGCAGTTTACTGACTGCATGCCAACTAGCGTTGCCGGAGTGTAGTCTTTTGTTACTTTCCTTCGACATTTCGTTACTGGCCGTCAGCACTGTTCCCAGATATTTAAGTTGTTTGACATTTTCAAATATCTTACCCCTGATGTTTATGTGTGTTCTCTGAGTTCCACCTGCGTCCTAATCATGTATTTCGTTTTTCTTCATTTATTTCTGGGCCCATCTCTTCTGCCGCTTGCATGATGATTTTGTGAGGGTTGTTAAAGCTCACCTGAAGATCCCCCATATCCGCAAGCAATATTTGCACCTCAATCTCCCCGCATCAAAGCATTTCCTTTCACAAGGGTATTCCCCATGCATCAAGCCATCGGCAGGAAATTTCCTAAAAGGATTCTCAGGCATTCATAATTCAATGCATCATATTTGCTTTCCTAGAAGAATTCCTTAAAGAACAAACCTCATATCCCTGATAGAAAACATATCGGTTACAGTACCATGTAACCATCATAGTCAGGGATAATGATCATTGAGTCGGCTATTCCCAGCCTCACCGTGTGTGCAACAATGTTCCTCACATACACATTGGCTGGCGACTCTTTTGTCTAACGACAAAGCAACTCCTAGTAGCCTATTGAAACAGCTGCATACAATTAACGCAATAGCCACTAAAACCAAATTCTTTAGCACACATAATGTGCAAACAAAAGAACTCTGTTGTGCCGCAAGCATTCTGGCGATACGATAAACAATCCAAATTGTTTGAGGTATCCCAAATGCATTTCCCATTTAATGAGTTGCAGCTTATTTATTTAGCCGACCCTCATTACAGGCCGATGCCTTAGGTCGCTTGTCCCTTTGTTCTTTTTCCCTCGTTTCAGGTTTCGTTTATCCTTTGCTCAATTGCATCGATAAACACTGTGATCTGTACGATCACCCATACATTAGCCCTGTGAGTAGGGCGTTAGAATATACTCACAGCTAGGCGAGCTTGTCGTAAGAGGCGACTAAAGGCCGAGTGATAGCCGGGGTACCAACGCCCTGTGCGCCCGGTGAAATACCACCCCATCAAGCTTTAGGCTCCGTGAAATGGTCGGGAGAAATCCCGTCTTTCGGAGCTTGGCTGATGGACCGGTTCGAGAAAAGGTTGGTTAGGTGGTAGTCGGTCCCAAGGTGAGATACCACGCCGTCATGCTGTACATTCCGCGATATCGCCGAGAGAAACCTTCGACGGTGTTTCGGATGTGTGGCTGATGGCCCGGACTGACACGGGGATAAGTCATGATGGTACCTTCTGATATAAAGAATTCCGGAAGTAAACTAGTCTCCCATTTGGATGTCCGGGGGGACTATGTCAGAGGGAACATCATGCAGATATCATGATAAATTATGGAACTTTGAGAGGTTCGTCATCGCATAACCGGCCTCGCTCTCGAGTCTCTGCCCACGCTCGACTGGTGACGGTATTTTGTAACATCAGGGGCATCGGTTCCATCAATACGAATGTAAACGCCGTCCACCAATATTTGCAAACAACGAAACCTAATATCCTTGCCCTAACTGAGACCCAGGTCAATTCGTCAACTGATTCGACGTATCTTCGTTGCTCAGGTTACGACTTATATTCGAGATTCCGTTTTAAGGGCGGAGTCTGCGTCTTCGCGCGGTCCGATCTGGCTTGCCAGAGGATGGAGGCGTTGGAACCCAATAATATGGACATCATATGGTTGAGGGTCGTGCTGAGGAATTCCGTTCAATTTCTTTGTTGTCTTTTTTACCGCTCCCCGAATGACGATCGACCGGCGACATTTTTCGAACATCTTTCATATACCGTCGACTGGATACAGATCAACCACCCAGCTTCTGAAATTGTTGTCCTTGGCGATTTTAATGTGCACAATTCCGGCTGGTTGTTACATTCTAACAGAAACGACGAGGCCGGAAGGCTGGCGGAGATGTTTGCTGTAAGCCACAACTTGACTCAACTCGTGGCGGAGCCAACGTGAGTGCCGGATGCTCGACGCGATTATGCGAAAACGCTGGATCTGTTTTCGACATCCGAACCGAGTATTTATACCGTGGAGGTTTCTGCGCCACTGAGAAACTCAGATCACTGCTTGGCATCTGCCGCGCAAGCACTTGCATATCAAGCGAAGAACCGACCTAGGCAGCTTCGCCATGTATGTAAGTATGGGGCTGATAACTGGGACGATTTGCGAGATTTCTTCGCATCCTTTCCATGATCCGAGGTGTGTTTCGGAAACTCCGATGTTAACGCTTACGCGGAGTCGGTATCAGAGATTGTTTCGCCAGCTGGGAACCGCAACTCCGATGTTGCAGTTGGTTCGCCAACTGGGAAACAGCAAAGGGTTATTTCTGCGTCGCGCAGAACAGCAAATAATGGCGTTGTTGCCCAGCAGATCTTTCAAAATGTATCCCTATGGACACAGCAAATATTTTGGCCTTATAGCCCAGCGATAGCAATCACATAAACATTTTTTAGTACATTAACTTAAACTTTATTTCACAGAAAACTGTTGAGACATAAAAAACGGGTGCTGAAGGCACCGTATACCAAAAACCAACTTAACTTTAACGTTAAAAACCATACTGTCTACAAAAACAGTAAAACCAGCACCGCGTGAAAACAGTACCATGGAAAACGTCACATGAATAGACCATTTTGCTTTGTCTATTCGGCAATAGGTGGCGCTCCGCGTGGTATGTTTTTTCCGACTGGTATAATGTATAATGTTGCGGAACTGCAACATCTTCCCGGGCCGAGACGATGGACCCAGTAGTAGTCCTCCTTAGTTGGCGTCACCACCTGGTGTCAGCGCCGTGGGAAGTGGCGGTTGGTATTTGCTCAGAGCCCTTTATGCTCGTATTGCTCATACACCGGTACGGTGAAACGGTAGGGTGGCAATAATTATATTGTTATATCTGATTATTAATTGAGTTCGTTATGAAATATGATTGGTTATGGAACAGTAATACTTGATGTTATCAGTATGTGTGTGGATGTGTGTGTGTGTGTGTGTGTGTGTGTGTGTGTGTGTGTGTGTGTGTGTGTGTGTGTGTGCGTGTGTGTGTGTGTGTGTGTATATGTGTGAGACCGAAGATCCAGTTGGCCATTGATTGCTAACGTTGTAGCTTTTGATAAGGCTGTCGTTGTTTGTTGTTTGTAGTCTCCGACATGTTGTGGAGGGGTTGCCTGAGGGGCGATATTTGCCGCATCAGCTGCGGCAACGATGTGACTTGTGTTTAATGTTAAATGTTGGTTGGATCGTAAATCCCTGGTGTCATCGATGATCTTCTTGGACGTAGTTCTCTCTTTGAATCGTGAATCCATTTGTAGAATTATATGTGTTGGACGTAGTCCCATGTCGGATCGTGAATCCGTACGTAGTATGAATATTTTGGACGTAGTCCTATGTTGGATCTTGGATCCATGAATGATAATTGAGCGATGTGATCGTCAATATGTTGAATAGTTTGTTTTGTCCTTGGTTGGAAATGTGGCCATTTAGATTTAGTTGAAATCTAGGTGCACTAGATGGAGCTGTCAATTCAGTCCAAAGACCGATTAATTGCGTTAAAGTCGGCCGTGCAATGTTGGTTTTCTATCATCTTCTAAATATGGCCAGCCTGTGCCGATATTAGAAGTATTAGAGTTGCCGCCAACTGCATATGATCATCTGCGTCTTGAATCCAAGGTGATTGCTGTGGCTGATGCTGTTGCAGTTGGGGATGTGTCTCATCTACGCCGCTAAACCAATGCTCGGCGTTGGGCGAATTTCTTGATGGGAGCTGAGATTGTCGTTGGCCACATTACCTGGCGGAGTATTTGATCCACTGGTTGAGTGATTGTTTGATGATGATGGCTTCGGTAATTGTTATAATGGCCACCATAGAAATAATCTTGTCGGCCTTGAGGACTTGAAGAAGACGATATACTGCTTGATTTGCCAGACTTCGCTGAACCTACCAGCATATCAGAAGGGATTGTATTGTTCCCTTGATGGTAATTCGTGGAATTGATTTTCCGGTATTGTTGGATGCTCTGGCATTTGAACTGTAGTTACCGTCAGCCGATTCACATATCCGACGTTGAAGTCGCTGAGCGTAACTCTTATTTGCTGAATCGGGACTGCGGTCATACGGTGCAGTCATTGTCTGTGGACCACCATCATCTTCATACTGATTGTCATCACAATATCTATGCTGTTGTTGTGGGTGCTGTGACCGCATGTGATTCCCTTTTGGAACAGCATAGTTGTTCAGGTTCTGATAGTGATCATATTCTGTTGACTTATAACTGGCACTTGATTGAGCCAGAGAGGTTGCGCATCCAAGCTGCTATTAGAAAGATTACTTTGCTCATTATTAGAAGCTTATGTTCAATTGAGCCACAGGATGGAATAGTCCTAAAGCCAGGTACTTTCTTCCTTGACTGGTGGCTGGACCATGTTTTCACTATTCGCCTTCCGTTGATTGGATTTCCCGAAGGGTGCCGGCATCTTTCCTATTCTTCTCCTTCTTATTCTCTAATCTTGGCACCGAAAGCCTATCTTAGACACCGACTCCGTTGGAGTGGTGCCCCCGTGGCAGCTATGCGCAATGGGCGGTGTTAAGAGGGTGCCCCCAGAGCATTTCGTCCAGGCGGCGAAAGGTGAAGAACCCCATACACGTGACAGCGATGTGCCTGAGTGGCGAGAGCGGCAAAATCAGGATGCTCGAACGATGAATCCTTGCGACGAGAAGCGGTGAACTCCAAATCCGCGACAGCTTTCTGATAACATGCTTTTCCGAAGGGTGCCGGCATCTTTCCTTGTTCCTCGTTTTCTTGTCTCTTAGTCTTGTAACCGAAAGTTTATCTTAAACACCGACTCCGTTGGAGTGGTGCCCCGTGGCAGCTACGTGCAATGGGCGGTATTAAGAGGGTGCCCCCAGAGCATTTCGTCCAGGCGGCGAAAGCGAAGAACTCCAGACACTTAACAGCGATGTGCCTGGGTGGCGAGAAGCGACAAATCCTGGATGCGTAAACGATGGGCCCAGGTTTCGAGAAGTGGTGCCCAGGAACTGATGTATATGATGCGGTGAAATCGCAATTCTCAGAGTTCTTGGAATTATTCATCTCCAAGTTCGATGTTTGAGATGATACTTGCAGGTATAGGACCGGATGTGCCCTTGTTGACAAAACTTTTCTTGGTACTGACCCCTTAGATTTGATTGAATTGTCCTCTTGACTTTTTTGCCCGATGGGCCATCGTCCTCTTCTTGAGGTTCCTTTAATTTACGCGGGGCGTATCTGAGTTCTGTAGCGTGGTCGTGCCAAGTACCTGAAACTTCATTAAAAGAGGAGCCGAATGATGTCCTCAACCTGGTACTGGGAACGATCAGAATGTTCTTTGATTTACCCGCTGTGACCTGCAGAATTAAATAAATGAAACAACCTTGGATCTTGCAAAGTGGACTGTAATTTGGCTTTGTTAAAGTTGATTGTTATTTAAATTGCTAAATAATAGTAATTTGGTAGAATTACTAGCTTTTCGGTTACTAATATTGTTATTTAGGTTATTGTTCGACCTATGTGTTAAAGTTGGAGTAATGTTTGATGGATCGTAAATCCATCTATGTCATCGATGGCTACTCGGACGTAGTCCTCTTTTGGATCGTGAATCCTTCTATGTCTTCGATGACCCTTGAACGTAGTTCTAATTTGGATCGTGAATCCATATGCGTTCCACTCGTAAGAAACGCAAAACATGTTATTTTATTTATATTGGAGTTGTAGTATGGGACAAAACAGGAAATGTATATTATTTTATTTTATTTTCCGCTGATTACAAAAGACAAATTAATTAAATAAAGCAGAAGTTAAGTTATTCTTCACAAGATTAACGAACCACGCAACCAGTACGGGCTCGTAGATGTCTGCCCGATGTGAAACTCTGGAAATAGATATGTGGTAAGCATATTCTACTTGACCATACGTCTTCGTTTTTCAGAAGCATATTTGCCAGAGTTCCAATTATGAAGTGCTCCATCCCTTTGTTATCATCAGCGCTTGGTGATGTAATACCTGCATCAGATTCCCATAGTTGTTATCAGGATCTAATTGCATAGCTTTCGTATAGGCGTCTATGGTTTCATCATACTTTCCTGTATTGATTCGGCCATATGCTTTGCTGTAATTTGGATTGTAGAACAACGCAGAGTCGCAGTCTTTAATCGCACAATCATTTTCTGCTACACGGATATATGCTACAGCTCGATTACAGTAGAATATTAGGTTCTTCGGATCGAACTGATGGCCCGGTTGATTAAAGCACCACTTCTTGATATTTGCATTCCTTCATCAGGCGGTTCCCTTCATTCTTAATCTGTTCGGCTGTTTCAAGGGATTGCGGATTGCGTTCGATAACATTGATTGACACTTCGAATATATCTAACTTTGCGGCCTTGTTTGATCTTGCCGTTATTGATTCCAAATCAATGTCTTCACTCAGTTCACTTAGAAACCAGAACTGTCTCGAACAAATATCACTCCAATATTATTAATGTTAATTAAAAGGAATGACAATTGCTATCCAGCGGTAGAATGTCGACGATAGTTAAACTCTTCGATGAACACACCACACAACACTTTTTAGTTAAGATCTATTCGGATCTCTTAATTAAATTATATATTAAATTATAAATGGCACCCTACCTTGTTTCGGCGTGTAGCTCCCTCGTTGAGGTTTTGGTATGTCGGACGTGATCCAATTTGTTGATGGATGTCAGAATCCGGAATACTGCACACTTCGAGCCATCCGGCTCGAAGGACCAAAATGTTTCGCCAGCTGGGAACCGCAACTCCGATGTTGCAGTTGGTTCGCCAACTGGGAAACAGCAAAGGGTTATTTCTGCGTCGCGCAGAACAGCAAATAATGGCGTTGTTGCCCAGCAGATCTTTCAAAATGTATCCCTATGGACACAGCAAATATTTTGGCCTTATAGCCCAGCGATAGCAATCACATAAACATTTTTTAGTACATTAACTTAAACTTTATTTCACAGAAAACTGTTGAGACATAAAAAACAGGTGCTGAAGGCACCGTATACCAAAAACCAACTTAACTTTAACGTTAAAAACCATACTGTCTACAAAAACAGTAAAACCAGCACCGCGTGAAAACAGTACCATGGAAAACGTCACATGAATAGACCATTTTGCTTTGTCTATTCGGCAATAGGTGGCGCTCCGCGTGGTATGTTTTTTCCGACTGGTATAATGTATAATGTTGCGGAACTGCAACAGAGATTATTCTTCTGGGGATGGAGATGTATATTCCACATTCCATCAAACGAAGTTCGTCTGATAAACCTTGGTTTGATAAAAAATGCGAGCTGATTACAGGGTCAAAAATTAGAGCTTTTAAGCAATGGCGCTCCAATCCCACCGATGTCAACAGAACGCATTTTGTTAGAATCAGAAACGCGTGCAACCAGGCAATTGATACCGCGAAGGAAGCTCACAACGACAGGATGATCAATAAGCTCCTTCGGTGCCCAACTGGTTCGCGCTCCTTCTGGTCATTGGCAAAAGCTGTCAGCAGTAACTTCGCATCCTCCTCTTTCCCTCCGTTGGTGACAGAGAGCGGGACGTTAGTCACGAATTCAAAGGATAAAGCTAATGTGTTCGCAAATTTATTTTCGGCGAATTCAATCCCGGCCTTTTGGAGCCGCCTGTGATCGCGCCGGTACGGCCTTCCATGCGGGATGTGAGACTTCATCCGCGCACTATTCAACGCATTCTACGTGAACTGGATTGTAGGAAAGCAACCGACCCGGACGGAATACCAGCAATAGTCCTTAAGAACTGTGCTCCAGAACTATCGCCGGTTCTTGGCAGACTCTTCCGCTTATCTTATGCACGGAGGACCTTTCCTGCCTGCTGGAAAATCGCTCGAGTTCAGCTAATCCCAAAGACGGAAAAAAAGTGTCTTCCACAAAATTACCGTCCGATAGCATTACTGTCTATTTTATCTAAGGTAATGGAAAAAGTCATCAATACAGAGTTAGTTAAGTCTTTGAACTTCTGAATGATCGTCAATACGGATTCCGTTGCAGGCGGTCTACGGGAGACCTTTTGACACTTATAACCGATATATGGACATCTGCGATTGAACGGCATGGTGAGTCAAGGGCGGTCGCATTGGATATCTCCAAGGCTTTTGACCGCGTCTGGTACGGGGCATTGCTGAGCAAAGTTCGTTCATATGGACTTTCACAACAGCTTTGCGAATGGACGAGGAGCTTCCTCGAGTATCGATCGATCCGGGTTGTTGTGGACGGCCAGTGTTCGGATGTGTATACTGTTAATTCGGGGGTGCCCCAAGGTTATATTTTGGTTCCAACCTTGTTCTTGCTTCACATAAATGATTTGTTGGAGACAACGGATAACTAAGTGTTCAGTTTTGCGGATGATAGTACGCTTGTTTCCTCCTTTTCGAGTGTTCGACCGATTGGTGCATCTGCGTCGCCTCAGCTGAGATGTAGACAGATTGACTCTCTGAATCAGGATCTAGATAGGGTTCTGCAGTGGGGAAGGGCCAATCTCGTCGACTACAATGCAGCGAAGACACAATATACAACATTCACAAAGAAAAGTGGATCATCGGTTCCACAGCTGGTGATGAATGGCCGGGCCGTCGAGGCTGGGGAAAGTTTGAGATTGCTCGGCGTCACGGTTTGCGGGAATGTATCATGGCATAAACACGTGTCTTGTATCGCAAGGTCAGCCTCAAGAAAACTGAGCTATCTTTTTAGAGCCAAGAAATATTTTACTCCAGCCCAACTTCTTCTCCTATATAAATCCCAAATTGGATCCGCGCTCGAATATTTCTCTCATGTTTGGAGTTCGGCTCCTAAACATACCCTCGACCTACTTGAGAGCATACAGAGACGAGCGATTCGCCTGATCGGGGACTCGACGCTGACGTCGGGACTACAGTCGCTATCACATCGAAGGCGCGTAGCCGACCTCTGTCTGTTTTACAGATACTATCACGGGTACTGTTCTTCGGAGATTCTTGGTATTGTTCCACGCAATTTGGTTTATATGCGCTCCACAAGACAATCCGACGGATCGCAGCCGTTTGTGGTTCATCTCCCGACGGCGCGAACATCCCTGTATCAGAACTCGTTCCGTTACAGAGCGGGGAAGCTGTGGAACTCCCTTCCCACGCGAGTGTGCCCGGAGCGTTACAACCTGCAACTGTTCAAAAAGAACTGCAACAGTTATTTGATGGCGTCTCGGGGCGGCCACTCGGTGTTAGAGATTCGCCTCTCCCGAGAGAAGTCTAATAAAAAAAATAAAAAAAATAATACACACAATTACTATTTATTGGTCTGTAGGAACCCGGAAGTTCATGACCTCACCGACTCGACTCCACCATCGTTCTCTGTCCTGTGGAATCTCCTTCCACGCTTGACCATCTGATCCGATCTCCACAAGGTACTTCTAAATAGACCCGAATGGGCATTATTTATGTATGCAAAAATAATACAATAAAAACTACTCTAATTCAGTTGTTTGCTCTTGAGATCCTTCCTTTCTGCTCAGTTGAGATTCCGTCTTTGTTTTTCGTTGTCGAAAACCTTAACTCGCGTATATGGAGATCATTTTGTTTATTCCCTATTCGTAAGAAAAACGAATCCCTGTGGACAGGTAAAGGAAACTTTAAGTTTGTACTACCGAATTCCAAAATAGAGGTTTCGAGGCAGGAGTGCACGTGCTACCTTGTTGGATGTTAAGCGACTTGCGTTCTTTATTTACTTTAGCCTAGAGCGAATGCTTTGTGTGGTTATGTAGGGCAATATATTTGTTGTTTCCAAAAACTGGGAAGTTCATATGGACTGATATTATTCTGGAAAGGTTATTGCGATGTAGAATAATAAATGGTGTTTGACTTTACGCCAATCAATATGAAGAGTGTTGGTGGGTGTACGTTCTTTAAAAATTAACTACAGACGTACAGATAAAGACTGAAATAGTTTACTAAATCAAACTATATAAGCGTGGAACAATCCATGATGTGATTTCTCGTCAATGCAATTTTGCAAAACAATCATTTTCCTTCCAATTCGTATTACCTCCATCTTCTTCCGCTGCATTATATCTTAATATTTAATGATATTGTGATGCATATGACAATCAGTACTAGAATATTCTAGAGAGTCCGAAACAGAGTACTAGAATATTCTATAAAGTAATGGAAAACTGGAGACTAGGAACAGTAGAACATTCAAGGCAGTGGAACGGACGGAAACGAAACGCTGAAACAGTATAAATACGTCCGACACAGAGCATAGTGATGAGTATGAACTAGGAAGTGAAACAAGCGATTGCTGATGAGTAAGAAGTAGAACGTGAAGCAAGCGATAAGTGTGGTAGTAATAAGTAAGCAGTAAAATACACGATCATTACGGAAGCGATAATAAAGAAAATTTTAAGTGTACGGTAAAAAGTAACGATTGTTATTACGGACTAATAAAATGTCACATTAATTCAGAATCGATATAACGGCTCTTATTTATTTTAACATAATTAATCCAGCGAACCCTAAGCTCGCTACAATTGGTGTCAGAAGTGGGATTAATTATTGTTTAAGTGAATAAGTGTGTGAAAGTGTATTGTGACAATGGCAGATCGACATTCGGTGAAGAGTTCGCAACCGTTGGACATTTCGGAGATGTTCAGGATTATGACGGCAAAATTAGACGCGCGAGCTGCAGAGTTTAAGGCAAAATTGGATGCCTAAGCTGCAGAGGTTAATGCAAAATTGGATGCCCAAAGGCAGTGTATGAAAGAATTCTGGGACTCGGAAGCGGAAGAATCTGAGGATGAGGAGAAATTGGAGCCGCATGAAAGGAAGAAACTCAGGAAGAGCAAAGCTATGGCCGACAGCAGTGAGGAAGAGGAGGAAAATGACGATGATGTGTTACGTGAAGAACTGAAGGATTTCATCGATGATAACCCGATTGAAGAGGACGGCAGTGATGATGAAGCCACTGATGCTTCAGGCCGTTCCCTGAAACGGATTTACAATGATGATGACGAGATGGACGACAGGCTGGAAGACGACGAGTGTGACCTTATTGAAGAGAAACTTGGTTTGAAAGTCGAAGGCAGAAAGCGTTCCAAGCGTCTGCGTCGTACACAGGACGAAGAATGTGATGGAGAGGAAGACGACGACTGTGACCTTATTGAAGAGAATCTTGGTTTGAAAGTCGAAGGCAGAAAGCGTTCCAAGTGTCTGCGTCGTACACAGGATAAGGAAAGTGATGGAGGGGAACAGCACGTCGATGAAGGTTCAGCACGTGAGGCTATAGACGAACAGCTATTCGACGAATTGGAAAAGGGTCACTTTACTGATTGGAAAAGGGTCACTTTACTGATTTGGACAATGAAATCCGTAAAACAGATATTCCTGAGCGAATGTAATTGCGCGAAGTTCCGGTTACGCCTGTTCCAGAGGGACCCAATGAACTACAAGATGAAGCTGAATGGATTTACAAACTGTTTCCGAACAAAAGAGATCAACGGATGTTGGAGGTCGAGACCGCTATTGTAAGCCACCACATATGGGGGGAAAGATCAAGCAAGCCCTAGATTGTAGGCGTAATCAACAGCTAGAGGTGCCGTTCATTGCGTTCTATAGAGAAGAACACGTGAAACCAGAAATAACGTGCGACGATCTATGGAAAGTATATTACTACGACGCACGATGGTGTTTACTGTCAGCTCCAAAGAACAAACCTCTTCAGTTATTTGAAAAGATGCGGAACTACCAGTTGGATACGGTTATGAAATCGACAGATGCTCCAATACCAGATGATATGCGTGTAATTAAAGATGAAGATGTAGATCGCTTACGTGATGCGCAAACTCCAGAAGAGCTTAAGGGTGTGCACATGCATTTTCTCTTATACTATTCGCATGAGATCCCTAAAATGCAAGAGGAATTCCGTCGTCAGGAAAAGGAAGAATGGCGGCAGGCTAGAGCTGACGCGAAAAGGAGAGCAGTAAAAAATTTGGATGAAGGTCAAGAACTTCCACTGCTGAACGCCAAGATGAAAGTGATGCATCGCGACCGACTGGCGGCTTTTGTTGGCCGGAGGGTAGTGTGACGCATATGACAATCAGTACTAGAATATTCTAGAGAGTCCGAAACAGAGTACTAGAATATTCTATAAAATAATGGAAAACTGGAGACTAGGAACAGTAGAACATTCAAGGCAGTGTAACGGACGGAAACGAAACGCTGAAACAGTATAAATACGTCGCACACAGAGCATAGTGATGAGTATGAAGTAGGAAGTGAAACAAGCGATTGCTGATGAGTAAGAAGTAGAACGTGAAGCAAACGATAAGTGTGGTAGTAATAAGTAAGCAGTAAAATACACGATAATCACGGAAGCGATAATAAAGAAAACGTTAAGTGTACGGTAAAAAGTAACGATTGTTATTACGGACTAATAAAATGTCACATTAATTCAGAATCGATATAACGGCTCTTATTTATTTTAATATAATTAATCCAGCTCGCTACAATATCGTACAAACAAAGACTAACGTTTCTTGCGTAAAAAAGTTTATTTGATTATATTTCTTATTGGAGGTGTTGCGCTCACACCACGCCTTTCATCGTCATCATCATCATCATCGGCACTACAACCGGGAGCTAGTCTTGGCCTTATTTAGCAAGTCATGGGGTTTGTTAAATTTTCTATAATGATTTGTTTTTTCCGGGGAAAGTCATTAGTCTTGCGCCAGAGGCTCCCCGACGGGGAATCGAACTCCGAGCTCCCCCGTGACAGGCGGGTATACTAACCACTATAGATACTATCGAGGAGCACGCCTTTCACTGGTGCCATAATTTCAGTGCAATCAAAATATGGCGAGTCTCTGCACATAAACTACTTAACAAATCAACTGAATAAGAAAATAATGGATCTTCTAACAAAGCATAAAACTATTCAATACGAATACACATAAACTGAAAGAAAAACAAAAATGAGGCTGAATTTGAATTACACAGCTGAATTCCTTTAACCAGTGCATTTTAAATTAATCTTGGTGTCTTCGAATATGCAAATAAATAGTAAAGTTATAACATTAGAACAAAAATATGTGTAAAAAAATAATAGTGTATAGGCAAATGGTTCTCAATAGACTAGCAACGCATGTGAAAAGGGTTCAGTAATCATTTTCGGTTGCTAGGCTACAAGAGAATCCACAAGTGTCTGGTGAATTGCTTAACATGCCGATGATAGATAAAAGCAATCTGCGCGCGAGTTAAAATGTCAAAAACTCTCAATAAAAGGTGTAGTTGGATAAATATCTCAAGGTTGATTTAAACCAGTGACAGCAAGAGGGCAAATAATATTCAGAAATCAGTAATCACTAATTGCTGACACACCGTGTCTTGCCAATCGACATCTATCTGTTGCAATTTTTGTTCTGTGATTTCTCTATGAGAAATCCTCTTTTTACTTTCGAACCCATGTGTGATTCCTAATTTGGCACACGACCAACGAGGAAAAGTAAATATTTTGAAATTTAGCATAATCAGCTCACTGTACTTTTTGATTAAACTTAAATCTGTGGATTTCACTGTGCCAAGGTTTTTATTTTCAATTAGTGGAAAATGTATCAAGATGAATGTTTAATCAAAGACTTCTAAATGTACACGACAAGTTAAAAGCGACACAAGAAATTAAATTTTTAGTTCATAAATATTGAACACAATTTAAGAACGACAGCTATTTCATCGTAAATTGTGAATTTAAATTCTGGTGACAGAATATCCCATTGAATCAATTAAAACCAGTTAGTAATTTACTGCGGGATAGTATATAATTCAATGAAACTAGTACCCGAGCAAATGACCAACTAAAATGGAGACAAACAAACAAAGGCAACACTAAATAGTTTAAAAAGCTCGTGAAATTTATTGGAGACACCAACGATGTTCCTTCAATATTACCATTAGAGCATATTCGCAACACCTATAAATATTCTTTTCTGCAGGTATTCAACGAAACTTGACGAAAATATTCTAAGTATCCAAAACTGTTTCCCCCATACTCATCAAACAGAAAGTGGGTTTCAGTTCTGGCTGAAAACTTTAGATCTGCATACGAAAACCTTTATTCTTTTTTCTAAAGTCAAGAAACCTTTTTTTTTATTCAAATGGGAAGAATTTTCCGTAACGCAATACTTAGTTTAAATATAGCATATATATATAGAATACCCACTATTTTAATCAATGGTACATGTCTCGATTGGGATTCAACTAATTATATATAATATTATAACTAACGATTATATACGAGGGTGAATCAAATATAAACGGTAATCTCTTTTTATCCATTTATTGAATAACCTTACACACTAACTATACTATCAACATTTTTCAATATAGTCTCCTGCGTGATCTACACACTTTGGAAGCTTTAATATCCCTTGTTCGTAGAAATATTTAGGACGAGTTGTTAGCCAATCGCGCACGTGCTTCTCGACTTCTTCATTACTTTCGAATTTTTTTCCTCCAAGTGCTTCCTTCAATAGTTCGGACAAAAAGTAGTCACAGGGAGACAAGTCTGGGCTATAAGGGGAACGCTTTAGGGTTCCCCAGCCCATTTCTTCCAATCTATCCATGTCCTGTTTTTGGTTTGCGGTCAATAACCACGGAACCCATCGACTAGAAATTTTTTTGAAGCTATGATCATCAGTGATGATGGATTCACCACTTCCATAGCTGATGCCCTCGTCTGATGAGGTTTCTCCAACAGTTAAGTGGCGATCACTTTCAATAAGCTCTCGAGCGGCACAGATGTTGTTATCTGTACGGCTTCTCCCTATGCGTCGATCACGACTTTCGTTTTCGATACGTTCTCGCCCACTTTTAAATTCTCTGGCCCACGTATATACACGGCTCTAAGACAGTGTGTCATTACCAAACTGTTTCGAGGGTTAAATGCCTTCATTGTTAAACATTTGATAATAATCCGTTGCCCAACAAACTTATGTGCCTCTTAGGCGACCGCTAACCAAGCCGATTCCCCTACTCTTCATAAACCAAACAACAGCCGCGCGCAAGATAATCTAGTTCGCAACTTGTTGCTAAGTAAAAAAGTCAAATTACCGTTTATTTTTGATTCACCCTCGTATAAACAAAGTCGAAGATGCAGAACGTCATCTAAAGGCAGACAAGGATAATCCCAAATACAAGACCTGAGATGAGCCGACTGATGATGTTGATGAAGCGAAAATACCCGGGATAAATTTGGACAAATGTGAACCTCAAGCAGAAGAATATGGCGAAGATAGGTCTAAGTATCTCGGAAAGTTGGATCCCTATGCAACGTGCCAGGAATCGAAAACGAGGTCTAAGAGAACAGTCGAAATCCTAACCTAAAATAAGATGATGAAGAATTCAGGGAAAAGAAAATAGATCCATTATCCAGTAACGACAAAGCTTGAGTTTCCCCAAACCGGTCATGAAACAAAAAGAGCAGTGTAACAGTCACGAGCTCTACCGAGAGCAGTACAGTGGGTAATGGGCCACAGTGGGAAACAACGGACCAGTAAAAAAACGATATTTCATATGCTGTCATGCCGGTAGGAAGACCGCGACATGGAAACACATGGACAAAAAGGGACTCTGCAAGCTGTGCAGGCGGGACCAGGAGGATGGAACAGACGACGTCGCTATTGTAGGATAAAGTGCTTCGCACTGCCGAGGAGATTGTTAACAACGCGCCACTGCATATACGGCGAAGGCGGCGCTTCGATACACCGTGTGAAGATGTTGCATCAAACAACAGCGTGCTGATTCCTGGGAAGATGCTGTGGCGTTTCTAAGAGATACACACACAATACACAAGCAAATGGTGAAGAGCACCGGACGAAAATCGAATCAGAAAATGTATCAGAGCCGTATACCATAGCGATAACATAACAATTCAACATCAGTTGAGTATGCTTGACTTTAGAAATCGAATTCGTACAAGCGGCCAGTAGCCTGATGCTTCATTGCTTCGCTTCTCACCCGTTTCGTCGTGTGTTCAATTCACCTTCTTCACTATCCTTGCTTAACGTAACAACCTCGACGTGATCTGTGTACACAAACACGCACACGTACACACAAACATACACACACACACACGCCCCGCGATGGAATATCTAAAAGAAAGTTCCGCGGGGATTAACGGGAATATGAGCCTGGCGGGAGGTGGTTTTAGTCGGTAAAAACTCGGCATGCCCCTGGATCGGTCTAGAGGTATCTTTTGAAGATTTCCACCTTCCTACCGAAACCAAAAAAAAAAAAAAAACACACACACACACACACTTTCCCATAGTAAACAGAACGTTACGACTACGCTCACGACTTCCGCATAGAGTACCGGCACACTCGCCTGCTCCGACGTTCTCCCGCCCGCTCGTTCCTCGCTTCGTCGTGCGCGCACGAAGTTGATCGTAACACAGTTACTGAGGAGGGAGTAGTGTGGCGTTTCTAACAGATACACACACAATACACAAGCAAATAGTGAAGAACACCGAAGGCAAATCGAATAAGAAAATGTATCAGAGCCGTATACCATGGCGATAATATAACAATTCCACATCAGTTGAGTGTACTTGAGGTTAGAAATCCAATTCGTGCAAGCGGCAGTGGCCTGATGTGTCGAACATTGGTTATATTTTTAGTGATTCTAACTGCTATAGCGTGAGTTGGAATCACACGTTCTTCACTATCGTCGTAATACGCTATAGTGGTACGATCGGCAACTAATGGTTCGCTTCCTGGGGAGACGCTACCGATACATTAGCACCATACACAACGAATGCTCGCGGGACATTGGCGCACGATATGTAATGACTCGCTTCTGAGAAGACGTCACAATCGACAACTAATTGCTCAATTCCCTGGAAGATGCTACAATCAACAACCAATTGCTCGCTTCCTGGGGAGACGCTACCGATACAACGAACGCTCGCTGTACATTGGCGCACGATGAGGATAGCCTTGTGCGGAATGATACAAAAGAAGAATAATCCCACATCCTAGTTGAGTAGGGCCGACCAAAGCCCAAATTATCAGACACCAAAGACGTGGGGTGCGCTTACCACCGCAATCAAGACCTACCGGTCTTGCATGATTTCTTTCCCACCATTCCTCAATCCAAGTAGTTAAAACCCATTTTGTTACGGACCTCGCGTCCATGTCTTCGCCCAACACCCAATATTTCCCGCAAATTTCCCCTCTCTGCCTGTAAAGGGAACACAAATCGTCAAGTAGCTGATTTGCATAAACTACTTTATGCAAATTCTATTTGGCAGGGAAATAATGAAAAACGGCGTTGGAGCCGAACACAACAATAAACGTCAACGACAAAAATAAAAATTAATTCATTCGACGTTAAACTACGACTGAAGATGTATTGCTTAACTCTCGCCTAGATTCGTTTCTCTAATAGAAAAGTTCGTTTTTAATGTTCTTAAAATATAATCTCTGGTTATTGGGTCTATCAATAAATGTTATTATTGCACCATTAATTAAAAAAACAAAACTGAAATAACATACAACAATCAATTAACAACAAGCTGAACAGGGGAGCACAAAGCTCAACGCCCCCTGCAACCTGCCAGCAGCAGAGACCGCAACAAATACAGCGACCGCTCCACGGTCGATCAAGTACCTCCCCCATACTTACATTTAAATACCTTTTTAAATACTTAAATATATTACAAATATATTATAATTAAATTGTGAAAATATTATATAACTATTTGAACTAACCCTATAGAGACTATCCTTAATCGGATTCGACCCATATTGAGTGCAATAGCGCGGTACGATTCATTCGCGTTGGTTAATTGATATTCGCTTAAAGGACATTTCACTTAATTGGTCCAATTAAAGTGTAGTGGCCTTGGTTCCAGCAAATTCGGTGCGTCACTTCGAATAACGTCTCTTTATTCGCTTATTTGTCTGCCTTTCGTAGGCATAAGCGTGTGGGGTAGAAGTATTGTGCCAGGCATGGGCACTCGGTTCATCTACCTCCTCCATCATAAATGTTTCTCCGAGAAATTGTTCGCCGAGTAAAAGAACGAAACGCCGCCACGTTTGTCCACAGCTTTGGTAAAACACCAGGGGACCAACGATTAAGGAAACACATCCAGGAACTGCAGCACGGAAAATTTAACACCAAGAGAAAGTTCCAATGTAAAGGAATGACACGCACTGCTTTCATATTAAATGATTTTGTTATTTATAAAATGTTCTTTGTATTTATTGGTTCTATTTTTTTAATGTACCGATTTTTTCATTAAATTGGTGAAACAAATTCGACGCTGAATGTTATTTGTATTAAATTTTTCTTTTATTTTATTACTCTAAATCACAACTTTTTGCATAATTATTACAATTAAAGGCTTTACTGCGGAACGCCACTCGATTATGACGCTGGAATAGAACGCGTCCGCAGCGCCACGGACAGCGAGAGCAAAACGACCGGCTCGGTCGGTGCATGGTAAAGGACTCTCCGCTAAACGGATCGTGCAGGGCCGACTCGCTAATGGGGTGAGTTTTCCAGAGAGAGAAAGTGTTCCTCTCCACTAAGGATACGTTTTACCTACCACAAGAGAGACGTAAAGTCACTCTTTGTGGAACAGAAACCCAGATCTCGTAATGGAGATCATGGTAGTATGAGTGCATGGGTGAACGTGAGGATCATAATATTCAACACACGCGCGAAGGCGATGGATAAACGAAGCAGACAGGCAATAAGGACAAAGGGACCGTGAAGATCGTTGGTAGTACACATGACATACATGTACATGGGTTCTTTCATGGGACAAACCATGAGAACGAACCTGAAACGACGAAAAGGGCATAGGGTGTATCCATGAGATGTGAGTTCGGTAAAGCAAACAAACCGAATCTCCTTGGATGCTAATGGTTTTTGTTTGCTCATGCCGCTGCTGATGGGAAGCAGATCCCGAAATATGAGAAGACAAAGGGAACGCTTAGATCTTTATTTAAGATGTGCATTGTGGCTAAATAAATGGGCGGCAATGTAATGTGGAAATGCGCTAATTGGTTTTAGCTTGAATACCGGGAAATGGTGTTTATGGCATCGCTGGTAAGGGTAGGTATTCAATACCTATTTGCATGTGCTGGTGCTGTAGGATTTAATTGATGCCTTAAGACGCGAGATGCGTATATTTGTTTTGGTCCCTTGGGTGTAGGTCGAGAGCCAATGTGTATGTATGGTGATTTATGATACACTTGGTGAGGACGGGAAATAGGCGACGCAATGTGTATGATCCCTGTTATGATGGTTACATTGTATGTAAACCAAATCATTTTGTTTTCAGGAATTCGTCTAAGGGGATTTGCCTGGCACCTAAGGTGCCGAATTGGTTTTGGGATTCCTGATAAGATAGGAAAGAATTCTTATAGGAAATTTGTATGCGAAGAGATGCATGAAAGGTAAGGATTCTTTACTGGGACTTTTAGTTTATACATTTGATCTATTTGATGCGTGAAGCATTTAAGGTGCTAATGCGATTGCATTAGCGAAAACCTATGCAGACTGGGATGAAGTTTTGGGGATTTTTCAGGTAAGTGTGCCGTGGGGTTTGGCGGAACCACCACAAGCTTTTCGCTGGGAATTCAGTTAAACGGTAGCATAATACCTGGCGTATGCCAATTGTAGTTATTCAGTAATTTTGTAGGGGCCGGTGGTGTCCCTATACTAGGTGTGGTGCTTGTTTTTGGATCTGTGATATCATGCGAAAAATGTATCCGTAATTAAATAGCGTGCAGCTTGGGTAACGACTATGCGTCGTAAGTGGACAATTAACGAGGGTATTCATATGAGTATTATGAGTATCGCATCGTGTGTGATATGAATGTTATGAGTAATGCGTTAATTGAATTAATGTGAATATTGTGCTAGGTGGGGTTTGTGTAGTGGGATACTACAGGCCCTCCGCGAAATAAAGAAAAAATGGAGACCAAGACAAACTGAGCTGGTGGCGCAGAATAGAATTTAGAATGCGATTGGGTCTAGAGGGAAGACGTTTATCAATATTCGAGTTCTGTTGGTCTTATCGGTTTTCAGGTAATCTTTGGCAAGCTGTCGCTGAATGCTAAATTGACTTTTGTATTACAGTACACAACAGAAGAGGTTTGTTGAAAGACAACTGTCCGTATAACTAACCCACAATAATTGATTCTTCGAGTCGGAGCCCAACGGTAACATACGTTTATGTTGAATTTGCAATCCAAATGAAAAAAAAAATCAAAACTAGGATCAATAGAAGTGACACCTAGGATGTGGCAACCAGCCATAAAAATGCAATAGACCGCCTTAACATTCTAAGATTAAGGCATAAAATTCCAGAATTCAATTACAAATCAATTGTTTCAATACAAATGAACGAGCAGCAGTTGAAATATTATCAGAGGTTTTATACATGTCATATAAAAAAAGCAATTAACAAAGAGTAAATATATTACATACTTAACATCAACTTTTATGGAGAGTTCATGACATTACTTACGTTACAGCAGCTCTTGAATCTTTATTGGTGTCCATTGTATATAATGTGCAGATCAAAGTGAGGTTGCCACGATGTCCAGAAGAAACATGTAAATAAGAGAAAAGAAAATGAGATGATAAGTATTACTAAAACTACTATTAGAGACATTGAATTCCCCATTTCAAATATCATAAAATTGACCTTAAGATCCCTTTACTGTGGTGATTTTAACATTCAACAGTAATGAAGCGCTAATTATTCATGCCAAAAAATAGAAGAAAACAGAAGCAGTGATGAAGACACAGTGTCAGAAAAAAGAGCAACAGTGAAGGACTTACTTGTCATTGCCCCCCACTTAAAAATTTTTTTTTTCATTTTGTAAATAGAAAGTGGACCATTTAAGCCGACGGCATTTGGTGATCCTGTAGCTTTCACGTCTGTTTGCAGATCGACTTATTACAGCTCACGTGTATACAAAAAGCGATTAGAACAAATTTAACAGCTTCAAAATAAACAACAAATTCATATGTGTGGGTGTGTGTTTTTATTTATTAATAAGTCATATCCTGAAAGGTTCGAAGCAATGAATATGATACAAGTGCATTTCTTCGAACGTTTCAGGATATGACTTGGATTATCATCATCAAAGTCATCAATCTTTGAATTTTCAATGCGGATATTGACTAGACCCTTAACTGGAACGACCATAAATTCGGAAATGCAAAAAGTGCAACAAATTGTTGAGTTCAGCTAAGAAGGTGCAAAACAACTCACCTCATTCAATTTGACGCCAATTTTTAAGTCGTGATTTTGGCCAAAAGCCGTATGTAAGGTAGTGTAATAATATCATCAGAAAATTTTCATATACTTTATACTATCATCATCATCATCGGCACTACAACCGGGAACCGGTCTTGGCCTTATTTAGCAAGTCCTGAGGCTTGTTAAATTTTCCATAATGATTTGTTTTTCCGGGCAAGGTCATTAGTCTTGCGCCAGAGGCTTCCCGACGGGGGATCGAACCCCGGTCACACGCATGACAGGCGGGTATACTAACCATTATACTATAGAGGAGCCCACTTTATACTATATTTAATTAAAAAAACAAAAAATACTTTAATGTCATCAGAAAATTCTCAAATACTTTATACTATATTTAACTAAGTAACATAAAATACCTTATTGTCATTAGAACATTTTCAAATACTTTATATCGAATATTATCTTTAATTAAATACAATAATATCATTATATACAAAACAAAAACAATATCATCTGAAAAATTTTCAAATGCCTTATATCATTGTGAACAATTATCTTTAATTAAAAAACACAAAAAACATTAATAATGTTATATCATCTGAAAAACTTTCAAATATTTTATATCATATTGAATAATAGCTTTAATCAAAATATAAAATCACATTAATAATATTAACATCTGAAAATTTCCAAATACCTTATATCATATTGAGCTTTAATAAAAAAAAAAAAAAAAAAAACATAAAAAACATAAATCAGAATATTTTCAAATCATCATCATCATCATCGGCACTACAACCGGGAACTGGTCTTGGCCTTATTTAGCAAGTGAGGCTTGTTAAATTTTCTATGATAATTTGTTTTTCCGGGCAAGGTCATTAGTCTTGCGAGAGAGGCTCCCCGACGGGGAAACGAACCCCGGTCTCCCGCGTGACAGGCGAGGCTACTAACCAGTATACTATCGAGGAGCGAATATTTTCAAATACCTTTCCAAAAACCACTTACGGGATAGCAAATGTCGTAACATTTGATAGACTTCCCCTTTTTTATCACTACTCCCGCGCTGCCAGCAGCTCTCCTTGCTGGCATTTAATCACCTAACCGACCCACTGTCTGCCTATCTAACTTTGAGCCCCCTTGCAAACCGAAATTTCTGAACATGTCCGTTGATTTCGGTAAAATCGCCAAGCTCACCTCCCAGTTTGTGCCGATCTTTTCAGGCGGCAAGACCCTCTGGTAGGCAGTGAGCTCCAAACTTATTTGCGATGCTGCAGGATAGTAATTGAATGCCTGCCTGCAGAGGGGCACTCCGCGTTTTTTACATTATTCCCCACGCGATTGCAAGGTGAGGCATACTCACTAATTGCCTCAAACCCACCAAACACCTTCGAGGAAGCCGAAAGGCTCCTCAAACAAACTTATCTACCCAGGGAAACTTACCAAGCGTCGGTAAGTAAATTAATAACTATTCGGCAGCACCCCTTGGAGGCACTCATCGCTTTTACCACACGGATAAAGCAGATTTTGATGCTATGCAAGGAGGCTGCTGATCACCAGTACGGCATAAAAGCAGCCTCAGCTGTGAAAGCACAACTGGAGGACTTTGCCAAGTCCTCACTAAAAGGTGGTGCCAGCAATCCTCACCTTTGCCAATACTTATTAACCCTAGGTCTTCTGATCACCACTCAACTAATAATATAGTTTGTAGTTTCTGCCGCAAAAGGGGGCACACCTACAGTTAATACCTCACAAGGAAAAATATCCCATTCTGCACATCGTGCAAAATTTATAATCATGACATTAGGGACTGCCAGAAATCGGAAAAACACACGAATATCGCCAACCCAATCCTAAATTCAAACCATTTAACAGACCGAAATCATCACAGCGCCACCCCCTTGAATTTCCCTAAAGGCGCTCACATTAATAACACGCCTAGGGTTTACAATATAACACTGATCGGTGATTTTGTGGTCAACAAGGTCACCGCGTTTTAGAATGCCGCCAAAAGACTAAATGGGAATCCCGGAATAAGAGAACACATCCGGCCCGACAGTATTGCGAAATACTCACAACTTGGAATACCCTCAGCCGCCACAAACAAGTGTACCTACAGTTGGTCTACCTTTAGGTATAGGTCCAAACGACCAACTAGTGATGGACACCGGCGCTGAAGTAAGCATTATCACCGAGCAAGCACTCGAAGAAGTCAATATCAACAAAAGTGATACATGCGCCTTGAACTCCCCAAATGGAACAGGAAGAACCTTAGAGAGTTGCCAGGGAAATTTCGACCTAAAGGCAAAAATTCCCTGTAGCTTTCAAGTCGTGCGCAATATGCACGGCTTGACCGAAGACGGAATACTAGGGAACGACTTCTTTCCAAAAAATTGCATTATAGAGGGTCCCAACCAACTTATAACCTTATCACGCACGGAGTAGAATCCGGAAGAATTGAGTATTCCCCTGGAGTTTAAAAAGGAAAGCCTAAATCGCCCTCGGGCAGTCGAAGTGGGACAAATCACAACGGGACCCGAAGAGGTCGAAAATGCCACATGTGACGTCTCCAAGGGTTCTCGTACTCGGGAACCCGGCTGCAGAACCTCAGCGATGGAGGTACACCACACACCAGGGGAGGCAACTTCCGGGAAAACTGTCTCCGTGCCAAAAAGCTACCAATGGACAAGGGCTGTCCAACAGAGCAAAGACACGTTTCTCCCTTATCAAGACGTAGGTGATGAAGGTCCATCTGAGCTCGTGGACAGCACTCTGACGGAAGGGACTGTTTGCCCAGCCCATGCTTTGAATATCACAGGCAACCCAGTGACTGCCACCAGTCGAACATTAGCATTACCTCAGCCTAACGAAATCATTCCGTGCACGGAACAAAATTCCGAAGAATTTAACACTTCCCTGCAATCTAAAGCCGAAGGCCCCAATCGCCCGCCGGCAGTCGAAGTGAGACAAGACACAGCGGGACCCGAAGAGGTCGAAAATGCCGCATGTGACGTGTCCAAGGGTTCTCGTACTCGGGAACCTGGCTGCAAAACCTCAGCGATAGGGGTACACCACACACCAGTGGAGGTAATTTTAGGGAAGACTGTCTTCGTGCCTGTGCGTTCTCAAAGGGAAATAGCTGTTCCAGTGGAACCGAAGGAAGCAACGCTCTGTCTAAATCAGAGATCAGGCGATGGAGCCCTTCTATGGGACACATTACTAGCACTGGGTACAAAAAGGAGTCTGCACATAGGGCAAATTTGCGACCCTTCTGGCCAACAGGGACACAACCTAGGACCCAGTCAGCGGTCGCAAATTCAAGGCCGCGTAATCAAGGCTACAAGCTGTGGCATAAATGAACCAAACACAGAAACGTTTCATGAGGGAAACATGGTGTTGTTAAACTTTCTCGTTACAGAAGTAACAAGGCCAAACAATACGACCCTCCAAGAACTAATAATATTCAAAAATGGTAGGCTGAAACTTTATCTCTATCAATCCCAAACATTTGCTACCTCCAGACCGTACCGCGTGTCAAAAATCGCTGACAACGTATATATACAAAAAATGCACAACATGGCCAGATATAGAAACAAAGTAAAATTAAACACTATCAATACAAAAAGAAAATAAAAGAAAATCAATTCCTCTAAATAATGTACATTTATAGAAAGCTAATACATGCAAAATTATCAAAACTAGAGCCTAACTGTAAATAAAATTTTCTGATAGATAATATCACATACCACTAAATCAAAATTATTTCTAGTACAAATAAACTAATGAATATTAATTATCATACCATAGGAGTAAAAACTATTTATCACTAAAAACAAAAAATTACGTAAACAAAACCAGTTCAATAAACCAATAAAACTATTTTCATACACTATTAAAATCAAAACTAGTATTACCACTAAATAATTTCTTTTACCAAAACTATTATTACCACAAAATATTTAGTTCACTTTGTAATGAACGGGCCCAATTTCGCATGAAAATTGTAATACACAGCCCAGAGAAATTGAATTAATAACTTCATATACTGTTAAAACTAAATGAAAAAAAAAACGACCATCCTATTGAAATTGAATAAATGGGCAGAACTATTATACAAACAGGCTCCTCGATAGTATAGTGGTTAGTATACCCGCCTGTCACCCGGGAGACCGGGGTTCGATTCCCCGTCGGGGAGCCTCTGGCGCAAGACTAATGACCTTGCCCAGAAAAAATAAATCATTATGGAAAATTTAACAAGCCTTAGGACTTGCTAAATAAGGCCAAGACCGGTCCCCGGTTGTAGTGCCGATGATGATGATGATTATACAAACACCAATGTACAACTATTACCGCTATTAATATCAAAACTATTCAAAGCCATGAATGTACAAATAGTTACTAATTGAAACTATAAAACTATGTCAACACCAATTTCAAACTATTAAAACTATGTCAACACCCATTTAAAACTATTAGAACTATTCCAATACTTAATTAAAATTATTTCTATAGTTAAGATAATAAAACTATTAAAAATATTATTATTATTATTATTATTATATATATATATGTATATTATTATTATTATATATAAAACTATTAATACTATTAAGACTAAACATCCCAAATGCCATACTGTTATAAACGAAACTGTTACAACATAATTATATATCATATGTTGTAATAGTGTTCGTAGTTGTCCGCTGTTCCCTTCAGAAAATGTTGAGTGGTAAGCCTTGTATGACGTTACCCTTGACGAGAGGAATCCAATGAAAGGCAGGAGGGAACCACACAAACCAAAGTCCGAGATCTTCACTTCAGGAGATTAACCTGGCGATGATTTCTCCGATGATGTGAGCGCGGTGAAGGTTGGCTGACGAACATGGCAAATGAAAGAACAAAACAACTCGAGGAATTTACCCTTTAAAGAGATTGAGTTAATTTATTGAACATTTAATAAATATGTTAACAACAACGACATTGATTAACTTCTTGTACGTTTTACTCGTGATGACGATTTTTGCTCCGATGTAACGAGCCCGTTGAAGGTTTTTTTTTTTTTTTTTTTTTTATTAGACTTCTCTCGGGAGAGGCGAACCTATAGCGCCGAGTGGGCGCCCCGAGATGCCATCAAATAACTGTTGCAGTTCTTTTTGAACAGTTGCAGGTTGTAACGTTCCGGGAACACTCGCGTGGGAAGGGAGTTCCACAGCTTCCCCGCTCTGTAGAGGAACGAGTTCTGATGTAGGGATGTTCGCGCCGTCGGGAGATGAACCACAAACGGGTGCGATCCGTCGGATTGTCTTGTGGAGCGCATATAAGCCGAATTGCGCGGAACAATACCACGAATCTCCGAAGAACAGCACCCGTGATAATATCTGTAAAACAGACAGAGGTCGGCTACGCGCCTTCGATGTGATAGCGACTGTAGTCCCGACGTCAGCGCCGAGTCCCCGATCAGGCGGATCGCTCGTCTCTGTATGCTCTCAAGTAGGTCGAGGGTATGTTTAGGAGCCGAGCTCCAAACATGAGAGCAATATTCGAGCGCGGGTCTAATTTGAGATTTATATAGGAGGAGAAGTTGGGCCGGGGTAAAATATTTCTTGGCTCTAAAAAGATAACTCAGTTTTCCTGAGGCTGACCTGGCGATGTTCGACACGTGCTTATGCCATGATACATTCCCACAGACCGTGACGCCGAGCAATTTCAAACTTTCCCCAGCCTCGAGGGCCCGGCCATTCATCATCAGCTGTGGAACCGATGATCCAGTTTTCTTTGTGAATGTTGTATACTGAGTCTTCGTTGCATTGAAGTCGACAAGATTGACCTTTCCCCACTGCAGGACCTTATCCAGATCCCGATTCAGAGAATCAATCTGTCTACATCTCAGCTGGTGTGACGCAGATGCACCAGTCGGCCGATCACTCGAAAAGGAGGAAACAAGCGTACTATCATCCGCAAAACTGAACACTTTGTTATCCGTTGTCTCCAACAAATCATTTATGTGAAGCAAGAACAAGGTTGGAGCCAAAATAGAACCTTGGGGCACCCCCGAATTAACAGGATACAGATCCGAACACTCGCCGTCCACAACAACCCGGATCGATCGATTTTCAAGGAAACTCCTCGTCCAGTCACAAAGCTGCTGGGAAAGTCCATATGAACGAAGTTTGCTCAGCAATGCCCCGTGCCAGACGCGGTCAAAAGCCTTGGAAATATCCAATGCGACCGCCCTTGACTCACCATGCCGTTCAATCGCAGATGTCCATATATCGGTTATAAGTGTCAAAAGGTCTCCTGTGTACCGCCTGCCACGGAATCCGTATTGACGATCATTCAGGAGTCCGTTGCACTCCAAATACTTAACCAACTCAGCATTGATGACTTTTTCCATCACCTTAGATAAAATAGAGAGTAATGCTATCGGACGGTAATTTTGTGGGAGACACTTTTTTCCCGTCTTTGGGATTGGCTGAACTCGAGCGATTTTCCAGCAGGCAGGAAAGGTCCTCCGTGCAAAAGATAAGCGGAAGAGTCTGCCAAGAACCGGCGATAGTTCTGGAGCACAGTTCTTAAGGACTATTGCTGGTATTCCGTCCGGGCCGGTTGCCTTCCTACAATCCAGTTCACGTAGAATGCGTTGAATAGTGCGCGGACGAAATCTCACATCCCGCATGGAAGACTGTACCGGCGAGATCACAGGTGGGTCCAAAAGACCGGGATCGAGGTTTGAGTTCGCCGAAAATAAATTTGCGAATACATTAGCTTTATCCCTTGAATTCGTGACTAACGTCCCGCTCTCTGTCACCAACGGAGGGAAAGAGGAGGATGCAAAGTTACCGTGACAGCTTTTGCCATTGACCAGAAGGAGCGCGAGCCAGTTGGGCACCGAAGGAGCTTATTGATCACCCTGTCGTTGTGAGCCTTCTTCGCGGTATCAATCGCCTGGTTGCACGCGTTTCTGATTCTGACAAAATTCGTTCTGTTAACATCGGTGGGATTGGAGCGCCATTGCTTAAAAGCTCTATTTTTTGCCGCTGTAATCAGCTCGCACTTTTTGTCAAACAAAGGTTTATCAGACGAACTTCGTTTGATGGAATGTGGAATATACATCTCCATCCCCAGAAGAATAATCTCTGATACCGACTCCGTGGATGCGTTAACATCGGAGTTTCCGAAGCACACCTCGGACCACGGAAAGGATGCGAAGAAGTCTCGCATATCGTCCCAGTTAGCGGCCCCATACTTCCATACATGACGAAGCTGCCTAGGCCGGTTGCTTGCTTGGTATGCAAGTGCTTGCGCGACAGATACCAAGCAGTGATCTGAGTTTCCCAGTGGCGCAGAAACCTCTACGGTATAAATACTCGGTTCGGATGTCAAAAACAGATCCAGGGTGTTCGCATAATCGCCCCGGGCATCCGGCACTCGCGTTGGCTCCGCCACGAGTTGAGTCAAGTTGTGGCTTACAGCAAACATCTCCGCTAGCCTCCCAGCCTCGTCGTTTCTGTTAGAATGTAACAACCAGCCGGAATTATGCACATTAAAATCACCAAGGACAACAATTTCAGAAGCTGGGTGGTTGATCTGTATCCAGTCGACGGTATATGAAAGATGTTCGAAAAATGTCCCCGGTCGATCGTCATTCGGGGAGCGGTAAAGACAACAAAGAAATTTTACGGAATTCCTCAGCACGACCCTCAACCATATGATGTCCATATTATTGGGTTCCAACGCCTCCATCCTCTGGCAAGCTAGATTGGACCGCGCGAAGACGCAGACTCCGCCCTTAAAACGGAATCTCGAATGTAAGTCGTATCCTGAGCAACGAAGATATGTCGAATCAGTGGACGAATCGACCTGGGTCTCAGTTAGGGCAAGGATATCAGGTTTCGTTGTTTGTAAATATTGGTGGACGGCGTTTACATTGGTATTGGTGAAACCGATGCCCCTGATGTTACAAAATGCCGTCACCAGTCGAGCGTGGGCCGAGCCTCGAGAGCGAGACCGGTTATGCGTTGGTTGCAGACTGACGAACTGGCATAACTGCCAATTCAAAAAGCGACGCTATGACATCATCGTGGTGACAATGATGGCCAGTTGGTGCCAGCTGCTGCGCAACTGGTATACATGCGAATGTACTAGATTTCTCCAGTACATTTCAGCACATTTAATTGCCAATCCGCAACATTCCGCCCGCCTTCGCCAATCATTGGCGAATCAGTTTGTTCCATGGAACGATGGCTAGGGGCCGGGAGTGTGCGGTCTGCTGGTGGCGTTTGGTCTTGGTCGGCTGTCCATTTTCACGTGGATGATCGGTTGAGAGGGGGCCGCCCGCCCTGAGGAACGCTGGAGTCTTGAGAGTCTGGGAAGGCCCGCATGATCGATGGCGACAGAAACCTCTTTCCCATCGCTGATGTCCGTTGCCTTTTGTGGTCGCGGGACCGGCCAGTTGATCTGGGTTAGAGTTGTAAGGTCGCAACCCACGATCAATGACCACGTGATGACTGGTGATGGGTCTCGCTATGTCGAGGCCAGTGTTGGTGCAAGGTGATGCGCCCGTTGGCGCCCGCCCGAAGTTAGTAACCGGCGGGATGGGGCCGCTGGCGTGTGAGGCTGTAACGTGGAGTCGGGTGCGGTGTCTACCTTGGCACTGTCCGCGTGTTCTGGTGGAATGGCAGTCACGGGCCAAGTGCCTCCCGGGGTCGCGGCAATGCAGTCTTTGTGGGTGCACAGAGGGGCGTGCTTTCTTGCTGGAGTTCGAGAGACCGCTGGTTGCTGGGGAGCATCGCCCGCCAAGCGGGGCATTGTGCGCTCCTGCTCCTGTTGTGGTGGCTACAGGTGGTAGCGGTTGGCCTGGGTAGCTTTGGACCTGGGCAGGAACTTGACCACGCGGTCTCCTGGGTGTGGTGGGATGCCTTGAAGTTTTCGAGTGGGTGCTGCGCCTGTTAGCACCCACCCCAGCTCAGTGGCCTGCGCGACGAGGCCGGAACGTTGGTTCTTCCTTAGGCCTTCGAGGATGATGGTGGGGTACACGTCGGCCCCAAGGATGATGTCCACCTTGTCGGCGGAGGCGATGTTTGGATCGGCCAGGTTCAGATCCGCCACGAACGAGAGATCCCTTGTCGTTGATTGTGGTGGTGGTGTATACTCTGAGAGCCCTGACAGGATGAAGGGCCTTAGTGTCCATTGGCTCGAGCCGTGGAGGCGAGGAGTGATGTTAATGGCGGTTGGAGCCCGTGTGGCAAGGCCACGAGTGCCCCCGACACCGTAGATGGGGACGGGTGATGCTTGACGTCGGAGGTGCAACCTTCGGGCTAGTGATGTTGAAATGAAGGTGCCGCGGGAGCAGGGGTCCAGCAGAGCACGGACTTCAATCCTCTGTTCGGTCTCCAACGTCACGATTACTTTGGCTGTTGGCAGCAACGCGGAATGCCGTGGGGGGGGGGGGGGCTGCTGATTGTATGTGCGCAGACCTCTTCCTGACGGTCGATCCGGGGGGCGGATCCTTTGGCTCGTTGCGGCGGTGATGTTGTCCCGTCGATGGCGGTAGACCGGACATGCAGCAGGATGTGATGTCTCCGCTGACATCGACGGCACATCTTGCTGGAGTGGCAGTCGCGCAGGCCGTGGCGACCCAAGCAGTTGGTGCATAGGTTTCTTTTGTGTGCGAAGGACTTCCGACGGCCAGGTGTGAGTGATCGGAAGCCCTCGCAAGCGTAAATGGTGTGTGAGGCACTGCAGAATGTGCAAGCGCCCTGTTGCTTTACGGGTGCCGGCGGTGTTTTCTGCATCGGGACACTGGGCTCGTTAGTCATCGGGCCGGCTACTGTTGCTAGAACAGTCGAATTCGCGGACGGCATTGGCGTTGGATCTGACACGGATTCTATGTACGCCGTGCCCACTGCTCTCTCTGGAGTCCGTGTGATGGTAGCCAGTTCCTCTGGGTCGGAGTTGTAAGTTCGCAACCCACGAGGAACGGCCATGTCATGTTGTGCCCCACAATGCGTGCGCGGCATCGTCTTCTGTGGGGGCTTCGGCTGGTCGATCATCGGGACCTTGAATGGGTTGGGCTTTGGGCAGGCGGCACTCTGGTCGGCGGCCTGCTCACTCTTATCCACTGTTCTGGGGTGCGGTTCCGTTTCTGATGGCTTGATGTCGGCCATTGGCAGCTGCACTGGGGGCAGCACGCTAGGGCGTAGGTGATTGGTGCTGTTGACCATGGTTGGGAAGGCTATCTTGAGCGCGTACTGAGCCTCGAGGAGCTTCGTCTGTTCCTCCAGGTATATTTCTTCGGTTTCGCCGAAACAATCCTACGCGAAGTATGCGTGTTGTAGATGGTCCGGTGTCGCCGTGACGAAGATGTCGTAGTGCCGCTTGGAGAAGCCTTCCCATTCGGCGCGGAGTGCATGTTTGGTTGCCTCGATTGCTGTCGGACTTGGTTGTCCCTCTTCCTGTATGTTGAGGAAAGTGCCGGAGGTGGTGGCCTGTGCCGCGAACTTAGCGGCGATGAGTTCCTTAATCGTGGTCGGTTGTTGTACGAGAGCTGATGTTGAAGGCACTTTGGTTTGAACTCTCGTTGTAGAAAGTTCGTCGTCCTGCTTTCGTTTTGCGGCAACAGCGGTTTCCGACTCGTGTTGGTGATGAGCACGTGTATGATCTCTGCCGACCGAGGAATGTCGTCGGGGAACCGTTGTCAACGTTGTCGCCGTCGCCGCCGTCACCACTGTCGTTATCATTGTCGGCTACGTTGCGCATGGTGTTAAAAGGCGTATGATCTCTTCCGAGCGAGGAATGTCGTCGGTCGAGATCTTTGGTGTTCCGCCGACCGAGGAATGTCGTCGGGGCTTCGGTGTCCCTGCGGGGGGAATTTTCCGGCTGCATCATCCGTGATGACGATCCGGGTGGGGGCCGGGTGGCATGCGCATGTCAGGTGTTGGTGGAGTTTCCGGGCGCCGTAGAGGTGGCCGGAACATCATTGGCGGCGAGAGACTTGCTGGCGGGGAGATGGCCGGTGCACCAGTCCGAGGAGCGTCGTTACCAGGTTTCGGCGTCGAATCATTTTCCCCGTCACCGCTTTCACTCGATGTATCACTTTCTTCCTGCTTGTCACTCTCACTGTGGTTAGGCTTAGGGTCCTGTTCCTTTCCCCGTTTCCTTTGAGAACTCTCCGTTCCCTTCGGGGATTCACCAACATTTTGTCCGGATATTGCCAGCCTTCGCTGCTGCACTGGGCGCAGCTTCGATAGATCGGCTTCTACCTTTGCCTGTGGTTTCCTTTCACATATTTTTGTTGCCAAGTCCTTTTGACTCAATCCTTTCCCTTGACGTTCCTGTTGAATGATCTTGCCGACTTCTAAAGGTATTTTTTCATGTTTAATTTCTTCAGTTTCCCTGTCCAATTTAGCCGTGTTGTTAGTGTTGATGTGCTGCTTATTAGTACCGACACCAAATTTCTGTTAAGTATCCGCTTGAACGTCCTGACGACGTGCCTGATTAATAGCACTTTTCGTTTTGAGGGCAGGTGATTTCGGAGCCCGTTTACGTAAAACCGTAACTGTGTCCCAGTCAGACATCTTCAGATCCTTGATTTGTGTCGAGGTAGCTGGCAGTTGTCGATGTGTCGCGAACTGGGCGGCGATGATGAAAATCCAATTAGGCACTGGATCCGTTTCGAAGGACCAGAAAATGTTGTTGATAACTCTAAGTAGTACGTGTGTAAACCGATAAAACTCTGTCGTAGGAGACAGAACCACAAGAAAGGCAAAACTGTAGTTAAGAGTAGATTTATTAATTGATTATATTGTCGATTGGACGAGAGGCGATGGTGTTCATTCGATGAAGGTTGATTGCAGACTGACGAATTGGCATAACTGCCAATTCAAAAAGCGACACTATGACATCATCGTGGTGACAATGATGGCCAGTTGGTGCCAGCTGCTGGGCAACTGGTATACATGCGAATGTACTAGATTTCTCCAGTACATTCCAGCACATTTAATTGCCAATCCGCAACACATATATAGATTAATTTTCTTTTCTAAAGGGGGGAGGAATCTAGTGATCTTAAATCACGAACATCTTCCATTTACCTAAAAGCCTAGGAAATACTTACCCTTTGTAAAAACCTAGGAAATACTTACCCTTGCTAAATCATTATCCATTTCCTATATTGAATCATATGAGCGACAAGTTAACCCAAAAGTTAATCTGCCGCACACTGATTCAATTCCCAAAACCCAATTCCATTTAAAGCACAAAAAATCGGGTTTGTGCTTCGCCAATTGATAAACACCTGTGGACAAATCCCGATGTGCCACAGTATAAAAGGCCGGCGCATTTTGGTTTCGAAGCAGTTAGAAATTGACCACCAAGACAGTTAGAAATTGACCAGAAGTCAAAACCTACCAAGCCGCCAGAAATACAAGTTGAAAGCGTAAAATAAAGTAATTACACAAAAATAAACGGTTTTTCAGTTCGGCTCCGGGGGAAGGTAAGCTTAAACAACAAAATAAAAATAAAATAAATATTGTTGTGTACCGGTATATTCCGTTACCATAACAGTAGCATTACGTGTGATCAATAGGATACAAAGCAAGTAATAAAGCACATTTTTCAATTCGATCATCGGAACCTAGACGCAATGTATCCTGCCTATCTCATTTCTACAGATACTGTCATGATCTACGAATACTGTCATTTCTACAGATACTAGCATGCTCTTGCTCAACTGAATTAGGTAAATGAATGACATTCCTGCAAATATTTTTTCCCTTATATTTCAACTGGTACCCACACCCGTTCATTTAGGTAAGTTTTTGTGACTTAATTAAACACGGCACACCACACGAACACGCAAACCTTCCTGAAGAATATTGCATCAAAGAAAATCTAAAAAAGAAATCATCAGATCCGTATACTATTGCAATGTTGGTAAGAGGAGTAGCGTAGTAGAAAAAAAAATGTCCATCTGATGTGTTGAGGCTTTCGTTTTGGCTTCTGTTCTACTTCTAATAATCAAAGCGTTGATTTGCGTCGGAATCTCTTTACCATCGCCTCAAAACGATATACTTGACTTGGTTGACTTCAAACATAACGATACAGTCAAAAGACCTATCTTCAGCCACACCACTCGAGCATGGAACGTTGTGCCTGACCATGCGATTAATCGTCACTACATTTTTTTGATATTGAAGATCCATCTGCATCAACACCTCATTTATTTTTTTACTCTCTTCTCTTTCAGCTGATCTCCCTTCAGACATTTAAAGTTATCATAAATTTGTCCGCGGGTGATGTATCTATAAAAGAAAATTAACAGAAACCTCAAATCCATTTTGTGTAACGCTACGGTCATCAATAGAAGTGTTCATTTGTTGTTAACTCGTTGATATTACTTAAATCAAATATTCAATGAAAAATAATAATAATAACATAAATTAAGCATGTGGACGATTAATTTAGCTAGCGTAATTAAAATCTCATTTGTAACGGTGGCTCTGAATTCAGGACGAACACACTTGGTGAATTCGTAAATATTTGTAGGGAATCCTGACGCCCATGCAACTGGCATGACAGCCAGGTGTGGCATACCCAAGGTTGTAAGGTAATGAGATGATGAGTTTCGGGACTTAATTACAAATGGTTACAGGGGAAGTTGAAAAATAAAGTAATTGCAGCAATTTCGTCCTGGAAATTGGTACATATTTAAAACGGGCACGAAATCATTTAGGTCGAAATTGACAACAGTGCAAACAGACAATTAAAGTGCAAACAAATGACTACAATATAATATAGTACTCGTATTTTTAAAAAACCGCGTGATTTAAGGTGTAACAGAGGAGAGATTGGTATCGTCGAAATGTAGCATATCTAGTATGCAGAAATAGATCTTTTCCCATTCTATTCATAACTGAATTGGAAGTATTCTGCTACTGTCACTGCAGCCTTGGGGTCTGGACTTTAAACAATTGCTTAAAAGAAAGTGTTCAGAAAAAAGTAATAATTGTTGAGTCAGTACCAAGATTGATGAGTTACTATTTATTATTTTAAATGACTACAAATGCCTTTCAATTTAAATTCGAAGAGATTTCCCGAAAGGGACGATATATTGGGTTTCAAATAAGATATGTTTTTGAAGTTAAATAAAATGCAAAAGTTAAGTTTTAAAGTTAAATAAAATGCTAAATTTTAATTTTTAATGCTAAAATACACCACCGCTTAGTAAAAAACTTGACGTGGTGCGGGGGTTAAATTACGACGAATCACTCAGGCTATGCCGACGGAGGCATACGTCTCCAGTAGGGACACCCATGTCAGACAGGCTAGCGAGGAGTAACACACAAACATCTGCCACCCCTAACGCAGGGTGTTATGCGTTACAATGTCCATTGCATGGTTTTAAGCCAGGCGTATACCTGCTGTATTATAACGGCCCCCCTCTGAGGCCGGGTTAAATCAGCGCAGTAAGCAGACCTTACCATATCAAAACGGGGCTCTGATATGGCGGACTATTTGAAACCCCAAGGCTCCTGGGAACAAAAATGAATGACCAACATACAGAAAACAATCCCAAGAAAATCCCGATAGGCGTAGGTGTGATGAGTCGAGACTAGCATAAGGGAACAAATCACCAAGAAAACACCGACTGGGCAAGAAGAAGACGTAGAGAAAAACGAAATGTTCGAACGTTATATAAACCAGGCGCGATGCAGACGGTCGTAGAGAAACGCGAATTAATATAAAATGGACATCGTCGTGCTTCATGATGTCCGGCTCCCGCAACAAGTAATCGCAACCAACGGATTCACAATGGCGTGTGGGGGTACCGACACATATAACCGACTAAGGCCCAAGAAGCAACTGCAGCTACAACTTTGCTGAAGGGGACTATATACTAACCCCATCAATTTTGCTGGGTGCGAAACATCTTCGGGACTCAACTCAAACGATATGAAGAAATTGGTATTGATTGGTATTAACACCACAATTTTTATACATAACCTCGGAACGGGTTTCATCATAGGAAATAAGAATACGCCGCATGTAAAAGATGAGAGATTTATTAATGAGCGAATGTCGGTGCTAAAAATACAGGGCCCATGGTACAATAATGTAGTTATAAACGTACACGCCCAAACCGAATCTACGGACGAAGAAACGAAAGACAAGTTCTACGAGACCCTAAAGAAAGTATTTGATGGGACCTCAACATTCGATGTTAAAATCCTCCTCGGGGACCTGAATGCGAAAATTGGAAAGGAAGACATCTTCCAACCAACTATAGGTAAAGAACGCCTTCACGACGTTTCAAATAATAATGGAATTCGAATTATCACGTGTGCAGTGTCAAAAGATTTACTGTTGTAATATGTTTAAGCTTGAGCAAATTTGTGGGGGCTCTCTATATTACATGGAGAACCAACCCACAATTCCAACCGCTAACAGCGCGTCAGCTCAACCCCAGTTCCTTCCACCAGCTATTTTACCTGAAAATCATGTTTCCCAAAAGGACGTATAGCTAGCTCATTTTTGCCATTTTGCCGGAAATCGCATTTCATGTCGGTTAGCAACAACAAAGTGTGGGCAAGCGATGCTGTTCCATCATCGTAAAACCGTTGGGGAAATTATCGAATTATTTAATTTGGTTCGCACGGTCATAATTCCTAAGCTATTGCAGCGTCCCTTTGACTTCCCCCAGAGACTCTATATGCTGGGGATCAATGATCTCTTTAGTCAGGTGAATAGCAAAAACCATTTTCCTTTCCATCCCATTTTTCCCTTTTCATAGTTCACTGCACTCTGAGATCACCACAGTCACCGAACTAGGTCATCGGCCATTCTGAGATTTTGCATTAGTGCATGCACGCACAAGCCAAGTCAACCCCGAGGTCATTGTGCTCTCCCCTTTGGTTTCTTCATTCTTCCTATGCCCAGCGACTGTCGAATGAAAGCACAAGTGTTTATTCACCTCGATGGACCGAGAAATTTGAGGAATGCATGAGAGAGCACGACGATAATTGGTTGATCGTTGTACAAATCATAAATGCGAATTTTCATCCCTGATTGGGATGAGTCGATTACCATAACCCAAACGGAGCACACGTCTCCGGAGTCGTATTTCAGCCCCAGCAGCGCACACACGGTCGAGTCACGATTTACCCTTCATGAAGTGCACAGGAGTTTACAGATCGGGAGTTGTCTATGCCTATTGGTAGTTTCTTTGCGAGTCAGTTATCAAATAGTGCGGTAGTTTGTTGAATATTAACGAGACGCTTTGTGCGTGTTTTACTCAAGATCCATTGCTTGCGATTAACTCTGTTCAGAGTACTTATCGGTACCAATAAATCGTTATTCCGAAATAAATTCAAATAAGTAAGAACTATTGTGATTCAATGTTAAAGAGACCATTTATGAGTTTAGTTAACTGTACTTTGTGAAACAATAAAAGGACTAAAAAAATAATAAAAAGAAATCATTTAAACTGCGTAACATCACCAGTGTGTTTCATTGTTTTCTCTTCTTGGAGTTGGTATTGGGGAGGAACTAAGTAATATTTAACCAGTGACCTGTTGGGGATTTAGAGTGAACCCATGCCGTGCCGCACCAACTTATATCCCCCACAAATTCATAACGTCACATGGATACCACCCGACGGTGTAACGCGTAACAAAATAGACCACTTCCTTATACACAAAAGACACCACCCGAACATCCTTGACCTAAGATCATAGTGAGGAGCAGATTACGACTCCGATCATCTTCTAGTAATGGGAAAAATTAAGAGTCGGCTCGCAACAAACCGACACGGGCAGTCACGGGAGAGGAGCAAAAAGTTCAACATGGATTAGCTTAAAGACCTCCACAAAGGGCTGAATATCAAGGAGAACTAACGAATAGATTTAGCGTCCTAGAGAGTGCGAGTAGTGAGGAAGAGGAAACCAATAATGCGGATACTAAATCGGCAGCGATCAGAGACGTAATCAAACAAACACCCCAAAAGGTATTAGCATTTAAGAAAACAATTCAATCCAAACCTTGGATTGACGATAGGTGCAGGGCGAAGATCGAACAACATAAACGCCTCAGAGTAATCCACTTAGAAAGATATGGTGAAATCAACCCAGGAAGATGCGCGACGTTGCGACAAGAGACAAGAAGACTTTTCAAACTCAAAAAATGCGAACGGGAGAAGACTCGGATCAAAAAAATCCTAGAAAATGCCACAGCAAGGAACAGCAGAGGTATGTATGCCGGCATAAATTCAATTAGAAATGGCTAGCGAGGGAGAGCCAAAATAATCCGAGACACAAAAGGGCTGTCTGGTGACAGAAACAAACAATATCGTGACAAGATGGAAGCAGCACTTTGGAAACCTGCTCAATGTGCGCACCCATCAACCACAAATAAACCCACCAGACGTACATTCCTCAGATCACAGAGACTTCTTTCAACGGAGTTGTAGACGCAATTAATAAATTGAAAAACAACAATGCTCTCGGAGTAGACTGCATACCGGATGGAGAAGAGTCAACCGCTCGAAAGATCCACCAACTCATCAAAAAATATGGGATAAGGAAGTCACTCCGGAAGAATGGAAAACTTCAATAGCCGTCTTCATTTTCAAAAAAGGCGACAGATCTGACTGCGAAATCAACAAAGGAATATTATTGCTCCAAACCACATACAAAATACTAACAAATGTCATACTGGCGAGAACAAGTACTGGGAGACTACCAATGTGGATTACGTAGGAACCGGTCAACGAGCGACCAAATGTTCACAGTAAGGCAATTGTTGGAAAAGAACTGAGAAAACGAAGAAACGGCTCATCAACTGCTCGTTGACTTCAAAAAAGCCTACGACTCAGTCGCAAGGCAAAGACTCTACCATATTGTAGTTGAGCTGGGAATCCCGAAAAAATATGCCGCCCTCATTCAAATCTGCATGAACGAAAACAAAGGGTAAGTTAGAATAGAAATCCACCTCTCAGAAAAATTTGAAATCCGGGACGGACTAAAACAGGAGGATGGCCTCTCACCATGTCTTTTTAACCTTATGCTCGAGTATGTCATCAGAAAGGTACAAGATGACAATATGTTCAGACCATCCCTAAACGGGGTCACACAAGTGCTAGCATATACGGGTGACATGGCCGTTATGGGCGATAATTTAGAAAATGTAAGTAAAAACAGTGAAATCATCATACAAGCGGAAGAAGAGGTGGGCCTAGAAATAAATGAAAATAAAACAAAATATTTGATTACGGCGCGAGCAGGTGGCCCGCAGGGAACGCAAATAAACGTCAGGGCAAAGTATTTGAAAAACTTAAAGAATTTAAATATCAAAGGAAATTAACAAAACACTACATTCCGGCAAAGCTAGATAGCACACAGTCAGTAAACTGCTAAAATCAAAACTGCTATAACGTAATATAAAGATCCGTGTTTATAGAACCATAATAATGCCGAGTGTTCTATACGGATGCGAAGCATGGGCTTTCACAAAACCGGGTTTTAAACAAATTCCGGGTATTCGGGAATAACATTTTAAGGAGTATCTTTGTCAGTAAATATCAAGAGGCAGGACAATGGAGGAAACTCCACAACCACGAATTAGAATAGCTATACCGTAAATCTACAATAGTGAGAGTAATGAGGAAAAAAATTAAGATGGGCAGGACATGTGGCGAGAATGGGCAACGATAGGATCGTGAGTAGAATTCTTGCTGGTAGACCAACGGGAAAGCGACCGACAGGACGGCCGCGACGGAGATGGGAGGACAAGGTTAGGTTTGGTCATGAGGAGATCGGATTGGGTGGTCAAGCGTGGAAGGAGAATGCACAGGACAGGGAACGATGGCGGGGTCGAGGCGGCGAGGTAATGAACCCTGGGGTTCCTATAGGCCAATAAACAGTAACAGGGAACAATCATTTTAAAATACACCTACTTTTAAGATCAAACTATAGTAAAGACAAATAATAGCTAGTGACATTTCTGTCACTTCAAGTCCGGTTGTCATGGCGTTTTAAGAACGTATCATCCTTTTGGTGAAGCCGGTTACCCCAATTTATGTTTGAAATAAAATAAAAACATGATATGATTAAAAACAGAAGAAAATCGAAATCAACAACCCACGCGACAAATATCTTTAATGTGAATCGCTAGAGTTCTACAGAACGCTTCTTAATTAATTTATCCTTTATGTTGTTTATCTGTAAGATTTCTTGATCAAATATCAAAGTTTAATAGCAAAACTTAGTCACTCTTATATCAGTTGACCCTATGAAAGGTTCGAAAAGATTAATTTTTTTTTAACCCGGATACCATCTGATTAATCTGAATAATGTGGAATGCAGTCACCGATTGTGCTTGCGCAATGATCATGACAATACCGATCACAAAAGAGATAGCCAGAATAAACGCCGCCCATGTTCGAATAATGGAATTGAGTAACTTTTGCCGTTGAACTGTGGTATTCACCTTTGCATTTCATCGATCACCAGCTCTGACTTAAAATAAATGACCGCCGTGTATATTGCGACTAGATCAATAGTGGCAACGATTTTCTGGTGTCGATCTCTTAATAATTCGTTGCGCTATATGTTAGTTAATTTATATTTAATCAACAGACTAAATGATCGATGGGGACCTGTAAAAGTGCATGTAAACTGAATTTAAATTATAGAATTCCACTTCTGAAAAGACTATGTGGGCACAAAAAATAAATACCCTTCACGGGACAAATAGTCCTACCTATATAATAATTAAATAAATGGACAGGATACTATAGCGTTTGGGATGATAGTGAAGAACGTGTGATTCGAACTGACGCACGACAGTTAGAATCACAAAAAATTGAACCAAAGCGCAACACATCAGGCCACCGTCGTGTGTACGAATTCGATTTCTAAACTCAAGTACATTCGACTGATGTGGATTTGTTATGTTATCGCTATGGTATACGGCTCTGATGCATTTCTTCTTCTTATTCGATTTTCGTTCGTTGTTCTTCACTATTTGCTTGTGTATTGTGTGTGTATCTGTTAGAAACACCACAATACCAGTAAGATATATCATCATATCTTCGGTACTGTTGTCCACGAATGGGAACTTTTGTAAAAAGTAATAGTGCCTGCCACCAATCAGGAATCGCGTGTACACATTCTTTGAAAGATCTTGGGTAAATAAAGAATGTTAAGTAGTGCATTTGAAAGAATGTTGAGATTACATTCACAGAGGATGCGTCCACATTGGAATGGGTCATAAAACAAAACACAAAAAAATGAAAAATTGAAACGGTCTACTATGACGAAGAATCTATCATAAACCGTCGAAAAAGACGACCGCGGTTTTCAATACAAAGGCAAAAGTCCAGGTTAAACGGTCGATTGAAACGGCCACTTTCAGATATAGACTGTCTATCTATTTATTGGTCTGTAGGGACCCAAAATCGTATGACCTTGCCAACTCGGCTACGCCACGGTTCTCTGGCAATAAGGAGAAAGAATCGAAAAGGGTCGAGTGGGACCACGTTTTCAATAACAATTTTAAATGGTAATCAGACCTATGTATGAAAACAACTTCGGAGTATTTGAGAATACAATTTTAAGGAGTATCTTTGGCGGTCAATATGACGAAGAGGCAGGACAATGAAAGAAACTCCACAACAACGAATTCGAAGCCTACAATAATGAGAGTAATCAGGTTGCGAAGATTAAGATGAGCCGGCCATATGGCGAGAATAGACAACGATAGGAGCGGTAGACGAACAAGAAAGAGGCCAGTAGGACGGCCGCGTCGGAGATGGGGGACAATGTAAGGTTTGACCTTGAGGTAACCGAATCATATTGTCAACCATGGAAGGACTGTGCACAGGACAGGCAACGATGGTGCAGCCGAGTCGGTTCCTATAAATAGTAATAGTGAGAGCAATAGTAACAGTAATGGGAATAGTAATAGTAATAGTAATAGTAATAGTAATAGTAATAGTAATAGTAATAGTAATAGTAATAGTAATAGTAATAGTAATAGTAATAGTAATAGTAATAGTAATAGTAATAGTAATAGTAATTGTGATAGTAAAAGTAATAGTAATAGTAATAGTAATAGTAATTGTGATGGTAATAGTAATAAGAATAGTAATAGTAATAGTAATAGTAATAGTAATAGTAATAGTAATAGTAATAGTAATAGTAATAGTAATAGTAATAGTAATAGTAATAGTAATAGTAATAGTAATAGTAATAGTAATAGTAATAGTAATAGTAATAGTAATAGTAATAGTAATAGTATTAGTAATAGTACTCTCCAGAATGGGTTCATTCCCCCAGAAGCGTTTCCTTTCTTGGATAAAAAAGGACTTATCTAAGACAAATGCGGAGTCCCTATTATTTACCACGCTTTCCGCGGTGCCAGGGTTAAACGAATTCTCCACGATAACGATATCTCTAATTTTCCAGAGCGCCTGCGTTTTAGTATGGTGATCGGTGAAAGAGATAAATCAATAAAAGATCAATCCCATCCCAACTGGTGGTGGATCAGTGATGAAGAAAGGACTATACGTCCCCAAACATAGTATGGTTCTCAGGCGCACTGCTTTCCTTCCCCCTAACCCCAATTCCCAATTATTATTTTTTTTTTTTAATTTTCGTTTTTAATTTGATTTTAATTTTTTATTTTTTAATTTTTATTTGTATTCCTTGTTTGTGTTTGTCCGTTTTGTTTCATTATTTTATCTTTTATTTTTTGCGTCTAATTTAAAAAAAAATATAAATAATACATGATGTAGAAAAAAAAATAGATACATTTAAAAAAGAAAACATATCAATTATTGTGACATGTTATAAAAACAGTTATTGTACGCCGAAAGGCATAAGAAAAATAATAATGTATAATTTAGTGTGCTTGCGAAGAGCCAGTAAGTTAATGTAAGAGTGATATTTGTAAAATAGAAATTAACATTTAGTCTTAAGTAAAATATGTATTTAATTTGTTAAATAAATGTGGATATAAAACAGAAAAACAAAAAAGTAATAGTAATAGTAATCAGACGTATGTTCGTATGACGACATACGTCATCTCCTGACAGCGCGAACATCCCTGTATCAGAACTCGTTCCGTTACAGAGCGGGGAAGCTGTGGAACTCCCTTCCCACGCGAGTGTTCCCGGAGCATTACAACCTGCAACTGTTCAAAAAGAACTGCAACAGTTATTTGATGGCATCTCGGGGCGCCCACTCGACGCTATAGGTTCGCCTCTCACGAGAGAAGTGTAGTAAAAAAAAAAAAAAAAAAAAAAAAAGTAAGGTAAAGATATCGAGTTACGTAGGCTTCGAAAAATTTCTTAGACCATCGTTTCACGAATCCGAGGGCAGAGTTGACTTTCCGGATCGTCAATGTGAGAGAGAAAGTCAAGCTCCCTGTGGCAAAGGATCTCGAGATCTCGCATAAATTGAACAATGGTTAAGGGTTGCTTATGAAGGGAATATGAACGCGTTGGTGAGTGAATACGCTTACGGGAAAAGGTTTACGAAATAGAAAGACCACGTTTTTAAGGGCGAATTGTAATTATTTTAAAGAAATACAAACCTTTTAATTCACATACATAAATGGCTTTAAGTTTCGACCGAAAAATTCACTATTCACATTGGATATTAGACAATTCCTCTGGCATAAAAATAAAGTTTATGTATTATGGTTCGGTGGTTGTGGGTATGTTTATGCGGACCTTTTGATACAATACTGCCTAGAATCTGTGTTTCTGTTTATTACTGTAATCATAACTATCTGTAAAACGTGACGAAGCGTAGAAAGAAAGTGTGCAGACGAGGGAACGCTAGCATAGCCGAGTTTGTGAGCTCAATAATTTTCGGGTTTCTGGAGATCAATAAGTAGGAGATCAAAAAAATAGACTTGCAATTGAAACTTAAGGAGATGATTTTCGCTACCAGCAAAATAGAAGCTGCACATTCTAGTTGGGATCCAGCAAGTCATTCGTTTGACAAGCACATTATTAAAGTCGCAATAGCATGATCACTAATCGAACCAGCGAAAAAATAAAACATAGTAGTACGTCACTGCTTTGTGTATAGAATTTATTCACACATCACATTCCTAAACACAACATTCCCCTACATTGAAATAGCACATTTAATTAATCACATCATCCCATACAAAACATAGTCTTATCCCAACAATGATATTTTGTGGTCAAAACTTTCCATCGTATTTTACATACAAATACTTTTCACCCTTTCCATCCATAAATTCGCATGTGTCGTCAATTCCTACCCTCAACGAAGACCCTGATCATACTACACAAATTCCTAACATCTTACCCTAATCCACCATTTTACGCTGCAGTTTACATTAATGCCATACAACAAACGATTTTTTTTTTTGTATGGCATTGAATTTCCGAACTCCAACCCCAAATTCAATGATTTCGGGGACGATAAAGTGGGGGGTAATTGTATCGCGATATATAAGTTCACGATTTGACGGACAATCTTGTACAACCGTAACACAAGACGCTCTATTGTGCCGTTTCATTAATTCATTACCTACAAGCTCCGCATTCTAACAGCAGAATGCAAATGTTAAAGCCTTTTCAGCGTCTCCTTAAAAACTACAGGCCCATTTTCCGAACAACCCCTTATTGTTTTACATATATTTTTCAGTACACATATGCCTATCAAAAAGTCTCGAGGAAGAAACCTCGTGAAACTAATTTCCGAAATCTATTAAACCATCCATCTACCAAAAAAAAATGCACAGATTACCCTTGTTTGTTTTTCAATATGCAAAATGAAAATACAAACGAGCATTGATTCGATTCATCCTTATGTTTCTGACATCGTACGACATGAGCTCGGATAGCACACTCGACTGGAATGACTTTCCGTTGAAATATTGTGAAATAATTTAATCCTCTTGGTTCTTGCTAACGGAATTGTTTCGCGCTTTTCGTCCTTATTATTTTCAGTTATTATTTTTCTTTTTTCACTTATTTTATTTACTTTTTTCCAATGTTAAATCACATCGTCTCGTTATTGTGAATTAATTTTCAATTCTGCTATTTCACCCACATACAATAATTTCCGATTCTATCACTCTACTTTGGGGATCACCAATTTCACGAGAGTCTGATAGTAAAATGCGCACTACGTGTCTAATTTTTATGAAAAACCAACCTCACAATCATGCCAGTTGCATGTTGTAATACCCACACAGGATGCATCGGGTTTACGTGCCCCATGGGAATACGGACATTTCTCAGGAACCGTCTGCGGAGAAACATATTTGAGTGGCTCATGATGAGTTGGTCTCTCGTTTTGGGATGAATTTTCTTGTTTATATTGGAATCCATTGGCGTTATGGGATGGGAATAAACGAACTTTGGGAAGGATGGCCTCCTTGTATTCCGGAAAGGATTCGCTGTGGATGGGAAATGCATGATTTATTTCCATTCACTGCCGGAGGTGTTCGGATGATATAAAAATCAAATAAATTAAAAATATAGTAAACGCAATTTTCTAGAAATCGAATAATACACTTTTCCTGGAAAATTGCTCTGGTAAAGAACCACCTGCACAGGATGTATGTATAATGTTTCCTCCTTTTCAGAGGATAAGACCTCGGGCGTGGGCAAAACCAAAAAAGAGATAAATGTCAAGACGCAGTTCACAACGGAATTGCATTTTGCCAACCTCAAGCCATGATGGAGATAAACAGTCACATACAATACAAAATTATAGCCTTTAATTAAATCTGGTAGTTAGCTAAATAAAATCAAGTCCATTTTGACAGTTGTAAGCACCTGTGCCGGAATTAGAATTTCTCCTTTAATTTCACTCATGTCTTTCTAGAAACGTTTGCTACAAATTTACTTTCTTCACACACCCAAAGTTAACCGTGTGTGAAAAACGAATGCAATTTTCGAAAAAGTCATTAAGAGTAAATGATAAAATGAAGTTACAAAAGAAAAGTTGGTCGTACAACAAACATTCACATAGATCACATATTCAACACCACAAAATAAAATCGACCGCAGATATCTTTAAATACTTTTCACACGCGTGAACCTAATCAGCCCTCATTTCGACCTAACCGCAAAGTTATTGTTGCACGCAACTCCAACCTGGGCACCTAGATGAGCCCCTCACGCTTATAAAGGCAACTTACATTAAATCTTCTCCAAATAAAGTTTGTTTTAATACAGATCCTACCTTTGTATGTCGAAAGGCAGAAGAAAAAAAAAGATATTGTGTAATTTAGAGTGCGTGCGAAGAACCAGTAAGTTAATGTAAGAATCATCATCATCGGCACTACAACCGGGAACCGGTCTTGGCCTTATTAATGTAAGAATGATACGTATAAAATAGAATTTAGCACTTAGTTATATGTAAAATCTGTAAGTAAATTGGATATAAATGTTGATTTAAAACAAAAAAAAAACAAAACAGATCCTACCTATGCAGCTTTCTATATGAAACCTAAAGCATTCGCTACAAATCTCTCATTTCACCAAGGCGACATGGTTTTCTCATTGGAAAGTCAACTACCACAAACCTTGTTGAGTTCGCTTCCATTACACTATCAGCACTAGAGGACGGCAAAGAGGTTGACGTGATATTCACCGATTTCACTCACGCTGTCAACCGATCTCACTCACGGCTTCGAAATGGATTTCTTCCTATCTTAAGCTTACACTTTATTCCATTCGTTTTAGAACCGTGATATTGAATCGGGTATTAGCTGCGTCAGGAGTTCTCCAAAGAAACCACTTGGGCACTTTCCTATTTATATTAACCACTAACGACATTGGTAAGGTCACCAAGCACCATACATTATCTCTTTACGCTGATTATATTAAATTCACTACAGATCATGGGGGCACCACTTGATTCTGCACTGCTGCAAACTGATCTCGATAACTTCTCACTTTGATGTCGTAAAAATTGCTTTAAGGTTAATATCAATCTATAACCACTACTTGTAAGTGCATTCCCCCATTTCTTTCAACCAACCCCTGGCCATCGTTCAATATATCTGTGGCCTTGGGATCATATGTGATAAAGAGCTTAAGTTCCTTCTCCATACTGACGAGCTGATCCACAAAGCCAACTCCACCCTCAGGTTCATAAACCCTGGTCAAAGAAATTTCCCAACCCCTACATGAGTCAATCCCTTTACGTTTCCTTCGCCCGTCCTATGTTCGAATACATTCGAATACGCCAGCCAGATTTGGCCCCTTCTCAAAAGATCCGTATTCGTAGATTCGATTACATTTAATGTCGTTTCTTACGACTTGCTCTCCGTGGTCTGAAATGGGAAAATCTCTTGATCCTGCCTCCTTACATTAACCATCATAAACTGACTTAAAAACCCCTGAAGAGTGCAGAATCCTAGCCGACATTCTTTTCATAGACTCGTTCCAAGCTCAGTCGACTGCGCCTATCTCCTAAACTGAATTGTTCTCGAACCCTCATAATTTACGAAATCCCACCTTTTCTCTCCCCCCGCACCTGTTACGACTTCAACGAACCTCTATCGCGCAAGTTGAGGAATGTCCACTCCAACTCACCAACATTTGATATTAATTACACGATCCCCACGCTCAAACAGCGCCTTTTAATTTGTTCCTCCGAACCTCCTTTGCGCCCCCCCCCCCCCCCCCACCGCCCCGCGCAGATGTTACAACTATCTTTTCCATTTAATGCTGAATAATTTTTATTTTATTGCTGCGGATTCACAATTAAATCTATCAGAGATTTCTGGTTTCAGCTGACGACACTTCGGTGACAGAGAGAGGGCGATTCCTAAGCGTCACTTTTTCAAAATTCACTCATCTCGACCTGGCTTGGGACGGTGTTCCTTCCGCTCCGATTACTATATCTTCTTAGACGTCGCTTCTCGGCTTGTATCACCCATGGGCACTGCCCCATCTGCCCCTGTCATCTTGAACGTTGCTCATGGACGCGCCGCCAATTCCCCATCGGCTAGTCTCTCGGGGACGCAGATCCACCCCGTCGGACCCCCGAACATTTAATGGTCCTTCGAGCCGGAGCATTATCGCATACATCAGGCGATAAACTGAACAGCGATCGAGTAGCGAAAGTGGGAGCACATCATTGACCAAGACTCGGGGCACTTCGCTGACGGTTCACTCACCTTCAAACGGCCAAAATGTCCCAGATTAAGGAACTCGTCACCGCCCAGTTCGCGGCGCGAGACCAGATGCCTCTCGGGGCTACCAACGTTGAGCTCAGTGGAAGCTCGCCAGCAAAACCTTAGGCTGAAATGGGAGGACATCCGGAAGCATCACTACTTCGCGGAGGATTTCACCACACCCTCACCTCGGGGTTCCCGGCACCAACAAAAGCTTCCACCATAATTTCCCACATCGTCGATACTATTCACGTCCAGCCCCTAAAACTGTCTAGAGTGTAGTTACTAATGTTCTCGGGCAGGTACTCGGAATGGAAGCCATTCGAAGACTTGTTCCAGACCGTATTGGCAGACTACGCAGTCATCATGGATGTAGAACGCCTCTAGTACCTAAAGTCGAGTCATCAAGATACCGCTGCCACGGAGGAAAATTACAAACGGGATTGGGACAAACTAGTGGAGCAGTATGATAATACTTGTGCCCTCGTCCACTCCGCTCTGAGCGCTCTGCACCAGGTGCCTGCTGTCTCCAAGGGATCTGTCACGGGCCTACGTCAACTCCGCGATTCTATCAATGAGTCTGTCGAACCCCAGGATGCGTTCTGCCGTCCGGTAAGCGCCTGGGACGACATACTCGCCCACCTGATTGGAAAACAGCATAGGGCGGCACCATGGAACCCCCCTCCGCCACATACCAACAGCTCAACGCCTTCCTAAAGACTAATATCGGGGCTTTAGAGCTCGTTGACCTGCCTAGTATTACCGTCGATCACTCCCAAAGGGCTCGAAGGAATGACCATGGGGCCCCAAACCGAGGTCATACTTCTCAGTGCACACCACCCGCCCTGCTCCGAACACATAACTTCACTACTTGCTCTGAGGATCATTGCACTCAATCAGCTCCTGTAAGGACTTCAAAGCGCTCACCCCAAATCAACGAAAATCACATGCAGATCAGCGAAAGCTGTGCTACAACTGCCAGGGGAGGAGGCACCTGCTTCGCGACTGTCGCCCCATCAAGACTTGCAGTGTCAGGGGCGACCCCACACCCTACTCCAAGTTGGTACAACCTCAAGCCTAACGCTCCATTCATCATCACCTCCAGAAGCAGGTACCAGTCCCAGAGGCCAAAGCAGCAAGATATCCGGATTATGCGCGCACACCCTAAACGTTCCTCCTCCGCGACGATACTCCTGGGCACAACACGCGTCCTCGTCCAATCGAAACCTCGGAGCGGGATCGAGATTCGTGCCCCGGCCCACCCTGGCTCAGAGGGCACCTTCATCTCGGAATCCCTCGCGAATAGGCTGCGCCACCACCGACAGGCATCGTTCATTCCAGTCTATGGGTCGAAGGTGCCCGCTGCCAGACGGCGGGGGCACAAACCTCGGTCACTATACTGCCTCGCCGTGACTGCTCGTCCTACCCCATCTTTCAGATTACATGCCGCCACTAGGAATTCTGTCCGGGGACCTCTCCATCGTGACTGGATTGGATTTCGCAGACCCGAACATCCCATCGACGGACAGGGTGGAACTTATCGTTAGGGCTGATCTATACCCTTCTCTCAACACGAAAAGGCTAAAAACGTCCGAAGCCTCAGACCTCAACCCGCAGGCTATTCACCCACCGCGTCACTCAGACCGGGTGTGGCGAGGTCCTTCACCACCCATTACACGACCATCGACCATGGTTGCGAATTACAACCCCCACCCATCAATTGGCTGACTGTGCGAATCGCAATGTATCCCAGCATATGCAGAAAGGGTTTCGCCGCCATCGATTCCATGGGCCATACAATTGCTTCATGGAACAAACTACAACCGACCATCTGCGCGACACGACCCTTAAAAGCGCTTCACATCCGCAGAATCATCGACAAGGAAAGAGGCAATTATCGGGTACTAAGGAGCTCCCGAAATCAAAGCCATCGAAGACTATCAAGGAAGAAGGAAGAAATTCCACTCCCAAGAGATCTCAGCTCAACTTCTCACCTCGAACAGCGGTAAACCGCATAGGAACTCTTAATCAATCAAGGCAGCAAGGGGCCGAAGCCCGGCCCAAGACCAACATCATCGGACTCAGTCATGCGCGAAAAAGGGAGCCTGCAGCGGTCCTCACGGCGGGCAAATAGATACCAACATCAAATCAGGACATCCATATCACAACAAATTACTAATCAACTAAATCACAACTATCATCATTAAAATCTCAGCATTTAACATCGCAGTCTGAAGGATCTCTACAGTTCAACTTAATCCCCACCCTTCAGACATTCATCATCCATCAAGGTCATCATCGACCAACTCATGGGACGCCCCAGCTCCACACAAATTGAAAACCTCTACACAGCCATCGATCATTTGCAGGAGTTGCATCACCGTCGCCATCACGCACATGCTCTTTCGGCAACTTCCTTCTCTATGCGCGACACGGTTATCACAACTGGAACCATCGCTCTCACTAGGTCCACAAGACCAGGTCCCCCCCCCACGACAAAGACAACCAGCAGGGGTTATCAAATCGGAGTGCAACAGCTTAAGACACTTGCAATAAAGAGCAAGAAACCGTAACACCTACCCACAGTTGCATGCGGAATTCGTCAACAAACGGAAAGAGTTGAGGAATGTAAGCCCGAAGTCTTCAGCAGTCTCTTCATAACCTGCCTTCAAGCAGGACAATTTCCCAAACGATGGAAAAAACAGCGAGTTGTGCTTATACCAAAAGGAGGCAAGAATATAGGGGCGCCGTCGTCTTATCGCTCGTTGTAAATGCTGGACACAACAGGAAAGCTGCTTGAGCAAGTAATTGCCACTTGCCTGGAACAATTCACTGAGGGGACATCGGGGCTCCTTGACTCGCAGTATGGGTTCCGGAAAGGTAGATCAACCGGTAAGGCACTATCTGTGGTGTGCGACATGTATATGCGATAGCTGGAGCATGATGGCTAGGTGGTACTAAGAAATATTATGCGGTGGTGACGCTAGATGTTAAAAATGCATTTAACTCGGTGAGTTGGAATCGGATTCTAGAAGCGTTGGACGATCTACAAGTCTCCCCCTACTTGGTGCGTATATTAGCAAACTATCTCTCGGATAGAAGACTGCTCTATGGCACAGATGAAGGACCATAGGAATATAAAATAACAGCGGGTGTACTTCGGGGATCTGTATTAGGTCCGCTGTTATGGAATATAATATATGATGGTGTGCTCAGGGTCAATGTACCAAAAGGGGTTAGAATCATTGGGTACGCAGATGATTTGGCAATAGTGGCCGTCGCTAAACATCTAGATGACCTGGAGAATATTTGCTCCCAAGCAATCCAGAGCATTAAATGCTGGCTAGATATGACCGGACTGAAACTAGCTGGACATAAGACGGAGGCAGTTTTAATAAGCAGCCGCAAGAAAGTTGAACACCTTGATTTGGAAATAGAAGGACAAATAATCAGATCCAAACCCCATATCAAATATCTTGGTGTTATACTCGACAACAGGTTGAGCTGCAAGGAACACCTGAGGAAAACAAGTGAAAAAACGGCAAGAGTACGCAAAGTTTTTGGGGAGACTGCTACACAATGTTGGAGGACCCTGGCCCCACATAAGTTAACTCATAACCAGTGTCAACACCTCCATTACAATGTATGCAGCTCACATATGGGCAAGAGCCGCACAGTATAAGTCGTACATGAGGGGAGTGAACTCAGCACATAGGCTGGCATCACTAAGAGTATGCTGTGCATTCCGAACGGTATCCGAAGATGCTATAAATATTTTGGCCGCGAGGACGTCACCCGACATTGCAGCTAAAGAAAACACTGCATTGCATGAGGTCTCCCAAGAGAATCGTTGGAAAATGCGGTCACAGTTAGAGCTTTCAAGCCTAAGAGAATAGCAACGAAGGTGGGATTCTTCCACCAAAGGAAGATGGACCCACACCATGATACTTGATATAGAAACATGGGTGAAAATAAAACATGGCGAGCTGAAATACCACTTGACTCAGCTAATATCAGGACATGGATGCTTTCGGCAGTTCTTGCACAAGTATAAGCATGTCATCCACGCTGGTACTGCGGAGGCAAAATAGAAAATGAGAAACACGTACTCACAGAGTGCGTAAGATACGAGACCGCACGAACGATTTTAGACTGGCATATGAGACGGACAGTAACTCCGGCAGTAGTAATATAATACATGCTGAGTTCAAAACAGGCATGGTTCGTAGCAAATGATGTTCTATGTGACATGACGCAGCCGTTGCGAGGCGACAAGTATAGTAACAGATAAACTCCATCCCACCACGCGATGTAATATCTAAAAGAAAGTTCCGAGAGTATCAACGCGAATATGTGCGTGGCGGGAGGTGGTTTTAGTCGGTAAAAGTCCGGCATGCCTCTGGATCGGTCTGAGGTATCTTTTGAAGATTTCCACCTTCCTACCAAAAACAAAACAAAAAAAAAAACAAAAAAAACTGAAGTTTCTTGTTTCATTTAAAGCTATTTCATCTCCGTTGACATTAGCGTCAGTATGCGTGCTCCTAATTTCTGCCATCCTCCTTCGCACTTATCCCTTTGCTAACCTTAAGTTTCTTGTTTCACCTTTAATTTAACCGCAGTTTACGCTTGTTTTATCATTGTCTTAAAAATTGTTCGTCCACACCATCCTTCGTCTTCAAAGTTTGTATTTAAGTTAAGTTGGATCTAGGTAAGTTCGTTTTTAAACTTTATTTTAATGATCTCCTCAAGGTCAAACCTAACATTGACCTCCCATCTCCGTCGCGGCCGTCCAATCGGTCTCTTTCCCGTTGGTCTACCGTCAAGAATCGCTCGGTCCTATCGTTGCCTATTCGCGCTACATGTCCGGCCCATTTTAATTTCACTATAATTATAATATCTTCAGCTTGTACTAACAATTATGGTGTCAGCCCTACGAAATCCAAGCACACATTATCACATTAACACGTTTCCAAATATATTTCCGCGATACCCCTCAATCACGAACACGCTGAAAATCAAGTTCTGACGTACGGATAATTACAAACATTCGTTCTTGAGCCGAGCAACACAAATATGGAATATATTTCCTCACCACTGTAATATTCGGTATTCAAAACCAATGTATTTACATCAATACTTTATTTCCTTATTCTCCATATCTATTTTCACTCGTACTGTGCTTTGACATATAAGCGTATCTTAAAATCCCTTTTATGCACGTGTTTGTAGTCAACAAAATCGTCTGGAGATCAAGACCCGTGAAAGACACGTTTATTGTAAATTAAGGTAAAAATGTGACTAAAGTCAAAACTTTTTTAGGTCAATTCTCTCGATATTGACATATTAAAATATCAACTTTAGGCGCACAAATAAACATAGAGAGTCATTCTTTAGCCGAACCACACGAATGTGGAATGTTCTGCCTGATCATGAGTTTCCTGGCCGTTGTGATGTCCAGACATTCAAGACCAGTATACATCGACGCCTCCTTTCCTTATCCACTTCCTCTTCGTCCACTCGCAGTGTGCTCTGACATTTAAGGGTACTTTAAGATCCCCTTTAGTGCGCGCGTTAGTGTAAACAAAAACAAAATCAGATAGATTCATAAACATGTGCTTAAACTACAATTACACAGATAATAATTAATTATTATTTGACATGTGCGAGCTCATTAGTTTTCCTCTTAAAACTGACTGATTTCTAATGTAGTGAACAAAACAATTCTACAAAACAACCGAAGTTGCCTTTTCGTTACACGCAATTTCGTGTTTTGTCAACAACAAAGGCCTAGTCTAGACTTCCGCGGTTTCGATTTCACTTTCAGCACCTCTTCATGATCCGTTGATTTTTAATTCAATTCATAACCTTCAATCAGGCATAATCAGACTCAACACATAATCGACTTTAATTTTCTGGGAGCGTCTGCTCTCCAATTCATAATACCAGAAGCCGCCTAAACTCCGGCTTTTAAAATCATCCACGCCAGATTCGAACAAATTGAACAATCAAATGCCAAAACAATCAACACATTAACTCGAGATGTTTGAGCAGGGGGTATCACTTAGAAAAAGCAAACATATGATAAAAATGATGAAAATAACGTCAGGCGAAGCTACACGGTTAAAACGCTTAAAACAAAACCCACAGCAACATATCCAATGCCAGCCTGCGATTCATAATTAAGGCGGCCATTTGACATGATGAAATTTTACGATCTAATTGAGAGAACCGGGTTACAATTCAGGTTGAGGGTGCTGGGGTAGTGCCAGCTTCCCCACAACAGTTCGACTGTTTACAAAAGCTTATGTCACCAGAAGTGTTCACTAAAAATTCCTATTCAAAGTTTTATTATCGGCCATGGCTAGTCTTGCTATGCAAAAGTCTAGAGGGGAATAAAGATGACAATAGAATAGAATAGTCGAGCCCACATGAAGGTATCAAATTTCTAGAACCCCACATTTGACTGACGATGTGATTGTCAACAACACGTGAATACCTAATTTGATATATTCGCCTCATTGAGCATGAGGCGCTGGCGCATTTTAAAGTTGGCAACGGCTTCTGTCAGTTCTGGGTCAAGGTTGTTTGACTGTTAGTCAGCGTGTTTGCGTTTGATAATTAACCAAACTGACGACTTCTACATTGATGAATCCATAATTAGCTTCTGATGTGTTTCGCCCTGTTTGACATCGAGTCGATACAGCACTTACTGAGAATTGTAATTTGAGCAATTGATTTGCAAGTTATGCACTACCCAGAATGTACATTAGCCACATCTCGTAGATTTATTGAATGAGTTTGAAGAACGGGGGACCATTGGCCACATTGATGAATCAATGATGTTTTACTACTTTATCATTCTGAATGTTGATTTCCTTGCTGCTGATTTTGCGTTAAGGTTTTAAGGTTTATTACGAAATATAAGCAAACGCAACACTTCCGATAAAGTGTTACTAAACAACGGCGTACAAATTTCGAATATTCTAAAATACTCAGCGAATCCTCATTTTTACAACCTCCCCACGAAGATATAACTCTAAACGATGCAGTTTAATTAGTTGTTGGTATTAAATTTTGACTAAATCGATAAACCCCTAAACATATCTGTATCCAACAAGCGTTGAATACACGCGGTCAGGAGCACGATGGTGTCTCCTGGCCAAAAAAGATGTGGGTGTCAGACAAGCGCTGAACACACGCGTTTTGAACACGGTGGGGTCTCCTGGCGTGGTTGCGTTGAGAAAACGGTGCTCCTTTGGTGTGCAGCGACGCTGCTTCCGTGGGTGGAATCAAATGCTAAATTTGTTGTCTATGGACAAAAGATTACCTTTATGCAGAAATAATCCTACTCCAAATAAATAGAATACACGCCCCTTGCTTTCTTCTAGTAATAATGACCTTTATTTACAAGATTGATTGGAATTTTCCTGATTGAGAAAAGAACTCAACTGGTTTGGTCGACGGTTAAACAAAGAGAGAAATTAGCATAACATAACAGAAAAGTGGTTCTCATTTGACAACCAACAGAATTAATTCAAAGAAAAAATGTCAGCTGATTGCTGACATTGTTTAGGTGATGCCGCATATCTAATTCAGGCGGTGCCACAATTAATTTAATTACGAATTCGCCGGATGTCAAGGGCGAATCCGCAACATTATCACTCTAACAAGACGGATGTTTTGATTGAGGTACCCCACCTCTCTCTGTTCATTTAAATCACGTCCCTAGTTATCGATGTACATTGGTATTGAACTCCTGAATATTATATTGACGAAACACGTGAACGACCAGAGCAAACCACATTCGCTTGGCTTGGCTCAAGAATTATTCTTTGTGCTTATTCTCTCGAGTTAATGCTATGTGTTATATAATTAATATCGGTTAATATTAAATTAAAAATTAAAGTAGTAGTGAGTTGAATGAAGTGTGCGAAGCGCGCCGGTTGTGTATAATAGCTACCTTTGAATTAATAAAATAATTTTATATAAATGAACTAAAATAGTTACCTTTGTGTTAATAGAATAGTTTTATATAAATAGACAAAAATAGTTACCTTTGTGTTAACAACAAAGTTTTACAAACATAAACTAAAACAGTTACATTTGTGTTAATAGAATAGTTTTATATAAATAGACTAAAATAGTTACGGTTGTGTTAATAACATAGTTTTACATAAATAAACTGAAATAAGTACCTTCGGGTTATTAAAATTTATTAATTATTATTACATAAATAAACTAAAAAGAGTTTTACATTTGGCGAAACGCCCACAACACCACATCCACCTGCAGCAGAAATCCAAATCGGCCACGTCTCAACATTCAAGACAGATCCGGGGTAAGTTTGGTTAAGATCACCATACAAACAATTGTTAAATAAAATATATAACAATTTGGCGCAGCCGTCACTCACTAATTGGATGTGTACTGGTGATCGAAAGATCAACCTTAAAACCTCGAACACATAAAGCTCGGAGGTACACAGTGGGAAGAGCCCAGAGGCTCTAACGGACCTTCGCCAACCACAGCAAAAGAAAACAAAACCTAGTTTTGCTTGTGGTTAACTCGCAATAAAATAAATAACATATTTCAAAAAAAAAATCCAAAATAAATACGTTTTCAAAAAAAATCCAAAATAAATAAAATTCAAAAAAAAATCCACATAAATAAAATTTCAAAAATCAGTGGATGCCCAGAAGGCAACCATCCTCCAAACACTTTTGGGCAAAGGAAAGTCTAGGGGATGCATACAGGAGAATTTCAAACTACATCAAGAAATCCCCTGTAGCTTCCAAGTAGTAGACATATTGCCAGGGTTGTCGGAAGACGGCTTGTTGGGTAACGACTTTCTGTCGCATAATTGCAAAGTTGCTGGACCAAGCGGTTGTTTGGAATTTCCCCAAACAATCAGGGATCCTAAAAGCTTTTCAGTTGACTTTGCAAATAAATGCACAGGAAAGCTTCGACAAAAGGTAGCCGAACGGGAAACCGTACCACAGGGATCTGAGAGGGTCGATACTGCGGTCGGTAAATACCCGAAGACCCTACCCACACAGGGGAAGAGCTGCGAAAACCTGTCAGGCCCCAGTTACCCCAACAAGAAGGCAAAAACCCGAAAGCCAAAAGGTGGCAAAAAAGGGGACCCTTCGGTAGAACGCCTACCAATAAACCCTTCGGATGTGGAAATCTTGTTGAGTAAACCGGTCATTGTACCAGGGCGCTCAAGAAAGATGATTGGGCTCCCCATAAAAATCCGGGAGGAGGTAATCATGATACCTAGAGAAGTACAATCGGGGATTTTACTCCCAAATTGTATTTTGAAGAGGGCGAAGAGTGCCCGAATAGAGGCACTCAATATCATAGATTACCCCCAGACCATTGACCGGATAATGGTGGAATTGCTTCCAACAAAGGACCATGCCTTTTTTCCTTTGGAAAACCATGAGAAAATACAAACCGGTAAGCGAGTTAATACGTCAACGGGACCCACTTTTGATATATAAATAAATCATCCCGTATCCGAGAACCAACCTTCAGAGGAAACACCTCCAATACATTAAACTTCTGTTCTCGGATGGCAAGACGTCAGATGAATTTATACATCTTGAAGAGGACTACCTGATAAGCACTAGTGCTAGCTCGCATCAAATCTTCAACAAATTCACGTGGTCAAACAAATGTCAACACACATTTAAGACAAAAAAGTAGATCTTGGTTTCGCCGCCAAAATGGGCGAATCGCAAATATATCAAACTCTTTTAATCTGCCCACGGGTGCGAGAATAGACGCACTTGGTGCTGTGCAATATTAAGACGTAATAAACTAAAACACACCTAATGCCTACTCGACTCAGCGAAAGGAAGCTTTCTCACTGAAGTGAAGGAGGTTTTTACTTCCTACCATTAGCGACAATGTCGTAGTTGTACGGGACACTTCACCATCAAAATAGGGAAAAGACGGGGAACTCCAGAAAACCGGCTAAAACCCAATGATGAACAGGGCATATGGGGTACAGGGTGGTTAACCCTACAAAGTAGTGGTAATACCAATGCCTCGTAAGAGTGGTCATAAAAAAAATAGGCAGAAAAAATGTGGTGGTGCAAAATAACAGGTTGAAGCCATATTTCGTTTAAAGGTAACGACCTGAAATGGGTGCTATATTAGGATCTAAGATAGTAACAGTGGAAAACCAGAAATAGCTTGTCTTAAACACAAGTAAAGTGACAACCACCATAACTTATCGTGACCTACGAAGCATATATGCTTGACACGGGGCGTTCTTGGCGCCGAAAAGAAAAAGGTTGAATAAGATTAATTGGAAAAATAAACTCAAAATAAGATCTTATAATTTTAGTCCGAGAAAAAAAGAAGTAAAGTAAACGAAACATCGAAACATTTACAAGATACAAAGATACTTCGCTCCATCCAACCTGGTCACTATTTACAAGGCGTAAGTCGATCAATTCCGTCGTTAGAACACAGGCGCAACATACCATGCCTATCTCTTTTCTATAGGTATCACCACGGTCGTTGCTCAACTGAACTTGCTGAATGTGTTCTGCCCCTTCAGACATTTTTCCGCGATACCCGTCAATCTGTGAATGCGCATCAGTTCACTTGGGAAGTGGACTTCAAGCGCGCAAATAAACATGGAGAATCATTCTTTAGCCAAACCACACGAATATGGAATGTTCTGCCTGATCATGTGTTTCCTGGCCGTTGTGATGTCCACACATTCAAGACCAATATACAACACCACCTCCTTTCCTTATCCACTTTCTCTCCACCCGCTCGCATTGTAACCTGACATTTAAGGGTACTTCAAAATCCCCTTTTATGCACGCGTTAGTGTAAAAAAAAAAGAATTAATTCGCGGGTGATTCGGAAGTTGAATGTATCGGGTTGTACCACATGAAATGTCCGATTTTCGCTCAGTCGAAAATAAGAAGTCCTCGAGTGAACATCTGTGCCAGAAGATTAAATGTTGGCTTTTTATAAAGTAAAGTGGTACGTGTGTGGGGGTTATTTAAAGCATTCCCTAAGAACCACCCATTTCCTTTAAATCAACCTGCTTTCCCCTCACTCAACAAAGCCATTTCATTTACCTGCAATCGAGCAGCGTGTTCTTGTTCCAACAATCCGTTGGTCCAAGAAGACACGTCGAGCAACATACTTGTTTACACATATGCAGCCGATTTTTCCGACGATCGATCGCCTAAGCCGATAATCGATCATCAAGTTGGACACGATATGATTGTTATTTAAACAATCATACCAATGATCGTGTCCCACGATACGTTTTCCCTAAAACAAATATGCACCCATGCATCCTAGCCTTGCCATCGTAAGCGAAGTTCTGTTGACATAACATCAACAGAAAAACGTATTCCCTATCGCTTATGGTGGAAGGGCAGCCAGCATCCATATTCGATCATCTATTTGATCAGCCGGATATTCGGATTTTCTTTTGCGCACCCTTCGCTTCTGCGTTGTCGTGGCTTCCAATGAATGTATTTTCATCCAGCCCTGTATGGCCACAAGGGAATGCTTCTATCAAAAACCCCAATTCGATCGCTCATTGGTTATCACCAAGGAAAAGATAGGATTAGCTAGTCCCAGATCGATGGAAATCCATCACCATCGCGGCTAGTGGATGTTGACACCAACAGACACTAGAAGAACCATATTCTTAAGTGAATCATGGCCTTAAGTGTACACGCGCACTATACGCGTCACCAGAGAGTCGGTTAATGGATATATGGAGTTGAGTCCGAGTTAAGTGTCGTTTTTGTCTTGTACGTGTCCTAAGCAATGTTGAGCTAGTGTCGAGTCACGTCCTATTTTGCGCGAGTCATTGAATATAGCAACATATTTGTCATCAATTGAAAGCGACACGGTGTTAATGTGAAGCTAACCCATACTCTAACACCAACGAGTTGTCATTGATTGGAAAAGACACGGTGTAATGTGAAACTGAATAAAAAGGATGTTATATAACTAAAACCCATCGACTAGTTTCATTCATTGACTTTCACAGGTGATCAGCGTTTTGTTCCAACTCCGTCATCTTTACTTGTTTATTGCTCCTCGGCGAACACTTTAAATTGAACTACCTGTGTGTTTTTATTCGTTTTGTCTTTTGGTGGTCAATCACTTTATGCACCAGACGGGGGAAGGTTAAGTGAATCCGTGTCATACTAGACACCTACTTAAAACCTACCACACGAAATGAAATTAAAATGAGACATAATGCGTCATTGGCAATGAAAAACATTAATGACGCATTTGAAGATGTAGCGGTAAACGAACGCATTACACGACGTTGGTTTGGAAGGTTTCGTTCGGGAGATTTCAGCCTCGAAAATGAACCACGTGGGAAGGCGGAAACGTTAGTTGATGACGATGTTTTAAAAGGAACGGTGGATGCGAAATCGGTGCGGGGAGATTGTACAAAGCATGGGAGTATTATCATTGACAATAAGTCGACATCTTTCTCTCATAGGAAAGGTAAAGAAGTTCGATAAGTGGGTACCCCATGATCTTAACGAGTCCCAAAAACTACGGCGTCTAGAAATCTGCGCATCACTTAGATTAAGAAACTGTATCGTGTTTGCATCGGATAGTCACCTGTGATGAAACGTGAATTCTGTATAATAATCCTCGAAGACCTGGGCAGTGGTTAGATGCAGGTGAAAAACCAAAACACACCCCTAAGACCGATCTTCACCCAAGAAGGGTAATGATGACAATTTGGTGGGCATCGAAAGGACCAATCCACTTTTTTTTTTCAACCAGGAGATACGACAAACGCTATCAAATATTGTGAGGAAATCGACATATTCCATGCCAAATTGGCTGAAAAACAACCTGTTGGTCAGTAGGCACGGCCCGATCCCTTTGGATGACAATGCTAGACCCCATACCTCACAAGCATCGGTGCAAAAACGGTTGCAGTTGGGATTTGAAATTCTTGCACATCCACTGTACTGTCCTGACATTTCCCCAACGGACTACCATAATTTGAATTGATTTTGCCGGCAGCAGGACTTCCGGGACTGAGCAGATGTCATAAAAGCCTTTTAAGATTTCAGCAAGGAACACCTGAGGAAAACGAGTGAAAAAAAGGGCAAGAGTATGCAAAGTTTTGGCGAGAGTGCTACCCAATGTTGGAAGACCCTGGCCCCACATAAGGAAACTAATAGCCAGTGACAACACCCCTAATATAATGTATGCAGCTCACATATGGGCAGGAGCCGCACAGTATAAATCGTACATGAGGGGAGTGAACTCAACACATAGGCTGCCATCACTAAGAGTATGCTGTGCATTTCGAACGGTATCCGAAGATGCCATAAATATTTTGGCAGGGAGGACACCACTTGACATTGCGACTGAAGAAAACGCTGCATTGCATAAGGTCTCCCAAGAGAATCGTTGGAAAATGCGGCCACAGTTAGAGCTCTCAAGCCTAAGAGAATGGCAACGAAGGTGGGATTCTTCCACCAAATGAAGATGGACCTGTGGGGGGTAGAAGAATTGACGCCTAACACGGGCGCGCTGTTCACTTCTTCCCCAACGATGTTGCTTGACGAATATCCTGGTGGAGCCGTGGTCACTTGGCTGGTTGGCTCTTCTTAGGTCTCGTGGTGGTTTTGAACGAGTTTTTGTCGTTCAACAATTTCATCCTTTGTTCCATTAGTGAGTTGTGTTTGGCTGCTATGGGTTCATATGATTTTTAATAAAATGTCGAATAACTTGAGATCAAACACGGGTACACAACATTAAAAAGGAGTTTCACTTTATTTGTAATGATTAACAAACCCTAAGCACTTTTATTTGGTATTTTAACAGCGGTGCACATTATGAAATCGAACAATAAAAACTTGCTGACCGAATGGAATTGGAATTGATGTAATTTAAAATCAAACTAGTTTTAATTCATTCTAACACTCCTTTTCGGCGTCCAGTCATAATTTAATGAATAAAATTTCTTACTAGAAGACTTTACTGATTGAAAAAAATACAATTGAAGCTCGCGGACACGACGGTGGTGGAAAGACGATTCGTGGCGGTGTGACCACCCACGATGATAGGCGGGTAAAGACTGATCCCAATTAGGGATGAAATTGGATTTTTAATTTTTGCACTCGACAACCAAACGAGAACATACTTCTGCTCTCTCATTGCCACGTTCGTTAATGTGTGGTAGATTACATCGGTAAATTGATGATCGAAGAAAGCGGGAGAATGAGAGAACAGAAACACGATGTATGATTATCTTGGGGTGGATTTGGTTGTATGTGCATGAATCAATGTAGTTCTGAACGAAACCCATTGACCGTATTCGGTAATATGGTGAACTCAGAGTACATTGATCTGTACGAAGACAGAACTGTGAAGGGGGGGGAAATTAAACTGGTGCTATTCACCTGCGAAAAGAGAACATTGATCCCCAGTGAATGAAGAGTCTGGAGAAAATGGAAAGGACGCCGACTTGGCTAAGGAAATCTGATCATGGGAACTAACTTAAATGCTTTAATAATTTCCCCAGCGCTCGCAAGATTAAGCAGCCGCCGTTCGATCAGCCTATGCTGTTGCTAACCGACAATATGCGACTTCCTGTGGAAATCTCATGGGTTAGCGAAATGGTATTGCCATATGGCGAAAATGGTAGCTAAACTCAATTATGCGCTTTCAGCACAGGATAATGAGTTAAGCTATGCGTCCTTGGGGAATGCGTGTTATTTCAGATGAATAGCATATAAGGGGAATGGGTAGAAATGACGCGCTGAAAGCGGTCGAAATGAGGTATGGAATTGTGGGTTGGTTTTCCATGTAGTATAGCGAACCCCCACAGACCCACACCATGATACCTGATATAGAAACATGGGTGAAAAGAAAACATTGCGAGCTGAATTACTACTTGACTCAGCTAATATCAGGCAATACTTGCACGAGTATAAGCATGTGAATTACCCATACTGCTTGTATTGCGAAGGCAAAATAGAAAACGCGGAACACGTACTCACAGAGTGCGTGGGATTCGAGACGCACGAACGATTTTGGAGAGACATATGAGACGGACAGTTACTCCGATAGGAGTAATAGAATACATGCTGAGTTCAAAACAGGCATGGTCCGTAACAAATGGTATTCTCTGTGAAATGATGCAGCAGTTGCGACGCGACGAGCGGAGTAAAAGGTAAACTCCGTCCCGGCCCGCGAAGGAATATCTAAAAGTTCCGTGGGGATCAACGGAAATATGAGCCTCGCGGGAGGTGGTTTTAGTCGGTAAAAACTCTTCATGCCTCTGGATCGGTCCAGAGGTATCTTTTGAAGATTTCCACCTTCCTACCGAAACCAAAAAAAACACCGACCGTTTACTACCGCACTTAAGACCTAACGGTCTTGTATGATTTCTTTCCCACCATCTCTCCATCCAAGTAGTTAGAGAACACTTGAACACTATCCTTAGATACCTCCCCCCCTTTTTCTTTATCAGGTATCTCGAGACCGAGCTCAACATCCTCATGGATGTGGGTGATTCTGGTTATCCCAAGGTGACCAGAAGCCAGAGACAAGATGAAGGGCATATTTGTCCTTATCTCGCCTAAGTCGGCCTCTCGCCACACCTTCTTTTTTTTCTAATTTGTAGTTCTGTTGTATAAAGATAGGAGTCTAATAAAGTTGTTCTTAAAAAGTCAAAAAACAATGATCGCCTTTAACTTATCTATTTACCGGTCGTCTTTGTTTAAATTGCTGTAAAGTTACTAATTATAATAAGCTTCCGAAGTTTTTGTGCCGTGTGCACGTGTGAAGGTATCGGGTCTTGCTGGACCTTTTAAATTTAAATAAATAAATAAAGTAAACAATAAAATTTGAGTTCCATAACATAAAGAGACTTTTCATTGATGGTTGTTTGTGTAAGTGAGATGATGTTTTAGAAAAACATTATACTTACACACTTACTTATCTTATTTAGTTGAAATAACATCTTAAATATCCACACGTCCAACAATTCTAATGAAAAGTAACGCGAATCGACAGCACTCCTCTATGTGGTAACCCTCACTGAAGAGTGTAATAAAACATCATAAACGAAACGAATATTTTAAGAACTCTTTAGCACTTAAAGCCAACAACAAATATCATCAGACGCGATTATGAGTCTAATAAATGTGTCCTTTAATTTGACTTATAGCATATGCTTAAGAACATTGCCCGCTTGTAAGAGCGACTTTACATCAACGAAAGGCTTTTTTATGACCTTTTCAAAAACACTCAGAAAGATGTTCACGTTCAAATATTTTATTGGGCATTAAATTACATATTGAAATGGGGGCCTTTTGGTACCTTGAACTCTATCCGAAATTGTGGTGCCTCTTTATGGCAAATTGTAACCTTGATTCCTCTTAGTATTCAGTGTAAACTGCTTCGTAACGGCTCACTTTTAGGAGTGTAAAGAAACATCTTTCGAAAGTGCTGCTCTTTCATCTCAATTATATAAATAAAGTCATATTCCATATACACAGATGTTAATGCCATTTTAAGAAACGACAGTAACCCCCAACCCCAAAGCTGAAAAGGAATTTTTGAATTCTTATAAATTTATCGTCATTGGCTCTTGATGGAATCCATTCATGGATTGACGACTAGTCATTTTTTTTCCTACCTGAACTTAATTTTCAACGACCTGATTATACTTAGAGTAAAAAAATACAGAATGGTGTGAAAGTTGACTTGGGAAACAAAGTCGAGTATTTTCTTCATCGTTGTCGCCAGCATCACTCAAATTTGTGAGAAAATGAAGAGTCTACTCAGGATACACGTCCTTTTTTGTATATATTATATAAATACCAATCAAGAATCTTGAAGGGTGTTCAATTTGTTACGATGATCCTAACGGCAACACACAATGACCCTGCATTCGACACTATAAAGTCAATTAACCCTTTTTGCTCCCTCTAGATCCATATAAAAATAAAAAAATAAGTTTTGATCTGCCCTTCTCCGAAATCTTTTGGATTTATTTCATCATCTATCGCAAATGATTGGTTCTCCTCCGGTTCAGTGGTTTGGTTGTCAGCGAATTCACTCCAGGCATGCTGTTCCACCCCGTTGTGTACGTAGGCCATTTATATACGACAGCCCGCACCCGAAGGCGATCAGCGTCTGTGTCAATACCATGTCGAGATGATTGTTTTCATTAAAAACATTTACTATTAATCGCCATATTAGTTTCTTTATTTAATTGAATGCTCAACATGACGAGATGAAGAAAGTGCGACTTTCAGAAGAGGTCCTTTCTTAGGACCGTAGCTTGCCTCCGCAGGCGTAATTAAAGGGTCATTCATTACTGTCGTTAAGAAAGGCAACGCAGATGCTTGTGTCCAATCGTGTATATATCGAGTTGTTGATTAGATGATAAAAGGAATTTTAATTCGCTTTGGGAATTTCATACAAAGAACGAGGGGGAGAGAAGACTTACAGAGAAACAGAGTGTTAAATTTTCTGAGGGAATTCAAGCGTGTCCCCTAATTAATTTTTCCCCATGTGCTCGCACGTTTAGTAACACCGAAATAAGACTTTGTGAACTCTAACGGACCCATCGTTGGGTTGGTAATCGTAAAAATTTAAGCCTGGTACTGAGACTTCTAACCAAAACATGTAATCCTCTTTGTTATGAAAAAGGATATTCGTGTGAGATGTTCATATTGGTTGACGGTTTTTAGTGAATCATAAAAGATGATCCATGTACCTTTTTCATATAAACTTGGGAAGTCAAATTGTGCTTTTTTAATGTTTCCAGGATTTCCAGGATTAGCTTTGACGACAGCTGTAAATTTTCGTGGGTATTTCTTGCTGTCTTGCTGTGACAGGGCCTGGTGAATGTTTCGATTAGCTGGTAATTTTTTTTATAACGCTCAAGAGTCGATTACTGCTCGTATGGTATCAAAAGACGCAGGATGAACATCGACGCGGAAAAATGAAAATTAAAAGATATATAAGCTTATCTATTCCATGGTCCCATAAATATTAAAATTTTGAACACTGAAAATTTGAATATCATCCAACGTGCGATTTCTTGCGACAACTTAAATAGATTATCCACACCCAACCGTAATGAAGAAAAGAGCACCAAAGCGAAATCGACAAAATCATCAGCGCAGTATACCAGATCATTAACGTAATGATCACAGCTTATGTAGCGAGTTATAGTAAGACATCCTCGGGCACATTTAACTATGGTTTGATGTGTCGGTGAGCTTTGATTCTAACCTTTTCTGGAGTTGCATTCGAATCATGTTCTGCACTGCTTCCAAAAACACCATTTTCAATTTAGGGTTTGCCACTCTACAAGCGTGCATGGCGGGTATCCAAAATACGTAAACCGTTTTGGACACGAAAATTCATCCCTCTGTCCACAAAGCGAACAGCGAGATTTAAAGGCTGAACATGTCATTTTTGTATGGAGCCGTTTCGCTCAATGGATATTTAACCCCCCGCGCAAATGCATGTCGTATACTATATTATGCGGACAGATGATTGTTGGCCCGAAATCTGTGTTACGTGGTAACCTCCCCCATCCCCATTATCGCACCGAGCGGGTAGATTAAGTTTTAGTTAAGTTGATCTACCATTAAGGATGTGCAGAGATAAGGGAAAACTTCTAGCCCACGATCCACATTTTGGATTGGCAATCGTTGCAAGCGAATTCACCATCCTACATTCGTTAGAGGTGGAGAGAGTGAGTACAGGAGTCTTGTTCAAGGTGTAGTAGAGAAGTGTCGAAGACCTGGTGCGCGCTGGTCGAGACGGAAAAAGAAATTTAGAGCACTGTATGCGACGGTCTGCTTTAAAGAATTTTAAGTGAGCAATAATACTGCTAAACAATTTTGTTTGTGCAAATTAAGACTGCTTCGAATAAAATCAACAACATAGAATATATAACATCTGTACTCTGCTATCCCTAGTGTAGGACAACTATTGTGCGAACTAGAAAGAGTAAAATGAGCTAACCAGTCCCGTGAAGGAAAACTTAAAGTCAGTCCGGGTGGGAGAGTGTAGCAGATGCAAGGCTGTGTTTTAGTGCGTAGGCGTAGCGGTATGACACACTGCACAACTCCGTGAATCGTGCATACCAGAGACTCTGGCCCACAGTATCCTTAGAAGATTACCGATTTTTGGCGCAATCATAACCAGGTACTTTCTGAGTACCTCTTATTTAGGCCGATACAGGCTACCCTGTCCCGAAATACGCTCCACCTTGACAGAAGGTACCAAGAAAAGGCTCGATCCGTTTCTATGGTAAAGAAGTAAAGATTTGAGGCACGGCGTCAATGTTGTGATTATAGCGTTGATGTCAATGTTGAGATCGCAATTAGGCAGGTTACACGCTCCCTTTTCAAAGGAGAAATAATTTTATCATAGTTCTGTGGGGGAATGTGGGGTTAAAGAAGTTGTGGGGAGAACCCTGGGAACTCTGTTGTTGTTCCCACCTTTGCCTGTATTCGCACCCGTGCAAGCTATGACCTTGGCGGCCACAAAACTCGCAACAGCACCGGACGCTGAATACTCTGGGGCCTGATGTCGCCGGCCCGCCGCCCGTAGACGGGGGCTGCGGCTCTGGTAGGGCTCTCCGCTGAAACTGTGGTCGCTGATAAGGCGGTTCCTGCCGTGCGAATCCGCCCTGCTGACCTCTACCCCTGTATGTGGTCTGGGGACCGCGCGTCCTCGTCGGACGATCCGGGCAGTCCACTATATCGTGGCCATACCGCCAACACTCGCGACAGAAGGGAGTGTTTCGTCTTTGTAGACACTCGTCGTACACGTGACCCCTCAGATTGCAAAAATTGCATATTGTCTGGGATTCCAGGGGGTGCGCCGATCGACCAACCGGATCCCTGAACGGATTGTCCCGACCCGATCGATCTCCAGGCACATACGCCCCTTGAGCCAAACCCTGCGACCCTTCACTCCGACTCGAGGAAGACACGGTATTTGACCACGCTCCCTCGCCAGAGGAGGCCGGAGCATAGGCACCAGCATCCCGTCTATAATTGAGAGGCCCGTACGACTGCTCCCAAACGAAACCATCCTCCCCCCGTCGACGACTATCAGGCTCTTCGGCCGGCAACACGAATGACACCGCCCGGGGATTTAAGTTCGATAAAACCGGCGCCTTTTTCTTTCGTACTAAATAAGACAAACTTTCTGTCCACGAACACTTTTAGTGTTTTATAATTTTTATTTCGAGTCTAATTTCTCTTTTTTTTTTTTTTCTTTTCCTTTACAATTATTACTATTATTAATTTCACGTTTCCAAGAAAGAACAAAGAACAAAAAAAAAAAAACGGGAACACCTTTTTTCCTCTTGCTTTTCTTCCACACCTTTATTTCAACTCCGTCAACGGAACTCGAAACCGTATCTTTCAAAAAAAGGGTCAACCCTCCATCTCTCTCGCTCTCCACTCACGTCCACTTCGAAAAACAAATTCGAACTCGAAGAACTGCACGATCCACACCCGAATCAGGGTGTGTTCAGAAACTCACTTCAGGATCGTGCAATTCTTCCACCACCTTACCATCATACTATGTTAAAACCAAAATTAAATGCAAATTATTAAATGATGGTGGTGGCCGACGTACGTAACATGCGCTATTCACCTGTAAAATGAGATCGTTGATCCCAAGCGAAAGGGTTATCTGAAGAAAAGCCGAAGTGACGCCAAATTGGCTAGGGTAATTTATCATGAAAACTGATTAGATATTTTGATAAATTCCCCAGCGGTTTCGCTATGATGCGACGGCGTCGTTTGCTTCGACTTGTTGTTGCTAACCGATATGATGTGATTTCCGATGGAAATCTCATGGGCTAGCAAAAATGTAGTTGCCGTATGGCAAAAACGTAGCTGAATTCAATTATTCATTATCTGCATAGAAGAATGAATTCAGCTATGCGTCCATTTGGAAAACATGGTATTTCAGGTGAATAGCATGAACGGTGGAAAAGGGGTTGATGTGACGCGCTGTTAGCGGTCGAAATTAGGTTGGGATTGTGGGCGGGTTCTCCAATCACTGAACGTGAACCCCCTAGGTAGATCGTACAATAAAACAAAAACCACCGCTATCAACAAAACCATACACTCCAGACACACACACGTGGGGGAACTGTATGAGGGGACTGCTTTAATAAACCTGTGTTCAACAAACGTTCTATACAGAATCGGATGCCAACCATAAATGTATAAACATGTAACAACAATCTCGGGTGTGTGGGAGCGAACATACAGGGCAGTCACTAATTGCTGTCAACACGGCGAAGGCCAGGACGATCCTTGTCCCTGTTCTAGCCAAGTTGACATGCAGACTCCACGCGACACCTCTTATTAGCTACTTTGGCACCCGCCAAGTAGTGAACCAATGCATGCAGTGACATTGTGAGAAAAATTGGCGCAAGGCTAATAACCTTGCCTGTATGCATTACAGGGCGGGTGGGAGCGAACATACAGGGCAAAGTCTCTGATTGCTTTCAACCGGCGAATGCCAGGACGATCCTTGTCCTTGTTCAATCCAAGTTGACATGCAGTCTTCACGTGACACCCCTGGATAGCTACTTTGGCACCCGCCAAGTAGTGAACCAATGCATGCAGCGACAACCTGAGAAAGGTTGGCGCAGGGCTAATAACTTTACCCGTAAAAATAAATTATTATGGCAAATTTAACAAGCCTCGGATATGGACCGGATACACGACCACGGAAACGAAAATGGCTAAACGATTTGAGAATTTTCTCGTGGAACGTCCGCTCACTATACAGAGCTCGAGGTGCACAGCAACTAGCCGATGCCCTGCCCGAATATAAGGCTGACATAATAGCATTACAAGAAATAATAGGGAGGGGGAGTGGTGTCATTCAAAGAAACGAGCATGACATTTATTACAGCTGTCAAGCAAAACACCATGTGCTCTGGTAGACTTCCTAGTCAACCAAAAACTGAAGCCTGCCGTTATCGGCTTTAATGCAATAAACGAAAGGCTATGTACTCTTCGCGTGCGAGACATAAGTCTCATAAACGTTCACGGACCTACAGAGGAGTCCCCAGACGACGAAAAGGAAGAATACTTCCAGAACGTCGATCGGGCCCCCAATGCCTGTCCAAGATACGATTTGAAAATCGTTCTTGGCGATTTGAATGCGAAAATAGGTTTTCAGGCACTATGCAGGTTCTCATAGCTCAGTAGAGCAGTAGCACAGAAATACCGATAAGACACGAATAAGCAAACACCAGAGATTTTGGTGGCTGAGTGGCAATTAAATACCTGTTTCCTTATAAAACTAGAAAAAAAAAGGGAAGAAAAAAGATATAATAATATAATAAGAATAAAAAAAACCCCAACAAACAACGGACAGCTTACATAGATTTAGCATTTCGAAGATTTAGTTTTGATGTTAACTTTAGGATAGAGTTAAGGTTAAAAAAAAAATGTTAGTTTAGTATTTAAGTTAGATATAAGGTAAAAACAATAACAAAAACTAAAGTTTTTTCTGTTCCTCATTTTCTTTGTATATAATTAAGTTCTTTAAAATTCATATAAACAAAATAATCATAATGTCGAAGCACAAATTTTCATGCTTTAAGCGTATGCATGTAACTTAGAGCGTCCGCAAGGGGCCAGTAAGTTAGGAAATAAGATAACATACGCTAGAGTTTAATCATTTTTGTCTAGCGAGTAAGTAAATTATAATAAGAGGAAGAAATAAAAAATTATATAAAAATGAAAATGCAATGAATGATCGTCGGCACGACGTTCATCAACGCCGATGACCTCCCAATGAACAGTTTGAAGTAGTAGGAGAGAGTGTTCCCAAGAACCCGCATGTGTCGTATGGTCACCGCGCTCAGTATTTTGTCGTCTGTGGAAACACCCTGTGGCGCATTTTGAAGGATGATTTGCATTTGTTTCCATATAAAGTGCAATTGACTCTAAGAATATTGCCGGCAGATCGCCCCCTTCACCTGGAATACGGTCAAGCAGTCGTTCGAATGGTTGACACAAGACCTGAGTTTTGGAGCAAATTCTGATGAACGACGAAGTCCATTTCACACCCTCTGGCGCCATTAACAAACAAAATGGTCGTATTTGGGAATCGGAGAATCCACACGAGATCCATGAAACATCATTGGATCAAAAATGACTGTTTGGGCCGGCGTTTGTGTCAAAACCATTATTGTGTTATAACACGTCTCGCCGTGCTTCCTCAATAGTGACGGAAGAGCGAGTAGGCGGATAGTTAAAATAAATGAAAGTAATTTGTTGTTTTATTATAGGCAAGAGACCCGCTGTACTTACGCGAGGCCGCGACCTTTTGCTTGGTTACTTAACTCGGAATTATCTTTGCAACCACTCCTTTAATACCCAAATTATTGAGGGCGAATCACAGACGATACACTATATTCTTTCCCACTTGGCATGCCCCCAAACACATTACCCATATTGAGTCCAATTGCCTGGTATGATTCTTTGCGTTGCTGAATTGCTATCGCCACTTAATTGATCCACTTGAAGTGCGATGCTCTTGGTTCAAGCAATTCATGTCGTTACTTTGCATTACTGGTAGCAATTCGCCATTATCCATGTGCTTTTCTTTCGTAGGCTTCAGCATTTTTATGGGAATTCTCACTTGGAATACGGTAATTATCACTATCCGTTGCATTTTTGCAGGCGTTTCATTTTTGTAAACGCCAGCAATTAGCAGGTGTTTCCTTTTGGATATGAATGACGATATACGACAAGATGCAAAAAATGTACCCGTAATTCGGTAGCGTGTAGCTTGAGTGGAAAATGGCTGCGCATCATGATTAGGCAATTAAAGACCAGACGATTAAGAACACATTTTGTGTGATATGAATGTTATGAAATGAATTTGTTACAGACCTCGCGTCCGTGTCCTCGCCCAACACCCAGTAATTTCCGCAAATTTCCCCTCTCTGCCTGTAAAGGAAAGAAGAATCGTCAAGTAGCTAATTTGCATAAACTACTTTATGCTAATTCTACTTGGCAGTAAATATAATTTTATAATTTTACTTAAAAAAGGCGTTGTCACTGAATAAAATATAGAATGGTCAACGGCAAAAAACAAATAAAGACTTCAATTCTCAGATTAGAATTCTCATTAGAAGAACTACAGCGCCCAAGTTTGTGTTGATAAAAATTACATTAAATAATAATAGGTCTGTGAAAAAATAATTGTGAAAAGTAAAACCCACCAACCATCATCAACAGCCAGCTGAACCAGGGCGAGTCAAGAACTCAACGCCCCCTGTAACCTGCACTCCAGGGACCAGCAACATCGACCGCTCCACGGTACGCCCAAGTAAGTCAATTTACTTACCCCTTACTGATATTACTTATAGTGATATATTACATAAATTGTTAAAATTATACAACAAATTTATATCACTTTAAATTGGGTTTATGTAGTGGGATTCTACAATCGCGCCATTTTTCTTCAGAGAAAGCGAAGCAAACGATGGAAATCGATATCGGCGGATATTGGCTCATTATGTCTACCCGCAAATGTGTGAAAAGGATCAGGACGATTACTCCTTTCAACAAGGCGGTGCGCCATACCAAACTGCAAAAACAATGCAGTTTCTGCAACGAAAATACCTGGACGTGTGCAGTCAAAAAATGGCGACACTGACTGGCCACCCAGATCTCCAGATTTGACGTTTCCGGACTACTTTTCGTGGCGTTATTTGAAAAGCAAACTATCCGCCAGCAAGCCTCAGCCCATTGACGAATTCAGGGCAAACGTTCATACCGAAATCATCTCTATACCGCCCGAGATACTCGACGCAGAGGAAGGGCACATTTCCTTTGGTCAATAGAGGTGGCCACTTGATTAATGTTGTATTCAAAAACAAGTCCAAATAAATTGTAAAAGACCAAATTAAATAAAAATACCCTAATCGATTGTTTTCCTTAAAGTTATTCAATTTTCACATGCTGACATAAAAAGTGGTGGCCCATGTACTCCACAAGGCGCTCAAACCACTCATCTATATTCCAGACTTTCAATTTGTCTTTAGAAATAAACACTCAAATATTGATCAGGTTGAGCGCGGGACCACACTCCGCTCGCACTGTGCTCGGACATTTAAGGGTACTTCAAAATCCCCTTTTGTCCCCTTTTGTAGGCGCGTTTATGTAAAAAAAAAACAAATAGAAAAGGTTGTTGAAGAAAAGAAATACTACACGGCTGTCTTTAGTTTAGTGAGGGCATAACCCTCATTTATTTGCCTTAAAGCAAGCTCAAATTAAACTTTAATTAATTAATATAAAACCTTACTGACTATCTTAAATCAAGAGTAAGAAGGAGAATAAAAAAGAAAAAAAAACCAGTAGGTGGAAATGACTAGTTCAATGGGGTGGTGGGCGGGTGGGGGGGGGGGGGGGGGCTAGGGAAATGCAAGTGTATGTGGGGGATGCAAATACGGCATTTGTGAGGCGGGGTTAGGACGGGTTTCTTCTGAGACGTCGTTTGAGGGCAGGAGTGGAGAGGTTGAAATCGAAGGAGGTGGGGAAAGAGTTGGCATGTCGTAGCATACGCGAGGTGGGCTCGTTAGTGCCGTAAGAAGTGTGATGAGCGGGCACGTAAAACAGACGAGGGTTCCGCACATTACGGGGGTTTGTATGCAGTGATAAAGTGGAGAGCAAGCTTAGGCAATTGATTGAGCCTGACAGAAGGCGATGGACAAATATGATGTCAGCATGGATTCTGCGCTCCTCAAGCGTGTTAAGATTGATTAGAAGGAGCCGGCCTATGTATGGTGGAAGAATGAGTAGGTTTTCCCAGTTTAGTCCACGGAGGGCAAAGCGCAAGAAACGACGTTGAGCGCCATCGATCCTACGAATGTGAGACAGTTGATACGGGGACCAGACCTGACTAGCATATTCCAGTAGTGGCCGGACAAAACTTGTGTAGAGTGATCGGGTGACGTAGGGGTTTAGGAATTCCTTCGACCAACGTTTTACAAAGCCAAGGGCGGCGTTGGCCTTAAGGATTATGTCATCGATATGTGCAGTAAATCTAAGTTCCTTGTCGCATGGGACGCCCAGGTCGCGAATCGATTCAACCGACGTTATCGGTTGGTCTAGCAAGAGATAGGAACGTGGCTGGGTGGGGGAGCGTTTCCGAGAGAAGGTGATTGTGTGACATTTGGCGACATTCAGTTCTAGGCAGTTATTTTGGCACCAGATGGAAAAGCTGTCAAGATCCGATTGGAGAAGTGAGGAGTCAAGGGGAGAGCGGATTGTCTTGAAAATGTTGGTATCATCCGCGTAAAGCGAGTTGAGGGAGTGATTGATGCACGAGCGTATGTCGTTTATAGTTAGGATAAATGGTAGGGGGCCGAGATGACTGCCCTGGGGGACACCTGAGGTTGGAAAAAAAGGATCGGAGAGGGTGGATCTAAATCGCACACGGCAGGTTCGAGAGTTGAGATAGGATGAGATCCACTTAATCGACAGGAGTTCAAAACCAAGGGAAGATAATTTAAAGAGAATGAGGTTATGGGAGATTTTGTCGAAGGCCTTACTAAAGTCGCTAGTGACTACATCGACCTCATCAACGTTTTCTAGGGCAAGGAGTGTGTGGGATGTGAATTCGACAAGGTTGGGAGTAGTTGACCTGCCGGAGAGGAAGCCGTGCTGGTTAGGAGAGATGATGGGGGTGGAGCGAAAACATAACGCTTCATATAGAAGGCCTTCGAACAGTTTAGGGATGTGCGAAAGCTTAACAATGGGACGATAATTGGATATATCGTTTTTTTTTGGCCCCTTTTTATGTATGGGGGTTAGGTAGGAGGATTTCCAAATGTCGGGGAATAGACCTTGTGCAAGGGATAGATTGGAGATTGAAGCGAGCGGGAGAGAGAGAAGAGGAGCATTTTTTTAAGAAGATAGCAGGGGGTCCGTCTGGGCCGGGACTGAAATCGTCTTTCAGTTGTTCAAGTTTTTCTTTAACTTGGTGTTGTTGAATGTGTAGAGGGATGAGTGGGCCAAGAGAGAATTCAGACATGCCAGTAAAGTAGGAGGGGTTCGGCTCGAACGAGTCGTCCGTGGAGGATAGTTTGAAGAAGGACGCGAAAAAATTGGCTATGGTATGGGAGTCAGATGAAGTAGTGGAGTCGTAGAAAAGAGAGTTGGGATAGGCATTTGATTTCCGTTTGTAGTTGATGAAGTGGTAGAAAGATTTGGGGACATTGATCAGATTGAGTTGGGCTTTCGCAAGGTAATTGTGGTAGAGGTAGCTATAAAGCTCGGTGAATTGGTAAAAGTAACCGAGACAGTTGGAGTAGTCCAGAGGAGAACGCGTATTTAAGAAAGTATTCCACAACTTATTCCTCTTGTTACGAAGTGTGCGGAGTCTGCGGTTATACCAAGTGGGCGATGAGAATGATAACCTGTTTCGGGAATCTGGGACAAATAGGGATATGGCGTTGTAGATTACTGTGTAGAGTGTGGCTGTAGCGACCCCTACACTAATATCATTTAAGCGGGGTGTGGTATTGCTGAGGTATTCATTTATGAGCCGGAAATTGGCTTTTCGGAAATTAAAAGAATATTGGGTGGGTGGGGGGGGGGGGGGTGGTATGCTGTGTGCTGAGTAGTCGCGATATAAGGAAAAGAGAAGTGGGGGGTGGTGGTTGCCAATAGTTGAGAGGATGTGGGGACTAGGGGTGACTGAGGAGTTAAAGAGGTCTGTCGTGAATACAAGGTCGAGTTGTCTGCCCAGATGATTTAGGATATTGCTGACTTGGTAAAGGCTAGAGTCGGTGAGGTTGTCTATTAAGAGGCACTCCTTGGTAGTAGAGGGGCTAGAGATATAGTGGGACTCATCGTCAGACAGCGTCCATTGAAGATGGGGGAGTTTGAAATCGCCCAGGACTACAATGTCGTCTTGGGAAGAACTCAGTTCCGTTAAGCGGTCGATTGCAGCAATAGCGAGTTAGTATGCCTCGGTAGCTTGCGAAGGTGGAATGTAGAAGCAAATGATGTACAAGGCCTTTAAGCAGTGTTCAATTTTTATAGCGATATAGTCGAGGTTGGGAGAAGAAGAGAAGGTGATAAGAGATGATGTTAGTCCGTTTTGGATGGCAAGCAGCACGCCTCGGCAGGGGGTGTCAGGCAAGGAATGATGGACATCGTCGTCACGAAAAACTGTAAAGGAGAGGGGGAACAGTTCTAGGCTGTTGATACTGGGGGTGAGGTTGGTTTCGGTCAGGGCGTATATATCATAGGGAAAGGAGTGGGTATTGTGTAAGATCGACTGGGTTTTGGAGCGAAGTCCTCTGATATTCTGATAGTATATGGTTAGGGGACAAGTATTGGGAGACCCCATAGAGAGTGGGGTGGCAGCCGATTAGGGCCGAAAAAATTTATTTTTAGTGGGTTCGCTGCGTGGCGGACCAAATGCAATTTTCGAGCAAATGTATTGTCGGAGAGCCGAGAGATCTCTTGTTACTTTAAGAGGGGGGATATTGAAGTATTCGTGGAACCTTATGAACAGATTACGAAGGCTAGGGAAATCGGTGGGAGACCTTCCTGTTGAATGGAGATCTTAACGCTCGTTTTCGTTTTGCCTTCATAGCAGACTGCATCAGATTTACCATGAAGACAAGCTACATAAATGCGGACGTTATCGTAGGTCCGACTATTTCTAAGTTTTGAGAGGGCATAGCGCATTCATTGCGTGATCTTGACGGGAGGCGGTAGGAGGGGCTCAAAAACGTGGAGGCGGGGCTTGTGGGACTGAGGCGAGATGGGGAAGTGGGGCGAGGGGTAAGAGATGCGATCTTGAGCACGGTTCTAAGGACAAATGGGCTGAGCTTTCGTGGGCGGGGCCTAAGGGATTGAGAGTGTGCGATCTGTGGAAATTGGTATATTTATCTTGACGTCTTCCAAGCATTCGACTGAGTATACCATGAAGGTCTTATATATAAAATTAAATAAAATTGTATTGTTAGGATTGTACTATTCATATCCAATAAAGGATGTTATTAAAAGAAAAAATAAATAAAAAAAAAAAATGCTGGCAAATTGTTATCAACATGACAGCATGCTGATTATCTGATCGACTTGAATTGACATTGGGCATAATGCAGCTCTTTAGCATTATTAAGAATCCCTAACACATACATATTGTTTATGAATGACATTTGCATCGGCAAAACCAACTCTTAACTACTATGAGAAATGTCCTATATATTGTAAGCATCATCAAGAACAGCACTGCGTTTTTTTTTTTTTTTTTTTATAGATATCATTTTTTATTTCTTCCTATTATTATAATTTACTTACTTGCTAGACAAAAATGATTAAACTCTAGCTTATGTTATCTTATTTCTTAACTTACTGGTCCCTTGCGGACTCTCTAAGTTACATGCATACGCTTAAAGCATGAAAATTTGTCTTTCGACATTATGGTTATTTTGTTTACATGGATTTTTAGGGAACTTAATTGGATACAAAGAAAATGAAGAAAAGAAAAAACTTTGTTCTTGTTACTGTTTTTACCTTATATCTAACTTATATTCTAAACTATCTATAGAATTTTTTTTTTTTTTCTTTAACTTAACTCTATTCTAAACCTAACATCAAAACTAAATTTTCGAAATGCTAAATCTATGTAAGCTTTCCGTTGTTTGTCGGGGATTTTTTTTTTTTTAATTATTATTATTATTATTTCTTTAGTTTTATAAGGAAACAGGGTTTTATTTGCCACTCAGAACAGCACTGCGTGTGCTCAATCGGATGCCAAGTCGACCAATAACTTTAATACCGAACTCAAGCAGTACACATGCTAATTCCTCATAAAAATGTAGGTGAATCATAATCTGGCTGACCCTATTCTACAGATATCATACAAAACGTAATCCAAGTGAACTCACACGTGGCATTCCTCCTCCTTAACTAACAGTCGCGGAAAATAAAACTACCTAGTGACTCTACAAATCCCCCCCAACAAGATCAGGAAAGAGCCAAAACGTTCGCCATGTGAAGGAGCCTAATTTCTATATGCCCCACATCTGCACCGCCACCGCATGTCATATAGTCGTTAAAACCAAAATTCTTCATGGATTCAAATTTTGAGAAAAACATTGACGTAGAAGCGATGCCGAATTTATAGTCACAAGATGTTGACCATCTAGGAAGATTCCCGTCAATTAAAAATTGAAAATGAATATAGCGATACTTGTTTGGTTGCCGCCCCGGTTGGGTTTCCTTTCACGGAGAGTCTACCAATAACATTTGTAGGTAATTACCATAATGGTAAGTAAAATGTAATTTCTATACGGTAAGGCAAAGCCTATACCTCATCATTCCACAGGAAGACGTAGACGTACCGCTCCCTTTGTGGGTGACGCCTACATTATCGGTAGAAATTAGACAATGGTTGTGAATAATTTAATATCATACATAAACCAGCACTAAACGTTCATTCTGAACTAGAAGATATACAAACGGAGTCATTCTTCAGTCGAACTACACACTTTGGAATGGTTTGAAATATCATCTGATCCCTCGATTGTAGTCACCAGTGATTCAAAACCAATGCGGCCTTTAGCAAACTACTACCTCTTCTTCGCCCAGCACTATGCTGAGAATTTTAAGGATATTAAAAAATACATGGAGATAGATAATACCAGAAATGGTCCATTTTAATTTTATTAATTTTTTTATATATTGAAAAGTTACTGTCACGCATCAAGCAAAAAACGCTACAATAAAAATGAAACAAAATGGACAGGAATAATAAAAACACTCAATGAAACATCTAATATCATTCTATCTAAGCCCAGTTCAAAGCTGAAGATAAATAATTCCTTTTAAATTTGAACGACAATAAAAAAAAGCATATCCTCGCATATCCTTCTTCCTTTGTGCTGATTATTGAGATGGTAATTAACCACGACCGTAGATTGTACGTCACACCATGTACCGCAAGCCAGGGGAATAATCTCAATGCAAAATAAATCAACTAGAGGATTATAGGCAGGCAAACAACACCAGCGCTGCACATTGACGGCTATAATTTTATTTGATACATCTGACGCCACTGAATGCATCCACCAGGACTCGCAGGGGTATCGACATACTCAATCTCATTGGGATACATCTGAGTACGAACATAATTCCGATGATGCTGCTGATTCTTAATGCAAACGAGGCAGTGCTTGTGCACTTTGCGGATGATGATTGGGGTAGAAAGCTTTTGGGATGGGCTCCCATATGCTGGCGTTGGAGGAATCATGGTTTTTGTGTGGCTATATTAAATTTCGAAAGCAAGAACGGTGGTGACGTTGGTGCGAGTACTTTTCAATCGGATTATGGTGCCGTTAAAATGGAAAAATATATTCTTACATATTAAGGGAAGAATTTTGTTTGTGTTTTCTTTGGATGATGAAAAGAAAATCATAGATCCTAAAATGCACTGTACACGTTGGGACCGTACATAGAGGTTGAAGATTGTGGTGGAAATATTTATTGTAGTTAGTTTTTGAAGTTCTGTACACAAGATAGGCTAGTATACCCATAAATACGATATCTAACTTGGTATCGGCATAAATATTAATCTTGTCATAAACACTAGCCTAGTCGTAAACGCGACCGCAAAACCTCTTCAGGAATAATAGTTTTAATACCGATAAGTACTTTCATATCTTGTTGACTCCTATTTGACATCTTGCTGTCCTCGTCCCTTTATTTTATTTGTTTTTTGTAGTCTAAGCAGGGAAAACGGCGTTATTTTACTTTTACACGTCAAAGCCCAGTGTCCACTAAAAAAATCACGAGAAGTTCAAGAACTACAGATACACACCATTATTAAAGCCTGCGAAATTGTACTCCGACGACTAGAAAACATGGTAGATCATTTCACGTCTGCGCACATCACCTAGATGACAGCGTCTCATGTTTATCTGTCGGTCCATTTTTTTTTTGTGCAGTCTTTGGGCGACTTTACGAATCCCTTCTACTATTAAAGCCTTCGACCAGCAAAGGGACTATAATCCCACGTGTTTCACATTCCCACGCTTATCTTGTAACACATTAATCATATTCCCTATGTGTCCCGAGCCTTCATGGCTATTCTGTGATACAGGGGTGTAAACTCAAAATTGTCTGGCCAACCAAAAGCTGTCTAATCACAATCGACCAACCACAATATCGCTAGATGCTGATAATCTTCAAAAATCCCGTGCTATAAAAGCTTATCAAATGATAATAGACTTATCAGGCCTGAACAGATTTTACGATCCTCGTTTGCATTCCGCGTCGACTGGCTTTTCTTTCAGGGAAATTTTGCTATTAAAAAATGTTATTAAAAAAACCATTAATGTAGTTTCTATACTGCTATGACCCAAAATAAAAACGCAAATGAAAATAAGGTATTATGGTTCATAAACTACACAGCGAAAAATTGTTGCTACAAACAATCACCCCCGAAGTATGATATTCCAACATGATACAAATCGCATTTTCGGCCAGAAAGGCGGCGACGATCCTGTATATGTGCCTGTCTTGTAGGAATTTCACTTCCTTATGTCGGCAAGGTACTGGATGTAATTTCTTACCCTTTTCTGTTTGGGATCCGTTGACCGTTTGGCTGCTAATGACCGGCGGCTTGCTAATGAAAGTATAACAAAGAACAAAAGGACTCGTGTCGATATCAGTCATTTGTTGGATATCGCACAACACGGCACATGTACTAGGAGCAAATGATTCAATGCAAACTCAATAGAGATAGCGAGGAGGAAATAACAAAACTAAGTTGTGATCGAAGTTTTTGATCGTCCTGGCTATGCGCAGGCGTTGGCGGTTGGTTGCAGACTGAATCGAAGTACATTGGGAGACAAACTTGACGGTGCAGGTCGAATGAAGACTGAACTAAGCGACCGTTGGGCACGTTTGAATCCGGTGACGCTTGAGTGGCGTCCCTTTTTTCGGTGACGCGTAGCCAGCTGGCGGGTGACATTTCTCATATGGCAGGCAGATGGTGAACGTACTAGATTCCTCCAATAAATTAATTTGCGAATCCACAACAGTGCTTGAGGTACAACCTCATTCATCTGCTATAGAGTGCAATAAAAGTGAGGTTTTTTCACTGACTAAAATGGACGACAAAATATCGTGGAGATATAGCACCCGGCATGGAAAGAGTCGAAAATAAAAAAATAAAAACGGTGCGGTAGTTTAGAACACATTAGACAGTTGATTAGGGTGGGCCCTACCTTTTTGCAAATGGCAACACTTGATATCTTGTAAACCGTTAGAGGGAGGGGCGCGCGAGTGGTGGGGCGTAATAGACGTATAAACAATCAAGGTCCAGCCTAAGGACCAACGCCGCCAAGTTTGTGGCGCATGAAGAAGTTGCCCCCAGCGCAGCTACAACTAACCACACCGCGACCAGTTCGCGGCACAGCCTGCTGGAACCAGACTGTGGAACCATTCACCGCGAACCAGTCGCAGTTGATGCCCAATTAGCAGCCCCAGCATCCAGGAGCTGTGGATCAGCTACCACGGCCCAGATCGCGGTGCAGCCCCGGATCCAGACGTTCGGATACCGTCGCCAGATTAGTGGCACATTAACCAGTTGCCCCATCGACAGCTACAACTACCGCTGCTCAGACCAGCAGCCCCCGTCCAGCATAAGGACCTACAGCCATCAGCTTAGTGGCGCATCAACGAGCTGGCCAGTGCATCTACTTACACCCGCCCAGGTTCTCAGGTAAGAGAATTTCAATTACCAATAAACTGCCGCCGCCAAATTTGTGGCGCAAACAGATGCTGCCCCTAGGAGTTACTCACGACCAACCGTCGCCAAGTTCGCGGCATCCAAATCACACGGAGATGTCGGCACAAATGTCAGCGAAGTCAAACATGACAAAGTCTACATTGGCGGAACAGCTCATCACCGCCCATTTCGCCTCCCAGAAACGGATGTCGGATGCATTCCTCAATCTGGAAAAGAGAGATCCGCCAACGTTATTCACGGTGGACATACGCCAACACAATCTCCAGATCACATGGGAAGACATCCGACTGAAGCATGAGGAGATAGAACTCCTGGCCGATCCAGAGATGACCAGCGGCAACTGCTACTTCGTGGACAGATTCATCATTCAACCATCAAGTCGTTTGCCGCCATTAATGTCACAACCTTCATTGTGGCCGGGAACTCCTTTCACACCTGGCATGCGTATGCCACCTGGCCATCCATCCGGATTACCACCACGAATGATGCCCCCGGAACACACAACCCATACGGACAACAAAGGTGTGACGACAGATACCGTAAATCCAGCCAAGGCAGGGGCTGCCGAAAGTCAGACAGCCAAAGGAAGAACAGTTGAGAAGAAAACTGTTCCAAACCCTACAACTAACGCCTCCAAGGACATCAAGAAGGTTCCAGAGGCAGTGAAAGAAGTGAAAACTGCAGCAGCACTCCTCGCCGCTAAAGCGACACCACAAAAGAAGGCTTATTTCACCAAGAAGGCACCAGCAGCTGCCAGTGCACCAACACCAGCGAAGACAGATGCCAAGAATTCTGAGGCACCCACCCCAGGAAAAGAACCTGCTGCGGAGAAACCCGCCGAGCAAGGCAATGCTGAACAACTCCCGAGATAGCTCGAGGCTCAATTCGCGCTCGACTCAGTCTTCCCCATTAAGACAAACGACGCCGACCAAGGCAATGATGCCCAACAACCGTCCCCTGTGACATCAGCGATCCTCAGTCCGACAGCACATAGACGCACACACTCCCAGTGAGTACGCATCAGCAGGCCGCCGACCAGAGTGCCGCCTGCCCACCGATCAAATCGGCCCATGTCCTGATGTTCGGACCAACGCAGGAACACATGGCCGTTCCTCGTGGATTGCGAATTTACAACTCCGACCCAGAGGAACTGGTCCACCGTGAACCAATGCATTGCACGAATATGCCATCAACTGTCCCAGCAACAGTAGCCACGCCCAATGTCCGCAGTGACCGTGACAAACCTCAGAGTCCGATTAATAGCCAATCGTATCAGTAATATCAATTGCAACAGCCACAATACACCAGCAGCACCAATGTTCATCAGGTAATGGCCTAGGAGCAGGACAAACGCATTTGTCATTTACCAACCTATCGGTGATGCCGTTCGACCCAGCCAATTTAATTCGGTCCACTACTCGGATGGAAATCTTCCATCAACCGATGGGCTCGCAAAAACTGCCAGTAATAAATGCAACCTAACCGAGACACCGGGTGGCCAACCTCCGGCCAATTACAATCTCCAAGGACGACCGCTACCACATGTAGCCACCCTAACAGGAGCGCGCAATGCACCGCTTGGCGGGCGGCGCTCTCTAGCATCCAAGGATCAACTGAATCCCAACCAACCAAGGTGTCTCCATAATCCTACAGAGGCGGCACTTCACTCAGTCCCGTAGGCACTGGGTCCGCACCTGTCATTCCGCCAGGACCCGCGACGATGCCATGAAAGACGTCGCACCAGACTAAACGTTGCGGCCTCACATGACAAAGGCCGCAGCCCGTCGGCAGCTACCTTCGGACGGGCACCAATGGACGCAGCATTTATCACAGCCACTGGTCTCGAGGCAGTACGCCCAACTACCAGCCATTACGTGGTCATTGATCGCGGGTTGCGAACTTACAACTCCAACCCAGATCAAATGGTTAGTTCTGCGACCAAGGGTACCGGACACCAGCGACTGAACTCTCGTCGTCACCAATCCTTTATCCGTCACCAATTCAGGGCGGACGGCTCTCTCCAGACCTTCGCATCACCAGAAGACCACGGCCATTGGCCTCCGTCCCCCCCAATGATTGGCGAAGGCGGGCGGAATGTTGCGGCTTCGCACTGGATGCAATCAGCGAATTGGCAACTGAATGCAACCCTTAGCAACCAAAGAATACCAAATGTCAACAAACAGCTGACAGACAATAAATTCTTTGGTTGTAAAGGAAAATAACAAACTTTTCCCATTCTTCGTAAAACTTCCAGCAACACCGTTCGACGTAAATTCTAATCCAATGAAAATCAACATAATAGAGTCTTATTAAGAAAATAAAACCAACGCGTTTTATTGTTGTTTGATGACTGAGGAATATTTCTGGAATCGATGCAGGTATTCAGTTCACTTTCTCGCTCAATAGCTCAATTGGTTTCAGGCATCATTGTTGCGGACGCCATTGATCTGGCACATCCAGTCCCTCGTGTTTGTGAGTACATCTGGATATTTCCCATCGACATTCATCGGTCGGCGAAGTCCAAATACGTGTCGCCCCTGCCCAACCCAAGTACACGTCAGGAGACATCACTGTTCCTGACGCCAGGCCCACAACAAGATAAGAACCATTGTTCGTGGGAGGTGTGTTCAACGCTTGTTGGACACACATATACATACCAAAAAAAAAACTCGATCACTTTACAAATAACTCCAAATTCAAAGCTTATGTGAATCTCGGAGGACCCGCTAATTTTTTGAAAGAGTATTGTATCCGTACAAGGGATTATGCATTTCATTCCTTGGCGCTAGTCGTCAACGAGATACCAAAATCTGGCGTCAGAGATGTTTGGAAAATTGAAGGAGCGAAAGAAACGTTGCACAGCCACGATTTTTTAAGTGATACTTAAATCACTCTACATTAGGAGATATCTTCCCTTGGTGAAGGAATTACCAGATGGAAAGAGAGTTTTCAAAACAAGAGCTCAACTTTTGATGCCAGAACTTTACGCAAAAGTTGTTTCCTTCAATCGCGACAAGGGGAACAAATGTCAATGTGGAAACCAAACACCAACTTCCTCTTTTAGAGCAAATGTATTACGGCACCACCTCAACTCAGCCGCCAATGGGGAACAACAATCAAGAGAATTGACTTAATTTGCACCAACGTCTTTACCGCCTCTCCTTCACTTTGTACGGTAAACCGTAGCAGCAACATCCAGGAGGGAAAGACCTTGTGCCAACCTAGTATGCAGCTTATTACAAACTCCCAGGACGATAAATCAACACTTTACTCATGTCACACAAATTCGAATCGAATTATCCATATAATTGATTAGAAACAAGAGTACTGAGCGATCTACAGCGTAGCTTAACCCTAAATATCATAATCTTGACGTAGCTTAGTAAACGTTGTGACCACCCTGGCTGTGGCTGCGGCTGCGGCAATATGCCGTCATTGTCACGAAGGCGAACCATCTCTAACTAGCTGTTGAATACATTTAGGATCCTGCAACCAGAGAATAGAACGAAATCCGATTAGGAGGGTGGTGGTAATCGAAACCACACTCCTTAAATAGCTGCCGTCGCACATAATTGTAGTGCAGCTCAGCAATAGGCCGTGATTACACGAAAGACAATTCTCCCCAAATGAATTTAAATTGATTATAATTGCCAAAGGGGGAGGGGGTTTGGTGTGCGTGCATTCAAGGTACACTTTTCGGTCTGTGCCATTCTGTTGCACATCGTCCCACAGGCAAATTTATCGATAAATAAACGAAGGTATACTCCAATGAGATATCCCACTCCCCGTTGACCTCTGGGTCAATTAATCGTGTGGGGGGATGGGCAAATATGTGCCCCAGATGCGTTCTGGTTTTTAATGAACCAATGTCACACTAGTTCGTGGCATTCTATGATAAATATATTCATTGAGTTCCATGCAACAATTGAATTGCAAGTCAACTGTCACCGGGAATGAATTCTAGATAATTAAATGAATTTGCAACAACCACAGAATGGTGACTGTGCGGAAACTTTAAGGAAGCTTAGACTGTTTTGTCTGGTCAAAAAATTCACAACTGTTGATTTTGCGCCGACTAGGCTGTCCAATTGAGTAGCAAAAGCTCTTTGAACCGCATATCAATTAAAGTCAATTAATGGGCGGCAAGCGATTCAGTTGTACGTAACCGAGGCCGACAACAAGGTTTCTTGTCTGTCCTTCTCTTGGTATAATCCGGGATTTTAATTTCAATTTAGGTTCATCACTCCCGTCTGCGGTCACGGCAAGTTTTTAACTGGACAATTGAACTGGACGACTAGTAATTGGAGTCAGTATTCAAGAAATCAGTAAGAATGATAACGACGGAATTGTTGGGGTTTAGTTACGATTTTGTCTTATAATTCACATGCATGACAGGGATTATGTGTCCTGTAGCCATTTCAGTTCCACTCAGACAGCGGAAGGAATGTGAAACGAGGCGAAAGAAAATGTTGATGCTGAATGCCTCATGATTTCCAATGGAGTTCGATTCCCTTGCATTAAAGAGTCGAAAAAGCACTTAAATGATAACTCGTGTTCTACTTTCGAATATAATAATAATCTCCGAGATTTACTTCAAATTCCAAAAATCGGACGCAATTTTATAGATATTCAAACAATATGCAAAACTAGTCTACCAACTAGATGGAAGGCTGGTCATGATGGCAGCCATCAGTAAACTAGCAGGAGCAGCAAAACTTTGGTGCATGGGAGTCCACTCATCATTAGGGGAATTCCTATGCGATTTATTAAATTATTTCCCGACGAAAAATGATGCAGCCGATCCGCACGAACGTTTGGGGAATATGTCAAAAAAATGTCGGATGAGGGCACAGAAGAATTTATTCGCCATGAAAGCGATCGCCTCGAGAGGTCAGCTGGACGAGCGGACTCTTGTGAAATACGTAGTACGACGCATAACCAACATGGAGTGTTGCGATATGTTGAAAGCAGCGGAGCCCGACACCATACGGGAGCTCTTTCAAAAAATTCGGTGGAACGGTAGTATAACAGCCCAGAGAAGGCAGATATCAACCGCAACGCGCAATGTGGACGCAGCCGGAACGTCAGGGACAAGTGCAGGGAGGGAAGTCCAACATTATTCGCGATCAGATGCTTCTGGTGTAACCTTGTGGGATAGAAGTATTGTGTGCAGGCGTACTGCGCTGATTCACTTCTATCCCTATCAGAGTTTACTCTCACCCATGGAAAACAAGAGTACAACGAAACAAACACTCATGGAACCGCAGCACGGGAAAGAAAAGACGAAATGATTTTTTAGTTTTCGTCATTTTTATTAGATGTATGATATTGTTTATTAATTTTTCTGTATTTCCGCTGATTTACTTTATAATTATTGTTCAAATTTTTGGTTTTCTTTTAATCCCCTTTCTTTTGATTAATATAAGGGCGCGGATTTCCTACTCGACTCGACTTTGGGTTATGTGCGTCTCCCCGTGTGCGAAACGGGGAGTGGAAGACGGACCGACCGACTCGGTCGGGTGGTGGAAAACGACTCCGCGATGTCAATTCGCTTAGGAATTTCGGGTGTGTTTCTTATTACAAGAGAAACGTGAAGTCTCTCTTTGGGGTAGGTAACTGGATCTCATAGAGAAGATCATGAAGGTATTCATGTATGTGTGAACATTGGTTCTTTCATGGGACAAAGCCATGAGAACGAAGCTGAAAAATCAAAAAAAAGATAATGGGCATCAATGAGATGCGAGTTCGGCTAAGTAAACAAGCCGTATCTCATTGGGTGCTAATGGATTTCTGTTCGCTCATGCCGCGAGGTCATGAGAAACGGATCCAGAAAAATTAAAAGGCATAAAGAAATTTATGAGCTGAGGGTTCAACTAAGTAAACAAGTTGCACTCATTAGATGCTAGATGCATTTGGGATACTTGAAACAATTTGAATTGTTTGTCGTATCGCCAAAATGCCTGTGGAAGAACAGAGTTCTTTGTTTGCACATGATGCGAGCTAAAGAAATTAGCTTAAGCGTCTATTGCGCTAATTGTATGCAGCTGCATCAATAATCTGCTAGGAGTTGATTTGTCTTTGGGTGAAAAGGTCGCCAGCCAGTGTGTATGTAAGAAAATTTATTGTACATATGGTGAGGATGGGAATAGGCGACGCAATGATCATTATCCCTGGTTATGATGGTAACATTATATGTGAACCGAATTGTTTCTTTTCAGGAATTCATTTAGGGGAATGGATATGGTAAGATTGGGATTTGCCTGGCAACCGGAGGTGCCGAATTGGGTTTTGGATTTATGATCCTATAAGCTGGACAGAATTCTTGTAGGGAATTTTGAATGCGAATTGATGCATGAAAGGTAAGAATTCTCTTCCAGGAGCTTTTAGGTTATGCGTTAGATAACCTTGATGCCTGAAGCATTTACAGGTGCTAATGCAATTGCATTAGCGGGAAATAATGGAAGTTGGGTTGTAGTTGTGGGGGGTTCTTCGGGCAAGCATAAAAGAACCTCCACAACCTAATTAGACACGTCGGACGGAATTTCCCAGCAAACAGACGGGGTAGAGAAACAACTACACGGGGATTAACGAATATTACCCAAAGCAGGGCAGACACAGAACAGGGCACATAGCCCGTAACTGCATAGTAAATGGGTGCCCAGTAGATCAGAGCTCCAGTGGACATTGCAAAAAGAAGAGAGCATTCCAGCTGTAGGTGCCAGAAGACGGCGGTGTGTACCACAAGACAGTACATGTAAAAGGGCAAGCGGCCAACGCTTTTGTTGACCTGGGGAGCGACTGTGTCACGATGCAGGAGTCGATCACAAGCGCCTACAACTTTCACTATGAAACAAACGGTCTAAACAGGACCGGACCGGCATCAGAAGTGACGGCCTAGACATGCGGGAAATCGAAAAAGAGGGGAAAGAGAAACAAATTGAATTAGTAAACGCTCACCGAGATTGCTTCGCCTGAACTACTAACAAACTAGGTCAACATAACTGGGGGAGAATGCACACTAGAACTTAACAACACACAGCCAATGTGCGTTTAACCTTGTGGGGGTGAAGAAGTATTGTGCCGAATATGGGCACTAGTTCATTTTCTTCCCCACGATGTTGCTCTACGAATATCCAATAAAAGGCACTGGTATATGGTATTGTATAATGTTTTTTTATTGTTAATTAAAGAAATTTTCTTGTTTGTATTTAACTTCACTTAACTATGGTCTTATTATTAAATATTGGTGAGGTTAATCCATAAGCGCGTGCGATAATCCAAGTGGTGGAAACATGCACAGCAGACAATCTTTGGCTTTTCACTGGGATTTATTTTTCCTTGTTGTTTTATTTCATTTTATCCGACACGAGCTGGCTAAAGGAAGCCGAATTGAGTTTGGACATTTCAACAGCGGTGCACATTATGAAAATCCGATTTCAGCAGAGAACTGATGGTAGTATTTGTGAAGTAACCGTAGTATCTTTCGCGTAGCTCCTTTTTCTTTCACGAGACAAATGTCGTTTGCGCATAATGAATTCTTATTCGATTGGGTAACGGGGGACTACTTCGCGCGCGAGCGTGTGCATCCGCATGCACACGCTGCAATCGTGGGGTCACGACTTACCCCCTTGATGGCTGTTAATCGACTGTTAGGAAAAGGGATGAACTTGGGTAATTTAGGTTTCACACTTAACAACCAAAAGAGAACATACTTCTGCTCTCTCATTGCCAAGTCCGTCGATGTGTGGTGGATAATCGGTTAATTGATAATCGATGAACATGGGAGAATAAGAGAACCGAAACACGATGTATGATGATCTCGGGGTGGATTTGGTTGTGCGTGCATGAATCAATGTACTTTGAGGATAACCCATTGACCCAATTCGGTGAATATGGTGATCTCAGAGTACATTGATCTGTACGAAGACAGAACTGTGAAGGAGAGGAAAATGAAGCTGGTACTATTCACTTGCGAAAAGAGAGCATTGATCTCCAGCGAATGAACTGTCTGGAGAAAGTGAAAAGGACGCTGACTTGGCTAGGGAAATCTGATCATGGGAACTAACTTAAATGCTTTGATAATTTCCCCAGCGGTCGCAAGAATGAGCAACCACGTCGTTTGATCAGGCTATGCCGTTGCTAACCAACATGATGCGATTTCCTCAATTATGCATTATCTGCATAGTATAATGAGTTTAGCTATGCGTCCGTTTAACATGTTTTACAGGTGGAATAGCTTATAAGGGGAATGAGTAGAAATGACGCGCTGAAAGCGGTCGAAATAAGGTATGGATGTGGTATAAAGAACCCCCACAACCTTACCACATACCTCTCGCCGAACGGATGATAATAGAAGAAAACGTCGATGAAATGCTGCAATATGGAGTTATTCAACCGTCAACCTTCATTAGTCCGCACGAAGTATCGACTACCGAGGACTAAACAGAAGTCCCTGATGACTACTCTGGAGGAGACCCTTGCAACGTTAGCCGTGGAAAAGTACTTCACGGCGGTGGACCTCAAATCTGGATATCACCAGATACCTATAGCGAAACAAAGTAGGAAGTATACCGCTTTTGCGCGAGGACATGTACGCGAGGACCGTAACAATACATGACCATGACAGGTACCATAAGCCATTGAAGTAACTTCAACATACGTACGAAATAGCAAGGCGTAACCTGTTAACTTCCAAGAGGAAGTCGAAAGAGTACTACGACCGTAAGACCTGCGGGGGTTCTTTATATCACACGGAGAACCAACCCACAATTCTAACCAATCTTGACCGCTAACAGCGCGTCACCCTACCCTAACCTGTAAACATGCAAAACAAATCCCAATCTGCAAGCGCTTCCATCCCAAACTTGCAAGAATTCATCTCCCAATCTGCAATGAAAGGCTATTCCCAAAACTCCCAACAGAATACAATTCAGTAGAATATATTCTAAATCATCTCTTACATCACCCCACATATAATTTTTCCCAAAATTGCTTCGGACAATTCTCTACTTAATTCATATTCCCTCTTTGCGGCCAAGCAATCTTAATTTCCCCGAAATTCATATACTGTAACAAACGCATATTCAAATCCACAACGGAACATTAACCATCTCCACCAACTATACCAAGCCGCATACATTTCCCCGAAATTACTTCGGTTAATATCTTATTTAAACGATATCCCTTGCTTGCACCCAAGCAATTTCAATTTCCCGGTATACACAACCAACGAATCCAACTCAGCTTGTACGGCGAGGATTCGCTGGGACTGAGTTCTTACGCGAGGATAGCAACTCTTCTCAAAACTCCTCGTAAGTGGCAGTGAGTTTATGACACCACTGCCACGACGCGATGAACTTTTGCTTACTAATGAAATAGTAATAACCACCACAGAGGACAACGTCGGCTCATTGAGCTCAACGAATCGTAATCGCAAATTAATGGGCGTGTATTTAAGATAGCGTGTACGAGTGTAGTCTTTACTACTTACCGGCGTTATTAATTCAAACGGTTGTGCTGTTCCCATGTCACCTGGTTCAGAATCCCTACGCGCGACGTGTGTACGCAATATTTAAGCGGCTAGGTGTTGGATTGACTACGCTAACGATTACGCGAGATTGTGGCATTTTAGTTTTGGAATAATAATTACTTAAAATTTACGAACTTAACTGAATTGAAATCTGCCCCAAGCGCGAGGAATTCATATGAGAGATTTTGACACTGTAATTTTGAACTACCAATTACTTAAAACTCGCTTGAATTAGAATTTGTTCCGAGTGCGAGGAACTTGCACAAACGCTTTTTTGTAAAGTTAATACATGATAAATAAATGAACATTAATTCAAACAACATTCCAGTGCTTGACTTTTGTTACTTTTCTAAAGCCTACGTGTGAACTTGGCGCCTTTCGCTCTCGGTGGAACAAGTAGGCGGGAATATCTATGAACCCGTGGCCTTGCCCACACACTTACCTTTCCCCCACAGACCCACCCATTCACGTTCCATGCGGGCGACAAAGTTTTAATGCAGAACGCGCAGAAGCAGGGAAAATTAGCTCCCATATGAAAATTAGCTCCTATAAGGTAGTACAGATAAAAGTTCCCGTAAATAGTATTGTGGATGTACGGAGAAGAAACGTGGTGGTGCACAACAACAGGCTGAAACCCTACTACGAATAGAGGAGGCCAAAAGCGGATAAACCACGACCGGTGTAGGGTTCAACGCTACATTCTATACGTTTGTAGCCAAGCTTCATTCCTCTTCTAAGAATGAAGCTACCATTGTTTAAGTAGGGGGGGGGGGGGTGGTATTGTTACGGACCTCGCCTCCATGTCCTCGCCCAACACCCACTAATTCCCGCAAATTTCCCGTCTCTGCCTGTAAATGGAAGAAAAAGCAAATTTGCATAAACTGTTCACGGGCTCAACCAAAGGGCCGGAAGCCCCAAAAATAAGTATTGTATAGCAACAATTTAAACAACACCGCAATTTCGAATGCCAATGTTCATCGCTGATGTAGTCATAAAACCTTTTGATAGGGTATACTTGGAGATCATGGGCTTATTAGGGGGACATGCCACTGTATTTTTTTTTTCTTAAAATCAATTTTTTTTATTAGCTTAATCGATGAATAAACTATTCAAAAATGTAATAAAAATTGTTTTATCATCATCATCATCGGCACTACAACCGAGTACCGGTCTTGGCCTTATTTAGTAAGTCCTGGGGCTTGTTAAATTTTCCATAATGATTTGTTTTTTTCCGGGCAAGGTCATTAGTCTTGCGCCAGAGGCTCCCCGACGGGGAATCGAACCCCGATCTCCCGCGTGACAGGCGGGCGTACTAACCACTATACTATCGAGGAGCCCAAAATTGTTTTATACCATAGTTAAAATTGTATCAGTTCATTTTATAGAACATAGTCACCACGTATGACGTACGGAAGTAGGGTGAAGGGCCCAAAATTAGACCTGCTGCCACCATCTGTAGGTGGGACTTTTCACCCACCCTCGTACGGCATACGCCATGACTTAAAACTTTAAACGCGATTATCTGAAAATCATATTTTTCAAATTGACTTCCAAGATAACTCTTTCAAATGTTATCCAATTAAGTTCAAACTTTAACTGTAGCTTCTTGGCTATACACCGCAGAGATTGCCGTACAAGTTTTATCAAATATTAAAAATTATGAAAATTATTAACAAACAAATGTAATTTTGTTTTGCGAAAAAATCGATTTTTTTTTTCAAAAGCTTGCCATTTTTTCAAAAATCATTCTTTTCAAAATCTCGTACGACATTCTCTAGATATTTTCGTGTAGTTTAAGAAGTTTTTTTTGCATGATCAAAATTCTTCAAGATATTTTGCAACCCCCGGAACAACTTTTCAAAAACACGTTTTTTTGACAACGGCCGTGTGCTGCGATTTTTTTTTGCAGGATCAAACCGCCACTGCAATTTTTTAAAAACAAGTATTTTTGACAAAGGCGGTGTGCCGCTAATTGTTTTAATGGTATCTTAATACATATATAAACATGGGGTAAACTTCATTTTATTAATAATACATTCTTTCCCATCCAAAAAAAAAAATACCAAAGAAGTCGTCGGTTTTCGGTTCTCTACAGTGGGATAACCCCTTAGACAAAATTCCGAGAAGCAATACGTATTTACGTTCCAAGATAATTTAACTAAGATGGTGGATTGCTATACTTTGCCGAATGCAGAGGCACAGTCTGTAGCCAAACGGTCTTTGATCAAATTCTCTTGTGGCATGAACAAATAATAACAGATCAGGCAGCGAGCTTCCTTAGTGATCTATTTAAGATGCTATGCAAACGCCTGTGACTAAAGCAATTGCACACAACAACATACCATCCGCAGTCCCGCTGAGTGTTTTAGGGAGCTCACAGGCCTTTGGTGGAATATTCCGTACAGTGGTCGACTAGAGCCCGAACACTTTATATCAATATCTTCGACCACGTTCGTGAACAATACCAGCACGGACAATAGTACCGAATTAACAGCAGTGGACTGTCTTCAGGATTTGTGTCCGGTGGTTCTCTCTAATTTAAAACGCGAACGTGAGCCTAGTTATAACCACGAAAGTTGCTGCCAACTTCCCCGGTACAAATTACAAAAGACATCTGCAATAGCTGAACGCAAACCTAGGTCAAAAGCTTATTATCGCCGCCAATTCAGGCCACACACATTCCATGTGGAAGAACAGGTCTTAATAAGAAATAAGAATCGAAATGGCAAACTGCCATCTATTTGGCCATGCCCATTTAATGTTTACTATTACTATTTATTGGCCTATGGGAACCCGGAAGTTCATGACCTAACTGACTCGGCTGCGCCATCGCTCCCTGTCCTCTTTAATGTTTACATAGACATTTGTAATTCTTCCAAATTTTCGGCAATCAGAAACAAATACTCTCATTTTATATATGGTTATATAATCATCATTATATGGTTTAATAAAAATGGACATTTCAGTTTGATCCGCGTACCTTAAATGAGAATTGTTCAGAATATATCACAGGTTCTTATATACACAAAAAAAAATTGAAAAGTGTAATGCAACCAGCACAAATTCGAACTACACATGAGTATTATTCCTCTTCAAGGAATAATACCCGTTTCGTTCAATGAGGAAGAATTGCAACGTGCCTTCTTTTTTAAGGGCAAGATCAAATCAAACCACCAACTTCATAACCTTAATATGAAAATCGTGGAGTATGCGTGTGGGCATGATTCATCTCGGATTTTCATAATATGTTCGTTAAGTGTGAGCAAAAGGTGAGAAATGGCCAATCTTGACAAAGAAAGAGATATGAACAATTAAAATGAAAAGAGGAAAAACAGCCTGTGTCGGGGGAAGATTTAAAAAAAAATAGGTAACTGACGATGACAATTAACGTCTAACCAAAAAATAAAAAAGAGAACGAAGCGGTGAACGGAAGCACGTTTTGTCCTATGTGCCGGCTGTTGTAATCGGTGAAGAAAATGAAAAAAAAATACAAGAGCAGCTCGATAAATCTTTAGAAAAGCTGACCTAATAATGACGCATAATACTGTCCAGTTATCGTCCGTCCCTTTTCCAAATAGTCAATAACGATAATGTGCAATGCCCAAGACACACTAGTCATAAGTTTTGCAGCTGATTTCACCGTAGTTGCTTTCTTTGGAGCCCGTTAACCTTTAATAATCAACTGTTTTGATTGTTGTTTAGTCTCGGGAGTGTAATGGTATATCCATGTATATTCTATAGTTACTAATCTCCGTAGAAATTCATCTAATTTGCGACGCATGCGCTCCAAAAGCAAATGCGGCACCCATTTCGCAGAAATTTTGTTCATACCCAATTTATCATGCAAAATTGAAACATGAAACAATTTGAAAATTGACAGTTACCTTGTGAGGTATGATGCTTACTAAAAACAGACAATTAGCGATACTACGAGCGCTATCGTAGGCGTTTAAAAGGACTTATTGACTTACCCTCGTATAATGTGGAACATTTACACAGACAGTTCGGCGAGAAACGCGAATGTGTGTTGGCGGAAGTTGATTTTAGTCTGGGTAGAAATCTGGCTTCCGTTTGGCTCAGTCCAGAAATATCTTTCGCAGATTTCCGCCTTCCCGCCAAAAACAGAAGAGAAAAAACACGCTCGTTGATTACAATATTCAAAATGAACCAAATTTGTAGTTGGTAACATAAAAAAACGCAAGAAAAAGCATTATTCGGCTCGAAAGAAAATTAATCACAAGAAAAGGAAAGCCAAATTATCGATCTCTTAGTCATTATTAGGAGGTCGCACTTTAATATGGCAAGAATAAATGGTACGTTCATGTTTTCATATTGTACATTTTGTTCGGTACAATGAAATGCTAGCTAACCTTAAATAATGAGCTCTAAAAGCCTAGTTTCCCAATATATATATAGATAGTCATTCGAAATTAAAATTTTCTGGGACTGGCATCCCCCATATAGAATCCATCTACCCTTTTCTTCTGGTCTTGCTCGTTTTACTACCAGCACCTTCCTTTGTACCTGTAATTTTTTAAAATTGCACTTGGATAAAGAAGCCAGGCGACAAAAATGGAGACACATGATGATTTTGATACTTTCTTTCCATTGTCTCAGAAACTTCACGCATTTGCCTACGAAGTGGTATGTATCGCAATTGTCCATTTCCTCCGGTACTTCCTTATTGTATTCAATTATCGTAGTAAGTCAATTCAACCGTAAATCAGCCCTAAATAAGGCAGCCGGTCACTAATCCCTGAGGAGTGCTCAACAAACGGACGACCACTTACATGCAATTTAGAGCATTTACTCAAACTCGCCTCGTCAGGGTTCCCGCTGTACGGTCCTCTGGACATCACAGCTAAAGACCCTGTGGGCCGTCGTTAAGATTCAAATCGTTCAAAAACTCTGATGATGTTTGAGGTGTTAAGGTCATTTGTGAACTAATCCGTGCATTTGAAGCGAAAAAAAAACAACTTCAGCTAATAACCGTCTTCCTCTCAAATCGGGAGCTTCAACATTGACGCTCCGACGTGCTTTGAAGTCGTCGCAGCTCTTCGTAGATCTAATGTCCAACCAGCGTCAGTTGGTATGCAATGCATATCTCGATGGTTTAATGTCTCTTTAAATCAATCAATTTCTTTAAAGGTCTTTTGCTGAACTGAGAGATTATTGGTGGCTAAGCTGGCATAATCTGTGTACCCAATCGTACGGCAGATTAACCGATGTAATTCTTATGAATAAATTATCATAGTAGTCTGTTGTAATGTAAATGACCCACATTAACGAAGAAGAACTTGTAGGTACATGCATGGGAATTAGAAATGGAATGGACGTTAAATGTAGAGTTTTGAATAATCAATATTTAATTATTCCTTGAGTTATTTAAAATTAAATGTAAACAGGTCCATAACCGTCACAGTTCCTTTATGAAGCCATGAAATTTACTGCCGACTTTGCAATTTGTAAAAATTAAAAATTTTTTTTACCATAATTCTGGCACACGAAATCCACATAAAACAAGAATGGATCGTATAAATCGTATTTCGGTTCCAAGACCAAGAACGCAACGGGATCGAACCAACAAACGTTAGAAACATAGACTAGGTCTTTGTAACAACCCACTTATGCTTTCCCATTGATCAGAAGCTCAATTTCCATACCCCCTCAATGTGCATTTGCTGTCCCCTACCAAAACAACTTTTCCACAGTGCCTAAGCCCATTAATCCACCAATAATATCCAATCTTACAACTGAGGTACAAAAAAATGTTTTTTTTTTCAACCCGCTCCACCTATACACTGCTAATACAAGTACTCACAAAACGAGAAAATTCACAAGCACTACCACAAGAAAATCTCATACAATTATTGGTACTTCCTCTTTTGCCGTTTGCACCATTCACTAATTAATTAGGTGATTCGGATGATACACGGTATTGACTCTCCCAATCACCGATCACACTATCTATGACAATATCCACCTCTATCTAGCATTCTTGACATGATAATTTCAACTCGGTCAGCATAGAAATTAAATCCAATTTCCACAGATTGCATTCTATGTGCATGAATAATAAGATTTTTCCCTCATCAAAACATTAGCCAATAGTAGTCAATTAAACCCACATATAGTTTTGCGACGAAGTGAAAAACGTGATTCGAACCTGCACTATGAAAAAGTCAGACCCAAGCTTCAACGCATCAAACTACGGACGCGGTGTAGACGAAGATATTCCAGCTGGTTACTGATACTGTCGGTTGCTACGTTTATTGCTCTAGTTCCGTTGATTTCTTTTTCGATCCTCTTTTGTACTGTGTACTATAGTGGAGTTGCACGTTCGTGTAGTTATCTATATCTCGTTCCAACTAGATAATATATTGCTACTCGGTCTTTCCTCCCTCAATCGCTTATCAAGACCTTGTTACCTGGTGGGTCAACATTCGAAAGTGGAATTTCGAACGACAATTTCATCGTACTCGGTGACGCTCATCCCACCTTCTTTACACTGAAGTCACCATCGAGGAGGAAGCAAAGTTCTTGGACAGATTATTTGACTATTATTTTCACCAAATCAGTGACACCACAGATTACCTGGGTACTCAACTGGACTTGATAATCTCACCTCCGCTGATGGATTTCCATCCATTGTTTGAGCTTAACCCACCGTTGATTTGCTCTGCCCTGATAGATTGCAAAATTTATTTTGGCGTCGGGGGCAGGAACTTCAATTTCCATCAGCTGAACGTTAGAGTTTTTAGTCGTCCGGAGAATTTTTTAATGTATGAAATCGTTAAAGCCAGCTCGAATTATCAAAATATTTTTACTTCTACCGCGACCTTATATGGGTAAGGCTCATTCATTTTTTCCTATGATTACTCACTGGTGCGCATTCCACGGCAGTCAAGAGACAAAGTTCCACAAAATGTCTGACATTATACCCCATATCATATCCCGCATGCTCCCCAACATGACTGGTTTGCGAGATACATAGATATATAGCGTTTGCGACGATAGTGAAAAGCGCGCGATTCGAGCCGACGCTATAACGGTTAGAATTACTAAAAGATAGAACCAAAGCTCAACGCATCAGGTCACTGCCGCCTGTACGAATTCGATTTCTACATTCGACTGATGTGGAAATGCTATATATATTATTGCTGTTGGTATATAATTAAGTTCATTTAATTATAACCCCCTATTGCAATCTCGTGTCGGTACATGAATATCCTTTACCAATATCAACGCATCACATACAAATACAATAGAATATTCCCACATGCAATAGATAACTAATTAAAATAAATTAAAACCCCTATTTCAAAATCACTAACATACTGCGCACAGCCATAGTCTCCCTAATTCCGTTTCCGCAAAACAGCAATCGCCTAAAAGGATATTGAATGGAACGACACGAGACTTCCTTCTTGTGACTTCAACAGTCAACGCGTGTGGTTAGAAATTAAAATAAAACGATCAAAAAATTAGAAGGTCCAGTTAGAAAAGAAATTGTAATTGTGTAATTGAAAGAAAATTAGAAAGAACAGACATTGTGAATAGAAAGAACAGTAATTGTTCCATTTAGAAAAGAATTGTGAAATTGAACAAGAAAAAATAATTTATGATTAAAAGAAATAAATAAATGAAAAAAAAAGAGAAAGGAAAACAAAAGGAGAGTTTTCATTGAGAACCACAATAATACCACTCCCATCTGCAGCAGAAGCGGAAGTCGCCCACATCAGTCCAAGCTCCTATCAAGTCAAATACGGGGTAAGTTTTGTGATCCAAAACCAATATTAATCGTTAATATATCTTTGACACTGTGGTATACGGCTTTAATGGATGTTCTTTTGGTGGTGTTGTTCTTCACTATTGGTCGCGTGTATCTGCTAGAAACGCCACAGGTATATCATGTCTCGTACATCGTATCACGTATATAGTATATCGCAAGTTATATGATATATGTCGTGTGTCATGTATAATACGGGTATATGGTACGAGCGACCGAAACCTTCGAAACGCCTACGATAGCGCTTGTAGCATGACTAATGCTCTGTTTTTAGTAAGCATCATTTCTCACCAGTTATCTGTCAATTTTCAATTTGTTTCATGTTTCAATTTTGTATGATAAATTGGGTATGAAAATATCTGCGAGATGGATACCACATTTGCTCTCAGCTGAGAACTTTTAAAGCGCATGCGTCGCAACCCCGAAGAGTTTCTGCGCAGATTTGTAACTGTCGATGAAACATGGATACACCACTACTCTCCCGAGGTGAAAGAACAGTCAAAACAGTGAATTGTTGAACTTGAACGGACTCCAAAGAAGGTAAAGAAGGTGAAATCAGCTGGAAAGGTTATTGGTACTGTGTTTTGGGATGGAGGTGGTATTATCTTCATTGACTATTTGGAAAAGGGACAGACGATAACTGGAAAGTATTATAGGTCATTATTAGGTCAGCTCAATGAGAAAATAAAAGAAAACCATCCTCATTTTGTAAAGACTTATTGACCTGCCCTCGTATATGTTATTTAGTCAGTCGGTGTGTGTCAAGAGGGGACGTGTCCGAAATTTAATTGCGGAAAGCACATCGACATGGCAAAAAGCCAAATAAAAATTAAAAGTAAATACGCAATTAAGTGTAAATAAATACAAAGCCCCCCAAAAGCATGATTCCTCTCCAAAAAATAATACTACGTATACTATGGAATATTACTTCCCAAAATTTTTATACTCAGTATTTAGTCAAAATAAAATATTGAGATTAATAGGTGGCTAAGAAAACAAAAAAAAGAAAGATATAAAAAAACAAAAATTAAATTCGTTCATCGTGAAAGTTTGGAAGTATGAGGTTCTTCTTCCAAAAAATAATACTTAAAAGAGAACAAAAGTACCTAAATTCACTAGACAAAAGATAGAGAAATTTTTCATCAAGAGAAAAAGTAAAATCAACATAAATAAAGTTAATGAAATGAAAAACAAGAATTAATAGTATTTATTGCTTTTTTCTCTATGAATGGAATTGGTAATTCTTGTTTGCATGTACACGTGACATGAACTTCAAATTTTTATTAATATAAATTAGTAATGGCCACCGAGGGAGAGCCAAAATAATCCGAGACCCAAAGGGCTGTCTGGTGACAGAAACAAACAATATCGTGACAAGATGGAAGCAGTACTTTGAAAACCTGCTCAATGTGCGCACCCATCAACCACAAATAAACGCACCAGACGTACATACAGCCGACCATCAGATCCCAGAGCCCTCTTTCGACGAGGTAGACGCAATAAACCGATTGAAAAACAACAAGGCTCACGGAATCGACTGCATACCGGCAGAGGTTGTGAAGCATGGAGGAGAGGCAACTGCTCGAAAGATCCACAAACTGATTAGAACAATATGGGATAAGGAAGTCATTCCTGAAGAATGGAAAACTTCAATAGTCGTCCTCATTTTTAAAAAAGGTGACAGATCTGACTGCAAAATTACAGAGGAATATCATTGGTCCCAACCTCATACAAAATACTAACAAATGTCATACTGGCGAGAATCGCACCGTACGCAGAAGACATATTGGGAGACTACTAATGCGGATTCCGTAGGAACCAGTCAACAAGCGACCAAATGTTCACAATAAGGCAACTACTGGAGAAGAAGTGAGAATACAAAGACGGTTCACCAACTGTTCGTTGACTTCAAAAATGCCTACGATTCAGTCACATGGCAAAGACTCTCCCATATTGTAGACGAGGACGGAATCCCGAAGAAATATGCCGCCCGCATTCAAATCTGCATGAACGAAAACAAAGGGCGAGTTAGAATGGAAAACGACCTCTCAGAACCATTTGAAATCCGGGCCGGACTAAAACAGGAGGATGGCCTCTCACCATGTCTTTTTAACCTAGTCCTCGAGTATGTCATCAGAAACGTACAAGACGACAACATGGCGGGATCATCCCTAAACGGGGTCACACAAGTGCTCGCATATGCGGATAACATCGCCGTTTTGGGCGATAATCTAGAAACTGTAAGTAAAAACAGTGAAATCATCATGCACGCGGCAGAAGAGGTGGGCCTAGAAATAAATGGAGACAAAACGAAATACATGATTATGGCGAGAGCAGGTGGACCTCAGAGAATGCACATAAACATCAGGGGCAAGATATTGGAAAATGTCAAAGAATTTAAATACCTGGGAACAACACTGACGGCCAGTAACGAAATGTCGAAGGAAATTAACAAAAGACTACACTCTGGCAACGCTAGTTGGCATGCAGTCAGTAAACTGCTGAAATCCAAACTGCTATCACGTAACATAAAACTCCGTGTGTATAGAACCATAATCATGCCGATTGTTCTACATGGATGCGAAACATGGGCTCTCACAAAAGGGGAAGAAAACAAATTCCGCGTATTCGAGAAAAAAGTTCTATGGGGTATCTTTGGCCGCAAATATGACGAGGAGGCAGGACAATGGAGGAAACTCCACAACCACGAATTGGAAGAGCTGTACCGCAAACCTACAATAGTGAGAGTAATCAAGTCGCGAAGATTAAGATGGGCCGGACACGTGAGGCGAATTGGCAACGATAGGACATCGAATTCTTGACGGTAAGCCAACGAGAAAGTGATCGACAGGGCGGCCGCGACGCAGACGGGAGGACCTCGAGGAGATGGGGGAACAATGATGGAGTCGAGTCGGTGAGGTTATGAACTTTCGGGTTCCTACAGGCCAATAAATAGTAGTAGTAATAGTAATAGTAACTGGCAAAAGATGCCCAACTACTTTCCCTAGCTATTTTATTGACGAGTGCTGCTACCTTCACGTTGAGGTCGGGAACTTTTCAGTCCACCGATGGATATATATACATATATATAGCACCACAATTTCGTGGCAAGCTAACCCTGTATAAAATATTACAGATTATAATGTGAATTTTGAAAAGTGCAATGCATAGTTTTTTTAACAGTAAACTGGCGTTTAGGTTTTTTTAAACCATCCAATCGTTTAAACCATTCATTTCTAAGAATGTTAAACAATTTGTACACTGTGCTTAATAGAATAGAGATCGTTTTCTACTCATGTAGAGATGATGCTGTAAATAAATCGGACTTTCTTTTACGAATTTCTTACTAAGATTTTTTTTTACCCCAATGCGATTACGACACGAAACACAAGCTAGTACCTTGAATTTTTCAGATACTAAATAAATTTTCAAACCCGGCCTGACAAATAACTTTCGCAAAGTACGTTCGATCGGTTTGAAATTTCAAACTGTATCTTCTTAAGTAGATGTAAGATAAGGGAAGTACAGACGATTATAAAAATGAATTGACATTTAAGTTTTTATAAACGTTCAAACGTTAATTTAAAAAAAAAGAGTTCAAATTCAAGTTGATTTGCGAAAAATGATTTTTTTAATGATGATGTGTACTTCTCTGCTGAATTTAATGTAGACTACGAAAAACAACTTTCTTGCCCTAGGTGCAGATAAAAAAATACTGTTCATCATGCCGCAGATCTAGTCCAAAACAAGAAAAGGTTCTGAATTGAATGTCTACACTGCCGACATTTTGGTAAAATAAATCGTGGTCCATACGTCAGTATATATATAACAAACTATTAAAATCTCATCTTGATTGCATTATTGCATTATAAAAAATAAAAAAAAAATAGGCGTAACACCTTAATAAATGTATCAATTCACATTTCTCCCATGACTAGAATGTAAAGCCCAAAAATGCTACAATATTCTACAAGCAACAGTGATCTCTAAGACTCTGATATTCCAGTTGGGATCAACCAGCGTCGCAATAGTTTCCCCCTAAGCCATCGTTGTTGCACTAGTCAAAAAAGAACTCGCATCCCATTTAACCGTCTCAGCACTGAGGATCGATATCAATCTGATACGAGTATAACATACGACCAACATACGTAAATTTTACTGCACAATTTTTCACTATCACAATCGAGCTTAAATCCTACTGCACACATGTGCGATATAATACAGATATATTGGACAATAAAACTATAGACAAAAGTATAAACTGTTTATCTTGTAAAACTCGGGTATTTTCTTACGTAAACTTATCGTAAAATGGCTGAACGTATTTTTACTATTGCTGAGTTTTATGATTATAATATTGTGCACGATTAATTTGAAAACAATTTGCCAGAGCCAAAGTCGAGTGTCATATAACGAGTTATTGAAATGGAAAAGTAGTGCTAGACCACCCAGGTTAGAGAGCAATCAGCACGTCGCCCAATTGTTCAAATTGGGGGTTTTTAATACCGGTTTCATGGCCAACTATAATCTCGCAAAATATCTACTGCACCTAATTTAGCTTGAGCACCTTTAAATTATAATATTAAGATTCGATAAGCAATACCCCTGTGGTAGTGCTGATAGTTTTTCAATTGATCACCCACATAAGCAGCTCCGAAGGCCCATTAGGCGCTCACTAAAGATCTTTTTATGCATCTAGAAATTGATTGAGAATTCTATTCAATGCATAGGACCATCTCTCCTTCATAGGCAGTCATTTGCGTTGAAAAACGCAATAAGCTAATCATGAGACATAACCAATCCCATCGTCTAGGAACGTGCTCCATTAAATAGTTCATAAAATGCAATCAGTGGCAGGTTATGGCCAGAATCAATTTCACCGATATGAAGGAACTAAACTCCTGGGACATGTGTTTTTTGCTCGACACTTTAAATGATTATCTTTCTAAAAAGGATAATTTAATGACTGTCACTCTAAGTCAGGACTGCATAAATTAAATAAACTGTACGTTGAAACGTACGAAATATATGTCAGTGGAATAAATATGAGAAGGCAATGGTAGGTTAATGCAACTTAGACTGATAAACGGGAACCCGGAATCGCCCTTGGCCGAGCCTTTAAGTGACAGTACATGTCGAGCAAAGTTACTTTTCGAAAGTTTTTTTTGAATTCTTTAATAAACAATATTTGAATTATGTTAAGTTCGTAATGGATGCTGGCGCTCGCGGCACTGAGAAGTCATACATTCGATAGGCCGAGTTTTAGGCCCTGTGGCGTTACGGACCTACCTCGAGTCCAGGTCCCCCCTAACATCCACTAATCCGCTTTCGTAAGTTTCCCCTCTCTACCTCTAAAAGGAAAACAAATCGCCAAGTAGTTAATTTGCATAAACTACTTTGTGCAAATTCTACTTGGTAGAAAAATAATAATAAAACGGCGTTGGCGCCGGATAAAAAACAACGGCAAATGAAAATATAATTGACATTCGACGTAAATCTTCGAAAATATACGCACGGGCTCGCGAGAGACAGCTGTTCAATTTCAATTGATGTTACTGTGATAGAAAATAACGAAGAATCAGAACCTCGATGGTCTAGCAACGGCTTCCACATAAAAGACAATTCTTTAATTAACGAACAAGCATCTTGTACAACAAACCATAATCAACAAAGGACCGAAGCTGAACAGGGGAACACCACACGGACACACAACAATAAATTCAAGTAAGTCTTTTCACTAAAGTATATACCTTCAATTAAATATATCTTAACAAATTGTGTGAATAATCATAACAATTTTGGCGCAGCCGGTTACCACCAGCTGAGATTTGCAAGGAATCTGTCGGGGATAGAAATCCAGTGGTGGGAACAGCCCCGAGGCTCTAACGTCCCTACGTCGACTAGCGGAACTACCGGCTAGGATATAAATAAGAACAAAAAGCCGTATAATAAAATAAAATAAATAAAAATATTGTTCTCCTTTTTCCCTTTTCGTTTTTCAATTTACAGGAGAGAGGACGAAATCAGCGTTGGGTAGAAAATTTATAAATATAATTTACCCAAATATTTTCCATTATTTCTGGTGTTCTGTTTACAGGTTTTTGTCTTTTCTTTCTTTCTTTCCTTTTCCACAGATACCTAGATTGGTTCTTACCCCTCATCGTTGGGTCGTTTGTTCCACAATCGTGTTGTTTTGTTCGCTACGGTTAATAGCGAACCACGATTAACATAATCCGAGTAGCCACTCCTTACGGAAAAGAACTCAACGCGCGTGTTATTGCCGTTGATGCAAACGAGGAGCCACGCAAGGAAACTATCCGCGGAAAATAAAACGAAACAACCCATTGGCGCTATGCTGGGTGCAGAAAAAATGTTGGACCTAGTCCAAAACAATGTGGCAGTCTTCAGTGGTCAGAAAGGACCTAACGCAGCGAGGGAATTACATAATTTCCTCGAAAGCTGTTACAGGACGCTAGACTGTTTATCAGAGGAGGCCACACGCGTCATACGAAGAGTTACATTCAAAACTCTCTCGTATGCGACAATCCCGCACAGAGGATGCCGCAGATTTTACGCACCGCATAACGCAAGCAGTAACGGACTGCAATGAGGCGGCAATACGTAAGTATTGGCATACAAATAGCATAGCGTTCGCCTTCCGGACCGAAAGACTAGCAAAATCGGTTCTGATGGTAGGGAACAGGAATGACCAACTAAGACATCTGATAGTGAAATCAGAAAAGGACTCCCTAGATGGGATTATTGCTAGGGTTCTCGAACTAGAGAAAACCGAAAATGAGATGAGGAGCGAGAGGGGATGGTATAGTTTGGAAATACCAACGAGGTATCCTAACCAGTCACCTTCGCTTGAAAGGAACGACAGATACCATGCCCCCACTTCATCAAATAGGTCCGTGCTAAAAAAACAATCCATTTTACGATTGGGGGGATGAACAGGATCCCCCAGAGTAAACAAATAGGGTTTCAGATAGGACCTACAATCTCTCTGCGATCGTCGAAGTGTGTAGACGCGTCCTACCACTGCTTTTGAAAAACAAAAGAGAAAAGAAAAATTAAAAGAAAACACGTGTGCGCGTGCAGACATAAATGTGTGACCGTCATTAGGAACGGTCTGTGGCCGAACAATAGTGTATCGTGTATAATATTAAGTGGAAAATTTTGTGAAATTTTTGCGCGACATTTTAAAATTTAAGTAAAATTGGTAAACCAAAACATAAAATCAGCGACCGCATCCGGAGTTTGCGTTCGCAGATGCTGGTCAGCGGCCCCAGTACTGCCGAGCTACCTAAAAAACGAAAGAAAAAAACTGCTCACAGTCCTCTGAACGCACCGAAGAAAGTAGCTACAATGGCTACTCAACTAACAACGGAATACCACAAAAAATACGATGACGCGATGGAAACAATAAGGATACTAACAGCCCAAATGGAACAACTACAAGAAAAAATTCGCTCTCTTCAAGCGCAAACCAAAACCAATGTCGACGTTCCCATGAAGGAAGTTCCTCCCCAACCCATCTCATTAACATTGAACAATAACCCATCATCATCGAATATCTCGCCACCGCCCCAAGATACCCACAAACCAGAAGACCACTGGCAAACAGTTGGACAGAAATCTGCAAATAAGGTGAGACCACCCCCAATCTATATTAAAAATCCTAATAGTACCAAAGAAGTCATCAAGACGCTTGAGAATGCCCTTGGACACAGAAATTTTACCACGGACTCAAAAGGATCTTCGATCTCTATCAAGACGATGACTCTAACGGATCACAACATGGCAATAAGAAAACTCTCAGAGAACAAACACGAGTTCTTCACATTCCAGCATGCCCAGATAAAACCAAAAACATTCATCATAAGGCACATTGATCCAGCATGGACTACCGAGGAACTTACACTCGAAATCTTGAGGATATGCCCGTCAATGAAAATCCACAGATTGGACTACTTTCAAACCCCACACATGAGGGAGAATAATATTAGGAGCTTGCGAATCATACAGATCCCACCGAACGGTGATGTCACCCAACTTAAACAAATAAAATATTTGTTCACACACAAAATCACGATCGAGGAGCCACATAAACAGAGCATTCTCCATTGCAAAAGGTGTCAAGGATCAGGACACCTAGCAGTTGCGTGCCACCTAAGTGCACGATGCGGAAAATGTGCCGAACAGCATATACCAGGAGAGTGCAAAGTGAACCCGCCTGGCACAGAACCATCAATAATTCAGCAAACAAACGCCGATGGATCAACATCCACGAAAAAAATTACCATAACTTGCTGTAACTGCGGAGGCCCACATCCAGCTAGTTTTTCACAATGCCCCGAAAAGCTACGGATTCTGGAGAGACGTTCGTTACACACGGTAACTAATACGGCCAAACCAGCTGCAACGAAACCCTTATCACCACAACCATCCCATCTCAGGGGGTCAGGAACATCATATGCAGAAATTACGAAAAGTTCCCGTAGCTGCCCGAAATCTCAACAACCCAACCCCAACGTTCTCAACCTGGATATCTTGGGATACATCAGGAGTCTGGAGACACTACTACCAACCTTAAAACACAGTTCCGAATTGGAAAAAAAGGTCAGATCTTAAATTTAATAACTTCCCACATCCTTTCCCTTAATGTATAACTTAACCCTTATCTGCCTCAACTCAGAGTCCATTTATTCCCACACCCGTAGACAACACCTCCGACTGTTTGTTGAAAAGTTCTCCCCAGATATTCTTCTGCTTTCAGAAACTTGGCTGAAATCCACTTCTCGAGTCTACATACCTAATTACACATTTGTGTCCAACCCACGAACCTCTGGCCCTCATGGAGGTACTGGAATCCTAATACATAAAAAATTCCAATTTGCTGAGATTAGATTTGCTAATATAACTAGTGTCGAATACACGGCTGTTAAACTTTTCTGCCGAAATAATAAAGTACTGGTCTTGTCCTCCATATACATTCACCCTTCTCGTGAACCAAACTTCCCTAGTGCAGACATCTCACAAATAATCCAACAGTCTCTGCCAGCACCTTTCATAATAGGAGGAGACTGGAACGCACGACATACTGCATTTAATGACATCAAATGCAACAAATACGGCTGTCAACTCCTTGATCTCCTCCGACTTCATCCATATGTCTACGCAGACTGCCCGTTGCAACCTACTCGAATTTGCAGCTCAACCAAGTCAACAATCGATTTCTTCCTAAAGTCTACAGATAGCTATTCATCTAATCCTCCCACAGTGTCCTTCACATTCCCTTCGGATCATGGCTCTGTCCACACCTCGGTTCAAATCCCCTCGCTTGAACCACTCTACACTCTGAATCCTATTCCAAATTTCACCAAAACAAACTGGAAAAAAGTCAATAAGGATATTGCTGCTAGCTTTTCAAAATTTTCTTTACCGGAATCTTCTAACCTGCCCCCTACACAAATTGACCAAGCAGCGGCCCAAATAGAGCAAATACTGGGAAATGCTCTCTTCAGCCATACTCCCACTATCGTTCCTCATAATCACTTAGGAAAACCCCTACCCAACCTACTCATAAAATTATTACGTATAAAAAAACAACTCCGACGAAAATTGCACACTAGCTACTCACCTTTTATTAAACAACAGATCCAGCTATTGACCTCCCTGATAAATGGACAACTAAAAGTTTTCACTAATCAGACCTACACATCCACCTTAAACAGTATCAAACCAAATCGCGATCTATTTAAAAACATAAACAGACTAACGGGTCGCAAACTCAAGCCTCGAACAGATTATCTTATTCACCCAACTAATAATAACATCGTCCAGTCGGACACTGATATAGCAAACTGTCTCGCTGAACATTTCTGCAAAGTCCATAAGCAAAACGATACCCTCCCAGTAACAAATTTCCACGATACCGTGAACGATTACATTCCACGCTCACTGGAGCCATCCCTCACACCATTTATTACTGAATTCACCGAAAGCAATAAAGCATCACACCCCGTAGGAATCGACACATTCCTAAGCCTTGAAGAACTATCCGAAGTCATTACTTCACGTAACAATAAAAAATCGACTGGCTTAGATGGAATCCCTAACCTCCTATTCAAAAGACTCCACCCAGGCAACTTGCTCCCGATTCTCGTTCTTCTCAACCACATAATAAACGCTTCACATTTCCCTAAAAGTTGGAAAGCAGCGGTGATCGTCCCTATTAGCAAATCTGGGCCCTCCAAGTACCCGGATAACTTCCGTCCGATATCGCAGCTAAACTCGCTTAGCAAGATTCTTGAATGTAAAATCTACAAAAATCTTCTCTCATTTGCCAGGGATAACTCCCTCATTCCGAACTCTCAATTTGGCTTCCGCTCACAACACTCCACTTGTCATGCTCTCTTAAAACTGACACATGATGTGACGACCCACCTCCAAAACCAATCCCCAACGGTATGTGTCTCCCTAGACATAGCTAAAGCATTCGACTGTGTCTGGATCGCAGGACTGTTATACAAACTTCATTCAATGTATGGATTAAACATCCACTCCACAAAACTTCTCGCTTCTTACCTCTCTGATAGAAAGTTCATGGTGAAAATAAACTCAACTCTCTCGACACCTTATAGCATAACCGCAGGAGTTCCTCAAGGATCCATCCTCGGCCCACTACTATACCTTCTTTATACATCAGACGCACCGCAGCCACTGTTACCCAATACAACAATGCTCAACTATGCCGACGACACTTTAATTTATTCGAGCAACAAGCTTGTCAAGGAGGCAAGAAACTGTATTAACAGATATCTCCCAATCCTGTCAGCCTACTTTACCAAGTGGAGAATTCAACTAAATCCAACCAAAACTCAGCTCATAGTTTTTAAAGGCAGAAACGCGAGTTGTACAAACAACACTATTCGCTGCCATAATAAAATCAGAATTAAAATAAATAACAATATAATTAAACCCTCCAAAACCTTAAAGTATCTAGGTATAACCTTTACCAACAATCTGTCATTCTCCGCCCACATTAAAAATACGATTCGTAAAGCCACAACCCAACTGAACCTCTGCAGAAAAGTCATGTACAAACCGAATGGTCTCTCTCCCAAAGTCAAATCACTTATCTACAAACAAATAATCAGACCCACTCTCACATATGCATGCCCGATATGGTACCATATCACACCCGCCCAAATGGAGAAGCTACGCATTTTCGAAAGGAAATGCTTCAGACTTATCACTGGCCTCAACCGACATCCTAACTCCCACAAATATTACAACAGTAGTTCGCTCTACTATGCCGCTAATATTGAACGTATAGATCGACGCTTCCTCGAGCTGTCCATCAAATTTATCGAAAATCTTCCCAATAATCCCAATCCGATAATAAATGCGCTCACATCGACTCCGTCAGACAACCGAACTGCCTACCCGAACTGTCTCCACACCAGAACCCTCTTCACCTCTGGCAGGTTGGTCAACAACTCCAATGAGATCGTATACCACAATACTGAACTCTCACCTCACCAGTTTAAATATTGTAATATACAACCCTTCTCTAATATCTTGCGTTTCAACGACCAATCGGAAAGTGTTCCCCCAACCCATATCCCCGACTCATAGTACCCACCCTAACCCAAATTCCACCCATCAACCACTATACCTCCCGCCCCACCCTATTCTAACTTATTGTAATAATAATAGATTTAATAATTAGATAAGCTAGGCTAAGCTAAGTTAAGTTAAGTTAAGCAAATTAGTTATAGGTTAAGTAAATAATTACATCCTGGTTTTCTGACCTTTTCCAGGAATCCCCACCTACTCCTATCTTGTCCACCCATGAAATATATAACTTTATAATAATGTTTGAAAAATGTACTAGCAAGTATGTGTAAACGATTAAAGCTAAGATAATTATAAGTTATCTGTATTACTTATTGTAACAAATCATTTATGGTCAATAAATACAGAAATGTAAAAAAAAAAAAAAAAAAAAGATAGGACCTACGGGGATACTCGACCAAACCCCCAGGAATCGAGGCAAAGGCAAAATAGGCCTACAAACGATGCGTCTCAGGTAGTAGGGACACAGAATAGGAACACTAACAATAGGTTCCCAGAAAGATCTCACCCTGTTACACGCCCACAACCTGGGAAAAATCCATTTAGGTCAGGAACATCCCCGCATTCTTCCAGAAGACCAACAGGGTCTAAGCCAAAGAAGCCCGCAGTAGCACGACACCTTCAACGAGGCGGAGGTGATTATTACAGTGACTCCTCTAATCAAAGCAGGGACAAACGTGCACCACACCTATGGGTTGCACGCATGACTTGCACTTTCTGCAATAGGAATGGGCATTTGTACGACGAATGCCTTCGACGCCGAAACACACCGTTGTGTACGAAATGTGATCGATATGGGCACGATGCCCAAGACTGTCGGACACTAAGTACACAAATAAAGGCGGATAATCTCGAACTTACACAACCAAGGTCACAGAACAATGATTCTCCCTTATTTACGCCGAATGTCAATTATATTTTCATTTGGCGTTGACGTTTATTTTTTATCCGACGCCAACGCCGTTTTATTATTATTTTTCTACCAAGTAGAATATGCAGAAAGTAGTTTATGCAAATTAACTACTTGACGATTTGTTTTCCTTTTAGAGGTAGAGAGGGTGTTTTTCCGTGGTCGTTCTTTACTCGACCAGGACAGCCAAATTCCATCAATCAAAAAAGAGGTTTTTAATTGCAGCTATTCTTATACATTTATTCACACTTTAATCCAATTTAAAAATAAATACAATTTCAACTTCATTTAATTAAACTAAATTCATTTAATTTGATTTGCCACTTCAACGGCCACTTTGAATAACTTAAAGGGAACAACAAAAAAACTGATTTTACTTGCACCAGAGTAAAAACGAAGAGGCAATTGTCTCCATGCGCCCGTTAATATACCTCGTAATCCATAGTTCCCCGTTAATGTCATCCGATCGAAAGCCCCGTGCTATCGAACAGCACATCATCGTAAAAAACGGTTGTATCGTACGAGTGCCTTTTTCCGTTGCAATGTTGATATTAATAATTTAGCAAAGAAACGAAGTATACCTTTCGGCGATGGAATTGTCGTGTTGTTGCTTCGATGGTGGGTGAATTGACTATTTAAAATTGTGGTGAATCGGTTCTCCTTTTGTGACATCGCTGAGAGATCGATTCATCCCTTGTTTTAATTGTTGGTGCTTGTGCTGTGACAGAGGGGAAATTTACGAAAGGGGATTAGTGGATGTTAGGGGGGACCTGGACTCGAGGTAGGTCCGTAACACCACAGGGCCTAAAACTCGGCCTATCGAATGTATGACTTCTCAGTGCCGCGAGCGCCAGCATCCATTACGAACTTAACACAATTTAAATATTGTTTATTAAAGAAGTCAAATAAAAACTTTCGAAAAGTAACTTTGCTCGACATGTACTATCGCTTAAAGGCTCGGCGAAGGGCGATTCTGAGCTCCCGTTTATCAGTCTAAGTTGCATTAACCTATCAGCTCCGGTCCTTTGTTGATTATGGTTTGTTGTACAAGATGCTTGTTCGTTAATTAAGGAATTATCTTTCACGTGGAAGCCGTTGCTAGACCATCGAGGTTCTGATTCTTCCTTATTTTCTATCACAGTAACATCAATTGAAATTGAAGAGTTGTCTCTCGCGTACTCGTGCGTATATTTTCGAAGATTTACATCGAATGTCAATTATATTTTCATTTGCCGTTGACGTTTATTTTTTATCCGACGTCAACGGCGTTTTATTATTATTTTTCTACCAAGTACAATTTGCAGAAAGCAGTTTATGCAAATTAACTACTTGGCGATTTGTTTTCCTTTTAGAGGTAGAGAGGGGAAACTCACGAAAGGGGATTAGTGGATGTTAGGGGGACCTGGACTCGAGGTAGGTCCGTAACAGTGGTAGAAATACGGAATTAGGTGCGTAAGCGATTCGATTGATTTATGGTGACTTATATTCCAACCAAGAGACACTGCTATTATTAAATATTCATCCCGAAGGTTTTGAGAAAAAATGTCAAAAAAATATTATACAGAAGCGATACATTGTTCTATCTTATTAAAGTATCATCATTTAACACACTATCGGCGGGTAACACCATGAGCTTTAATCACACGTGTAGTGAGCGAAAATTAGTGAAGTATGAAATAAGTGCACTTTTTAGAAAACATGTGATATCTAATAAAATTAAAAACAGGCATCACATAGTATTTCATAGATGTAGATAAAATTTAAAAAAAATTAAATTTTTAGTTTAATTTTCTATTACCTCATTTAATGTATAACATGGACCAAATAATAATTGTAAATTTTTGAAAGTTCCAAGAGCTCTTGTTGTAAGAGAAAAGCGTAATAATGTGTAGGAATATTTTATTATTCAGTTTCTTATACGAGGGTTGCCTCTTATGTTTCGGGATTTGGCAACCCTAGCGTTGCAATCCGGCAATTGACAGCTCTGTCGTAAAGTTGGACATTTTTGAGGTTATACGCACTCAGAACGTTTTGACATACGAGCGCTATTTGTGTTGTTTACAGTAACTTAAAAGATTCATCTCGGCCCAAAAATGGAATTAAATCGTCAACATTTTCGTGCGATTATTTCTTATAACTTTCGGCGTGGATTAACTCCGCAAGAGTGCATGGATGAACTTAATTCAATTGTTGGCGATGAAGCTCCATCAAGGACCAGTGTTTATCGATGGTATGGTGAATTCAATCGTGGTCGTAGTTCACTCCAAGATGAATTTCGTGAAGGTCGTCCAAAATCAGTTGTTGTTCCGAAAACCATTGATGCTGTGCGCGAACTGATATTGGAAGATCGTCATGTGACCTATCGTGAGATTGAGACAACCTTAGGCGTAAGTGGGACCAGCATACATTCAATATTGCATAAACATTTGACTGTCAAAAAAATTTGTTCGCGTTGGGTCCCACACAATTTGTCAATCGCCCAAAAGAAGGCTCGTGTCAATTGGTCGAAAGAAATGCTCAAAAAATACGGTCGCGGTGCTTCGAAACACGTCTATGACATCGTGACAGGTGATGAATCGTGGATTTACGCGTATGAGCCCAAAAGTAAACAGCAGTCGACTGGTGTGTTTCAAGATGAGCCAAATCCAACAAAAGTTGTTCGCGCACGAAGCACTTCCAAGCAAATGGTCGCCTGTTTTATTTCGGAAAAACTGGACATGTCGCAACCGCACCACTAGAACAACGCAGAACAGTCAATTCTGAGTGGTACACAACCATTTGTTTGCCAGTTGTCTTCCAAGAAATCAGGAAAACCAACCGCCGAAGACGGATCACTCTTCACCACGACAATGCGAGCTCTCACACATCGGCTGCGACAACTGCATTTTTGAGCACCCAAAACATCGATTTGATGGGTCATCCGCCGTATAGTCCTGACTTGGCACCGAATGACTTCTTTTTATTCCCGTACGTAAAAAACAAACTGAGAGGTCAACGTTTTTCGACACCTGAAGAAGCGGTTGCTGCATTCAGAATGCATGTGTTGGAGATACCTCAATCAGAGTGGCAAAAGTGCTTCGACAATTGGTTCAAACGCATGCAAAAGTGTATAGATCTTCATGGGGAATATTTTGAAAAACAATAAAGTGATTTTCGATGATCAAAATTTGTTTTTGTTCTCTAATCCCGAAATATAAAAGGCAACCTTCGTATAAGCATGTGAATCACCCATACTGCTTGTATTGCGAAGGCAAAATAGAAAATGCGGAACACATACTCACAGAGTGTGTGAGATTCGAGACCACACGGACGATTTTGGAGAGACATGTGAGACGGACAGTTATTCCGGGAAGAGTAATAGAATACATGCTGAGTTCGAAACAGGCATGGTCCTTAGCAAATGATGTTCTATGTAACAGGTAAACTCCGTCCCGTCCCGCGATGGAATATCTAAAAGAAACTTCCGCTGGGATCAACGGGAATATGTGCCTGGCGGGAGGTGTTTTTTGTCGGTAAAAGTCCGGCATGTCTCTGGATCCGTCTGGAGGTATCTTTTGAAGATTCTCATCTTCCTACCAAAAACAAAAAAAAAACAAAAAACAACAAAAACCCTGGATAGCTACTTTGGCACCCGCCAAGTAGTGAACCAATGCATGTAGCGACATCCTGAGAAAGGTTGGCCAACGGCTACTGACCTTGCCCAAAAAAACAAATTATTATGGACAATTTAACAAGTCTCGGATATGGACCGGATATCGGTGGAGGGACTTGCTAAATAAGGCCAAGACCGAATCCCGGTTGTAGTGCCGATGATGATGATGATGATGAACATACATATTAGGACCTACGTCAAAATCATTAAAAATAATATTTTTATCACACTATAACTTTAACTCGGAATCCCTCGAAACTGCATTTTTAAAAACTCCTCTTTCTGTAGCTCAAACATTTATTAATCGATCTGAGTGAAATTTCGGGAGGTTTGTGCCTATATCATTATTGGAAGGGTGTACTTAAATTTTTAACTATATAGCGTAAACAAATTACTTCTTTAGAGTAAAAATTCTCAAGAAAACAACCAAAAATTTGAACTTTTGATTGAAAAGCCCATTGAATTTTTACATTTGTACTTTTTTTATCATTTTATGGGTGTATGTAAAATACATATCTTTCCTGTTTCAGATCGATAGTAAAACTATAACGAAAGCACAGCTTTTCGATGTCACTTTGTAAATAAACAGTGTTTCTCAACACTTAAAAGTTGTAGAAAATAATGTCAAAATTTTAAAATGATGTTGTCAGTTTATCACCTTTAAAAAAATTAAAACTACTTATTCTCGAAAGTCGCAAAGGATTCTCTTTTTTGGCAGATTTTCTACCGCCTGCAGGAACGTGTAGTATTTTTTATTTTGTGTCGGGAAACAGTTGCTCAAAGGTGTGCCAATGGTCGTGGCGAATGTTATATCGGTCGATGCGAAACTCTCGTTTCATTGCAACGGCTCATCACAAAAACTCAATACTGCTTTGGACTATGATGTATGCTTAGATCTGCAATGTATGAACAACTGTAAATATGTCTTCGTAGCAGCTGTCCCACAAAATACCTGCGAAAGCCCGGCTCATTTCTCACAGTAACGAATGTTACGCATCTCTCACACCATAAATCCCACAGATAAAATATCATCCGAGAGTATTGAAGCCACTGGTAGGGCCGTGGACGATAATCGAAAACGTGACCTTGAAGAAATTAGATGACGAAGCGTGGAGGGAACACGGGGTAGGGAACACGGGGTAGCCGAGTCAATGGGGTCATGAGCTTCCCGGTTCCTACAGACAAATAAGAAGTAAGTTTTAGTAGAGAATATTGATGGTTCAAAGACATGAAAAAACAAAGAAACTCAACAGCCTCCTAAAAATAAGGTCATCGCAAACTTAGTACGAAAGGTAAGCAAGATGATTCATAAATGGTACAGAAGTGTATCTTAATCAGACATGACTCCGAATAGCTTAACAAAAACGAGTTATAGATTTTCTTTTGTAAAACTTGTTACATTTTTATATCATATGCACACAAAAGAGATTTTCTGATGCCCTTAAACGTCAGAACACAGCTCGGCGGAAGTCGGCGGAAAAGAGTATTTTCCAGTAGTTACAACAACATCAAAGATTTAAAAAAGTTGATTTGTATAATTTAGAATTCTCACGCAGTGTGTTCCTAGATTTGATTGTTTTTTTTTTCTTATTTTGCTTATGTGTCATTGAGTTAAATCAGAATACAAAGCGGTTCTTAACACTATCCTATCGCGAAGCAAAATTGTCATTATGAGTATAAGCAGGTAAGTCGAATGTAAACGATCCTATTATGCGCACGTCAACTTGTGTAATATGATCAATACTCTGAGGGATGAACCTGCAATTGGCAGAAATACAAGCGACAACAGTATGGTGATATATTATCAAATTCGCGTGCTAAAAATTAATGATAAATAACATGCAAAAAGAAATCAATACTTTTAAACAGGAGCTCAAATCAATCTCGCCAAGAAAGAAAATGATGGAAATTTACGTGATAATTAGACCAAAAAAATCGGTCGCAATTACTAAAAACCTTAATCATGTAGTCCGACAATATGAATATTCTATAAACTCCCTCATGCAAAACGAAGGAACGAATTGAAAACAATACACCTTAATCAAAATAAATGGATGAAAAGGAGATCATGTCCCAAGAACTTATCAACCATGTGTAGTAATATTAATTAATAAAACTCCTGAAGGCTGTTTCTACCACAGGTCAAGCCCAAAATTAGCATACAGTCCAAAGCAGTACTCAACAATGAGTTAAAACTACGGTGTTAAGTGATGAAGACAATCGTAAATCCGAACGAGTATAGAAGTGCTATATTTAGAGCAAAAATACAGCAAGCAGTTGTTCAGTAGATTGGAATTTCACACTTAACAAATCACATATGACGGATACCTCAGATTCGAGATACGCCATCTACAGTATGCACAAATAAAAATATATTGAAACAAGATTTGCAAATAATACTTGTAATAACAAATGCTATCTCTCGGTAAAGTAGATGAGCAATTAGACGCCACCATTAATATAAAATGACTATAAGTGGGGCGATTCATCATCGGCACGACAACCGGGATCCGGTCTTGGCCTTATTTAACAAATCTCTCCACAGGTCCCGATTTCGAGGCGATGTCATGCAGTTTGGCACTCCCAGGAGTGCCAGATTTGACACCATCAAGAACCACTTGAATTGAACAGTCAGAAAGATAGTCTTTCATCCATTGGATGGGGGAATTGTCCACACCATATGAAGGTAATTTTGATAAAAGAGCTGGATGCCAAACTGTGTCGATGGCTTTCGAGATATCCAGTGCAATAACCTTGTTTTCTCCGAAGTAGTGGATGGAATGGCTCTACTTTACGGTAAGGTACGCCATCAAATCTCCTGTGGACCTGTTGCTACGAAAGCCATATTGGCGGTCATTGAGGAGCTGATTTGATTCCAGATATTTCGAAAGTTGACGGTTAATCAGTGCTTCCATTACCTTCGAGAGAATAGAAGATTTTTTTTTTTTTGCACTAACGCGCGCACAAAAGGGAATTTTGAATTACCCTTAAATATTAGTGCTATGGGTCGATAAGTAGAGAGGGACGATTTGTCGCCCTTTTTGGGAATTGGCTGAATGTTCGCTGATTTCCATCTATTTGGGAAACGGTCAGTAGAATAAGACAAATAGAAAAGTTTCCGCAGTGGTTTAGCGAGTAAAGGGGAACATCTCTTCAAGAGAAGGGGGGGAATGCCATCAGGGCCAGCGGATTTGTGTGCGTTCAGCTCCTTGAGTGCCCGGGAAACAGTACGCGTTCTGAAGCGAATCTGGCTCATGATGTGCTGCTTATGCTCAAATTGCGGCGGAACTAATGTGGTATCAGGCAGCGTTGAGTTGACTGCAAAATGTGCAACAAGTAGATTCGCTCTCTCTATTGCACTGATGACTGGTCTGTCGTCGACTATTAGCGATGGAATGGATGAGGAGACCGAGTTTTGGATGTTCTTCACAAATGCCCAGAAGTTTCTACTACCTGTGGGAGAGTGTAGTATTTTTTGCCTCACTCTCTGGTCATGCAAGAACTTTGCGCGTTGAATATACGCATTGCAGTCATTTCTATCTCTTTTTAATCTTTGCCGGTTTTCCTCAGTATTGTTTGTTTTATACAACTTAAATTAAAAAAAAAAACTTAAAAACTTAGCCTTAATGGCTTCTCTGCACCCGGAATCGAACCACATATTTCTCTTGGGTTTGATACTCTTTACCCTGTGTGGAATAAAGGTCCGCATGCCAAGTAGAATCGTGTCTGTCAATATGGCCGCTTTAGAGTCAACATCGTTATTGAGGAAAAAGAACGACCAATTTAACTCCCCAAAGAAGTCGTTCAGATCTTCCCAGTTGGCTTTCTCACAGAACCATACTGTTCTTCTCGGAGTTTTCTCGTTAGCGTTGCTGTTGGTTAGGGGAAATTTAGCTGACACGACACAGTGGTCTGAAGTGCCCAAGGGCGAAGAAATTTCAATTGTGTATTTGTTTGGGTGGGAGGTGAGAAACAGGTCCAGTGTGTTGGTGGAATGGCCATCTATATCTGGTACCCGTGTTGGCTCATCGACAAGTTGAGTCAAACTATTTGAATCAGCAAAGAGCTGGACAGTTTGACCTTCAGGTGTAGTGTGTGCGGAGTGGCGAACCCGCTGAGAGTTATGCACATTAAAATCACCCACAATAACGATTTCAGTGTGCGGATATAGGGTCAAGATCTTATCGATAGAATCAGATAGAGCATGAAATTCGTTAAAGGATGCGTTTCTATCCTAATTTGGGCTTCTGTACAGAAAGCAGTAATGCATGATATGCTTGCGAACGTGAAGTTTTGGCTACGAGAAATTAATCTCTGGATTGAAGGGGACGCCATATTGTGGCAGAAGCTGATAAGCAATATCACTTCGTATGTATGTAGCTAGACCACGATGTGAAAGGAACAAAGGCACCAGGTTATAACCGAGTATAGTAAAATCGGAAATATCTGTATTAGTTATTACCTGAGTCTCGCTAAGTGCAAGTATTGCTTGTTTCTGGTTACCGACGTGGGCAGACACAGGGGAGAAATTGCATTTTAGGCCGCGAATGTTACACAGATCGACGTCAAATTCCCGTTCTATTGAAGTAGCCTGACACAGAAAACCAATACGGCCTCAGAAAAGGATGCAAATCCGATCCGGCGAGAGATAAGCGAAACCGACATCTACAGGTGTTATGCCTTTGTAGTAGGTGCCCCACTAGATCCCTGCCGAAATCCAGGTCACATCCCTTTTGTGACGAATATTACGCCACTCAAAACACCAAAAACCCCCCCAAGATTATAAATCAATCGAGATTTTCGAAGCCTGAGGGATGTAACAGAGGTGCGAAAAAGAGGAAAAACAGACACACGGAAAGGAAAGGGTATGAGTTTTCCCGCACTGTACACTTCCACACAATTTTCACACTACAACGCGAATCCCATAAATATGACTGCACTACACTCGGACGCGTTTGTGGTGATCCGTTTGTTTACTTCGGATCCTACAGAATACTTGACGCGCGAACCGATAATGCAATGGCTCAAGGGGAAAAATTTCAATCCAGAATGTGGTGAGCTCATATGGCCATTCTACAAAAAAGTAATACAATATAATACAATAACATTTAGAATTCTAAACATGTTTTATCTATCGATTCCAACAATATTTATTGGTTTGTTTCCTGCGCTCAAATAAAAACTCGATTCGGTCAAAAGTATTGTCTTTAAACCCTGAAACTTCTCGACAGAATGCGTTACAAGAAAGTCAAATGTAAACCCGTTTTCGATGAAAAATCATTTGGGCCGAGGACACTACAACTGATTTTGGAAAAAGGTCTAAGTTGCAAAACTGCTCTACGGAGTACACTATAAAAAATAGATAAATATGTAAACCCGTTTTTGGTACCGCACAATAGAATTAAGCGGAACTCTGCCAAAAGCTTTTTCTATCAAATTCGCAAGACTTTTCGATAAAAGAAATAAATGCAACAAAGATTGTTGCGGATTCACAATTATATGCTCGGCGAGAATCTAGTACATCGTCTAGTACTCTCCCCGACAAATATTCACCACACCTGCCGGCAACACGATGACAGTGCATGAGAAACTGTCAATTCTAACGTTCATTGTTTACTGCTTTTGGTGCTCGATTTCCAACTTTCTGCAACTGTCAATACTGGCATACTGTTTTGGTGCACGATCAATGGAAGGAAACTTGTTTTGGATTTTTAATGCTGTGATAGTTGTGACTTAGAGGATAGTTTAATTAAAGTTTCATAATGAACTGAACCAACGAACGTTTTTATTGTTATCCTGTTGTAATTTTGCTTAATACAACTCATGTCAACGGTGCAGTTAGTGTATAGTGCAGAAATATACCAAACATCCAAACTGACTAATTTGGCCGACGTGATTTTTGCACTGCATCGAGCAAAGGCCAATGTGATCATCATTGAAGAACCTGTCGACCCTAGGCGAAGTTCTACAAAAAAGGTATTACTGTTCCTTTGCATGTTAACCTATTTGTTTAAGGCATCGTTGATCCGGACGCCATTGCGTCATTCCTCCTTTATCCCACCGTGCTCTTCGTTCGCTATTCCCCGACGACATTCCTCGTTCGGCGGAACACCAATAAAGGATCTCGACCGACGACATTCCTCGTCCGGCACCGAGATAACGCACAAAGATAAACAAAAATCTGCTTTTGGACAAAAGTCTTTTAGAGAGAGGGCACAAACAAAATCTGTCAGAATTCAGTAAAGGGTTCTTTCCTTAAAATTCACTGTTTTTTTCGGTAGTACACTATAAGAGACTTAAATATAACCCCACTTTTGACCAAACATTTTTTAGATACAGAGTGTAGTGATCCTAAATCACTACCCTTTCCCAATTACCTATAACCCCAATCCAATTCCCATAGTGAACCATGTGAGCGACAAGTTAAACCAAAAGTTAATGTGTCGCACATTGATTCAATTTCCAAGTATCTTACACTCCAATCCAATTAAATCATATGCACGATAAATTTAAACGAAAGTCCATTTGTCGTGCATTGATTCAATTCCCTATAACCATTGAAATTATGAAATGCCTAATTCTAAATGCATTTCATAATTGCTCCTTCCGGGAATTTATTCAAGTAAATTCCTATACACTTCCCAGAACCCTATTCCAATTGAAGCACACAAAATCTTATTTGTGCTTTTTGGAATTCTTAAATAAAATTTTATCCAATCTCTGTCATCACAGAGTATAAAAGGGCGGCACGTTTTGGATTCGAGATCAGTCGGACTCCAGAGGCAAACGCAACGGCCAAAAGTAAAATTAAAACTAAATAAATAAAATAATGAAATAAAAACAAACTTAAAACTACTTTGATCTTGGACACGAGCCAAAAGACCCGGAAGCCCTGCCAACCGCGGTAAGCAAAAAAATAATAAATAACAAAATATAACCCTTAACAAAGGTATCACAAAATAAAATTATTCAGAATTCGGTCAAAGGTTATTTCTTTAAAACACCTAGGACTTCCTGAGCCCACTGTAAGTAAGATAAACATAAACCCCCCGCCAAAAACCTTTTTACTGATGGTAGCTCAATACACAATTAATCTGATTTAACAGAACATGCTTTTAAAAAAATAAACATAAACTCTTTTCGGCCACTAATCTTTTGAACAAAGAGCACCACAAAATAGAGTTAGTCAGAAAGGATTTTTAGATAAACTTCACGAGCCTTCTCGGAAGAGTGCACAATAATAGAGACAGATATTAACCCGTGTCCGACCAAAAATCTTTCGGACGGGAGAAATCAGATTATAGAATTGATCAAAATTTAGTCAAAGGCATTTTCTTTAAGTGCTGAAACTGTTCAACAGAGTTCGTTACAAGGAAGTTATGAACCCACTTGCGATCAAAAACCTTCGGGTTCGGAGCGCATTATAAAAAATTATTTGTCAAATTTCGACCAGAAGTTGCGGACGTTTTGACAAAGCTTATTATAGAAGAGACAAATATGAGCCTGCTCCTGGTCAAAAGTCGTTTAGCCCGAGGGTACTAAAATGCAGAATTAACTCGATTTAGGACAAAGATCTTTTCTTTAAGTGAAACTGTTCGGCAGAGTATCTGTGGGGGTTCTCTATATTACTGTTACGTAAGTATCTTCCCCATCGCCTTTGTTTTGACCAGAATATAATAAATAAATACTGGCGGCGTATAAATCCAGTTTCTTTTCGGTGGTGGTGGCTTTGGCTAGTTTTCAAAGTCGACCGCCGTCGAAGATGAATTCTCGAAGAACTGTGATGGGAGAACAAGATAAGAAACCGACGGGAGACAGAGTAGAATTAGTACTGGAGAAGAAAGGAAGTGCCGCAGCAGTGAGAGGAAGGAATTTGTGTAATCGTTGTTCTTTGTTCGTAAAAAATATTTTTTAATTTTTCGTCCCACGAAGGGAATGCGTTTCGGTGTATCGTCGACTGGAGGAGAAGTTGAGAAGAACATTGTTTTTTTGTTTGAGTGCGTCGACCTTTTTAAGAATAGTGTAGTTTACATTTCACGGTCCGGAATGTCACGTATTTCGTTTTTCCTTTCGTCCGTTCGGGGACTGCATAATTAAGTTGTTATAACACAGCCATAATAAGGAACAGAGAAGTGAATAAATTATAACGAAATTAAGACAACCAGCTGTTTTATTGAAATTGAGGTCCCATCCTGTGGAGGTATTTCCTGCTACCGAGGGCCGGTTACGATAGGAGATCAACGGCAGTCAGACAGGCTAAGTTGGAGTACCCTGGTAAGATATAACAATCGATCCTTTTTCGCCAGGTGGACGAATATTGAATGACAAGCATAAGTGTAAAATAACTGCGGCACCCAACTGGTCAACCGTACACCAACAACGGTATACACAAGAGAGAACAGCACGTAGCGGGGGAACAGTTTAACCTTCCCGCTGAATTACGTTGTTACGGTGTCAGCCACGCATACCCTCCCCCCACACCATCTCTAACATTTAACGTAATATTTTACGTTCAACATTTAACCTCCAATACTTAACATTCAACGTTTAACATCCAACATTTGGCATTCGACGGTTAACCTCTGACATTTAGCATTCAACACCTGACAATCGACACTAAACGTTCAGCAAACTTTGAGCAACATATGGCACAACTGGGGACTACGGAGTTCTTATACAGAAGCCTCTCCTTAAATACTAACTGACTGGTGAAAACACACAGCAGAACATACAACAAGCAGGTGCTGCGAACTTGCCACCCGATATTCTCAATATTCTTTACATCACAAAACGGGCACTGCGGACAGTCGCCCTGAATAATTATAAAACAACCTGACGCTGCGGACTGCGGCTGAAAGCATATTGTTGAGTTGGTCAATCATTATCCAACAACTTGATCAACAAATATACAACATCAAACAATTCTAATTTCCCCCGAAAATCATTCCGGCACACTTCCTTAATGCTTAAACTATTTCCTCGCTTGTAACCAGCAACATTTAGTTTCCCCGAAAATAATTTCGGCTCCCATCCTACCCAATACCAATTCCCCTTACCTGCAAGTCACCAACACGATGCGTTGCATTTCAACCATCGCAACGACCAAGACCCACGTCCCTTTGTCTAACCGACAACTCATGCCCATATTTGGTCGTATTTCCAAACATATTTCCTCGTATACATAGCGCCAGAGAAATTTAACTCAGCCTGTACGGCAATGATTTTCCGGAACTAAATTCCCTATGCAAGCATAGCAACCCACTTCAAAGTTCCTGGTAAATGGCAGTGAGTTTAATTAACTATGACTTCACTGCCACGACGCGACGAAATTTTCCTCGCTTGCTATTAGTCAGTCGAGATTTAACAACTGATGTGCACACACCCCAAATCGAATACCGTCTCTACGGGAGTACAACGATACTCTTCACTTGTCAAATCTTTTTTACCTATCAATAGTTCAAGTACTTACTTCATTCGGGTCGCTGGTTCCGGTCCCGCGAATTTACACTGTTTGTGCTGTGATGTTTAAGTACCATCAAGTTTACGCGAACGACCAATTCTCTCATAAACAGTGAGGACAAATGGGGTGTCGTATTTTCTAACACGTTGGTCTGCCGTGGAAGTATGTAATAATTGACTTGTTGGGATCCTGTAAAATAATTGACTTATTGTGATCCTGTGAAATAATTGACTTATTGTAATTCTGTAAAATAATTGACTTATTGTGATCCTGTGAAATAATAGACTTATTAAGAACGCCGGCAAAGTGTACTAGGTGTGTGGGCTGACACCAATATTAATGATTCAATTGTTCTACACGTCAGCAAACTTTGAGCAACATATGGCACAACTGGGGACTACGGAGTTCTTATACAGAAGCCTCTCCTTAAATACTAACTGACTGGTGAAAACACACAGCAGAACATACAACAAGCAGGTGCTGCGAACTTGCCACCCGATATTCTCAATATTCTTTACATCACAAAACGGGCACTGCGGACAGTCGCCCTGAATAATTATAAAACAACCTGACGCTGCGGACTGCGGCTGAAAGCATATTGTTGAGTTGGTCAATCATTATCCAACAACTTGATCAACAAATATACAACATCAAACAATTCTAATTTCCCCCGAAAATCATTCCGGCACACTTCCTTAATGCTTAAACTATTTCCTCGCTTGTAACCAGCAACATTTAGTTTCCCCGAAAATAATTTCGGCTCCCATCCTACCCAATACCAATTCCCCTTACCTGCAAGTCACCAACACGATGCGTTGCATTTCAACCATCGCAACGACCAAGACCCACGTCCCTTTGTCTAACCGACAACTCATGCCCATATTTGGTCGTATTTCCAAACATATTTCCTCGTATACATAGCGCCAGAGAAATTTAACTCAGCCTGTACGGCAATGATTTTCCGGAACTAAATTCCCTATGCAAGCATAGCAACCCACTTCAAAGTTCCTGGTAAATGGCAGTGAGTTTAATTAACTATGACTTCACTGCCACGACGCGACGAAATTTTCCTCGCTTGCTATTAGTCAGTCGAGATTTAACAACTGATGTGCACACACCCCAAATCGAATACCGTCTCTACGGGAGTACAACGATACTCTTCACTTGTCAAATCTTTTTTACCTATCAATAGTTCAAGTACTTACTTCATTCGGGTCGCTGGTTCCGGTCCCGCGAATTTACACTGTTTGTGCTGTGATGTTTAAGTACCATCAAGTTTACGCGAACGACCAATTCTCTCATAAACAGTGAGGACAAATGGGGTGTCGTATTTTCTAACACGTTGGTCTGCCGTGGAAGTATGTAATAATTGACTTGTTGGGATCCTGTAAAATAATTGACTTATTGTGATCCTGTGAAATAATTGACTTATTGTAATTCTGTAAAATAATTGACTTATTGTGATCCTGTGAAATAATAGACTTATTAAGAACGCCGGCAAAGTGTACTAGGTGTGTGGGCTGACACCAATATTAATGATTCAATTGTTCTACACGTCAAGTGTTATTTTTATACAGAGATTTTCTTTTACATGGTGAATTTGCAAAAATTGACAGGAAAACAGAGAACAATAAAAAGACCTTACAACAAATTCAGTGTGTTTTATTTTCCCTTGCGGTTGGTGAACAGTGTTCGGGTGAACAAATCGTTTCGGATAGGAGTGAACCAGTGCCCGTGTCGGCACACATCCTTCCAACCCCCTATAAGAAGGACAAATATAAATCTGTTTTCGGGAAAAATCCGTTTGGACAGAGGGTTACACAAAGCAGAATTAACCCAATATCGTCCAAGGGTTCTTTCGTTACAATTCACTGTATTATGTTATGTTGAACGCACTATAAAAGACACAAATTCGGTTTTTTTTTCCTAAAGTCTCTTGAACACAGAGCCCCGCAAACAAAAAATTATTCAGAAATCAACAACAGACGTAGGACTTTTCGACTTAGCATATTATAAGAAAGATAGACATAAATCTGTTTGAGGCCGAAATCTTTTGGAACCAAAAAACGAAATTAACCCGCATCAGCTGAGAAGTTTTTCCTTAAAAATCACGAGCGCATTATAAGAGGAATAAATATAATTCCATTTTTGGCTAAAAATACTTTTAGATAGAATCTCCCACAAAATAGAATTGATTCCGGCCCTAAATTTTTTGAGCAGAGGATACCACAAAATATAATTAGTCACAATGCAGATGTAACCTGATGTCACCCAAGGTTTTTGTTCTTGAAATTAATGGGGCTTTTCGGTAGAACGCACTATAGGGATTAATGTAAACTCCTTTTGAACCAAAAATCCTTGTAACAGAATGGAACAGAATCCCAAAATGCAAGTAATCACAATTCAGTCAAATGTCATTTTTACTAAGTTGCGGAAATTTCCGACAGACAAACCGAAAGGAAAAATAAAACCTATACTGATCAAAAATAAGTGGAATTTTTCATTTAGCAAATACTGTATGAAATACTGTTTCTATTTAATAGTTTTCCAACTATTAATTAGCCTCAAAATGAGTGTAGATACGAACCCCCACCAATTCCCTGATATTATTTAACGGATGGCATTAATCCAATCCACGACTGATCAGTCTACCGGGCTTCAAGGTCACTGAACTGTAATGCGAAGACACGACTTCTTCACAACCTTGAGACTGAAGGTCATGTAAAGTAGTTTTCCCAGTCTTCCTCCAGTTAACGTTAGCGTTAGTGGTTTGACTTCTCCTTTGGTGCTGTTCTTCAGTGCTCATAAAATGGCGACGTTCCATAGTGTTTCCTTTATGCTTTGCCAGGAACCTGCAGTACATCTAACTACCGTGCGCTGACTTGACTGCAGTACCCTTCGCATGTCCACGCTACATGCCTAGTTACCTGATGCCGCCTTGACTACCGGATACTTGTGCACAGCACCTTTTATCTGTCGGATTCATTTTGATTTGGTGTTCTGTGTGCGAAAGGGGAGTCATCTTTCACTGTGGTGTGTTGCTTGTTTACATCTTTGTTGTCCGGGACTTGCATGGGCATCAGCAAGCGCTCCATAATCCATGTTGAGATGGCACCAAAACCCAAAGTGCATCCATGAAATCCTGTTGCATTCCTCGACTATGTGCGTACGATCTCGTCCGTTGGCACTGGACATACCAAGGAACTGGCTTTCCGGCCGTCGAACATGGCGTACGCTTCCAGTTGGCTTATGTGTGTTTACTCTTGACGATTTGTTGAACCGACAGCCCACCCTCTGCCGCTGGCTGTACAACAGAAGCTCCCGAAGCCAAGTGGCTAATTGAGGCTCTGCATACCTCAGTAATTGATGGCACGCACACTTGCCGGGGTGTTTTTTTGCTCGCCGGGTTAGATAGCTGGATCCAAACAGCGGACAGAACTGAACTGCATCAGAGGAAGTACATGCCACTGCTCAAGAAGGAATAGAGAATAATTACCTCCACAGACGTTCTTCATTCCTGCGGCTATGTTGAGTGTAGCCATGTAACATCGATGGCGGCAACCAGCCCACCTAATGCACTGCACTTGGTGGATATTGGTACTGAGTTGTGACGAGAGCTTGGAGGCAATGTGCCCGACGGTTGTTGATAGAGAGTTTTGTAGTTTTCGCTGTTGCTGTCGCTGCCTATGTAGCTGCGGTTATTATTGCTCTTCGTTTTGTCGCTTGTATTTTCGCCAGACTGAGTGCGGAAAGTTTCGTTTTGAATGTAATCAGTACCGAAGGGCATTGGCGGGGTGCTTGCCATAAACAATCCACCGGATGTTGGCGGTGATTGTTGAATTGTAAGTTGTTGACGCAGTGGGCTTTAGAATTTCTTAGAGCAATGTGGGAGAATTTCCTGATCCACTTTTGTCATTTATAAATAGTCGGCGACAAACGTGTGGGTAAACACTGCTTCACCCCTGCAGACATGAAGTACAAGAAATGGAAGGAATGAAGGCGAAACTGAAATCACATTCAATGGAATCTCCCTTGTAGCGCACATTAGTGGTGTATTATAACACAAGACGAAGACGATCACACAAAACCAATGACGGCAGGCCATCAATGAATGTGAGGTCAAGACTGTTCATTGCGCGTATTCATATGATTGTTATTGGTCTTTCCGTAGCTTTTTTGCATTTTCATGGACTAGTGTTGTGGGTTTGAAGGTGGACACGGACGCACTCTAGCGGCACTTGAAGACTATGTTCAAGACATAATCAACATCTAGAGCATGCCAATCAAGAATTGCACCCGGTAACCTATAATTAGTCTGCAATTTGACACTAACACATGGCGGGGCCGTTCCGGCTAGTTCCGCCACAGATCTTGGAGATCAAGTTGCAAATGATCGGATGGCGAGGTAATTGTATACTTGTACATGTCAATCAGGGTTTTATTACAGGTCCCATTGATCTTAAGACAGCTTAGTGCCAACACTTTCATTTCAATGTGGCGCCAAGCTCTCACAAAATTTGCTCGGTACGGTAAGTGATGCGAGCCACGTGAGGAGTGATACATTTTCCTATAGCTGCCCCATCTGCTGTTGAAATCTTTGATCTTGGGATGCTAACGTATGTCAGCAATCATTTGAGCTTAATTTTCATATCGCATCTTTTTCTGCTTTCTAAATATAATATTCAAGTTAGAATCTTGCAATCGAAAGTGGTAGGTCATGGTTTTTTAGTTTATACCGTAGATATAGCATCAGCCTGTTTTTGAACGATTACGGGGGCTTTTAACAAACTGTACTAAGATCCAATATCTGTCATAACGCTTTTGCAGGAAAGCAATACCCTTTAGTAACCCAGTGGAGCCCATTGGAAAATCTCTGGTAAGGAAGAGACAAAAAGAAAGTGTATATATTGATATATATGATATATATATATATATATATATATATATATATATTAATATATATATATATTATATATATATATATATATATATATATATATATATATATATATATATATATATATATATATATATATATATATATATATATATATATATATATATATATATATATATATATATATATATATATATATATATGTATATGTGGCGGATCAGCACAATCCACAAACTCCACGCAGTCGCCGTAAGCAAAGACTCACACCGAGAGTAGCTTTCGACTAATTAAGTCAAGCACACTCTCGGTCGCCCCCACATACAAAGGAGAGTCACGGCTGAATTGGCGTGGAGTCGACGCGGTACTACGTTGGTCTCGCTCACACGTAGAACGAGAACCGACGCCGGATCTTTCCCGCCATTTTCATTTGACACATACCACATGTGTGGACAATTGGCGCGAATACTTCACTTCGACATCAACCGCCGCCGTAACCGGATATCCACCAACGTGCAGATCAACCGCCACCAGGGACTCCATCGACTGCAGCCTCTTCAACGACCAGACTGTCGACGACAAGAACGATTTGGGGATCGTAACCCCAATATATATATATATATATATATATATATATATATATATATATATAGAAAATATTAATTTAGAAAATATTGTACGCCGAAATGCAGAGCAAAAAGTACAATTTCGAGTGTGTACAGCCAATAAGTTAATATAAAAGAAAAAAGAACTGTAAATAGGACAGCATTTAGTCTGAAGTGAAAAATGTAATTATTTCTTTTTTGGTAAAAGAAATCCGAATTTAAAATAAATAATAAAAAAACCGTTATGTATCCACTAAACTATAAAAAGGTATTCAAACTCGTATTTTCGCTGATGGAAAGACTGAGACAATCAGATTTAATTATTACACAAATTGTCATTACTATAACTTCAAGAACTCAACATCGCACATGTCTTACTTGCTTTGCTGCTTTCATTCGACTTCAGATATTTGTGAAAGAACACAACTCGACTCTCCCAAGTTTCGCGGGGATCCATCGTCTTAAGATCTGAACTGTTTATGTTGAGTACGTGGACCGGGGATCAAAACGTCTGCAGATGGTACAAAGTTACAAGATCATGCGACCAGTTGATGAGGGACCCATTCGGTTGTCACTATCGCTGGTATTGATGGTGGTACTATATGCGATGTAGCTAGTCATATTAAGCCAAATCAGCGTCGCCCTGGGAATACATTGCGGCTGGTTGATTTTACGGCGGCGACTTGAAGGGTGAGTGATTTCGTGGCGGCATGGCCATTGAGTGCTGGGAAGAATATTATCCATGCCCTTTAATGCGCACATACATGTAAATGCTTGAATTGTGTATGCATGGGGAAAAAGTTGGCGTTGAGGACGTACCACGTGCATGCAGGTTTTTTTTAACAAAATTCAACCATTAAAACTTTATAATTTTTTTTTTATTACTTATTGGCCTGTAGGAACCCAGAAGTTCATGACCTCACCGACTCGACTCAGTCATCGTTCCAAGCATTAAAACTAGTCGATCTAATATGTTCCCAGAAATAAATAAAGTATTAAGAAGGAAAGATTATGATAACATTCCATGTCTGCGTGTCCCGCAGTCTTTGGATAATTGTCAAACACTGCTGAACGCAGCACCTACCCTGGGACACATCAACTCAAACGAAGACCTAATATTGGTAGGGGACCTGCAAGGCAAAGCGAACTCCTTTGGTGCCTGTTTCGAGGCAATAAACAGAGTGAACGATTCTGTTCATTCTAACTGCGATCTCGAAACCAGGGCCCTCCAAAAACATATTTTGCTACACAATGCGATTAACAATTTGCGTCTCGAAAACAATAGTTTCGCTACTTTTAACGAATACAATACGTTTGGTTGACTTTGAAATGGCTTTCGGCACCGTATGGCTAGAAGGACTTGTATATAAGTTCTCAAATCTGGGTATGCCCGAATACTTGTTATACATTATCTACGATATTATAATGTATAACAATTTGGGGGGAAATGTGGAGATACATCATAAAAAGACCTTTCACAGCAAAAACGGCTTAACGCAGGGAGCAGTGAATTCTCCCATCTTGTTTAACATTTACACGTTTTTTACACTAACGGCGCACAAAAGGGGATTTTGAAGTACCCTTAAATGTCAGAGCACAGTGCGAGCGGAAAAGACTAGTGATCTAGTGGCTTCTCGCAACCATGCCATTGCATACGCAGATGACATTATTATGTAGAGATCTGGAGAAGATGTTGATGTCATCAACAGACCTCTGCAAGATGACTTCAATCGAATCAAACGTTTTTGCGAGGACTGTATATTTAAGACCAATTTACAGAAAACAGAGACCATCCTTTTCAGGACGCCCTTGTCCATGCCATCGAGAGATACAAAACAGAATTGGAAAAAATATTTCCATTGTAGGTAGTAATGGTCTTCCTCTACAAGTAAAAACTGTAGTTAGATACCTTGGCATCTGGCTGGATCAGTATCTTTAGTTTGATAAGCATGTAGCAGCTGTCTTTTCTACAGCTAAACACGCATGATGACAAGAAGTCTATTCCGTAATAGTATTTCGAACCTCAAGGTCAAATTAATTTCATACTCGACAATCACCCGACCAGGTTTGGTGTATGGTTGCCCGGTATGATATAACATATCCCCATTCTACATGGAGAAGTTTCGGGTGTTCGAGAGGTAAAGTTCGCGTTCTTGCCTCGTAATTTACAACAACCCAAAGTCGCAACATAAGAAGTTCTACCCCAATAAAATCCTATATGAAAAATCAGGGCTACCATAAATGATGGACAACTTCATTATTAAAATTATTCTTAGTCACACTGCAAGGGCAACGTGCAATGCAAACGATCTTATTTCTGGAGCATTCTAACCCAATGATATGTATCTGGAGAGTACTCTCCAGAATGGGGTTATTCCTCCCGAAGCGTTCCTCTTCTTGGATAGAAAAGGTCTTATCCACGACAAACGTGGTGCCCCTATTATTTGCCACGCTTTTCGCGGTGCCAGGGATAAACGAATTCTCCATGATTCGGATATCTTTAATACTCCAGATCGCCTACGTTTCAGTATGGTGTTAAGTGAAAGAGATAAATACAAAAGAGACCGATTTAATTCCAACTAGTGGTGGGTTAGTGACGAAGAGCGGACTACACGTCCTTAAAAATAATGTGCCGTTTAGTTGTAACCTGCTCAATGTGCGCACCCATCAACCACAAATCAACGCATCAGACGTACATACATCCCAGCCTCAGATTCCAGAGCCCTCTTTCAACGAAATTATAGACGCAATAAATTGATTGAAAAACAAGAAGGCTCCCGGAGTCGATTGCATACCAGAAGAGCTTAAGAACCATGGATGAGCGGCAACCCCTCGAAAGATGCACCAACTGATTAAAACAATATAGGATAAGAAAGTCACTCCAGAAGAATGGAAAACCTCAATAGACAGAGCTGACTGCGAAAACTACAGAGGAATATTATTGCTCCCTACCGCATATAAACTACTAACAAACGTCACACTGGAGAGAATCACACCGTACGCAGAAGAAATACTGGGAGATGTTACGGGCCCCACGTCCAAAGCTCACCCAAAATCCCCCTCTCTATCTTTCTATAGTTATAATTGCGCAAAGTAGTAAATTTTTGGACAGCTTACTTTATGCAAATTTACATAAACTACTTGGGAATAATCAATATAAAGGACTTGAGGTCGAAAATGATAACGAGACGTCAAATAACTGAAAAAATAATAAGGACAATTGAAAAATGCTCACGGAAGGTGGAAGAAAATCTATAACAAGGAACGATATAAGTAAATACGTATGATAAATTAAAACCCGGCGCGAGTGAAAAGGCTGAATAACCTGCCGTGACGGTATAAACCTACAGGGTATTAGGAACCACAGATAACAGGGGATTCAAGAGAACATCAACCCCTGCAACCTGAAGAGCCGAATCGTCGACCAAGAAGCGGTTTGACAACAACACCAAGTAAGTCCCCCATTTTGTTATTCTTATTTTAATTGTTTGTTAAAGATACATAACAAAGACTACTAGTGCGGATTCCGTAGGAACCGGTCAACGAGCGACCAAATGTTCACAGTAAGGCAACTGCTGGAAAAAAAGTGAGAATGCGGAGGGACGGTTCACCAACTGTTCGTTGACTTCAAAAAAGCCAACCACTCAGTCGCAAGGCAAGGACTTTACCATATCGTAGTTGAGCTGGGAGTCCCGAAAAAATGTGCCGCCCTCATTCACATCTGCATGAACGAAAATGAAGGACGAGTTAGAAATCCGCCTCTGAGAACCATTTGAAATTCGGGACGGTCTATAACAGGGGCATGGCCTCTCACCGTGTCTTTTTAACCTTGTGCTCAGGTATGTCATCAGAAAGGTAGAAGACGACAACATGGCTGGATCATCTGATATATAATCTAGAAACTGTAAGTAAAAACAGTGAAATCATCATGCAAGTGGCAGATGAGGTAGAGAAATTAATGAAGTAAGACAAAATATATAATTACGGTGAGAGCAGATGGACCTCTGTTACATAACTGAAAGCGTTTAATTATCACCCCCCCCCCCCCCCCCCCCCCCCCCGCCACCCTAAAATACATAAAATCCTAACATCTGCATATCCTTCCCCATTACCAAAACCCCACTTTACCAATACAATAGATTATTCCCAACATGCAATAGACAAAATTAAAATAAAATAACACCCCTACATCCCAATCCCAGTATATAATATTTGGTACGACTTAAGGGTCCCAAATATTATAGACTGAACGCACAAATAGTTTCCCCAATGAATTTTCCTGTGTGTTCTTCCGGTGAGAAGGAAGCGAAGCAGCGAAGAAAAAAAAAGGATATGCAGATAGCGACACGAGGATCCTTTCTTCTGAAGTAAGTCGTCAAAGGATACGGTTCGTGTGCTCCAAAAAGTAAAATTAAATTAGAGAAAAGAGAAAAGAAAGAAGTTTTTTATGCAGTCGTGCGCGTGTGCGGTTCGTTCAGAGAACAAATAAAACAAATTAAAATAGAAAGTTTCAAAGAATCAATAAAATATTCGAGATTGACCCAATTACATGAGGAACTCCACTTAGGGAAAAACCTAAGTCCTCAGAAGTGTCAATCGATAGTGGAAATATGTGAGGAGTTTAATGACATATTCCACTTAAAAGGCGACTACCTGACGTATATCAATGCGATAACGCACACATTGTCTATGGTACAGGACCAAGCGCCTACAAACCAAAGACCATACCGTCTGCCTGAGTGCAAGAAAGAGGTAATTAACAAGCAAGTTCGGGAAATGCTAGAGAATGAGATCATTCAAACTAACAAAAGTCCGTGGAGCTCACCCCTCCTAGTAGTTCCCAAAAAAGCGGGCCCCGATGAAAAAACTCGGTGGAGAGTAGTTGTCGATTTCAGAAAACTGAACGACAAAACCATCGGGGATGCGTACCCTCTCCCTAGAATAGAGGACATTCTGGACCAAGTCACTCACGCTACTTTTCCACGCTTGATTTAGCCAGTGGCTAGCACCAGGTCTTAGTCGATCAGAAGGATCGCGACAAGACAGCTTTCAGCACTAATAACGGGCACTATGAGTTCAGACGTATAGCATTCGGGCTAAACGGAGCCCCGGCTACGTTCCACAGACTCATGAACCATGTCCTAACTGGGTTGCAAGGTGTCGAATGCTTTGTCTATCTGGACGACATTGTCATCTATGGGAAGAAGCTAGAGAACCATAATGACAAACTCCAGAAGGTATTCGAACAATTGAGATATCACAATCTCAAATTGCAATCCGAAAAATGTAAGTTTCTACAAAAAGAAGTAGTCTACCACGGACATGTTTGTTCTGAAAAGGGGGCAATGCCAAATCTCGACACGACAGCTAGTGTCAGGGATTTCCCCATTCCCAAGACGGTATAAAACGTCCAATCATTTCTAGGCCTGGCGAACTATTATCGAAAATTTGTTCCAAATTTCTCGAGGATAGTACGCCCCTTAACCAACTTGTTAAGGAAGGACGTTAAATTCACCTGATCAGACAAATGCCAACAAGCATTTGATAAAATAAAAGGATTATTGGTTTCACCACCAATATTAATCTATCCAGATTTCACCAAACCTTTTAATCTAACTACAAGAACATGATGCGCGACATTAAAGTCTACATTAAGAAATGTAAGGAATGTCAAACCATGAAATCTTCCCCTACGGATGCCCATGGTAATCACCGACATTGCAAAGATATATTTAGATAGATTTAGATATAGATCAAACTCCAGCAGGCAACACCTATATACTAACCTTTCAAGACAATCTGTCTAAGTATATAGATTGTTATGCCTTACCCAATGCGGAGGCAGAAACGGTGGCCACGGTCTTCTTTGACCAAATAGTTGCTCGGTATGGTGCTCCGAAACAACTGGCTACCGATCAGGGAAGCAATTTCCTAAGCAGCTTGTTTAAAAACGTGTGCAACCTGCTCCGTATCAAGAAGGTTCAAACCTCAGCATACCATCCGCAGTCGAATGGCGCTTTGGAAAGAGCCCATCGACCACTCGTAGAGTACCTACGAAGTATTGTGGATGGAAATTCCCAATCATGGGATCAATACCTGATGAAGGCAACATTCGTGTACAACACTAACGTACACGAAGGTACCAAGCTTACGCCGACGGATTATCTCTTTGGTTTCACCCCTGAGATGAAGGATAAATAAAAGAAATTAAGTTACAACAGTTGCGTAAGAAAAAAAAAACACTTTGTTTCAATAGTTGTGTGGGGGTTCTCTATATTACATGGAGAACCAACCCACAATTCTAACCACAATTTCTGCCTTATTTCGACCGCTTTCAGCGTGTCATACTAACCCCTATCCCACCGTTGGTATTCACCTGAGAATCATTGATTTCCCAAAGGACGCATAGCTAAACTCATTATCCTATGCAGATAATGCATAATTGAGTTTAGCTACCTTTTTGCCATACGGCAACTCCATTTTTGCTAGCCCATGAGATTTCTATATGAAATCACATCATGTCGGTTAGCAACAACAAGTCGAAGCAGACGACACTGTTACATACTCATGCAACCGCTGGGGAATTTATCGAAATATCTAGTTAATTCTCATGATAACTTACCCTAGCTAATTTGGCGTCACTTCGGCTTTTCCGTAGATCATCCATTCGCTTGGGATCAATGATCTCTTTTCGCAGGTGAATAGCACCGACCACAGTTCCTCTCCTCCATAATTCTGTCTCCCTACGGTTCAACGCACTCTGAGATCACCACCGCCGTAACACTATGGCAGTAGGTCATTCACAGAAGCTGCATTGATTCATCCACACACAACCAAACCCACCCACGAGATCATAGTACATCGTGTGTCTATTCCCTCATTCTACCATGTTTGTCGACTATCGAATTAACCGATGTATTCACCACACATCGACGGGCGTGGCAATGAGAGAGCAGAAGTATGATCTCTATTGGTTGTCCTGTGTGCAAAAATAAAATTACCCATCTTCATCCCTTTTTTAATTAGTCTTCACCCAACCATAACAGTGGCAAGTCGCGCCACGTTATAAGCCGAGTATCAATCTCTGAAGCGCGCACACACCATAGAGTCGTCTTGCTGCCAAAAATAGTCGTGTTGGATATTTTCATAGTAAAGTAATTTGTTGACTACTAAAGTTAGATAGTAAATTGTGAATTTTATTTATAAACAGTTTTAAGTTTAAAAAAAAAGAAATACAAACAATGCCAAGAACATAACAACAACAGAGCAGTTTATTTTTCACTCTTTTATGGATTATTGGATATTCCTTTTACGAACAATTTTCGGCGGATCCTCGCTGGGAAAAAGTAAATCGGAGTCATACGTTGACTAACATACTTCTAACCCCACAGTTGCAAAAGGATGTAGGGGAGAACTAGTTTGAGGGAGGCTGAGGAGAGGATTGCAGGGTAGGGGGTTATTGAAGGGAGGGGCGGATTTAGGACGGGTTTATTCTGAGACGTCGTTTAAGAGCGGGAGTGGAGATGTTTAGATCGAAGGAGGTGGGGAAAGAGTTGCCCTGTCGTAGCATACCCGAGATGGATGATGAGCGGGCACGTACGTTACGGGGGTTTGTGTGCAATGTTAAAGTGGAGAGCAAGCTTGGGCAATTGATTGAGCCAGGCAGAAGGCGATGGGCAAAGATGATGTCGGCATGGATTCTGCACTCTTCAAGTGTGTTTAGATTGATTAGAGAGAGCCGGCTTGTGTATAGTGGTAGAATCTGCGGATTTTCCCAGTTTAGTCCGCGGAGGGCAAAGCGCAAGAAACGACGTTGAGCACCCTCAATCCTGCGAAAATGAGTCACTTGATACAGGGACCAGACCTGACTAGCGTATTCGAGTGGTGGCCGGACAAAAGTTGTGTAGAGTGATCGGGTGAATTCCTTCGACCAGCGTTTGACAAACCCAAGGACGGCGTTGGCCTTGAGGATTATGTAATCAATATGTGCGGTAAATTTGAGCTCCTTGTCGCATAGGACGCCCAGATCGCGAATCAATTCAACCGATGTTATCGGTTGGTTCAGTAAGAGATAGGAGCGTGGGTGAGTGGGTGAACTCTTCCGAGAGAAGGTGATTGTGTGACATTTGGCGATATTCATTTCTAGGCAATTATTTTGGCACCAAGTCGAGAAGCTGTCAAGATCCGATTGGAGAAGTGAGGAGTCCAGGGGAAAGCGGATTGTCTTGAAAATGTTTGAATCATCCGCGTAAAGCGAGATGAAGGAATGATTAATGCAAGAGCCTATGTCGTTTATGATTAGGATAAATAGGAGAGGACCAAGATGACTGCCCTGGGGGACACCTGGGGGTGGGAAAAAAGGATCGGAGAGGGTGGATCTAAAACGCACGCGGCAGGTTCGATAACTGAGATAGGATGAGTCCCACTTAATATCCAGATTTCACCAAACCTTTTAATCTGTCTACAAGAACATGATGCGCGACATTAAAGTCTACATTAAGAAATGTAAGGAATGTCAAACCATGAAATCTTCCCCTACGGATGCCCATGGTAATCACCGACATTGCAAAGATATATTTAGATAGATTTAGATATAGATCAAACTCCAGCAGGCAACACCTATATACTAACCTTTCAAGACAATCTGTCTAAGTATATAGATTGCTATGCCTTACCCAATGCGGGGGCAGAAACGGTGGCCACGGTCTTCTTTGACCAAATAGTTGCTCGGTATGGTGCTCCGAAACAACTGGCTACCGATCAGGGAAGCAATTTCCTAAGCAGCTTGTTTAAAAACGTGTGCAACCTGCTCCGTATCAAGAAGGTTCAAACCTCAGCATACCATCCGCAGTCGAATGGCGCTTTGGAAAGAGCCCATCGACCACTCGTAGAGTACCTACGAAGTATTGTGGATGGAAATTCCCAATCATGGAATCAATACCTGAGGAAGGCAACATTCGTGTACAACACCAACGTACACGAAGGTACCAAGCTTACGCCGATGGATTATCTCTTTGGTTTCACCCCGGAGATGAAGGATAAATAAAAGAAATTAAGTTACAACAGTTGCAAAAGAAAAAAAAACACTTTGTTTCAATAGTTGTGTGGGGGTTCTCTATATTACATGGAGAACCAACCCACAATTCTAAACACAATTTCCGCCTTATTTCGACCGCTTTCAGCGTGTCATACTAACCTCTATCCCACCATTGGTATTCACCTGAGAATCATTGATTTCCCAAAGGACGCATAGCTAAACTCATTATCCTATGCAGATAATGCATAATTGAGTTTAGCTACCTTTTTGCCATACGGCAACTCCATTTTTGCTAGCCCATGAGATTTCTATATGAAATCACATCATGTCGGTTAGCAACAACAAGTCGAAGCAGACGACACTGTTACATACTCATGCAACCGCTGGGGAATTTATCGAAATATCTAGTTAATTCTCATGATAAATTACCCTAGTTAATTTGGCGTCACTTCGGCTTTTCCGTAGATCATCCATTCTCATGGGATCAATGATCTCTTTTCGCAGGTGAATAGCACCGACCACAGTTCCTCTCCTCCATAATTCTGTCTCCCTACGGTTCAACGCACTCTGAGATCACCACCGCCGTAACACTATGGCAGTAGGTCATTCACAGATGCTGCATTGATTCATCCACACACAACCAAACCCACCCCCGAGATCATAGTACATCGTGTGTCTATTCCCTCATTCTACCATGTTTGTCGACTATCGAATTAACCGATGTATTCACCACACATCGACGGGCGTGGCAATGAGAGAGCAGAAGTATGATCTCTATTGGTTGTCCTGTGTGCAAAAATAAAATTACCCATCTTCATCCCTTTTTTAATTAGTCTTCACCCAACCATAACAGTGGCAAGTCGCGCCACGTTATAAGCCGAGTATCAATCTCTGAAGCGCGCACACACCATAGAGTCGTCTTGCTGCCAAAAATAGTCGTGTTGGATATTTTCATAGTAAAGTAATTTGTTGACTACTAAAGTTAGATAGTAAATTGTGAATTTTATTTATAAACAGTTTTAAGTTTAAAAAAAAAGAAATACAAACAATGTCAAGAACATAACAACAACAGAGCAGTTTATTTTTCACTCTTTTATGGATTATTGGATATTCCTTTTACGAACAATTTTCGGCGGATCCTCGCTGGGAAAAAGTAAATCGGAGTCATACGTTGACTAACGTACTTCTACCCCCACAGTTGCAAAAGGATGTAGGGGAGAACTAGTTTGAGGGAGGCTGAGGAGAGGATTGCAGGGTAGGGGGTTATTGAAGAGAGGGGCGGATTTAGGACGGGTTTATTCTGAGACGTCGTTTAAGAGCGGGAGTGGAGATGTTTAGATCGAAGGAGGTGGGGAAAGAGTTGCCCTGTCGTAGCATACCCGAGATGGATGATGAGCGGGCACGTACGTTACGGGGGTTTGTGTGCAATGTTAAAGTGGAGAGCAAGCTTGGGCAATTGATTGAGCCAGACAGAAGGCGATGGGCAAAGATGATGTCGGCATGGATTCTGCACTCTTCAAGTGTGTTTAGATTGATTAGAGAGAGCCGGCTTGTGTATAGTGGTAGAATCTGCGGATTTTCCCAGTTTAGTCCGCGGAGGGCAAAGCGCAAGAAACGACGTTGAGCACCCTCAATCCTGCGAAAATGAGTCACTTGATACAGGGACCAGACCTGACTAGCGTATTCGAGTGGTGGCCGGACAAAAGTTGTGTAGAGTGATCGGGTGAATTCCTTCGACCAGCGTTTGACAAACCCAAGGACGGCGTTGGCCTTGAGGATTATGTAATCAATATGTGCGGTAAATTTGAGCTCCTTGTCGCATAGGACGCCCAGATCGCGAATCAATTCAACCGATGTTATCGGTTGGTTCAGTAAGAGATAGGAGCGTGGGTGAGTGGGTGAACTCTTCCGAGAGAAGGTGATTGTGTGACATTTGGCGATATTCATTTCTAGGCAATTATTTTGGCACCAAGTCGAGAAGCTGTCAAGATCCGATTGGAGAAGTGAGGAGTCCAGGGGAAAGCGGATTGTCTTGAAAATGTTTGAGTCATCCGCGTAAAGCGAGATGAAGGAATGATTAATGCAAGAGCCTATGTCGTTTATGATTAGGATAAATAGGAGAGGACCAAGATGACTGCCCTGGGGGACACCTGGGGGTGGGAAAAAAGGATCGGAGAGGGTGGATCTAAAACGCACGCGGCAGGTTCGATAACTGAGATAGGATGAGTCCCACTTAATCAGCAGGGGTTCGAAACCGGGGGAAGACAGCTTGAAGAGAATGAGATTGTGGGGGTTCTCTATATCACACGGAGAACCAACCCACAATCCCAACCTAACATGCAAAAACCATCCCACAATAGCATACATCTCCCAATCTGCAATAAAAACCATTTTCCAAACTCCCAACAGAATATAATCTAATCGAATATATTCTAATCATCCCCGCATTCATTTTCCCAAAATTGCTTCGTTCAATTCTCTATATTTCCTCATCGCAACCAAGCAATCTTAATTGCCCCGAAATCCATATGCCATAACAAAGCGCGTATCCAAATCCTCAACGGAACATTAACAACTAACCAAGCCGCATACATTTCCCCGAAACGACTTCGGCCAACATTCTATCTAAACGATATTCCCTTGCTTGCACCCAAGCAACTCCAATTTCCCTCGAAAATGCATGCCCATACTTGCTCGCTTTCTCAAAGCCAATTTCCCGGTAGACCCAACCAACGAATTCAACCCAGCCTGTACGGCCAGAATTCGCTGGAACTGAGTTCTTATGCAAGCATAGCAACTCTTCCAAAATTCTTTGTAATTGGCAGCGAACCTAATTTTGATATGACGCAGCGCCACGACGCGATGAATGAATTATTTTCATTCGTAAGTCAGTCGCAATTTATCCACCGTGGCGTCCAGAACAAAAATCCGATACCCAACCACCGTTGCGTGCACATGCACCAAGTCACTAGCCAACCGCCACTGAGTGCGCGTCCCCATTTACACCGCTTTAAAACAATAGAGTCCGAGGCGAACAGTTGACGTTTCAGTAGTGTGATTGTTTATAAGAGTTGCGCGCGGCGTCGAGCGTCCTTCGTAGGTTCATTGCCAAAATTGTACGATTTCAACCACCGGATAGACTAAAACTAAAATAGACTAAAGTGAATTACGATTTAATTAAGAAACCACTGTGCCGAGTGTCTTTGCAAATTTACGGCTAATTTCACGATTGTTCAAAGTTGCACACTGCAACCTATTGAATAAGCGGCAGTATTAAGATAGACTAGAATAAAACCCAGTTGAATAAAAAACCATTTGCTACGGAAACTGTGTTTCTCATCTTACTTACTCCCGGTTGGGCGACCATTTGTTGCTGGTTTTAACCTTCCCTCGGCGACGAGCAGTGTCTCATTTAACAGTTTCGGTGGGAGTTTCGCAGACTCAGCTCGGTGGGGGTGTAGTGAACCCGAGCCATACGTTGGCACACAACCACCCCGCACAAGATTATGGGAGATTTTGTCGAAGGCCTTGCTAAAGTCGGTAGCGACTACATCGCCCTCATCGCCGTTTTCTACGGCAAGGAGTGTGTGGGATGTGAATTCGACAAGATTAGTAGTAAAGGACCTGCCTGAGAGGAAGCCGTGCTGGTTCGGAGAGATGATGGGTTCGCAGCGAAAACATAACGCCTCATATAGAAGGCCTTCGAACAGTTTGGTAATGTGCGAAAGCTTGACAATGGGACGATAATTGGATATATCGTTTTTTTTCCTTTTTATGTATGGGGGTTATGTAAGAGGATTTCCAAAAGTCAGGGAATAGACCTTGAGCAAGGGAAAGATTGGAAATTGACGCGAGCAGGAGAGAGAGAGAGAAGAGGAACATTTTTTTAAGAGGATAGCAGGGAGTCCGTCTGGGCCGGGACTGAAATCGTCTTTCAGTTCTTCAAGTTTCTTTGTGACTTGGTGTTGTTGTATGTGTAGAGGGATGAGAGGGCCGAGGGAGAATTCAGTCATGCCAGTAAAGTGGGAGGGGTTAGGCTCGAACGAGTCGTCCGTGAAGGATAGTTTGAAGAAGGACGCGAAAAGATTGGCTATGGTGTGGGAGTCAGTTGAAGTAGTTGAGCCGTAGAAAAGGGAGGTGGGATAGGTATCAGATTTCCGTTTGTGGTTGATGAAGTGGAAGAAAGATTTGGGGTCGTTGATCAAGTTGAATTGAGCTTTGGCAAGGTAATTGTGGTAGTGGGAGCTGTAAAGCTCGGTGAATTGGTAAAAGTAACCCAGATAGTTTGAGTAGTCAAGGGGAGAACGCGTGTTTACGAAAGTGTTCCACAACTTATTCCTCTTGTTACGAAGGATGCGTGGTTTGTGGTTATACCATGGGGGCGATAAGAATGATAACCTGTGTCGGAGAATGGACAACGATAAAAGCCTGCGTAGAATTCTTGACGGGAAAAAGCTTGGTAGGACGACCGCGACAGAGAGGATAATGTAAGATTTGGCCCTAAGGATATCGGATCAGATGGTCAGGTGTGGAAGGAGAGTGCACAGCACGAGAAGCCCAGCCAATTCAGTGAGGTCATGAACTTCCGGGTTCCTATAGACCATTAAATAGTATAGTATAGTTTATTGTGCTAGCAAAAATTGTAAGAGCCAGTAAGTTAACATAAGAACAATATTTGTAAAATAGAACATGTATTTAGTCCTACATGAAGAAAAATGTATAATTTGATTTTGAATTAAAATAAATGCGGACTTCAAATCAAAAAAAAAGTTACATATCCTTTTGCGAAGCCATAAAAACACTCACTAAAACGCAGTTTATCAAACGCCATAAACGTAAAACATTATAATTTCGTATTGGTGTTATCTATAAGTGAAAGCACATGCCATATCAGAACAACTAATATAGAAAAAAGGATGTATTAAAAATCCTTACAGTCCACTTTGTAAAGGCTTTTCAGCAGAACTACTAACGCAAAAGACACAGGCCACCTAAAATTATACAGAACTTGCATTTAGTTTCAAGGGATTTTGACTCATTATAAATATATCAGCATATCAGCTTGTCCCCGTCGCTCTTGAAGGTGTGAATAAAGACAAGCGGTTGAGAGTTAAAATTTACACTGGGGAGTATTCTGTAATTTATTTACTGGATTACACAACAAATTGAAAATAAATACTGTCAATACAAAATTTGAGAGCTGTTGACAGCAATCAAGTGGTCACCACGATAAGAGCACTCGATCCTACCTCAAAATACAATTTAACCGATCTTATCTAAACGAAAAAGTTTTCTGTATCTAATAAAACCTCTCAACGACGATTTTGATATAAGAACGCTTTATTATATGGCATCCACTTTCGCATGAGACAGTAAACACTATTATGTTGGATACTAAAAACAAAATGGATCGCATTTTCATAATTTCCACGCGAATAATTAATTAATGAGCGGGAAATCTGCTTTCGTTGCCACTGTGTCTGCACAACAGCAACAATAATCGAGATCATTGTATTGCATACAAGTGTACCATAGAAAATTGATTTAGTATAACTCTTGGAATACAAATGAATATTTGTTATGAAAAACAAAGTGCTAACAACGACCCATTAGGTGGAGAATCGCCCTTAAATGTTGGACCGTCAAATAATTGCAACGAGCCACTACAGCCTTTGTGTTGACGAAAACAAAAGGAATGTCGCAGTATGTTAAATTGTCTACGTATCTTACGTTTTTTATGCGCAATTGTACGCAATAGTAGTAATCCAATTATGATATAATAAGCTTCAAATCGCCTGCGACTGAACATCACCATCATCATCATCATTGGCACTAAAACCGGGATCCGGTCTTAGCCTTATTTAACATATCTCTCCACGATTTCGAGCCGATGTCATCCAGTTTGGCACTCCCAGTCTCTGGGCGTCCTGGTCTACGCCATTCCTCCATCGCAGACAAGGTCTGCCGCGCTGTCTCCTTCCATACATCGCGCCACAAAGGAATTTCCGGGGAGGCACCTCGCTCATTCAAGTTCGGTGCCCCCCCCCCGCGAGTCTACCTGGCTTGGCTTGATAGATCGCGTACAACTCATAGTTGTAGCGTCTCCGGAATCGTCCTCCCTCACATACGGGGCCAACAATTCTCCTTAAGACCTTCTTCTCGAACGCGGCTAAAAGTTCAGAGTGACTTTTATTGAGCACCCAGGTATCGGATCCATACATGAGTACTGGTAAGACCATGATCTTGTACAGCAGCACCTTGGATGTTCTGGATAATTTTCGGGATTTAAAGAATCTTGATAGACCATAGTAGCCTTTGTTGGATTTGATCGGCCGTTCGCGTATTTCTTCTTCCATATTGTTATCGGCTGATGCTACTGACCCAAGGTAGTAAAAGCATTGCACTACTTCAAATTTGTGCTCCACTACCCTGACAGTTTGACCAACGTTAGGTCTTCTCTTCGCAGAAGTTGCAATTTATTCAGTAAACTCAACATTTTCATCATGGTTAGGTACACGAACGAACAACGTAACTAAGTGCATTCCAGTTTCGATAAAATGACAGATACTATCGACTTAAAATGATATATAAGAAAAAATAGGAGCAATTCAGTGTTTTTATACAATTAAAGAGTAGAATACTTTATTCACATTGGCGCAAGGCTAATAACTTTGACATAAATTGAAATAAATCTAAAGCAGCATAATCGAGGTTGAAGACCCACTTCTTCAATCCTTTTAGGATAGCACTAAGTCCTGCAATCAAAATGAGAGCACAGTAAAGAAATGCGATAGAGGGTGACACAGAATTTAGGTACCGTGTAATGGCAATGATGGAGGTGAATTTGAGACAAAATTATAATTCACAATCACATTGTGACAATGAAGACAAACTGAATTTTGGTTGGTCCTATAATTCACAGTCAATCAGAGCAGTACACTCGTGAAAACGAGAACACAGTTGGTTAGATGGGCAATTCGTTAGAGTGAATAAAAAGGCTGCAGGCGTACCACAGGGCTCCATTCTAGGCCCCATCTTATTCAATATTTACACCTCCGATATTCCCCGCCCTGTGGACGGGAGAGTAAACCAGATATGCTACGCGGATGACGCCCTGGTGTACACGTCAACCAAAGGCCCTAATCTCGCAACAAATCGACTCAACCGTCACTTGGACGAACTGTATCAGTATTACAGTCGATGGAAAATTCGACTTAACCCATCCAAAGTAGTAGCCATAATTCTGAGTAGTAAACACTCCCAACCTGCTTCTCGATATTCACAGAATATTCGAATAAAAATGGGAGATACTACCATTAGATCACAGGACAGGATGAAATATCTTGGGGTCACTTATACCCCAAAAATGAATTTCATCAAACATGTGACCCACAGTCTCCAAAGGGGCCTCGGTCGGACTAAGCAACTGCACAACATCTTGAAGTGGAGCAACAAAGTTGACACCAAAGTTAAGCTTCTCTGGTATAAGCAGCTAATCCGATCTGGAATATCGTACGCCTTTCCCATATGGTCCTGCATATCTTCGGCTCAAGTGGAAAGACTTCGGGTTTTCGAAAGGAAACTCCTCAGAAGATGCACCAATCATTCTAGAAGGCCTGACGGTCGTCATTACCCCAACTCTCATCTATACGAAGGCGCCTGCATTACCCCTATCGACGAGTACTTGCTTCAATTAGCATATAAGTACCTCGAAAACATTCAGAACAGCGAGAACCTACTTGTACGGGACTCTTCCGTTCTTGACCCTTCTCTCTCTCGATCTCTTCGGATCAAACCCCCACAGTTTCTTCTTCAGTACAAAATTGAAGAAAGCGCCCTTCCCAACAACATTCCCCTCTATAATAGAGGATTCCTGGACCCATCCCATAGGGTCTACTATTAACAAACCACACACACGAACGCACAGTACAAGACGGCACAAACACAAACATACACACCGACTAAAGCGCAGATTATCAGACGCCAAAGACGTGATCTGCGTTTACTACCGCACCCAAGACCTACCGGTCTTGTATGATTTCTTTCCCACCATCCCTCTATACAAGTAGTTAGAGAACACCTGGACTAACACTGTCCACACTATCCTTGGATACCCCCATTTTTTCTTTTCTTTTCAGATATCGCGAGACCGAGCCCAACATCCTCGCGGATGTGGGTGATTCTGGTTATCGCAAGATGACCAAAAATCAGAGACAAGATGAAGGACACATATGTCCTTGTCTCGCTAAAGTCGGCCCTCTCGCCACCCATTTTTTTTTTTTAGATGGGCAATTCGTGAATCGTGAGTGGTTGTCGGCTCAAACTAATAGTTAGCTCTATGTACAGTAGATACTTCTATACCACATTGTGAATATTTCATTTATACCACATTTGGGGGCTCAACCGGGATAAAGACGAATCTGAAGGAATAAAGACGCCAACAAAGGAATAAAGACGATGACAAAGGACAAATTAACCTTGCTGAAACGGGCAATTTCACAGTTAGTGAGTTGTCACAAAACGCAAAGATGTATGGATTAGCCATCGGTGGTACGAAAGCCGAGATAATCGCCCGACTGGTTGAACAAGATCCAACGAGCAATTGGATGAAAATCATCAACGAGGAGATATCGCATCTGACGCTGGAATTAACGAAACAATGAATTGCAGCCAAGAATCTCAATCTAGTGCTGCGCTAACAAACAGCGAAAGAAAACTGCATCAGGGCGAAATGGAACTAATGCAGCGTGAACTCGAACTCGCTCAAGCGTGAAATTGCGATGCTGCGACAGGACGAGCGCTTAGCCCCAGACGAGTCGCGAGCACGAGAAACGCGCGGAGACTAAGCGGAATAGCAACTTTATGTTCCCCGAAATCAAACATGAGCATAAAGATGATTGCTGAACTACTAAGTGAGTTCGGCGGTACGCCTGATAATTTCCATGTGTGAGAAAGGCAGATCAAGCTCTTGAAGAAGACATATGAGCTAGTGGATGTCATGACAAACACGTTGGTCGGAATGAAACTCAGTAAGAAAACGTTGGAGTGGTTACATTCAAAAGCCGAACGTCTGGAAATGACCTTTTACGAGCTCATTAACGGTTTGGGTCAGACGTATCGCCCGAGGCAAACCAGGATTAATTCACGCAAAAAATGTGAGGCACGAATATGGAAGAAGACGAGTCTTTCCGAGAATACGCACACGATAACATTGTGATGGGTAACCGTGTGCCGATCAATAATAAAGATATGGTAGATTTTCTTATCGAGGGTATCCCTGACAAATTGTTATGCAATCAAGCTCGCATTCGGTGTTTTTCTACGAAGGAATCCCTACTCAACGCATTCGAGAAGATAACCCTCGCGGGAACAGCCAACGCGAATAATAAAAGGGATGAAACGTTACATAAGAAACCCAACGCAAGAGGCGTGAACAACAAAGCCACTGGCAACGAAGGCCTAACCACGACTGTGAAAATAGGGTGCACCAAGACTACATTTCGATACGCAATCAGCTGAACAATTGCCTTCTTCCTAGCCGAAATTTCACAACCTTTAGTGAAACAATAAGACGGATTCCCCTCTTAGGAATCCAAACTCAAGTATATTTGTGCACAAGTTTGAACTGACGGGCATCCTTACACCTATTAAAAACAAAAAATCCTCTGGAATAGATAGTATATCAAACATTGTTCTAAAGCACCTGCCTCTTGAAGCAGTGAAGGCTTACACTCTTTTATTCAACAACGCTCTAAATATTGCATATTATCCAAACCGTTGGAAAACTATATTAGACCTGTGGGGCTTTTCAGGGCCCGAAGAGCCATGCATCGCTCGATCCCCACTATTCCAGGCGAACGACTTACCTCTCGGTCGAACTTCAGCAAGGTTGCGTAACCTTGCTACGGCATTTACCCCCAGCCAAATCGCTGGAATTAATACGGTTACCCAAACGGATAACTGTTTTGAATATCCGTTAGGCAGCTTACCTATTCTGTGGGGGGTTTTCCTTCCAAACCCCTTTTTCTCCAACACCACCCCTGAAATACATTAAGTCCACGGCGAAGCTTATCATCTTGCCGTGGCATCGAAAACTCACCCTCGGGCAGGCATTAATTCCTAGAAAAACATTAAGTCCACGGCAAAGCTTATCACCTTGCCGCGGCATCGAATTTTCACCCTCGACCAGGCATTTATTCCTAAGAAAAACATAAGTCCACGGCAAAGATTATCACATTGCCGTGGCATTTGAAATCCTATCCTTAGGCATACATTCTACCCAGGGCATCTCGTTTCCTTAGCCTTATGCTATGGAAACAACATCAACAAAGAGTTCCTTGTTGACTCGTTTTATTTGTTTGCCCATGGCACTTCTTGCATACGGCTATTTGGTCCCATTGGTTTGCTACCGCCGACAAGGTTTCGGCTGAGGCAAACCAAACATTTCCCTAATTACCAGCAATCGCTGGTTTCCTATTATCGGTCCCCACCGACCAGGGACCGCAAACAAGGAACGAACTGGATGCAGCCAGAAAATGTTTACTTTCAACATCTGGCAATGGCTGCACCCTATATTCGTTGCAATATTTAAACATCGTCAACCGAAATGTTGATTTATGGCCTCCCATAGGATGACCAGATTTTCGGTTCGGGTCTTTCGCACCCCAGATGTTATTGTTAGCATTCATGGAAAACGCATTAGCGATGTTGGCCTCCATCCACGGTCGCCGGACGATCGTATGCAAGGCATACGCACACATGCATAATGTATGCCTATTTCACCCGGTCCAATCACGATTAACTACCTCGAGTTAATCGTGTAGCTCCTCCTCTTTTTCAGTTTCTTTGAGGTTTCCCTTTTCTTTGGTGAGCACCAGTTAGTCAGTCAGCCTTTTTCCTCGGAGTCAACTTGTGTGTGGCGAGTCTTGATACTTTATTTCCGTCGGCAGTTTATTTATTAGTTTCAATTATTTCTAATCATGCTTTATCGCTGAAGTTATTTTTAATGGGATCAATCAATTAAAACCGTTTTCAGTGGCCTTTCGTCATTTAGTGCGTTTATTATATTTTGCTTTCATATTAACAAATTCACAAGACTATCGGGATTTTGATGTTGTTGATGGTGCCTAATGGTGAATGCTGTGAAATGAGTCGCCTCCTCTTTGGCTGATGTGATGTGTTGTGTTGTGTTTGCGGGTGCGCCAGTTTGCGTTGATGTTAAATAAATAGAAAGGAACAAAAGTATATAACTGTGTAGTATAAAATAATGCTTCAAAATCTTTTTAATTAAATTTCCCAAGAGAACACAGTCTAATCTCATCTCTAGCCTTAACTATATCAAAACTTTAATTCTGTTTATTATGTAAATAAAAATGTACCGACGATAGTTGTAATTAATGTGAATTCTACCTAAGACTGTATTTCCTAAATTCATATCAAAAGTTTAATACTATTTCTTATGAAAATAAAAGTGTACCGACGACAGTCTGTAATTAATGTTAATACTACTCAAGACTGTATATCCTAAATTTATATCAAAAGAAACAGTGTTAATAAAGTAATATAAGCGCTTCGTTACTAATAAGTAAACTGTAATAAGAACCAATCAACATCAGTGTGTTTTATTGGCGATCATCGAGGCCGCTGTTGTGCTCCACTCATTCGTGACTGAATCCTCCTGTGAACAATCCGTGGGTGTTGGTATTGAACCCGCGTCCTTGTTGACGCAAGTACCTAACATCCCACAGACCTTCCATAAAAGGGGAGACATGAACAATCCAGCTAACCTGCGCTCGATTAATTTGCTTCCAAACATCAGCAAGGTATTCGAGAAAATTGTAAACAAAGCACTGATAAACTGGTGTGATGGAAAATGTATCATTCTGAACAACCAGTTTGGTTTTAGATGGCAACACGATACAGTTCATGCTGCGACAAAACTAATTTCCGACATAGTGGATCAAGGCAAAGCGACAATGCACAATGTATTGCACCCGCCAAGTAGTGAACCAATGCATGCAGCGACATCCTGAGAGAGGTTGGCGCAAGGCTAGTAGCCCTGCCCGTAAAAACAAATTATTATGGAAAATTTAACAAGCCTCGGATATAGACCGGATACACGAGGGCGACCACGGAAACGAAAATGGCTAAACGATTTTCGGCTGACTGTGAGAAAGCCTTCGATACCGTATGGTTAGAAGGACTTGCATATAAGTTATCGTATCTGGGTATGCCCGAATATTTGTTATACATTATCTCCCATATGATAATGGGTAAACAGTTTGTGGTGAAATGCGGATTTATAATCTCTAACAAGACCGTTCACAGCAAAAACGGCTTACAGCAGGGAGCAGTACATTCTGCCATCTTGTCATTTATACTAGTGATCTAGTGGGTTTTCTTAGCCAAACAATTGCATACGCTGACGACATTGATGTGTATAGATCTGCAGAAATGGGGAGATGGAAGCGAACACACAGGGCAGAGTCTCTGATTGCTTTCAACCTGGTGAAGGCCAGAACGATGCTTGTTCCTGTTCAACCCAAGTTGACATGCAGTCTACACGTGACACCCCTGGATAGGTACTTTGGCACCCGCCAAGTTGTAAACTAATGCATGCAGCGACATCCTGAGAAAGGTTGGCGCAAGGCTAGTAGCCTTGCCTGTAAAAACAAATTATTATGGAAAATGTAACAACCCTCGGATATAGACCGGATACACGAGGACGACCACGGAAACGAAAATGGGTAAACGATTTAAGAATTTTCTCATGGAACGTTCGCTCCCTATACAGAGCTCGAGTTGCACAGCAGCTAGCCGATGCCCTGTCCGAATATACGGCGGACATAACAGCATTACAAGAAATAAGTTGGACGGGGAGTGGTGTTATTCAAAGAAAAGAGTATGATATTTATTACACCTGTCATGCAAAACACCATGTGCTCGGGGTAGGCTTTCTAATCAGCCAAAAACTGAAGCCTGCCCTCATCGGCTTTAATGCAATAAATGAAAGACTATGCACTCTTCGCGTGCGAGGCAAGTTTAAGAACATAAGCCTCATAAACGTTCACGGACCTACAGAGGAGTCCCCTGGCGACGAAAAAGAAGAATACTATGAGAACGTCGAACGGGCCCTCAATGCCTGCCCAAGATACGATGTGAAAATTGTTCTTGGGGATTTGAATGCAAAAATAGGTCGGGAGCCGGTTTTCGGGCACTACACAGGTTCCCATAGTTTGCATGAGAGCACTAATGACAATGGACTACGAGTGAACAAAGTGGCAGCATCAAAGAATTTGGTCGTTGCGAATACCAGGTTTCCGCGTAAAGACACCCACAAAGCCACCTGGGTATCACCTGATGGACCCACTCGCAACCAAATTGGCCACGTGTTGATAGATAGCCACCAATCCTCGAGCCTGATGACGAGGTGCCAACATCGACACGGATCATTATCTTGTTGGCACAGTTTTCCGAGCGCGGATTGCCTTACGGAGACGTATTGCATCCGCGGATCAGGTTCGAATCAACACGGCTGCCTTACGCAATAAGAATACCAGTAACGCATTTGGTCATGCGCTGGGACTCGCCCTCGGAGAGCTCCACGGAGGAAGAGTAAGTCCTGGGGCCAGAATGCTGAGCGTAGAAGAGAAATAGAGACGCCTTAAGAATACCGTCAATAGTACTGCCAACTCCATCTTGTGCAGTAGTCGTAGAGATCGGATCGACTAGTTTGATGATGAGTCCAAACCAATATCCATCTTTAATGGACTTGTAGCGATTCTAACAGATACACACACAATTCACAAGAAAAAATAGTGAAGACCACCGAACGAAAAATCGAATAAGAAAAATACATCAGAACCGTATACCAAGCGATAAATAAAAATAATTCACATCAGTGGAATATAGTCGAGTTTGGAAATCAAATTCTAAACACGGTCAGTAGTCTGATGCTTTACTGCTTCGCTTTTCAACCGTTTCATCGTGTGTTCAATTCACCTTCTTCACTATCCTTGCTTAACACTATAGACTCCAACAAGAGGGCGGTCTGGCCTGCCTCCTCTTCAACCTGGCGTTGGAGAGAGCAATCCGTGACTCTGGCATTACAACTAAAGGGAAGAGGAGCCTACCCGGAAAGTCCGTTGTGCCAAGATGTATGGAAGGAGACAGCGCGGCAGACCTTGTCTGCGATGGAGGGATGGCGTAGACCAGGGCGCCCAGAGACAGGAAGTGCCAAACTGGATGACATCGCTTCAAAATCGGGACCTGTGGAGAGATTTGTTAAATAAGCTCAAGACCGGATCCCGGCTGTAATGTCGATGATGACGATGATGATGTGGAGAAAAGATTTATGTCATCAACAAACTTCTGCAAGATGACATCAAACGAATCAAACGTTTTTGCAACGACTGTATATTTAATATCAATTTCCAGAAAGCAGAGACTATCCTTTTCAGGACGCCCTTGTCCATGGCATCCAGGGATACAAAACAGAATTGGAAAGAATGTTCCATTATAGGAAGTAATGATCTTCCTCTACAAACAAAAACTGCTGTTAGATACCTTGCCATCTGGGTTGGTTCATATATTTACTTTGATAAACATGTAGTAGCTGCCTCTTCTGCTGCTAAAAACGCATATGCTATGACAAGGAGCCTCTTCCATAGCAGTCTTCTAGATCTAAAGTCAAAATACCCTGATAGTATACATTTATTCGACAAGTATTGGTGTATGGCTGCCCGGTATGGTATAATATATCTCCATTCTAGAGGAAGATGTGTGGGGTTCGAAGTAGTTGTGCCAGGTCAGGGGCACGAATTCTCTTTAATCCCCGACACTCGTCGCTGAATAAAAAATAAATTAGTTCTTCCGAATACAGACTCCTGGTGAAACAATGAAACGCACTGTTGATGTTCGCAGTATAAATGTTTTTCTTTTTTATTAATTCGAATGTTTCTTTAATTCCACTGATTTATTATCCAAAAGGTATCTGCTTTATGATTTTATTTTAGGTATATACACTTATGTATATATTCTAGAAATTAGGCACTACGAAAGTTTTTTATTCGTGTTTGGCCGTGTCTTCAGTCTTAAAGAAAAATGATCGCAATTTCACTGTGGTAGCAGCAATCGGCCCGAATGACAAAAATGAATTTTTAATTAAAATCGACTCAACTCGCGTGTGTGTGCGGACTCCTCGGGAATGAAATTCAACTCTGTGCCCGGCGGCGTGACTAACCACGATGGAGATTGGATAGTGACTGTGGAATTAGGGGTGAAATTCTGTATTTCTGGTGTTACGCATCGATCCGCCAATGGTAATCATGCTCTCTTGTGCTTTCTCGATTCCCCCACGCTCATCGAGGTAGAAACGTACTTGTGTATTCGTTCGACGTTGATGGGCGTAGCAAGGATGGAGAAATCAAACGGAAAGCACATTAACCCAGGGTTGATCTGGCTTAGTGTGTGTGCATTAATTCCGCGTATGCAACTGGTCCAGTGACCTAGTGATGATTATGGTAGGTTTCATAGGACATCGAACTATGGAAAGACAGAATTTCAGAGGAGAGGAAAATTTAGCTGGTGCTATTCACCTGTAAAGTGAGATCGTTGATCGCAAGCGAATGGATGGTCTGGGGGAAGTCATAAGTGACGCTTAATCGGCTAGGGAAATATTAACGTGTGAACCAAATTCGAAGAATTTGGAATTTCCCCAGCCAATGCATGATTATCTAACCGCGTCGCTTGGTCTGGTCTTGGTTGTTGCTAACCAAAATGACTATGCAATTTCCGGTGGAAAACGCACGGGTTAATGCAATAGTGTTGCCGTATGGCAAGAAAACACTGAATGCAATTGTGCATTAACCGAATAGATCAATGACTTCCGGCCAGTCTTCTTTTAGGGATTTATCTATTGCAGGTGAAATGGCCGACGGTAGGAGTTGGGATTGGGTTGACGCGCTGTTAGCGGTCGAATTTAGGTTAGGATTGTGGGCTGGTTCTCCATGTGATATAGAGAAACCCCACAGATGTTTCGCGTGTTCGAGAGGCAGTGTTTGCGTTCCTGTTTTGGAATGTATAGAACACCAGAGCCTCAAGATAAGAAGTTCTACCTCAATAAAATCATATATGACAAGTCAGGACTAAACAGGATAAACAACTACATTATCAACATTATTCGTACTCACACTGCAAGGGGAAGGTGCAATGAAAATCATCTTATTTCGGAAGCATTTTATCCCAATGATACGTATCTGGAGAGTACTCAACAGAATGAGTTTATTCCCCCGGAAGCCTCCCCATCTTGGATAGAAAAGGACTTATCCAAGACAAGCATGGAGTCCCTATTATTTACCGCACTTTTCACGGTGCCAGAGATAAACGAATTTTTCATGATAGCGATATCTCTAATACTCCAGATCGCTTACGTTTCAGTATGGTGATAAGTGAAAGAAAGAAATCTAAAAGGGACCGATCCCACCCCAACTGGTGGTGGGTGTGTGAAGAGGAAAGGACTACACGTCCCCAAATATACTATGCCGTTTAGGCGCAACAATTCTCATATTTAGTTTAATCATTTTACTTTTAATTTTGTTTTAAATTGTTGTTTGTTTTTTAATAATTTTGTTTTAAACCTTCGCTTGTAAAAAAAAATTAAATAAATAAATAAATAAAAATTCAAAAAAAAAAAATTTTTAAATTTTTATAAAATTCAAAACCTGTATATACATTCATCATCATCGGCACTACAACCGGGATCCGGTCTTGGGCTTGTTTAACAAGTCTGAGGCTTGTTAAATTTTCCATAATAATTTGTTTTTCCGGGCAAAGTTATTAGACTTGCGCCAAAGAATGTACATTGCGTCAGCAAAATTGCAAAAGAGGAAGCCTTCTTATATATTGACTATTCATCGTAAACAAAATTACAAAAGTCATTCTAAGCCGGAAGGCATTAACAAAAAACTAGATGCTGTATAATTTAGAGTGCTTGCAAAAAGCCAGTAAGTTAACATAAGCACAATATTTGTAAAATAGGACATGCATTTAGTCTTACATGAAGAAAAATGTATAATTTGATATTGAATTAAATGCGGATTTCAAATGATTTCAAAAAATGTCTTACGCCACATGAAATTTTAGCGTTTTCCCTCTAAACGACGCTATTTTCGTAGTTTGGTACTATTTTTCGACTTTTTGTTAGCAAAGTTTGAAAATATGAAAGAAAGACAAAACGACAACCAACAGTCGTGGTTTTTTTTGTCTACAATAAAATGATGACGCAGAGAAATTGAAAACAAATGTGGGTGGAAATTTTTGTGGCCTCGTTTGTAGATTTAGCCAGGCAGTAAGGAAATAGATGAAAGCCGACGCATTATTTGTGGAAAAAAAAAACATTAATTTATATTTAACAAACACGATTAGGAGCAATTTAACCAATTCAACGTATGTGATGTTTAAATGAGCATTATCCACGAAGAACTCTTCATCAGCAGTGAGCAAAAATCTGGAGAAGTTTTGTTTCACCAAAGGAGATTAGTAAGTTTTCACCAATGTCTCCTAACGCTGTCTTGCCACTTACTCCACCTTCATAACTTTACCTCTTTAAATTATTTTTGTGTTAATCTCTAGTTTTTAAGTTAGTTCGTGGGTTTATTTTTATATTCCTATAGCGCTTGTACTAAGCGAAATAAATGAGGGTTCTCCCCACACCAAAATTCAAGATTTACAAATTTGCCTGACTCGGCTGTGATAAGTTATTCGATTGTTGGATTACAACCTGCCGGTTTTTTTTTCAGCGTGGGGTATTCGAAACTACAAATCGTGGAATTCAGTACCGAATGCTTTTCTACGCAATTTTGGGCTCCTCCAATAATGAATGATATGCTTATGAACATGAATTTTTAGCCACGATAAGTCAAATTCTGTGGTGGAACAAAGTCCACAATGTGACAGCTTTCCAATATATAATATCACTTCAATAAGTCCTTAGAATATCCAAGAATATCAAGGTATCGAAAATGGCTTTTTCTTAGTAAGTATAATTAGTCACTACACTGTTCATTGGTAAGCACTAGAGAGTGCTATTAGAATACAGAGATTCAAAAATTGGATACAAATACAACCTCTGGCAAATTGTGCGCACTTTTTTTTATTTATTTCTTCTTCTTATATTTATCTTACTTGCTAAACAAAAAATGCTTAAATTCTAGCTGATTTGTGACTATTGTCACGCAACAATGCATTTCGGCTTTGTTTATTTAATTTTAATTACAATTTTCATTTATTTATCTATTTTTTATTTATTTATTCGGCTTACTACAAGCTAATTACACTAAATATAATTCTTATAAACTAACTTAAAACTAATGTAGTAATTCAAAAAAAGAAAAAAATCAAAAAGAAAATTATGTAAGGTATATATATAATTCGGAAAACATATAATTAAAGAAAAATAAAAATAAGAGCAAAAAAAACAAGGAGTGAGAACAGAATTTCGGGGTAGGGGAGGTAGCTAGTGGAAAAGAGCTAGTGTATATGGAGGTGGCAAATGTGGCATCTGTGAGACAGCGAACAGTGAACGGCATATGCGTTGGAATAACTACGGGTTGTGAAGAGATAGACTGTGGGCGGGGCAAGGCCAGGAGGGGAAAGAGAGGAGACGGAGTTTGAGTCCAGTAGGTGTAAGGAGGAAATCGAAGGAGGTAGGGTAAGAGTTTGCCCACCTCAGCATTCGCGAAATGGGTTCGTTAGAGCCGTAAGAAGTGTGGTGGGTAGGCAGATAGAAGAGACGGGGGTTTCGCAGGTTACGGGGGTTAGTGTTAAGTACAATGATGGAGAGCAAGCTTGGGCAGTTGATTGCGCCTGAAAGGAGACGGTGGATGAAAAGGATATCGGCATGAGTTCTGCGCTCCTCAAGTGTGTTGAGGTTAATCAGACGGAGTCGGCTTATGTATGGGGGGAGAATCCGAGGATTCTCCCAGTTCAGTCCGCGGAGGGCAAAGCGCAGAAAACGACGTTGCACGCCTTCGATTCTACGGATATGGGACGAATAGTGTGGAGACCAGACCTGACTAGCGTATCCAAGATGGGGGCGGACGAAGGCTATGTAGAGAGAACGGGAAACGTAAGGATTAGAGAATTCCAAGGGCAGAGTTGGTCTTAAGAATAATATCATCAATATGCGGGATGAAGCTAAGCTCCCTGTCAAATAAGATCACGTATCGAGGGTACAGATATCTGCTGGTTTAGCAGGAAGTAGTAACGGGGCGGAGGGGGGGGGGCGTTTGTTTGAGAAGGTGATGGAGTGACATTTGAAAACGTTGAGATCAAGGCAGTTATTATGGCACCACGTTGAGAAGCTGTCGACATCCGTTTGGAGTCGAGGGGAGAGGTGATCGTTTTGTACAGTTTGGCGTGATCCGCATAGAGGGAGATGGATGAGTATTTAATAATGGTGTCTATGTCATTGATGGAAAGGATAAATAGGAGGGGACCTAGATGGCTGCCTTGCGGAACCCCTGACGTGGGAAGAAAAGTATTGGAAAGGGAGGATCTGAATTTGACACGGTAGGGTCGATCTTTCAGATAAGAAGATAACAATTTGATCAGTAGGGGTTCGAAACCTAGAGAGGACGGCTTAAAAAGGATGAGATTATGTGAAATTTTGTCAAAGGCCTTGCTGAAATCGGTGGTGATTACATCGACTTCGTTGCCATTCTCTAAGGCACGGAGAGTATGAGATGAGAACTCGAACAGATTGGTTGTGGTCGACCTCCCCGCAAGGAAACCATGCTGGTTGGGTGAGATGATGGATTTACAACGGAAATATAACTCGTTGTAAAGAATCCCTTCGAACAGTTTAGGGATTGGAGACAGTTTGGCGATGGAACGGTAGTTGCTTATTCTTTTTTAGGTCCCTTTTTATGTATGGGGGTGATATATGAGGATTTCCAGATACTAGGGAAGATACCTTGTGAAAGCTATAGATTGAATATTTTTGATATGGGGAGAAAAAGAGAAGAGGAACATTTCTTTAAAAATACAACTGGGAGTCCATCAGGTCCTGGGCTGAACTCGTGTTTGAGTAAGTTTAATTTCTCCTCAACTACGTGATGCTGAATAATTTGAGGAGTGAAGGGGCCGAGGGAGAATTCGGGAAAGTCTTTGAAGTAAGACGGATTGGGCTCGAAGGATATGTCTGTGAAGCATTTAGTGAAAAATGAAGCGAATAAATTGGCAATAGTTAGGGGGTCGGTTGAAGTAGTCGCGCCATAAGAAAGGGAGTTAGGATAGGCGTCGGATTTACGTTTGTAATTTATAAAGTGGAAGAAAGATTTGGGATCATTGATCAAGTTGTATTGTGTTTTTGTGAGGTAGTTGGAGTAGAGGGAGTTGTAGAGGTCGGAAAATTTATAAAAGGAACCGAGATAGTTGGAGTAGTTTTGGATGGAACGCGTTTTGAGGTAAATGTTCCACAAGTTATTTCTCTTGTTCCGAAGAGCGCGGAGTGTGCGGTTGTACCATGGCGGTGATGAAACCGATGACCTGTGACGAGAATAGGGGACATATAGGGCGATGGCATAGTAGATATCTTTATAGACAGTGGCAGTAGCTTCTTCTACCCCCATATGATCAGAGCGAAACGCTGTTTTGCTAAGATGCTCATTCATTAATACTATACCAAACAGTAAAATCTCAGTCACCTTTCCTCTTAGCGGAGAATAAATTCAATTGTGTGGAAAACTCTGAGGCTATTTTGCGGTATTTCTTCTTAACGAATTTGTGCTTCGATAAAAAAATTGCCTTGACGCAACATGGATCTACTACCACACTCCAGAGACAAAACAACAATCAAAGCACAGGATTTGTGAAGAGAAAGGGGCTCCAAAAAAGGAGATGACGATAAAATTGGTCGGCAAGGAAGTGGAAATAGTGTTTGATGCGCACGAAATCTTTAGCATATCGAGACTTGGAATGAAGGGAAAATAATAACCAGAGAGGATTATATGTTTTCGCACCTGTTGATTATCCGCGTTCAAAATAAAAGATTAATGTACCCCTGAGTATTAGTACACTAAAAAATTGTTATATAGATGAGGATCGCCCCTCACAAAATATTTGTCGAAGGAACAGCTTACCGCGTTATAAGAAGTTATTTTATTGAATAAAATTAGACATTTATGTTTTAAAATATTCATATGTAATGTTTTAAGGAAATGCCGGTAAAGTAGTATGTCAAAGGGGAAAAAACTCAGTATATGGAATACATAAATACTGACTGGTAATTTTAATAAAAGAATACCCGTGAATAGTTTATAAAAGACAGCCACTGCAAATAGAAAAAATTGCAAAGAATGTGCGGCTTTAGCCAAAATTTCATTCATTAAATAAACGTTTGACATTCATTTAAGAATCTATTCGAAGCAAACAAAAGATATGAGAAAACTGTAGACAAAAAGGGGAGCAAACTCATGATATGAATTTTGAATTACGCCTCTTATAGAACAAACAGTCAAATAGCTCAACCATCAATTGAACGTAGGCCATCGCACGTGGTAGCTAAATTACTCTGCCACAAAGAACAACGATCATATGACACTAGTTTGCATACATAATTGGCAACTATTCTCTCTTCAACCAAGCAAACTGTTTGGAAGAATATCAATCGGTTTTTTTATTCATCAGTAATGAATAGAACGATGGCTCATCCTGTAATATAACGCAATTCAAAACCGAATAAAAATTATGGGAAGTAGTACGAAGGCATCCAAACCCGCAAAACTGACAGTTAAATACAAATATGTGAACGACCGTCTGTAAGCAGGCTCCATGTAGGTGGTTAAAATAAGTTTATAACAAAATTATCTTTCCTATTATATTTTATGTGTAAACACAGTCCCATAAACGCGTCACTTTTTTATTGGCTATTAAAGCAATGTGGAGAAATCTCTTTTAGTTGCAGCTAAAGTGGGCGAATGCACTTAATTTGAGAAGGTACGGAAGTTCTAAATTGATTTTTGTATCGCCTTACGTAAGACCACCTCATGGAGCTCATGACCAAGTCTGGACCGCCTTTGAAATGGTCTTGCTTCCACTTAGAGAAGACTTCACTTACGAAATTCTCCATACTTCACGAGACGCGGTGTATAGCAGTTGGTATGGCCACCATTTGGTTTGATTTACTTTTGTTTATTCTTCTCAGAGTTCCATTAAATAATAAGCGACGAGATAAGACTGCCATGAGTTTGTACGCTCGCGACTTTCTTTTAAGCAAATTTATAATAAAATATGACAACGGCAATGGGACTGAAATGGATTGGAAGGTCTGAATGTGTGTGAATTCCTGGAGATAGGGAGGGTCTGTAAGACGTCTACTCGGTTCGATAAGGTCGGGTTGAACCGATTTGAGTCGGAGTCTGTCTGGATTTTGTTCTCTAAATTATGCATTGACTTGGTTCGGGCGGCGCTCCTTGGGGACAAGTGTCGATAGGTACGCGGTTTGCATTTAATCTAGTTCTATCGGTTTGTCGAGTGGAAAATTTTCTGATCCATTCGTAGTATAGTATCACGAAGTACAACTGAATTGGCTTGTTATTATCAGGCGACGCGATACGAATCCGAGCCTTTGAATGAAATGTAGGCGCCGGCTCGGAGACGTAGGCCTCAGAAAGGCCAAGTAGATTCATATCGTGATAGAAAACGTGATACGGTGACGTAGCTTTATGTAGTCTATCATGAGTGGGCATACAGAATACCTATTTAACGCATTTCTTAGTAGTGTATGAATTTGTAACTTTATTCGTGACGATTTATAGCTATTACCCGATTGATGTTAATGAGTTGTGTGGCCGACATGAAATAATCAATTAGAGATCTCTATTGTAATCATTAGTATATCGATGACACACTCATTTGTTGGTGCGTCGGAGTATTTTTGTTCATTAATTCCAGAAACTTTTAACTAGCCGTGCTTCAAGTATGACCTCAGATTTTGTTGATACTTTCAATCATGCGTGTCATATAAATAAGAACTTTTAAGCTCTGCTGCCAAAAACAAAACGTCACGCACATATCGTTTAAACAGGGTAATCCAAAAGAACAACCAAACTAAAATCTATCCAGGATAATTTTTGCGATTGATCACCGAATCAATTTATTTCAACAATATGGACGGAAAACTGAGAGCAAATATGTTTGCATTCGGAAAAAGTCCTCAGCCGCCTTTCGTTGCTTAGTCGATGGATCTATCGGAATAGTTGAAATAAGTGTCAGGTTGAGCCACAACTTCACCCCGACGGCGACGTATCAATACACCATGCCAAAAATTCCTTAATAGAGTCGGAAGAAATCTTTGACAGCTGTGGAAAATCGTAGGAAAAGTACTTGACCACATTTGGCCTTCACATTCTTTTTAGAGAAACGATGAACATTTTTTGACAAAGAATGAAGTAAGGTATCTGCAAGATCTGTACCAATAATGTCGGCGGGCGGTATGTATAAATCTGAATTGTAAATGAACATGTTTTGACAAAGAATGAAGTAAGGTATCTGCTAATACCACCTAGATCTGTACCAATAGTGTGGGCGGGCGGTATGTATAAATCTGAATTGTTCCCAACGGCACATGCCTCGTGATTTCAAAAAACCCAGAAGCTTAAATTGCAATTAGAACCGTGTTTTAAAAATTCACACAAACAATGTCTTTTCGGTCCCGCGACGCCTATGTTCCATTCCCCAGAGTTCTAGAAATTAAGTTAGCAATAAAAATCGCGTATTCAACATTTACACAAGCGGCATTTTCTCTAGTACTACCAGTAAGATTGCTTTAAAAAGTTCATATTCTAATTTCTCACAAGAACTAAGTCACTAAGACAGCAACCAAGATCCAACATCCATATTTCACACAATGTTATCGTTACATTGTTATCGCGCCGCCTACTTTCATTTATCCGGAAAGAAAATGCGATGAGGCCGAGGATGCATGCATGGTAGTTCGAAAATAAAAATCAAGTTGTCTGAAAGCCAGTTGGCAGGAGTTTGGAAAAGAAGAAAAGTAACAGTGGAGTATTACGTAAATTATTCAAAAAGTCGTAAAAGTGTACTGAGTTTTCTTAATAGCAGAATCATCATCATCATCGGCATTACAACCGAGAACCGGTCTTGGCCTTATTTAGCAAGTCCTGAGGCTTGTTAAATTTTCCATAATGATTTATTTTTTCTGGGTAAGAAATAGAAGAATACAACAGGTAAAATATCGGATCTCCGAGGGTGACCATCTTAAGAGGAACAACATGCGGATTACTGTTTTCCACGAAACACTACCGACGCTGAACTCGAAGATGGACTTTGGACATTTCATTAATATGAACATAGACGGCGTTCGACGACCACTATTTACAAGCAAATGAGACTGAAATTCCGGCCCTAATTGAGAACCGGTTGAACATATCTCCGCTGCTCAAGTTTGTTTTTGTATACTTGTTAGGATACGTATCTCGTCGTGATTCCTCAGCAGCAAGGAAAGAGCACCCCGGCCTGACATAAGGAAACTGATAACCAGTGTCAACACCTCTAATATGATGTATGCATCTCACCTATGGACAGGAGTAGTATAAGTCGTACATGAGGGGAGTGAACTCAGCACTTAGGCTGGCATCATTAAAAGTATGCTGCGCATTTCGTACGGTATCCGAAGATGGCAAGAATTTCTTGGCCGGGAGGAAACCACTTGACATGGCAGCTAAGGAAAACGCTGCGTTGCATGAGGTTGACGCACCAGACTCGCAATAGGATCGCCGGCGAATTCGGTCACAATTAGAAATCTCAAGACTAAGAGAATGACAACGAAGGTGGGAGTCGTCCACCAAAGGAAGATGGAGCCACACCATGATACTTGATAGAGAAACTTGGGTCAAAAAAATTACCGTCTGACTCAGCTCATATCAGGAGATGGGTGCTTTCGGCAATACTTGCACAAGTATAAGCAGGTCATCCACGCTGGTACTGCGAAGGCAAAATAGAAAATGTAAAACACTTACTCACAGAGTGCGTGAGATTCGAGACCGCAAGAACGATTTTGAAAAGACATTTGAGACGGAACGTTAAACCGACAGGAGTAATAGAATATATGCTAAGGTGTAGGTAGTAGTAACAAGTAGTGGCCGTAACAATTGGACCAACACCAGATGCCGAAAAGCACCCCCAAATCATTAAACTGCCTCCAGCAGGTTTCACTGTCTTTTTCGTATACTTTGGATCGAATTATGAGTTCATTGGTCGTCTGACGTACATTTTTACATCCGAACCAAACAAATTAATCTTGGTTTCATCCGACCATAGGATGTTATTCCAATTCGCACGGTGGAGGTGTTTTTTGGAAAAAAAAAACGAGTCTCTGCTTTATATTTTTCTTGCTCAAGTATGGAACTTTTCTGGGGCTTCTTCTAGGAAGACCCGCTTTATTAGTGTGTTTCTAATTGTACGACTCGTACAAGGTGCGTTTAAGTCATTTTTTAATTGCGTTGAAGAAAAAAAAAATTTTAACAACCTTTCGTATCAAACTCTTCGAACTTCCCTACCAATCCGCAGGTTATTCTTAATACATTGAATACCAACCTCAACAAGATATATCAATGGGGATTATCTAATCGAGTAGAATTCAATGCCTTAAAATCTCAGTGCTGTTTCCTGTCAAAGGCGAACCCCAAAGTAAATACATACACTGTCGATGAAAGGCACTTGCATCGAAGCGAAGAAACTATAAATCCTCGGCACTCGAATTAATTCGACTCTTAATTGGAGCGACCCCAATTTTGAAGCTGCGAAAAGTGCAGCCAAATGTATGGGGTTCCTTAAGAGATGCAAAAAATACTTCACTCCATCCAACCCCGCCACTATGTACAAGGCATATATTCGTCCCAAAATAGATTTTAACTCCCTTGTTTTGTCAGGTGTATCCAAAGCTGCAATACACGTGCTCGACAGGATGCAAAAATGAGCAGTGAAACTTATTGGGGAACAAGCTGTAAGTCGATCAATTCCGTCGTTAGAACAAAGGCGCAACGTATCATACCTGTCTCTTTTCTATAGGTATTATCATGGTCGTTGCTCAGATGAACTTGCTGAATGTATTCCGCTTCCTCGGACATTTTCCCGCGACACTCGTCAATTCGAGAATGCGCTTCAAATCACGTTGAAAGTCAACTTCAGACGCACAAACAGACATAGAGAGTCATTCTTTAGTCGAACCACACGAATGTGGAATGCTCTTCCTAATCATGTGTTTCCTCGTTGTTGTAATGTCCAGGTATTCAAGACCAATATACATCGACACCTCTTTCCCTTATCCACTTGCTCTCCTTCCGCTCGCACTGTGCATTATTTATTTATTCATTTATTTTTTATTTATTCAATTACTATTTATTTATTTGTTTATTCATTTTGTATTTATTTATTTATTTATTATTTATACATTCATTTATAATTTATTTATTAATTATTTATAATTTATTTATTAATTATTTATATATTTATTATTTATTTGTTCAATTATTATTTATTTATTTATATATTATTTATTTATTTATTCAATCATTATTTATTTATTCATTTATTTATTTATTTGTTTATTCACTTATTATTTATCATTTATTTATTCAATTATAATTGTTTTATTTATTTATTTATTTGTTTATTCATTTATTATTTATCATTTATTTATTCAATTATAATTTTTTTTATTTATTTATTCATATATTATTTATTTATTCGTTTATTATTTATATATTCAATTATTATTTATTTATTCATTTATGATTTATTTATTAATTATTTATTTATTTATTCACTCATTTATTATTTATTTATTCATTTATAATTTATGTATTATTTAATTATTTATTTATTTATTCATTTATTATTTATTTATTTATTGTTTATTTATTCAATTATTATTTATTTGTTTTTTTATTCATTCATTATTTATTTATGCATTTATAATTTATTTATTTATTGTTTATTTATTTATTATTTGTTTATTTATTTATTCATTTATTATTTATTTGTTTATTTATTTTTGTTGTGGATCCGCCCTAAGCTGCGTGCTCAATGCGATTGTCGCGCCGGGCCGGGCGTTACGAGTAAAAGGCAAATGAATTCACACCTTAATGCGCTCGCTCTACTTCTGACAGTTGCACCAGTCCGAGCGCGCCTTTTGCTTCAACATGACGTAACACTTGAATTGTTTTTATACTAATCATTATTAAGGTCCCTTTTAATAAATAATATCTTTCGTACGAGGAGTCGCCCGTTCATTTCATTTCCTGCTACAACTGTTTATGGGCCCAAGCTTAAACATCGTCTGGATATTCGTAATTGGAAATCGAAAAGACGAGAAGACAACGTGTAAAATTCACGCGGAAATATAACCTCACTGCAAACAAAATGGACGCACAAGCTACGAACATAATGCGCATACAAATGCTAACCAGAGAAAATTATGATACCTGGAGACTAAGAATGCGGGCACTCATGACAAAAAACAAAACGTGGGCTCACGCAAGCGGTGAAAAACCGAAACCGGAAGCAGCCGAAAATTTGCAACCGTGGAAAGACGAGGACGAAAAGGCGAAAGACGACTTGTATCTCCCAGTTGGCGACGCCGAACTCAGGCAAATTAGATACTGCGAAACAGTCCGAGATTTTTGGTTGAAACTGGAAGCAATTTTCGAATCGAAAGGATCAGCGAAAAAGGCATCATTGTGGAAACGGCTAATGAATCATCGATGTACAACGACACGTCAGCGAATTCTCCGATATGGTCGACAAAATGTCCGAATTATCCGTACAAGTCAGCATTGAATTACAATCGATCATGCTTTTACACAGTCTGCCGGAGAGCTGCGAGAATTTTAGATGCGCCATCGAGTCGAGAGACGAGTTACCTTCGCCGGAACAACTGAAAATTAAAATCCTCGACGAAAGCGTGACGAGAAGACAAGACAGCCGGCGGACCATTCAAATACAAATGTCATAGATGTCGCCAAACCGGTCACAAGGCCATAAATTGTCCGGAGAGGGCCGAACGAAACGCGAAACATCCCGAAAACAAAGAAAAAGCCGCCATCGGCGAAGACATTTCCTTCCTAAACTTCCACACAGACGCAGATTCTTGCTTTGAAGGGACCGCGTAAGCCGTTAATAACCGTTTGGCACGAGACATTCGGCCACCTTAACCGGCGCGATCTCTTCGATATGAACAAAAGGGGGATAGTGCCCGGACTTGACCTAAAAGACGGCACAACCACAAATACGTGCGAGATTTGTTCGGAACCGAAGATTACCGCGCTACCCTTCGAAAAGAAATCGCACCGAAGCGGAAAATTATTGGATATCGTCCATGCCGACGTGTGCGGACCGATGAGAGACAAATCAAAGGGCAAAGCTAGGTACTTCCTCACGCCAACCGACAACTACTCTCTTTGGACAGAAGTATGGTTTTTGCAGAAGAAAGGCGACGTCTTGAAGTTTTTCAAGGAATTCAAGGCTCTCGTCGAAAATCAATCAGGACGAAAAATTAAATGTATGCAATCCGACAACGGACGAGAGTTCTGTAACGAAGAATTCGGCAGATTCTTGAAGGGAGGGGGAATTGTGCGAACCTCACCACGCCATGCACTCCCCAGTTAAATAGAGTAGCGGAAAGGAAAAACCGCACGCTCTTGGAAATGGCGCGTTGCATGTTGGCGCAATCGATGCTCTAAACCTCGTTTTGGGCAGAAGCAATCGCCACGGCAAACTTCGTAAGAAATCGATGCATTACGAAGACGCTAGGAGGTAAAACTCCTTACGAATTATGGCACGGAAAACGTCCGAGCGTGAAGAACATGCGAACTTTCGGAGAGACAGCATATATGTTGGATAAAACTCCCGGAAAAGAGAAGCTGGAACCGCGAGGAATGAAATGCATTTTCCTCGGATACGACGAATCGACTCAAGGCTATCGAGTATGGGTATCAAACAAACGAAGGGTAACCACGACGCGAGACATCAAATTTACCGATACCGATACAAAAACGGAAATGCATAACGAACGATCATCGTCTTCGTCAAATCTGAATTCAATCCCGAAGGGGTATCACTGCCGAATTTCTTTGAACCTCACCTAGGTGGGGACCACGACGACCCGACGAGAGAAAGGGACGAGATCACCGAAACGATCAGAAGAGCTCCGGGTAGACTTAAAAAGATTCTCACCGGACGACCCGATCGCCCACGAAAATTGTATCGAACCTCGCAAGAAGACGAGGATCCTCGCGGACCGAGCGGGGGTGGGATCGACCGAACTCTCGACGACGAGAAGTCGTATGGCATTTCTTCGTCGTGGTATGGTAATGTATCGGGTGCCACAGGGGCACACGTTCACCACGTTTGCCCAACCGGTTCACTTCGGTATCCGACTCCACCAATTGAAACTCCGTCTTGTATATCTTTATTCTAACTTTATTTATTCCTTTGGAAGTTATAAGTATAAATTAAATGTTCATATTTTGTATTGATGTGTAACTTCAGGACACAGCATAAGTATAAATTAAATGTTCATATGTAAGCTCGGAATACAAAGTATAATTATTAATTAAATGTTCGTATTTTGTATTGATATGTAACTTCAGGACACACAGCATAAGTATAAATTAAATGTTCATATGTAATCTCGGAACACAAAGTATAAGTATTAATTAAATGTTCATATTTTGTATTGATATGTAACTTCAGGACACACAGCATAAGTATAAATTAAATGTTCATATGTAATCTCGGAATACAAAGTATAATTATTAATTAAATGTTCGTATTTTGTATTGATATGTAACTTCAGGACACACAGCATAAGTATAAATTAAATGTTCATATGTAATCTCGGAACACAAAGTATAAGTATTAATTAAATGTTCATATTTTGTATTGATATGTAACTTCAGGACACACAGCATAAGTATAAATTACGTTCACTATTTGGCGCACCATATTCGACTTAGCCCGAATGGTTTCTCACTGAACTCCCTCAATTGCAATTAACGACTGACCGAATAAATCCCTTGGGACGCCCTACGAAGGGTGTATTATTAACGTGAGGGCACAACCTACCCTTACGGAATCTAAATCGCGATTAAACTAAGTTCATCGAAGCGATAGAATACCACATATTCAATCATCGCTTCGATGACCATATAAGGTAAGATATCCCTTTTGCGTTTTGTTCAACACAAAAGGGGTTGAAATACACACACGATGATTGCTTTTGCTGCTCATCGTGTGTGTCCGCAAGTATGCAGACATAGCATAGATCCCATCTAAATGTTCGCAGCAGGTGCGAGTATCTCAACGAAAAAAGGGGTTGAAATGTTTACACGATCAACGACTGCTTACAGCATTATAGCTGATCGTGTACATTTGCTGGCGTATCCTCGCAATCGAATTCTAATGGTAAATTTCCATTTGCGAACTCGAATGTTTGGGCGGTCGGCCGGATGCCCTCATGTATTGGTCGGTCGGGTGACCGATTGGTTGTTAAACCAAATTGCTTTAAGCATATAGCATTTGTTGCCGCTGGAATTTCATGTCAGCGAGAATTAATGTTTCACCGGTTTATCTAAAGTTACAGGTACGGCATAGAAGGTAAGTACACGCTTTTTAGGTGTTACAGGTAACTATTTCTTAGTTACTAGCCGTGAGGTAAGTAGCGGCGTTCAATGGAACTGCCACAATACTTGTCTTTTATGCCTTTGGCACGCCCTAGATGGGGTTTCTTACCTGAATAATGGGAAGATGGATGGTGACGTTCAGGAGAACCGCCACAGTGGTACATCTCAGACGGCCTGGAGGCAAATTTAGCCAGTCTACACTCGGAGGTCCCGTATCGGCAAGCATTGAACGGACCGGACAAAGAAGAATGGTTGGACGCCATCGTCGAAGAAGTCAAATGCTTAATCAAGAACGATACATGGCTGATCGTGAATCGACCCAAGAATCGCAACGTGGTCAGATGTCGAATGGTTCTCAGGAACAAGTACGACTCGGACGGCAAGGTCGAGAGAAGAAAAGCACGACTCATGGCGACGGGGTTCGTGCAGCGACCCGGGATCGATTTTCACGATACCTACGCTCCGGTCGCTCGCCTGGGATCCATGCGTATGCTACTTGCACTGGCGGTCAAGCACGACCTTAAGGTGCATCAGATGGACATCACGACCGCCTACCTACACGGTACGATCGAAGACGAAACATACATGGAATTGCCCGATCTACTCGCAGGATGTTTGAAGAAAATCGTCGCGACACAAGGCAAATCCGATATCGGGAGCCGCGCCAAGGAAATGCTGAAACAGCTTCCGGGTGGGCGAAATGGTTTGTCGTTTGAAAAGGGCTTTGTACGGCCTTATACAGGCCGGTCGGCAATGGCATAAGAAACTGAATGGGAAACTCGAAAAATTAAATATGACACCGACGAGCGCGGATCCGCGCGTTTATCGCCTCAAACGAGGGGGAGAACCGTTGATAATACTGGTCTACGTTGACGACACTTTGATAATCTATCGAGACCAGAAGGATCTTGATTTCGTCCGAAAAGGTTTGTCGCGGGAATTCGAGGCGAGAGGTCTGGGAACAGCTCGCTATTGTTTGGGGGTCGAAATCGCCAGGAGCAGAAATCAGATCACCATTTCTCAACCAAATTACGTTCGGGAACTACTCGCTCGATTTCGGATGGAGGACTGTAACGCCGTCCGTATTCCCGTTGAATCGGGTTTGAGGCTCGAAAAGGACGTTGAAGAAGAAGGATCACCAGGAGGAAATCGGCCTTATCGCGAGCTTGTCGGAGCTCTGAATTACGTGGCGATTGCCGCAAGACCGGACATTTCGCATATTGTCAGGTGTCTCAGTCAATTCAACACTTGTCACGGCGAGGCAGACTGGAAGGCGGCGAAACGCGTCCTGAGATATCAGAAGGGGACCGCCGACTTCGGAATCACGTACACGAAGAGCACGAAAACCTTGGAAGGGGTTGTTGACGCCGATTGGGCTGGGTGCTCGGTTGATCGAAGGTCGTATACCGGATACGTCTTTAACCTGAGCGGTGCCGACGTCAGCTGGGAGTCGAGGAAACAGCGCACCGTCGCGCTTTCGTCCACCGAGGCGGAGTACATGGCATTAACTGAAGCCGCGAGAGAGGCCCATACATACAGGGATTCTTGTCGGAGCTCAAGCTGTCCGAGTGTGAAAGAGTTCTGGTGATGAACGACAACCGAGGGGCACAACTACTGACCCAGAATCGCACGTTTCACGCCAGATCGAAACACATCGACATCAGGCATCATTTCGTCAGAGATGTCTTACGCGAAGGTCGACTGGATATCAAGTACCTTCCTTTGGATGAGATGGCTGCGGATTTTCTCACGAAGGGATTGATAAAATAAAAACAGCGGAAGTGTCTGGATTTGATCGGCGGGGTTCTTCGGAGGATCGACCTAGCGCTACAATCGAGGGGGAGTGTTGTGGATCCGCCCTAAGCTGCGTGCTCTAGCCGATTGTAGCGCCGGACCGGCCGTTACGAGTAAAAGGAAAATGAATTCACGCCTTAATGCGCTCGCTTTACTTCTGACAGTTGGGCCAGACCGAGCGCGCCTTTTGCTACATGCGTCTTTTTCATATTGCCGCATCAGACTAATACATGTTTGTTAAAACCAAGTTCACGGGTGCTTCGTTGAATAAATAATATCTTTCCTAGGAGTCGCCCGTTCATTTCATTTCCTGCTACAACAATTTATTCATTTATAATTTATTTATTAATTATTTATTTATTTATTTATTCATTTATTATTTATTTATTTATTGTTTATATATTCAATTATTATTTATTTATTTATTTATTCGTTTATTATTTATGTATTTAATTATTATTTATTTATTCATTTATAATTTAGTTATTATTTATTTATTTATTATTTATTTATTCATTCATTATTTATTTTTTTTAATCATTATTTATTTATTATTTATTTATTGATTTATAATTTATTTATTTAATTATTATTTATTTATTCATTTATTATTTATTTATTCATTTATAATTTATTTATTAATTATTTATTTATTTATTAAATTATTATTTATTTATTCATTTATTATTTATTATTTATTTATTTATACAAATTGTGCCACCGAACAATCCAAGTAATGCGACTCTAGAACTTCATTACTACGTCCAGTAATTCTACACGCGAAAAACATTTTTTTTTCCCACACAACGGCGTCCCTAACCAGTGTAAGCTTTGAAAACCTCGTCTAAGGTCGATTTTGTTCAATCAATAACTGATTACAGATTATTAACTTGAACCCGTATTGCTTCCCGCACATGAGAGTTCCCGTAGAGATTAATTAATTGAAATTGTACAGTAGCTCCAATTAAAGAAACAAAACAAATACACATTCGTAAAATTGACGGCTAAGGAAGTAGCGAGAAGTGCGGGGGAGCTATTTGCGTTATTTCCACTCCATGTGGAGATAACATTAATCTTAGTTTGGCAGTTTCTCCATAACTGTCGTGATATTCAAACATTTGGGATTTAGTTCTTCATTGAAAATACGACCTTTGAACCCAGCCACCACCCGATTCTCCAACGCGTGTAAACAATTATTCGTCATAAATGAAAAGCTACTCTCAGCGTGGGAAAATCATGTTCGAACATGTTATAACATGCAACCTTGCAGGTTATGGCCCTTATCCCAACAAAACTTTGACTGTGTACGGTGGACGCTTGCGACATCTGCCCGCCTGCCCGTCTGACCCACAGACTGCCCTCTATGTGATCTCATCTAAACTGCCGTTCGGGCCGCCAACTTTAGGCCCCAGCTTATTATTATCTACTACATTAAGAACATTTTGGAACCTTACCCAATATCCGTGGCGAGTGGTTGCCGTGTGATTCAGTAAATCACCATTTTGGGGGCGCGCTGTGGAAGTTTCGACTTATTGACATTTGTTTGCACTGCACACCAACACACTCGTCACAATGGCCGCGGCGACTATGTTCACTTACTTTTTATTTCGCACGCAAAATCGCAAAACAACAAAAAACATCATCGAACGGCAACGAAACTGATAAGAAACACAGAGAAACATAAACACTAAAAGACAAAATGAAAAACGCTAAAATCGACAACCTACTCAGCCCGTTTGCCGAAACACCGCGCAGGGGGGATCGACCGTATGCGGAATTATACGAGTAACACAAAAACAAATCACTCCGAATTTATCTCTCCTCCTCGTCGTTGTTATCTATTTATAATTACTTCTTTCTTCTTGCTTTCAATTTGACACTTCACACGGAAACTCCGTTAGAACACCGTCGCGCAAAATACCCTTAATAAGAACTGACCGACGTGCAAACGACGACTGACTCGAAGATAAGACGGAATTCATTGTTGCTGCCTTAAGTTGCTGGCAGATCAAGTCCCACGCATCATCTGTAGAACATGTTTCAGCAACAGTGCTCCGCACGATCAGTGCGAATATACGGCAACTCACCGAGTGTCACTATTGCCAATCGTACGCCGATCGCGTCGTCCGACCTGCGCGGCGGGGCGAGGAACAAAGTAACAAATAAATTAAAATCGTTGTGATAAAATTTTGTGTTTAAATCAGAAACGTATTCACAGCGGCGTCTGAGTGCCGGCCAGTCACCGTTAACCGGGCAAGATGCACGCAGGGAGGGAAGCAGATACAAACAGAGGCAGACAATTGAACCAACTCTCGTCCGTCACTGGGGAAGGGCCGAGGATCTCGCGGACTCTCGTGTGGAAAGCTGCGATCAATCGATGGGAATCAGGTGGCGGGTCTGTGTTATGGGTTCGATGATAAGTCACCGGAATCATTTCCTACATCGGTCAAACTTGGCGGAAGTTATATGCTGTTGGGTTCTCTTCGTGTTGGAGGGCGATGTTAGATTCGCAGCCCTTAATTTTAGATGTACAGACAGAATAGCCTTAAAAAATTATTCCGGTGTCGGGTTTCCAAGGGCTGCGAGTGTCAATAAAAGATAGATTTATTGTTTTTTTATGGATGCAGGGTTGGTATTTATAAACTTGATTTTATTTGCTTACTTAGCTAATTAGAAATATTAGAGAAGATGCGATAAGCTTAATTGTAGTCTTAATGCAATTACTAAATCAAGTTTACAATAAATTGTATGCCGACGGGCATAAGAAAAAGAAATAAATTGATATTGTACAATTTAGAGTGCTTGCGAAGAGCCAATAAGTCAATGTAAGAATGATACCTATGAAATAGAATTTAACATTTACTCTTAAGTAAAATATGTAATTGTATTGAAAATAAATGTGGATTTAAAAACAAAAAAAAAATATTTTTATATATTTATTTATTTGAAGAGAAATGTTAATCACAACACAGTACATAATACAAAATTTAACATTTGAAACTACAAATGATCGGGAGTAAGTGTGTGAGGATTGAAACAGGATTCGCACACGCATCCCCTATGAAGAATACAGAACCAAGGGGGGAATCGAAAAAGAAATCATCAGCGCCGTATACCAGAGCGAACACAGAACTAAAAGGAAATCGAAAATAAACACATCAGCTCCGTATACCAGAGCATTAAAATAGCAATCACAGGTTATGTGACGAGTTTGGACATCCATCGCCCGACAATATGAAATGAAGTTTTTTTTTTACGCAAAAAGAAACTTTTGGGAATTGTATTGGCAATCGATCGGCCAACACGTAATTCTTGCGTACTGCGAATCTGTGCGATCCACAAGCGTCGAACGCAACGTAACATACACCAACAACTGTATCTTGGTGGAACAATGAGCTGATCCTGGCGTGCCTTGATGTTGGTTGGCGTTCTGAAACAATCGTGAAAGTAATGCTGTGAAAGGGGAAAAGAATACCTAGGTCGATTGTGCAGCAATCCCAGAATAAATCCTCCTCCAGACTGCAACAATAAAAAGGGATGATTTAATTTACTTCAATATTAATTTATTTCGTCGATTATTTGGATTTTGTATCGATTCAAACTTATTGCGACCTGTGTCTCTTGAATATCAAACGAAGAAGCGTAGAATTGAAAGAAGTTGCTTGACAGCTAGCAATTTACTTGTTTATTCGTTATCATGACAACTGTTTGCTGACTTTTGTTGATTATGGTTGCGATGGTTGCATTCAATTGCTAATTCGCTGGTTGCATCCAGTGCGAATGCGCAACATTCCGCCCGCCTTCGCCAATCATTGGCGAATCATCTGGCTCCAGGTGGTCGTCCGGAGCTTGGTCGGGGGGTTCCTCCTCCAGTGGAAGGATGCTGATTAGTCCCTTTCGTCGCTAGAGGCCGTTCTCTTCTGTGGTCACGGACCTGGCCATGTGATCTGGGTTGGAGTTGTAAGATCGCAACCCGCGATCAGTGACCACGTGCTGACTGGTGATTGGTCTCACTACGTCGAGACCAGTGGTGATGACGAGTGCTGCGTCCACTGGCGCCCGTCCGAAGTTAGCGGCCGGCGAGATGCGGTCATTGGCGTGAGAGACCGCAGCGTTTAGTCGGATACTGCGGTTGGGACTCGGTCGGTCCCTGGATACTGGGGAGCGCCGCCCGCCAAGCGTGCTCCTTGGTCTATTGTGGTAGCTGTGTGTTGCCTTGAAGCATTTGGGGGCCAGGCTCCCGGCTGTTCGATTGCCCGTTGTCCTTGCGGCGGGTGAGTGGCAAGTCCGACAGTGGGGCCGGGAGGGAGGTGGGGTGAAGCTGCACCCGTCAGTATCCACTCCAAATGAGTCCTGGGTGATGATGTCCGAGTGGTCGGACTTCCTAAGTCCTGCTTTAATGATGGCCGAGTACACAGACTCCGCCCGCCTTCGGCAATCATTGGAAGTCTGAAGAGAGCCGTCCGCCCTGAATTGGTGACGGAGAGAGTTCCGTCGCTGGTGTCCGGTACCTTGGTTAGCAGTTTTGACAGAAGTTGTAAGTTCGCAACCCACGATCAATGGCCACGCAATGGGTGGTGGTCGAAAGGACTGTATCGAGACTTACCGATGGGATGCGGCACGTGAGACCGCAACGTTGAGTCTGGTGTGGTTTTTTCCATGGCACGGTCCGCGGGTCCTGGCGGGATGGTAGGTGCGGACACAGCGCCTACTAGACTGAGTGAAGTACCGCCTCTCGTGGATTACTGAGAGGCGTGCAGGATGGTTGGTATGCGTTGATCCCTGGTTGGTGGGGAGCGCCGCCTGCTCAGGGGGGCATTGCTCGCTCCTATCCCGATTGGGGGGGCTACATGTGGTAGCGGTCGTCCTTGATGATTCTGGTTATTGGCCGGAGTTTGGCCATCTGGTGTCTCTGGTAGGTTGCCTGTACTACTGACAATTGCTAAGAGACCACCGATTGATGGAAGACTTCTATCCGAGATGTGCAGCGAATTACAATTGGCCGATATGTTGATCGACATCACCGATAGGTTGGTAAATGACAATTGCGTTTGGCCTGCTCCTAGGCCATTTCGTTGGGAATGTTGCTGTTGCAATTGATGTTGCTGATAAGACTGGCTATTAACCCGACTCTGTGGTTTGTCACGGTCACTGCGGGCATTGTTGGTTGTATAGCGTTTGAAATAATAGTGAAGAAGAACGTGTGACTCGAACTGACGCTATGACCGTTTGAATCACCAAAAATTTACCTAAGCGTTACCCATCAGGCTACTGGCCGATTTTTGAATTTGATTTTTAAACTCGACTATACTCCACTGATGTGAATTGTCATGTTTTCGCTTGGTATACGGCTCTGATGTATTTTCTTATTCGATTTTTCGTTCGATGCTCTTCACTATTTTGCTTGTGAATTGTGTGTGTATCTGTTAGAGTCGCCACAGTTGCTACTGTTGCTTGGACAGTTGATGGCGTATTCGTGAAATGCACTGACGTTAGATCTGGCACGGATCTTGTATATGCCATAGCTACTGTTTGCTCTTGCAGCGTTTTGGAAACGCTGTTAGTGGTCGTTGAATTATGTTCAAGGTGAACCAGTTCCTTTGGGTCGGAGTTGTAAGTTCGCAACCCACGAGGGAAGGCCATGTGATGTTGTGCCCCACAACACGTGCGCGGTATCGGTTTCCGTTGGGGCTTCGGCGTTGGTCCGAGCATCGGGGCATGGGCCGGGTTGAGCTTTGGGATGGAGCGCGAACTGGGCCTCGAGCAGTCTCGTTGGTTTGGCATTGCTGCCTTGATCGGCTGTTCGCCTTAGTGGGGGAGGCTGTGTCGAGCGCGAACTGGGCCTCGAGCAGCCTCGATAGTTGGATATTGCCTTGCTCGGTGCCGGTCGCCGTAGTGGGGAAGGCTGTATCGAGCGCGGACTGGGCCTCGAGAAGTCTTGGTAATTCGGTATCATTGCCTTGGTCGGTGGGTTTCTCTGCAGCAGGCTTCTTTCCTTTCGGTACATCGGATTTCTTGGCACCTTTGCCTTGGTCGGCGCTGTTTGCCGTAATTGGGGAGACTGGGTCGAGCGCGAACTGGGCCTTGAGCAGTCTCGGTAGTTTGGTAGCATTGCCCTGGTCGGCGCTGTTTGCCGTAGTTGGGGAGACTGGGTCGAGCGCGAACTGGGCCTGGAGCAGTCTCGGTAGTTTGGCATAATTGTCCTGGTCAGTGGGTTTCTCTGCAGCGGGCTTCTTTCCTTCTTTCGGTACATCGGATGTCTTGATATCTTTCTTCGCCGGTGCTGGTGCACTGTTAGCTGCTGGTGCCGTCTTGCTGAAATCAGTCTTCTTTTGTGGTGTCGCTTTAGCGGTGGGTGATGCTGACGCAGTAGTTTTCACATCCCTCGCTGCCTCTGGAACCTTCTTGAAGTCCTTGGCGGCGTTAGTTGCAGGCTTTGAATCAGTTTTCTTCTCGACCTTTCCTCCTTTGGCGGTCTTGCTTTCGGCATCACCTGTCTTAGTTGGCTTTTCGGTGTCTGTCGTCACGCCTTTGTTGTCCGTAGGGGGGTTTTCCGGGTGCATCGTCCGTGATGGCAATCCTGGTGGAGGGCCAGGTGACATACGCATGCCTGGTGTTGATGGAGTTCCTGGCCACCATGGTGGTGGTCGCGACATCAATGGCGGCGAAAGACTTTGTGGTCGACTGAAGGTGCCCGTCGTAGTCGTGGATGCGGTCGGACGGTCGGCGATTAGGGCGTGCCTGGCCTCTGCAAACTCCGTGGCCTCGTCCAGGTATGTCCCCCCGGCCCGGTCGAAGAATCTCTCTTTAAAATAGCGTTGAACGACGGTGGTCCCTGGATCCACCAGACTTAGGAGTGGTTTGTGCCGAGCGCTCGTGCGCCTACACTGTGGCCAGTGTCGGTGGCTCTCTTTTCCAGAGATTGTCGAACGCGCACGACATCTGCTCATGTGCGGCGAACTGAGCCGCCATGAGCTGTTCGGCCAATGCAGCCGTTGTTAACTGGACGGCGATTGGATCTACAATCTCACTGATGTATCCCTTGCAGTGCCACGAACTTGGCGGCGGTCTGCACAGCTGTTGCGCCGCGAACTAGGGCGGCGTAAGTTCATCCACATATTACTTTATTTTATCGATTATTTGGATTTTGTATCGATTCAAACTTATTGCCACCTGTGTCTCTTGAATATCAAACGAAGAAGCGTAGAATTGAAAGAAGTTGCTTGACAGCTAGCAATTTAGTTGTTTATTCGTTGTCATGACAACTGTTTGCTGACTTTTGTTGATTATGGTTGCGTTGGTTGCATTCAATTGCAAATTCGCTGGTTGCGTCCAGTGCGAATCCGCAACAGGAATCGTCTAATGATGTAACACTATGCGAGCGGACGACTTGGAAGAGGATAAAGAAGGGTATTATCAATATACAATATATTGGTTTTGAATATCTGCATACGACGAAGTTGATCATTCCATCTTTGTGTAATTCAGCTGAAGAACGTTTGTCTTTGTTTATTTCTACGCCTAAAATTACTTTTCAAGGTGAACAGGGGGTTGTGATACTCTGCTGTAGCTTCCTTTCTTTTTTTTTTGTTACAATGTTTAGTAGTAATCAAATAGCGGAATGACATAACCAGGGCATCATTCGACCCTCATCGTCTGAATATGCCAGCCCAATAGTGTTAGTTAAGAAGGAAGACGGGACACACCGATTGTGCGTTGTCTATCGACTCTTGTATAAAAAAAATCATGCGAGACAGATATCCCCTGCCGATAATCGAGCACCAACCGTATAAACAGCAAGACGCGAAGAACTTCAGTGCACTCGACTTGAAGAATGGTTTCTTTCACATACCAGTCTATGCCGAGAGTATTAAATATACTGCATTTATTGTTCCAGGCGGAAAATTTGACTTGTAATTCACCACCAGTTTTCCAGCGATATGTAAATGCCATATTCCGGTACGCTATTCGGCACGGGCATGTCTTAACGTATATGGATGGTCTGATCATCCTTTCCAACAATCGCGAGGACAGGCTGAGAAGACTGAAAGACGTATTCGAAGCGGCAAGGAGGGCTGGGCTGAGTATCAACCGGAAGAAATGTTACTTCCTGACAAGACGTGTTGAATTCTTGAGCCACATCATAGAAAACGAACCGGCCGGCCGACGGAGCGGAAAACTGAAGCGGTTAGATGTTTTTCCGAGCCCAAGAATACCTGACAAGTGCTAGCTTTTTAGGACTTACTGCATACTTCAGGAAATTCATTCCTGCCTACTCAAGGATTGAGCGACCTTTATCAAACGTTTTGCAAGCAGATGTTGACTTTAATTTTCGAGACGCCGAAAAAGAAGCTTTCGAACTACTGCAGATGTTCCTAAACCAAAGACTTGTGGTTAATTTGTATCGAATAGGAGCTGAGACGGGACTCCATACAGGTGCATCGAGGTATGGATACAGGGCCATCCTCTAAATCAAATGTAATCAGTATTAACTTCAAATGAAATATTTTAGTTCAATAACCGAAAACGGTACAAAAAAAAATAAAACGTGCTTTTCTTTTATAATCAGTTCCAGAATATTGTGTTCGCGACACAGCCAACAGCTCTTTAGCGTTTGCGACGATAGTGAAGAGCGTGTGATTCGAACCGACGCTAGCACGGTTAGAATCACTAAAATATAGAACTAAAGTTCAGCGCATCAGGCCACCACCGCGGGTAAGAATTCGATTTCTAAACTCATGTACACTCAACTAACGTGGAATTGTTATGTTATCGCTATGGTATACGGTTCAGATGCTTTTTCTTGTTCGATTTTCTTTCGGTGTTCTTCACTATTTGCTTGTGTATTGTGTGTGTATCTGTTAGAAACGCCACAGCTCTAACACGCGACCGGCACAACCCTTATCTTCACGTGGCTCATTTAACAAAATAAAACAGAAATACTGCCCAGCTCATAACATTCAAAAGGTTTTCAATCTAAAATCACCTATTATTTGGAAGAAATACAAAAATTTTAAAAACGCTGGATTAAATGTAAAGTGGCGCAAAATTAATCACCCTATCGGAAGATGTTATAATTTTTGAAAATGGCGGCGTACGTCAATCATATTTGACATTTGTGAACTAGACATCATATTTGACTTTTGTGAAGTAAAAAAAATATGGAAAGGTTCAAAAAAAAAATTTCCGTCTGTTGCGGATTCGCTGAATGCAATCAGTGAATTCGCAATTGAACGCAGCCACAGCAACTAACTGACGTTTGGTTGAATTTCTGGCTGTCATGGTGACACAAAAATAAACTATGTGTCACATTCTTTCATTCTTCGTTAACTTCTTTAGACGATGGGATGTCCAATCAACACAATCCTCGACTATTACTTGTAAATCCAAAGAAATCTAGTTCATCCTTTAAATAAAGTAACTGATTAAGAGAATAAAACCAACGCGTTTCATTGTTGGTTGATGACTGAGGAATATTTCTGGAATTTATGCAGGTATTCAGTTCACTTTTTCGCTCAATAGCTCAATTTGGTTTCAGGAATCAGACTGCTGGCGCCATTGCTGTGTTGCCGTATTGGATCTCTGCAACTTCTGTAGAGTCATCGTCTATGCCCACAACAAAACACGAACCCTTGTTAGTGGAAGGTGTGTTCAACGCTTTTTGGACACTCATTTTGGTCCTTCCAGCCGGATCCAGTCTGTGGATCCAATCCACTGCTGGCCGTTCGCGGTGGAACTAAAGAGCTGTCCCGAAGTGCAGCTAAATTGACGCCGTTGGATTTACGGCGTAACAACGAGTAGTTGCCAAGTGCAGCTGCATTAACACTGCCAGAGTCACGGCGCAACCAGGGACGTCCTTCAATTGTTATGAGAGTAATAATTCGTCCAAACTGACACGTTCTGAGGGAATTCCAGTGCGCTTTATTATTGCGACAAACATCTAACGGTGCTATTGAAGTTGCGTATGGTCCAATTTTGCCATTGAACACGTGTCATCGTTGAAATTTGTCTTCACAAAAATACCTAAATATTTTATCTTGAGGGATCCATCTGTGTGTCATCAACCGCTGCCCAGTTCGCAGCCCCAGCATCCAGGCCTGTGGATCGGCCACCAACGCCCAGTTCGCGGCGCAGCCCCGGATCTAGACGTAAAGATCAACCGCCGCAAGGTTCACAGGTAAGAAAGCCTTTTTCAATTACAAATACATTACCGCCGCCAACTTTGTGGCGCAAATAGAAACTGCCCCCAGCAGTTACTTACCGGCTATCAACGCCCAGTTCGCGGTGCAGCCCGGGATCCAGACGTAAGGATCAACCGCCGCCAAGTTCGCGGCATCCTAAAAAGCCCAGTTCAAGGGCCGACCGACTTCAAGGTCGCGGGACATTAAACTCCAGACGCGAAGACCCACCGTTATCAAGTTCGTGATAACAGTTAGCTCGAAGCCCAGAGTGCGGGGCAATGTCAGTGAAGTCAAACATGATTGCTACATTGGTGGAACAACTCATCAGCGCCCAGTTAACCGCACATGAAAGGATGATGTGAACTTTCAATAAGTTCCACAAGAGAGGGCCACCGACGCTGGCTACAGTGGAGGCGTAAGAGCGCGACCTCCAGCTGAGTTGGGATGAGATGCAGAATCGGCATGAAGAGCTCATATGCCTGATCACTCCATGGAGGGCCATCATCCAACGGTATTTCGAAGAGCGATTTATCGACCAGGCCGAGGAAACCTACCTTAAAGAGGCCACGGCGCTTACTGGGGTACGACACGCGTTGATCGCCAACCGACCGACCGCTTACAAGACTGCGACGGACACCGTGTATCCACCCAACAGTCGTTTGCCGCCATTGATGGCGCAACCACCGTGGTGGCTGGGAACTCCTGCCACCCCTGACATGCGTATGCCACCTGGCCATTCACCCAGAGCACCAACGAGGAACGACGCAAAGATAACTGATGCCCCGAAGGAATCCTCTTATGCAACTGTACCAAATCAGTTGTTCAAAAATCATCTTAAAGGGCGCCCTTATCTGGCTGTACTCGAAAGTGTTGAGGAAGGTTCCCGAAGTACAGCCAATTCGATTCGTCAAGAAGCTTACATAGCTCAACCATTGAGAACTAGCGAATTGGATCGTTCCAAGCGTCTGGAAAGATCTAAGGGGCGTGCATTGGAGTGTTACACCACGTGTGACCATAATTTCCCTGGTAATCTGATGGGTCATCCCAATCCTGAAGGCCACACGCAATTGAATAGACTCTTGCATCCGAGATGTCCTGTAGGTGATAAGGATTTGTCTAATCATGTCGATTACGACACTAATTTATTGTCTGCTGCCCATATGAAGAAGGCTGACTTGGCAAATGGTAAACCTGGTGAACCTAAAGAAGAGTTTTTGCACATTTTGACTGAAGAAGAAGAACTGAAGGACATCAATAAGGCACCGGCAGCTGTTAGTGCACCCGCACCAGCGAAGAAAGATACCAAGCCATCCGAAGCAGCCCAAGACGGAAGGAAGCTTGCTGCAGAGAAACCCGCCGAGCAAGACAAGGAGATTAAATCAACGAGACTCGAGGCTCAGGTTGCGCTCGACTAAGTCTCCTCAATTACGGCAAACCGCGCCGACCAAGGCAATGATTCCCAACTCCCGAGACTGCTCGAGGCTTCGTTCGCGCTCGACCCAGTCTCCCCCATTAAGGCAAGCGACGCCGACCAAGGCAAGGATGCCCAACTCCCGAGACTGCTCGAGGCTTCCTTCGCGCTGGACCCAGTCTCCCCCATTAAGGCAAGCGATGCCGACCCAGTCAAAGATGCCCAACGACAGTCCCCTGTGACATCAGCGGTCCTCAGTCCGACAGCCTATAGACGAGAACCGCACACACTCCCAGTGAGTATGGACCAGCAGGCCGTCGACCAGAGTGCCGCCTGCCCACAAATCAAATCAGCCCATGTCCCGATGTTCGGACCAACCCAGAAACACATGGCCGTTCCTCGTTGGTTGCGAATTTACAACTCCAACCCAGAGGAACTGGTCCACCCGGAACAATGCGCACCGAACAAGAACCGCGTATGCACCCATCAAGAGAGCAATGCCCCGCTTGGCGGGCGGCGCTCCCCAGCATCAAGGGATCAACCGCATCCGTGCCAACAAGCACGCCTTATAATCCAGAAGAGGCCGAAATAATGTCGAAGAATTCTCCCAATCACATCGCGGAACCTATAGCATGTTTTAGTGATACGAGTATATCATAAAGAGTTGTACTTTTTGTCCAGGGAACTATCTATTCCACTGGTCTATTAGCCAAGCTTTGGTTTGGGTATTTCCAAAATATTTCAGGTAGCCTACAATATGATGTGGTGATACCTCAACAGAAGTGGGACTTGGTACTACTACCTATTCTAACTTTTTCAATCGATTCATTACCCATGCCTTGGTTTAATGGTCAAAGGCCGCTCCGAAACCTTTCGCGAAGCCCATGGCATGATAGAATGATATCTCACCAACCAGATGGGATTCGTTCACCTTCATTATATAATAATAACACAAAATAATGACACGTATATACGTAAGTGTGTACCAAATCGTTCACCTTCAGCTAGACAAACTGTCGTCATTAGTCCCCTCCCATCACATTTACTGCTAAATGAACACTCCCTTGTTTAATTGATTCACGAACATAATGTGTATTTTTAAAGCATATTAAAAGAGCAAAAAGCAACAACTTCATCTTGTTGAATGAAACTCGCCGGACGTAGAATATGTGGTCGATATAGCATTAGATCCAATTCTAGTTACCTATTCACTAAATGTTGATATATTTGCGGTCTATAAACGACTCGTATCCCGCCTGCGGGCGTATCGATGGGACAAACTAGAAACCACCTCCTTTGATCGATTACGTGTAGAAGTTTTCCTTACAAAATGTTGTTTCATGTTCCAAATCGGAAATCGCTTAAATCAAATTAAATATTCGACTTCTGTTGTTAATGAAGTTTTGATTAAGCAGTACCTCGCCTTCTGCCACATCTAGTATTACTTTCTCCTCCCATTCTTCCGAGGTAAGGCAACCTGCGACTTCAATTATACCTAATGTCCCTTGTGGGATATCTACTCTCCCCCACATCCAGGCCGACGTGGCTAACAAACAAAATCGATAAGGGTTGTCTTATTCCTTCTCTTTGTACAGTCCACTCAATATGTGCTCACTAAACAGGCAAAAAATGTACCTATGCTACAATTGAACGGACTTGGGTTGTTTATGGTCGCTATATACGTACGTATGGTATAATGTTACAAAGAATGTCCCTGGAAGGTTGTGAATTGTCTTCCTGTCTTCTCCTTATTAAATATTTATTCATTGGTCTGCATGGAAATGAGATTTTGCTGGACACAAGTCCCTGGACATTTGACCGTACGTCGTAAGTGACGATAGATGTGCGAAGTAAATATATAAAAGTCTGAGGGAAAGATCTGTAATTAACTCTAAGTACTATTGTTAGTTTGCTCGTTATTGCCGACGTGGAACATCGTACTACATTACATTGGGGTCATGTGGGGAATAAATGGGTTTCTTATAGAGGACATGGACAAAATTGTTAAGGCGATTAAGGAAACCACACCGACAAGTAGATTTACAAGTATTTTGTATACGTTTTGATAGATTCATCAGCTTACTTAATTGACAATGATTCAAATAAATTTAGTGTTTGGATGTCAACCTATACCGTTTCTTCAACAGGTTAATTAAGGTCGTCTTTAGCACCGCATATCGTCGGTGTTTTCCAGCTTATGGACAAAGACACTTGAATTGTATTCAATAACGCAATAGTTCACACCCTCAGTCCGCTATCGAAGGCTTGGTGCCAAAAAGATAATAATACCTTTTTGAAGATACGGGACCACTTTCCCATCAGTACTAGGTGGAATCGATCTAATAATGGAACAAAATAATGTCCAATGGAATACTTGCGAGTCAAGAGAATGACAATACTTGGAGTAGTTGCAATATTTTGTATTATATCTCGAGGGTCCCAAAAAAGTGGGTATTATCTTTCCATCTTTCTTAAACGACCTCTTTAGCGTAGAAGCGGGTCTCATTATTTTATGTTTCAATTTCATTTCAGCTTAACCTAATCACTAAAAGTGTTTTATAAATTTTTAATACCCCGCAAATAACTTGATTGTTGAACAACTCAATTCGACCCCATTTGACGACAGCAAATTGTTGACTCCGCTAAACAAATTACACTCAACTACACTCAATGCGACCCCATTGTCGTTTTTCCCTTTTTCCAAATTTGCTCACGCAACTTTGAACACTTAATCCAAGGATTCGCTTTTAATAGATAGCGTTCCGATGGTCGTTTCGCCAATTCGAACGCTTTTCACAAAAACTTAGAAACCACCTCCCGCCAGCACATATTTGATCCTCGCGGAACTTTCTTTTAAATATTCCATCGCGTCGCCACTGCTGCATTATATCATGTATATATACTTTTTTCCCCTAACTCGCACACAAAAGGGCATTTTGGAGCACACTTAAATGTCAGAGCACAGTGCAAACGGAAGGAGAGGAAGTGGATAAGGAAAGGAGGTATCGATGTACATTGATCTTAAATGCCTGAATTTTACAACGATGACGAAACACATGATTATCAAGAGCATTCCACATTCATGTGGTTCGGCTAAAGAATAACTCTCTATGTTTATTTGTGCGTCTGAAGTTGTCTTTCAACGTGATTTGATGCGCATTCTCAGATTGACGAGTGTCTGCGAAAATGTCTGAGGAAACGGAATACATTCAGCAAGTTCATCTGAGCAACGACCATGATAATACCTATAGAAAAGAGATAGGCATGAGACGTTGCGCCTATGTTCTAACGACGGAATTGAACGACTTACGTCAGGGTCCCCAATAGCTTTCACTCCTCGTTTTTGCATCCTTTCGAGCACGTGTAGTGCAGTTTTGGATACACCTGACGAAACAAGGGAGTTGAACTCCATTTTGGGATGAATATACGCCTTCTAAATAGTAGCGAGGTTGGATGGAGTGAAGTATTTTTTGCAACTCTTAAGGAACCCCATACATTTGGCTGCACTTTTCGCAGCTCCAAATTAAGAGCCGATTTAATTCAAGTGCCGGGAATTGATAGTTCCTTGGCTTCGTCGATGCAAGTGCCGTGCATCGAGAGTATATTTATTTTGGGGTTCGCCTTTGACGACAAGAAGCAGGGCTGAGTTTTTAACCCATTGAATTCTACTCAGAGAGGACCCGATGAATGAACTATATGTCTGCTACGACCCTGCGCTCCTCAAGGGTTCTGAAGTTGATTAATTTGAGGCGGTTAATGTACGACGGCAGGATTAAGGGTTTTCCCACCCTAGCCCCCGGAGAGCGAACCGAAAAAAAAACAACGTTGAATAATTTCGATTCGACGGATATGGGTTTTGTGATAAAGGGACCATACCTAACTAGCATATTCTAGCAGTGGACGTACGAAGTTAAGGTAAAGGGGTCGAGTTACGTAGAGGTCGAAAAAACTCATTAGGCGGTCGTGGCGGTTTCACGAACCACACAAATCACCATAGGCTGAGATATCTTCCTTCCACCAAGGAACATACTCGCCGTTCCTCCAGATACGTGGGCCCCAAGTCCCGAACAATTTCTCTACGCCTGCACGGCGATCGAAAGACGCGACCCAGTATGGAAATTGTGTACCGATCCATTAACTGGATAAACACAAGTGGTTGGCACAGCTGCGCCAGATGTCAACAAACATCAAATACCCAGCAATAAGGAAATAGCCGTAAAACAATCCGTCGGCTAAACCTTTGAACCTACCGCAATGCACTTCGTCTAAAAAAGGGCCATTGCGGAGAAACAGCAATAAACGAAAACGCTGTTCCCATAGGACAAAGTAAATACAGTTATCACAACCAACGATAATTACCACGATCCCAGGATCGCCAAGAATAAACTACGCACCCAAATGTATACAAAAGACACTCAACAGAAGGTGTGAAAATTCTGGCGTATTCTGGCAGCAACCTCTGCGTCTGTGTCTGTGAGTGCATCCACACATCTGGCCTGCGACGAAGCGGAAACCGCAGGACCAAAAAAAGACTGCGATCATCCCTGGTGGAGAGATTCTCGGTTAAGAGAGATCAGCAGGACAAGGGAAACGGAAGGGAGAGGGAACTATGGGGTGAATAGAGGACCGCTTACTCCATCAAGGGGATTTTCCTACATCCTCACCATGGTGGACCGCCTCACGCGATGGCCAGAGGCAACTCCCCTTAGAGCAGTTACTGCCTAATCAGTCACTAAAGTCTTTTATTCAATCTGGGTCACACGTTTCGGCGTGCCTGCTACCATTACTTTCGACCGAGGGCCGCAATTCGAAGCAACAATCTTCAGGCAGCTGGCAGATCTCCTCGGCTGCCAACGAAGCCGTACGACGGCCTATCCCCCCCGAATCCAACGGAATGATCGAACGCTGACACAGGTCTCTTAAGGCCTCCCCCATGTGTCATAACGGCACCAAGTGGTTCGACGCCCCCCCTACCGTCCTCCTCAGCCTGAGGATAAATTTCAAGGAGGACCTAGGCGCTTCCACAGCGGAACTCACCTACGGCACCAACCTCCTACTGCCAGGCGAACTTTTCATGCACGGCGAAACGCCACGCACCCAGCTGCCGGACGTGGGGCACCTCCGCGACCTCCTTCGCAAGGTCAGAGCAACCCCCGTGATCAAACACCAAACTGTTCGCCCACCCTGAACTGCACGGCTGTACGCACGTCTGTCAGGGTGGATAAGGTCAAAAAACCCTTGAACCCCCCACACGACGCCCCTTCAGAGTCTCCAACCGCATCAGCGATCGTGTCTTCGAGATCGACATCCGAGGCAAACGAGTCGAGACCCCCAGCCAGCGCCCGACCTCACCAACAGCCGCCAGCCGCCCCAATCCCCACTTACCCGAAGCCGAGCGCGCCTCCTCGGGCAAACCAAACCCCCTGGGACCCGTAGCTACCCAATACGCCCCCCCCCACACACCCACCTACTCGTTCCACCTACCCTTATTTCGTGACTGCGTCACTGGGGGGAGTACTGTGAGGGTTCTCTACACCACAAAGAGAACGAACCCACAATGCCAACCAACCTTGACCGCTAACAGCGGGTCACCTTACTTTAACCTGTAACCCAACTCCCCATGCAAAATCCGCAATAGCATACATCCCAAACCCTGCAATAAAACGCATTCCAAACCTTCAACAGAATATAATTCAACAGAATATATTCTAAATCATCACCGCATTCATTTTCCCAAAATTGCTTCGGCCAATTCTTTACTGAATTCACATTCCCTCCTAGCGACCAAGCAATCCCAATTTCCCCGAAATTCATATGCCGCAATAAAACGCTTATTCAAATCTACAACAAACATTAAAGATCTCCCCCAATTACATCACCCCACATACATTTTACTTAATTCATGTTCCCTCTTTGCGACCAAGCAATCTTAATTTCCCGGAAATTCATACGCTGTAACAAAACGCATATCCAAATCCACAACGGAACATTAACCATCGCCACCAACTATACCAAGCCGCATACATTTCCCCGAAATGACTGCGGTTAATATATTATCTAAACGATATTCCTTGCTTGCACCCAAGCAATTTCAATTTTCCGGTATACACAACCAACGAATCCAACTCAGCTCGTACGGCGAGGATTCCCTGGAACTGAATTCTTATGCGAGCATAGCAACTCTTCTCGAAATTCCTCGGAAGTGACAGCAACCTTATTTCCGCTATGATTCAGCCGCCACGACGCGATGAATAGATTTTTTCCATTTCATCAGTCAGTCGTTAGCCAACCGCCATCGAGTGCGCATCCCCCTCTTATCATCCGCCAGTGAGTCGATATTCAACCGCCTCCGGGGCCACAACACACGGAGTCGACATCCGATCACCACAGTTTCGAATATTTCCATCCGGTTCACTCAGTCGGCGGTGACGTGGTGTTTCGGTAGTCCGTTGTCGGTCGTGGCGTGCATTTCAGCCACCTAATGTTCAGATAGTTATTGCATTGTGCAAATACCACGCAAACAGTATTTCGGCTAGTTATCGGATGTATCTAGGACGTCTATATGTGTGTACAAAGGATACGCGTGTAAAGAATTATATTATTAACTAAATGTACTTAATTTACAGTTTAAGAACTTCACGCAATCAGTATTCCGGATAGTCATTGGATGTATCTAGGACATTTGTACATGTGTGCATGAATATGCCTGTAAAGAATTGACATTGTTAATGGATAACCCATGTGATTGTTCGGGTGCTTGTTGAAGATGAAATAAAGAAGGAAAACATCAACAAGCCAGCGCGTTTTATTTCTTCTCTTTCTTCCCCGTTGGTGAACGTTGTCGGTTTTACTTACGCAGTGACGTGTTGGGGGCACGGCGAAACCGCGTCCGTGCTGGCGCATACCTCGTACCATTTAGCAATTCATTGAAGTGCACTTCCCATCACTCCAGAATACCTTCAGGATCGGTGATCAGATTACCCTCTTTATCCTTGCAGTAAGTGCAGCGTGGTGTGTACCGCGTCATACTGCGGATTATTTGGTAGAACTTCCGCGCCTGGTGCGGACCTCGCTCTCTACTTTTCTCTATTTCACAGACAAGGTTTTTTTCCCAGGTACTTTTCTTTTGTCTGTTAAGAATTTTTTCAGATTTTCTGAGCTCTTTGTATTTCTTCTCGCGCACCCGCGTCCTATGAGACTGCTGCATTGCCCGGTATGCAACATTCTTACGTTCAGTCGCTAGTTTGCAGTCATCATCAAACCAGTCGTTCCGATTTCTACGACTACTGCCTAAGATGGAATTGGCAGTACTAATGACAGTATTCTTAAGGCGTGTCCATGTCTCTTCTACGCCCGGCATTCTGGCCCCAGGACTTACTCTCCCTCAGTCGAGCTCTTCGACGGCGAGTCTTAACGCATGACCAAAGGTGCTACTGGTATTCACATTGCGTAAGGCAGCCGTGTTGATTCGAACCTGATCCGCGGATGCAATATGTCTCGGTAGGGCAATCCACTCTCGGAAAACTGTACCAACAAGATAGTGATCCTAGTCGACGTTGGCACCTTGGTACGTTCGTGCCGTCATCGGGCTCGAGGAGTGGCGGCGATCTATCAGCAAGTGGTCAATTTGGTTGCGAGTGGCCCCATCAGATGATACCCAGGTGGCTTTGTGGATATCTTTACACGGAAACCTGGTACTCGCAACGACCAAGTTTTTCGATGCTGCCAATTCGATGACTCGTAGTACATTGTCATTAGTGTTCTCATGCAAGCCCTGGGAACCTGTGTAGTGCCTGAAAACCGGCTCCCGACCTATTTTTGCATTAAAATCCCCAAGAACAATTTTCACATCGTATCTTGGGCAGGCATTGAGGGCCCGTTCGACGTTCTCATAGTATTCTTCTTTTTCGTCGCCAGGGGACTCCTCTGTAGGTCCGTGAACGTTTATGAGGCTTATGTTCTTAAACTTGCCTCGCACGCGAAGAGTGCATAGTCTTTCATTTATTGCATTAAAGCCGATGATGGCAGGCTTCAGTTTTTGGCTGACTAGAAAGCCTATGGTGTTTTGCGTGACAGCTGTAATAAATGTCATACTCTTTTCTTTGAATAACACCACTCCCCGTCCATCTTATTTCTTGTAATGCTGTTATGTCAGCCTTATATTCGGACAGGACATCGGCTAGCTGCTGTGCAGCTCGAGCTCTGTATAGTGAGCGTGCGTTCCAAGTAAAAATTCTTAAATCATCTAGCCATTTTCGTTTCCGTGGTCGTCGTCGTGTATCCGGTACATATCCGAGGCTTGTTAAATTTGCCATAATAATTCTTTTTTACGGGCCTGGTTATTAGCCTTGCGCCAACCTTTCTCAGGATGTCGCTGCATGCATTGGTTCACTACTTGGCGGGTGTCAAAGTAGCTATCCCGGGGTGTCACATGTAGACTGCATGTCAACTTGTATTGAACAGGGACAAGGATCATCCTGCCCTTCGCCGGGTTGAAGGCAATCAGAGAGTTTGCCCTGTATGTTCGCACCCATCCCCCCATGGTAATTGTCGATCCTAGGAAAATTACCGAAGGATCAAACAAAAGACCGCTGGCTCACAATAGCGATCCGGATACAAAGGATTTTATGTGAGGTTGTAGCGATTCTAACAGATACACACAATTCACAAGTAAAAATACATCAGAACCGTATACCAAGCGATAAATAAAAAATAATTCACACCAGTGGAATATAGTCGAGTTTGGAAATCAAATTCTAAACACGGTCAGTAGCCTGGTGTGTAACGCTTAGGTAAAATTTTTTTCGTGATTCGAGCTGTCATAGCGTCAGTTCGAATCACACGATCTTCTTCACTATTATTTCAAACGCTATAATTGGTGACCCCGACGTGATCTTGTACACACAGCATACACTTCCCATAGTAAAGCAGAACTTCACACACGGTCACGACTTCCGCATAGAGCCCAGCCTTCGACGTTTTCTCGTTTCTCTCTCGTTCGTCCGTCGTCCGCATACGAATCTGATCGTAACGAAGTTACTGCGGCGGGAGTGTGTAGCGATTCTAACAGATACACACAATTCACAAGCAAAAATAGTGAAGAACACCGAACGAAAAATAAAAAATAATTCACACCAGTGGAATATAGTCGAGTTTGGAAATCAAATTCTAAACACGGTCAGTAGCCTGGTGTGTAACGCTTAGGTAAAATTTTTTTCGTGATTCGAGCTGTCATAGTGTCAGTTCGAATTACACGATCTTCTTCACTATTATTTCAAACGCTATAAGGTCAGCGAGGAAGAGAAATAACGAAAATAACACGTGCCTTTGGTCAACGTGGAAAAAGTTTTCCACCCATCAAACGATCGCAATAGAGCAGGAGTTGGTGGTGAGACATAGTCCAGAACGGACACAGGAGTTGGTTGTGAGGTATTGGCCGAGACGGTCAGCGAATTGGTGATGAGTTCGTGTAGGAGGAGTCGGTTAACATTATTAATTGATTTTCGACCTTATAATCGATTTAAAATTAAAAGTTGGTGCCTGCAATCTGCTGTATAAATAGCGTGAATAAGTTTATATAAATAATAATTAAATAAATATATAAATTGTAAGATCGGTTTTGTTTAATTATCTCTTTCCCCGCCATCATTGAATTGATCAAAACGATTTGTGGACGTTCAAAGAACAAAAACTATTTCATGCGACGGATTATCAATCTTCATTATTCGTTCCAACTGCTGTGTGTTGTTTTCAAATGTGTAGAGTGTGTGGTGATATATAGCGTAACAGACCCGCACTCGAATATTGTTCTCATGTTTGAGGCTCTGACCCTAAACATACCCTCGACCTACTTGAGACCACAGAGACGAGCGATCCGCCTGACCTGGGTCACGGCGCTGACGTCGGACTACAACCGTGATCACACTGAGGATGCGTAGCTGACGTCTGTCTGTTTTAGAGATATTGTCACGGGTACTGTTCTTCGGAGATACGTGGTATTGTGCCGCGCAATTCGGTTTATAGGCGCTCCACGAGACAATCCGGGGGATCGCACCAATTTGCGGTTAATCTCTCGATGGCGCGAAAATCCCTGCATCGGAACTCGTTCCATTACAGAGCGGGAAAGCTGTGAAATTGCCTCCCCACGTGAGTGTTTCCGGAGCGCTACAACCCCACAAATTTTAAGAAAAACTGCAACGGTTATTTGGTGGCATCTCGGCGCTATAGATTCGCCTCTCCTAGAGAAGTATATATATAAAAAAAAACCAATTAATGAGCACCATGACGATTCAACGTGTTGATCAGCCACGCCTTCGCGCTCACAAGCGTTATTCTCGATGGTATGGTTCGGACCAAGGTATTTTTCGGGGCTACGACCCAGTGTTTTTGAATTTCTACACGATTGTGAACTCGGTACGACGATTATGCCGAACTCAACAAACATATAATCGGTTAAACGTGTTTTTTAACGCCGATTTCAGTAAACCGCTTAGACGATCTTAATGTATTACCCGACTGTGCATCACGCCTTGGTACCATATATCAACGTATTAAATTCACGACCGTCAAAAAAAAAAAACAATATTGGAGGTTTCGACGTCATTCCCAATTGTCTACCCTTAGTGGGATCAGGCTTTAAACCCCGACTTACCTTTCTGTCTAAAAGACTGTCAAAATCATTTCCGAGACAAATTAATTTCGCATTTGCACAATAAAAATACAACTTTAATCTTACCACGACTAATACAAAATTTTACATTACTGAACCGACTTGTATGCCCTCTAGTCTAATGTTTCTTGTGGAGCTAGTTTTGTAGACTGTTTACAAATGATTTATTCGTGATATTTTCCAAGTGGTGTATGTCTTTATTTTGTTCGGTGCACCGAGCATTATCATCTTTCTTCCAACTCAAATCTTTTTGACCCTTTTCTACGTACTGAAATTTTTTATGTCATCTTGGGGCGTTTTGTATAACAATCTATACCCACAACCCTTTTAGCATGATCCAGCATACTAGAATACTTCTACTTCTTAATGTTATGTCATTCGATTTACCCCACAAAAACTGTTTGCTTTACTACTCTTCGGTTAACCCTGCGCGTTGTCTTTCAAATTGTTATTATCTGGACTAACTATTCTTTGCTCAGCTTAGTAAAAAATAATCGAGTGTTATTCTATACGAAGTGGATTCAGGCTACACGTTTCTTGTGTATTTCTAATTTTTAATTTTTCGCCTTTATTCTGTAGATTCTAGAGTATTATATATTTGGGTCTAACTCCACATTCCCCAGCTCACCTCGGCTTTCCTAGTTTAGCCCTGAGTTTAGTTTATATAAATTCTACATTTTATATATATTCAATATTTTAGAAGTCGTTCTACAATTTTAATATAAACAAACTATACATTATTCACATCAATCGTACGGTTTGTAGTCCGTCACTAACATTTTCTCAACCAGGTTCAGCTGCTCTACTTTAGAAGTCCTTCTCCACGTTTACAGATCCCATAGTTTAGCCTTATATCTATTGGAATCCTAGTTCAGTGAAAGGTCTTTGAAAACTATCTTTAAGTTAAAGCACCTCTCTTCTAAGGTATATTGATCTTTAATGTAGTCTTTCTTAATATATAAATTATATGCCCCCTAGTCCTGTGTCCTCTTCGGTTTATTATAGTTTAGATCCCACCCTTTTTTATACATTATTTTAACTTAGCTTTCCGTCATGTAGCCCAATGCCTTTGTTTTATGGCAGTCCTAAGAAGTTTTTTCCACGATATCCCTGTAAAATGACCTGCAATCCATTCTCACACTCAACCGAGAACAAAGGAGGAAGACTCCTGAAAGTTTCCTGTGTATCGAATATATCTCTTCAGGCGGAGGACATAGTCGATGCGCCACCATTGTCGGAACTAGGGATGCAATACGTCGAGTTGTATTTTGGGCTCCAAAATCAAATTCTCCTGGATGACGGAAGATTTCTCCCAAGATCATCACAGCGTCCACGTGGGCTTCATTCATTTGTCTTGTTTCGTATCCGGTAAGGAAGCCCATTTCACGAGACATTTCTAGAACACCCTTCCGATCGTCATTAGCCGCGCATACTATAATCTAGAAGAAGAAGGATATTGTAGGAAGTACTGACCAATCTAGGAAGTGTAGTTCACTCACTTGTCGATATTTCGTGATAAATTCCTTGGGATAAAACCTAGTTGATCCAAAATCGATTAGCATTAGACGCCTTGATTCAGCATCATAGAGGAAGTTAGACCAATTGGGATCGGTTTGCATGCATTGTAATTCGAAAAGCTCCCGGAGGCAGAGCTTCAAAGTAGACTCGGCTATGATTTTCCGGTGGTCGTAGCTAGAAAGAGAATCGACTGATTAGTAAACATGAGAATCTCAAAGTACATCAAGCAGAATGTTGAAACCGGAGCTGAAATATACGGGGCAGTTCCAGTTAAAGGCGCTAGCGCAATTGTGGAAATGTGGTATGTTCATAGAATTCATGTCGGATCAATTTTTCTATTCAAGTCCACTGCAGAGACTTTTTATAACATTTAGTAAAATACACATTTTTGAAATTTTTAACACGTGAAACATAGACACACAGCGCAGAGATAGCAATAAAATTAAACAACCGCCCAATTAATGGGAAGAAAAAGGCAAAGCCAGACATTCGAATGATACACAAGTCCGGTGACTCCTGAGCTCAAAAATAAATAGCCAAGTGAACATGCGGAATCTTCACCAAGCCACAGGCACCATCACTGGCGTCCTAGTTGAAGCAGTCATTCTCTATTTTCCATCAATCAATCACAACATCCACCGTAGTGCAAACATCAACGTATCGGGCACATCGTCATTCCCTTGTGAGCCGTTGAAATGCAGTTTTTGTCACCGGTCATTGAGGAGGTCATTTGATTCCAGATATTTCGAAAGTTGACCGTTAATCAGTGATTCCATTACCTTCGAGAGAATAGAAGTTAGTGCTATGGGTCGATAAGAAGAGAGGGATGATTTATCGCCCTTTTTGGGAATTGGCTGAATGTTCGCTGGCTTCCATCTATTTGGGAAACGGCCAGTAGAATAAGACAAATGGAAGAGTTTCCGCAGTGGTTTGGCGAGTGAAGAGGAACATTTTTTTAAGAGTATTGGGGAATGCCATCCGGACCAGCGGATTTGTGTGCGTTTAGCTCTTTGAGTGCGCGGGCAACAAACGCATTCGGAAGTGAATCTGGCTCATGGTGTGTGCTTATGCTCAAGTTGAGGTGGAAATGATGTGGTCTCAGGCAGCGTTGAGTTGGCTACAAAATGTGCAACAAGTAGATTCACTTTCTTTATTGCACTGGCGACTGGTCTGTCATCGACTATTAGCGAAGGAATGGATGAGGTGACCGAGTTTTGGATGTTCTTCACAAATGCCCAGAAGTTTCTACTACCTGTGGGAGAGTGTAGTATTTTTTGTCTCACTCTCTGGTCATGCAACAACTTTGCGCGTTGAATATGCGCATTGCAGTCATTTCTAGCTCTCCTAAATCTTTTCCGGTTTTCTTCAGTATTGTTTGATTTATACAACCGGAAACTCAACTCTTTAGCTTTAATAGCTTCTCTGCACCTGGAATCGAACCACATATTTCTCTTGGGTTTGATACTCTTTACTATGTCTGGAATAAAGGTTCGCATGCCAAACAGAATCGTGTCCGTTAATGTGCCCGCTATGGAGTGAACATCATTATTGCGGAAAAATAATGACCAATTTAACTTCCCAAAAAAGTCGTTCAGACTTTCCCAGTTTGCTTTCTCATAGAACCATACTGTTCTTTTGGTAGTTTTCTCGTAAACGTTGCTGTTGGTTGGAGGAAATTTAGCTGATACGACACAGCGGTCTGAAGTCCCCAAGGGCGAAGAAACTTCAATTGTGTATTTGTTTGGGTGGGAGGTGAGAAACAGGTCCAGTGTGTTGGCGGAATGGCCATCTATATCTGGTACCCGTGTTGGCTCATTGACGAGTCGAGTTAAATTATTTGACTCAGCAAAGAGCTGAACATTCTGACCTTCAGGTGTAGTGTGTCCGGAGTGGTGAAGCCACTGAGAGTTATGCACATTGAAATCACCCGCAATAATGATTTCAGTGTAGGGATATAGGGTCAAGATCTTATCGATGGAATCAGATAAAGCATCAAATTAGTTAAAGGATGCGTTTCTATCCAAATTTGGGCTTCTGTAAAGAAAGCAGTAATGTATGACTTGCTTACGAACGTGGAGTTTTACCCACGAGAAATTAAATTCTGGATTGGAGCAGACGCCATAGGCAGAAGCTGATAAGCAATATCACTTCGTATGTATGTATCTAGACGACGATGTGGAAAGAACAAGGCACTAGGTTATAACCGAGTATAGTAAAATCGGAAATATCTGTATTAGTTATTACCAGAGTCTCGCTAAGTGCAAGGATTGCTAGTTTCTGGTTACCGACGTGGGCAGACACAGAGGAGAAATCGCATCTTAGGCCGCGAATGTTATACAGATCGACGTAAAATTCCAATTCCACTGAAATGGCCTGACACAGAAAACCAATGTTGTGGAATTGTTATGTTATTATCGATATGGTATACGGGTCTGATGCTTTGCTTATTCGAATTTCCTTCGGTGCTCTTCACTATTGGTTTGTATATTGTGCGTGTATCTGTTAGAAACGCCACACTACTCCCTCTTCAGTAACTTTGTTACGATCAGCTTCGTGTGCGAACGATGGAGCGGGGAACGAGCGAGCGAGAGATCGTCGGAGCAGGCGAGTGTGCTGGTGCTCTATGCGAAAGTCGTGATCGTGTCGTGAAGAACTGTTTTACTACGGAAAAGTGTGTGATTCCTTCTCTCGTAATTATAAGGCTATTAGCCCTACCATTTGTATTAATGTAATTGACAGATTATCGTCATTGAATTCGGTAAAACTGGGATTCTCCGATTGCCAAAGTGAAATTTCATTTCGGAGATGCAGCTGATTCAGTGGAGGTCTGTCATCCAAGTCTTGATTTCGGTGAATGCTTTCATTCACCTTATACATTTTCTGAAAGACAGCTCCCACCGCGTTCACTCGTTATTGAGGATAGCAGTCTCTATATCTATGACAATGTTGATTAGTAGTTGCTTGTTTACATTGGTACGTGGAATTTGGAGAAACTGAATCTCGTTTTGATTATTTCTCCTGAATATTTTATTTATTTGCGGGAACATATTCGGGTTATTAGTTATTATAGCTCGAATTCTGTTGTTCCAATACAAATTTATTGCTTATATATATGTACGACTTTGCTTCCACCGTTTTTTTTCCGAAATTCGAGGCTTTATTGTAAAATCTGGTTATACATTTATGATTCGAGAAGGTATATATTGTTGTTTGCATTTTATTTGTTTGTTATAGTTCAGTGGCGGCGCAAAAACAAATCATTATGGAAAATTTAACAAGCCCCAGGACTTGCTAAATAAGGCCAAGACCGGTTCCCGGTTGTAGTGCCGATGATGATGATGATAGTTCAGTGGCGTTTGTAACAGATACACACACAATACACAAGCAAATACTGAAGGACAACACCGAACGAAAATCGAATAAGCAAAAAGCATCAGAGCCGTATACCACAGCAACAGCATAACAACTCTACATCAGTTGAGTGTATAGCGTTTGCGACGATAGTGAAGAGCGTGTGATTCGAACCGACGCTAGCACGGCTAGAATCACTAGAGGTTAGAACCAGAGCCCAACGCATCAGGCCACTGCCGCGTGTACGAATTAGATTTCTAAAGTCAAGTACATTCAACTGATGTGGAATTGCTATATTATTCCTATGGTATACGGCTTTAATGTTGTACTTTGATTGTTCTTGTCTTGTCTTTTAGGTGGTGTTGCTCTTCACTAGTCGTGTGTGTATCTGCTAGAAACGCCACAAGCGTACTTGAGTGTAACGATCGAATTCGATCAATTCAAAAAACTTTGCGTTAATTGGAAATAGTCATCGAAAGGCGGTCAAAGGAGATATCTTCATGACGGCGGGAGTTTGAGAAAAGGGGACAATCAGACCTCTTAGAGTAGTTGATGGATCTCCAGATGAACTTTCTTTCAAATGCTCAATTGCTTCCGTTTGAGCCAACGATATATAAGACCTTAGTGGGAACACTGGTATATTTGAAACTGAATTAACTGTCTATAGCTGAATATATTGACGTTTGTGTTGAGTGTGTTACCCCCGCTTGGTAGAAACCTTGACGTGGTGCAGGGGCTTAAAGTACAATAAATCACTCAGGCTATGCTGACGGAAGCATACGCTTCCCGTAGGGCCACCCATGTCAGAGAGGCTAGCGAGGAGTAGCATACAAAGATCTACCACCCCTAATCCAGGGTGTTACGCACCACCGTGCCCATTGGATGGTTTGCAGACAGGGGTATACCAGCTCTATTATAAGGGCGCCTCTCTCACGCCGGGTTGAATCAGAGCAGTAAGCAGACCTTACCATATCAAAGAGGGGCTCTGATATGGCGGATTATTTAAAACCGCAGAGTGTTCCTACGAAATGAATGATCAATATACAAAAAACAATCTCACGAAAAACCCGATAGGCGTAGGTGTGATGAGCCGACTCTACCATAAGGGAACAAATCATCTGCAAAAAGAAGACGTAGGGAAAAAAGCGGGATATACGCGTCGGAACGTGGAATGTTCGAGCGTTATATAAACCAGGCGCGATACAGACGGTCGTAGAAAATGCGAAACAATATAAAATGGACATCGTTGCGCTTCAGGAAGTCCGATTCCCGCATCAAGTAATCGAAACCAACGGATTTACATTGGCGTGTGGAGGTACCGACACACTTTTCCCGGAACCGGCTTCATCATAAGCAAGAAGATTACGTCCTATGTAAAAGATGTAAAATTTATTAATGACCGAATATTTGTGCTAAAAATACAGGGCCCGTGGTACAATTATGTATTTATAAACGTACACTCCCCAACAGAATCTACGGACGAAGAAGGGAAGGACACGTTCTACGAGACCCTAGAGGAAGTATTCGATGGGATCTCATCATTCAATGTTAAAATCCTCTTCGGGGAACTGAATGCGAAAATTGAAAAGGAAGATGTCTTCCAACCAACTATAGGTAAAGAAAGCGTGTAGCGTTTGTGATGAAAGTGAAAAACGTGCGATTCGAACTGACGCTATGACAGTTAGAATCACCAAAAATAGAACCAATGCTTAACACATCAGGCTAGTGGCCGCGTGTACGAATTCGATTTCTAAACGCAAGTACACTCAACTGATGTGGATTGTTATGCTATCGCTATGGTATACGGCTCTGATGCATTTTCTTATTCGATTTTAGTTCGATGTTCTTCACTATTTGCTTGTGTATTGTGTGTGTATCTGTTAGAAACGCCACAAGCCTACACGACGTTTCAAATGATAATGGAATTCGAATTATCACGTTCGCAGCGTCAAAAGATATGGTGGTGAAAAGCACGATGTTCAAGCACAAGCAAATTCATAAAGCCACATGGATATCTCCCGACGGCGTAACGGGTCATCAAATAGATCACTTCCTGATAGACAAAAGACACCACTCGAATATCCTTGACGTAAGATCATATAGAGGAGCAGATTGCGACTCCGATCACCTTCTAGTGATGGGCAAAATCAGGAGTCGGCTAGCAGCAAACCCACATGGGCAGTCACGGGAGACGAGCAAAAAGTGCGACATTGATAAACTAAAAGACCTGCGTAAAAGGGGTGAATATCAAGACGAACTAACGAACAGATTTAGCATCCTAGAGAATGGGAGTAGTGAGACAGAGGAAGCCGATAGTGTGGACATAATCTGGGCACTAAATGGACATCGATCAGAGACACAATCAAACAAACAGCCCAAAATGTATTAGGATGTAAGAAAACAATTAAGTCCAAACCTTGGTTTGACGATGAGTGTAGGGCGAAGATCAAAGCACGTAAACGACCTAGAGTGATCCACTTAGAAAGATATGATGAAGTCAACGCAAAAAGATACGCGACAATTCGGAAAGAGACAATGAGACTCTTCAAACGAAAAAAACATGAATGGGTGAAGACTCGGATCGAAAAAATTCTGGAAAATTCCAGAGCAAAGAACATCAGAGGTGTGTATGCCGGCATAAATTCAATTAGAAATGGCTACCGAGGGAGAGCCAAAATAATTCGAGACACGAACGGTTGTCTGGTCGCAAAAACAAACAATATCGTGACAAGATGGAAGCAGTACTTTGAAAACCTGTTCAATGTGCGCACCCATCAAGCACAAATAAACGCACCAGACGTACATACAGCCGACCATCAGATCCCAGACCGCTTTTTCAACAAAGTTGTAGACGCAATAAATCGATTGAAGAACAACACGGCCCCCAGAGTCGACTGCATAACGGCAGAGCTTGTGAAGCATGAAGGGGAGGCAACCGCCCGGAAGATCCACCAGCTCATCAAAACAATTTGGGATAAGGAAGTCACTCCGGAAGAATGGAAAACTTGAATAGTCGTCCCCATTTTCAGAAAAGGCGACAGATCTGACTGCGAAAACTACAGAGGAATATCATTGCTCCCAACCACATACAAAATACTAACAAATGTCATACTGGCGAGAATCACACCATACGCAGAAGAAATACTGGGAGACTACCAATGCGGATTCCGTTGGAACCGGTCAACAAGCGACCAAATGTTCACATTAAGGCAATTGCTGGAAAAGAAGTGGGAATACGGAGAGACGGTTCACCAACTGTTCGTTGATTTCAAAAAAGCCTACGACTTAGTCGCAAGACAAAGACTACCATATTGTAGTTGGGCTGGGAACTCCGAAAGATTCAAATTTGCTTGAACGAAAACAAAGGGGGAGTTAGAATAGAAAACCACCTCTCGAGAACCATTTGAAATCCGGGACGGACTAAAACATGGGGTGGCCTGTCACCATATCTTTTTAACTTTGTGTTCGAGTATGTTACCAGAAAGGTACAAGACGACAACATGGCCGGATCATCCCTGAACAGGGTCACACCAGTGCTCGCATATGCGGATGACATCGCCGTTCTGGGCGATAATCTAGAAACTGTAAGTAAAAACAGTGAAATCATCATGCAAGCGGCAGAAGAGGTGGGCCTAGAAATAAATGAAGACAAAACAAAATACATGATTACGGCAAAAGCAGGTGGACCTCAGGGAACACATATAGACGTCAGGGGCAAGATAGTCGAAAAAGTTAAAGAATTGAAATATCTGGGAACGATACTGACGGCCAGTAACGAAATGTCGAAGGAAATTAACAAAAGACTGCATTCCGGCAATGCTAGTTGGCACGCAGTGAGTAAACTGCTGAAATACAAACTGCTGTCACGTAACATAGAGCTCCGTGTCTCATAATCATCATCATCATCGGTACTACAATCGGAACGCGGTGTTGACCCTATTTAGCAAGTGTCTCCACCGGTATCCGGTCCATGTCCGAAACTTGTTAAATTGTTCATAATAATTCGTTTTTCCGGGCAAGGTTATTAGCCTTGCGCCAACCTTTCTCAGGACGAAACTCTGTGTCTGTAGAACCATAATCATGCCGATTCTTCTATACGGATGCGAAACATGGGGTCTCACTAAACCGAAAGAAAACAGATTCCGCGTATTCGAGAATAAAGTTCTAAGGGGTATCTTTGGCGGTAAATATGACGAGGGGGCAGGACAATGGGGGAAACTCCACAACCACGAATTGAAAGAGCTATACCGCAAACCTACAATAGTGAGAGTGTGGGGGTGCGATGTGGATGTACCAACGTATGGCACCGGTTCACTATCGCCCCACTAGTTTTCCGCCGTCGACACGTCCACAAGAAGCGGGCAAAATGGACAGGCGACGGGCCGAGAAATAAAACGCACTCATACCATATACGGGGTCACTTTGGCTGTTTTTATTACACTCTAAGTCACTAAAATTAATATGGGGGATTACGGTCGTTTTATTGTGTCCTTTCGTTTTCCCCGCTGACAAGCACTCCACCGACGCAATTGTACCGAGTACCGGTTTCGAATGGAAATTAGGGGACGCGATAGACTTGACTATATACTCGGGGGTTTGCGCCTCCCCGAGTGCACGTTACGCAGGGCTGGTGTGCGCGCGTCGATGGTAGAATGATGACTAACTGATGTAGGAAAAAATGTATTCTACTTTCGAATAGAATTGCTATGCTTGCATAGGAATTCAGTTCCAGCGAATCCTGGCCGTATAAGCCTAGTTGGATTCGTTGGTTGTGTATACCGGGAAATTGCTTTGGGAACGCGAGCAAGTATGGGCATGCATTTTCGGGGGAAATTGGAGTTGCTTGGGTGCAAGCAAGGGAATATCGTTTAGATAGAATGTTGGTCGAAGTCGTTTCGGGGAAATGTATGCGGCGTGGTTAGTTGTTGATGTGCCGTTGAGGATTTGAATATGCGTTAGTTACGGCATATGAATTTCGGAGAAGTTAAGATTGCTTGGTCACGAAGAGGAAATGAAAATTCAATAAAGGATTGACCGAAGCAATTTTGGGAAAATGTATGTGGGGTGATGTAATTGAGGGAAATGATTAATATTCCGTTGTAAATTGGAATATGCATTTATTTCAGCTTGGGAAATGGGTTCTTGGTAAGTATGGGATGTATGGAAATGCCGATTTTGCACGGGGAGCTGGATTAAAGTGACGCGCTGTTAGCGGTCAAGATTGGTTGGCATTGTGGGTTGGTTCTCCATGTGGTATAGAGAACCCCCACAATAGTAATCAGGTCGCTAAGATTAAGATGGGGCGAACATGTGGCGCGAATGGGCAACAATAGGACCGCGCATAGAATTCTTGACGCTAGACCAACGGGAAAGAGACCGAGAGGACGGCCGCAACGGAGATGGGAGGACAATATAAGGTTTGACCTTGAGGAGATCGGATCAGATGGTCAAGCGTGGAAGGAGAGTGCACAGGACAGGGAACGATGCCGGAGTCGAGTCGGTGAGGTCATGAACTTCCGGGTTCCTGCAGGCCAATAAATAGTAGTAATAGTTGAGTTTGTTACATCACTTTGATGTGCTATGTAGTTGACTTGAATTCCTAGTGTCCCTTTATATTTATATTAAATGAAACATATATGAATACAGTCAGTAGGAGGAAGCTGCATACTCATGCAAACCAAATAAATACGACTGGGTGCATTATAAAGCCTAACATAAAAGAATATAAAAGAAAATGATCTACATCTAAATATTAAAGTAAATGATCTACATCTAAATATTAAAGAAAATGATCTACATCTAAATATTAAAGAAAATGATCTACATGGTGAAATTTTACCTCATTTCAAAGCACTTATCCAATGGGACGCCTGGTACCAATTCAGTGGTTAAAACACTTTTCGTTGTAATGTCTTTGATGACCGTAGGCACATAATACTCCGGATATTGATTAATCATCTCCTTGAACTTCTCAGTATAATCAGCTTCACGAATGTAGTCCACTTCCCAGGCTAGTTCACGTTTGGCTACCTTTACGAATGAAATCCACATTAATCAAACTTGTTACGTGTTTGTTGTTTAAACTGATAGAAACCTTCACAAGATTATCTATGAAGAATCCCTTTGGGAAGACATCCCAAATTTTAAGCATCCCCACTAGATTATCAATGTCACTCTCGATACTTTGAGCTACACCGGGATATTGGATCTTAATAGCGACTGTCATTCCATCCAGTAAGGTACCTCTGTGAACCTAACAAAAATTACATGAAAGTCACTTCTCAATTATCTACCACTTACCTGTCCAATGCTTGCAGCAGCGAATGGTTTCTCTTGGAAGTCAATCAGTTTAGATCTCCAATCTGCTCCCAATTCGGCAATCATAACCCGTTCTACCTGCCAATCGGGCATATAATCAGCCGCTTGCCTAACTCTCTCGAAGGCTTTAACTAGTTGTGGTGAAACCAAATTGGTGTCTTGAATACTGAGAATTTGTCCAATCTTCAAAGCAGCGCCTCGAACTTTACACAGAGTGTCTGCAATTCTTTCTGCGTTCGACGGACTCAGAATTGCCTCTCTCACATTTGTAGAACCGCCCAATCCTAGAGCACCTTTCGCTAATTCACTGACGGTGCCAATTCCTAAACCGGCAAATAATCCACCGAAGGATGCCATTCGCGCAATACGACTAGCGGGAACCTTTCTCTGTTTTGCTACTGAACTTAATTCGAACACAGAATCTGGTGTAGTGTTTTTGGTATCTACTTCGGGAGTTGTTGATTGGGATCCCGATGGAGGTGGATCTGCCGCTTTACTCATTTCTTGGGGACTTGATTTCGTTTCCTGTTTCTCTGTGATAGTTTCGGGTTTTGAATCTAGACGGAGGCTCACTTCTCGATCCTTGTTTCTTTTAGAAAGAATGTGTTCCAGTTCCCTAAGGGTGATAGAAGATATATCCAGGTTTGCTGCATCTGTGGTTATTTGACGAACAGCACTCCCAGGGGCGGTTGGCGCCGCACTTTGATCCGCCATCTACCAGCAGAACGAATATTACAAATAATAGTGGTAAATAGTTCGCATAACTTACTCGGCTAGCTTTGGAAATTTGTATTCCAGCTAAGGCTCGGGCTCCTTGTGCTACTGTGCACGTTCGTTCTTTACACTCATTCAACAGTTGGCCAAGATTTTTTAGAGTTTCCTCAGGATTTGCTAGAATTTTCTCCACTTCCTGTCTATTGGCTTTGAAATTTTTGACGAGGATTTCCTGAACTGTTGAATGTTCCCAAAGATGCTTGACAAGAACTTCATTCTCCTTGACCAGTGCGCGACCAATGATCTGTAACCCTCGTAACAGACCAATTGCGTCTTGCATATTCCTGCTGTTCATGTTTACTTCGGGTGTTCGTTCAGGCGCATCCTTTATGGAATGAACTGTCTGCGTGAGTATTTTTTAGTCGAAAATTTTGAATTTTTTACAAAGGTCTCCCAAAAAATTCGCGAACGTTTCACAATATTTAGTAAAATTTAAACAGGTGCCAAAGTTGGGTTATGTAAAGGAAATTGACAGTTATGAAAAAACGGTACTGCCATCTATGTAGTGGACGTGATAAAATATGTTGTTGGATAGGAAAATTTAGGTGCGTGGCGCTGAAATTCGGAACACTGCAGTTTCATTTTATTTATTTATTTATTATCAACTAGTAATGTAAAATTGCTCATCAATAACTTAACATAATGAGCCTAGCAGCGGGGACTATTGGCTCTGTACTTTTAATTTACAATTTAATTTTAATGCTATTTAAAAACTTATTTACAATTTCTATGTTGTCGGCAGTGGGATCTGTTAGAGTAGTATATATATCTTTGGGGTTTCGATCCCCAAATCGTCGTTGTCGTCGGATGCCTGCTAACGCTGAAGTCCCTGGTGGCGTTGATGTCCGTTCATGGCGGCGGCTAATGTCGAAGTCACTTTCGGTTTGAGTCTTTGGTTACGGCGACTGCGTAGAGGTTGTGGATTGTGCTGAAGCGCCAAACGCCTGTGCCGATTCCGATGCGACGAATTCTCCGGGGGTCCGAATGGTTGTGCCGTAGAGCATTTCTGCTGGGGAGGCTTCGAGATCGTCTTTGTACGCTGTCCTGAGGCCCAGCAAAACTGTGAGCAGACTATCCAGCCAGGAATGTGGGCAGCATCTTAGGGCGGCTTTGCGAGTTCAGTGGAATCTCTACACCATTCTGTTGGACTGTGGATGGTACGACGTTGTGTGGATCATCATCGCGGGTATGCATTTGGCGAACTCTGTGAATAGCTCTGTCTCGAATTGTGGCCCTCTGTCTGACGTGATGTGAAGTGGAGTTCCGTAGTTGTTGACCCAGTAGTCCACGAATGCCTTTGCGATTGTGGTTATTTCCATGTTGGGCAAGGGCACCACCGCGGGCCATCGCGAGAAATCTATCTGCACCCCTTGAATTAGTTTCATGTTGATGAGGTCTACGTAGACGTCCTCGAAGCGTTTGTCCGGCTCTTTGAATTTTCCCAGGGCCTCCCTGTTGTGATGCCCTACCTTGGAGCGTTGGCAGTCCTCGCAGTGACGTGCCCAAGCGATGGCGTCCTTGTGAACGACGGGCCAGACGAATATCCGCGCCAGTGCTTTGGCTGTTGCCCTGTCACTAGGGTGGGGCAAGCTGTGGATGGTGCTGAAGGTCTGCGGTCGCAGGGGCTCTCGGGGGTACGGTCGGGTGATGTTTTCCTTTGTGTCGCAATAGATGTTGTGGCCGTCGATTGAAAGCAACTGTAGTTGTAGGGCTGAGTCCATCAAGTGCGGAACGTTTGGGTCGAAGGCTTGCGCTTCGGCGATTATGTCCGCGCTGAGCGTTGTGGGCATCGAGATTTCCAGCGCATCTGGAGTAGTGTGCGTCCCGGTGGTAGGTGTCGCGCCAGTAGCGATGGCGGGGTCGTCGGTCGGTACGTTGCTGTTTGTTGCGTCGTTGTCGGTGACTATTGGCGAATCGCCGGGCTGGGTCCTAGAAAGAGCGTCGGCTACTACGTTGTCTGCGCCTCGAGCATGCTCCAGTTTGGCGTTGAAACGCAGCACATACTCGAGGTGTCTGGCTTGGCACGGTGATGCCATGTGTGATTGCTGCGGCAGGACGTCGACTAGGGGCTTGTGGTCAGTGAATATCGTGAATTCTCGGCCTTCGGGGATTCTCTCGAAGTGTTTCACTGCTGCGTATATTGCCAAAAGCTCTCTGTCATAGGCGCTGTGGCACTTTTGGGTATCCGAGAGCTTTTGGGAGAAGAAGCCTAGAGGTCGCCATGTGTCTTCAGGTTGTTGTTGCTCTAGCGCGGCCCCTATTGCGCTGTCGGAGGCGTCCATCTTCAGCGCTAAGTTCCTATCCGGACGGAAGAAGGTGATGCAAGCTGCGAATTCAAAGAGCCCGAAGGGGGTTGTGACAGCCGTTCTTTCGATATCTTCCTCGGCGATTGGCACCTGGTAGAATGCTTTGCGCAGGTCCACCGTCGAGAAGGTTGTTCCGGGGCTCTCCTGGAGCAAGTCTTCAATGACTGGGAGTGGGTGGCGATCCAGATGGTGCACGCGTTGAGGCGGCGGTAGTCGCCTGTTACTCGCTAGGAGCCGTCTGGTTTGCCGACCATGTGGGGTGGGCTCGCCCATTGGCTGGAGGAGGGCCGAACGATGCCCGCTGAGTGGGGCAGTTAGGCATTTGTTCTTGATGTCGACCATAAGTCCGAATTTCGTCAGGAAGTCCGCCCCCAGGATGGCGTGGGTGACGACGACGATGATGAAGTCGCATTCGAGGCGCAGCCGCAAACCCTGGTCCAGTGTGCGTCGTTGGTAGCCGTACATGTATATAGGCGTCGAGTTAGCCGCGTACAGAATTCGGTCCTGTCTCCGGAGGTTTTATGCCCGCCGGGGTAGCAGTGAGACGACGGAGCCCGTGTCGACCAGGAGCCTGGTCTGGGAGAGCCGGTCGTGTTGGAGCAGGCTCATCGTGGGGGCCCACCTCCGTTACCTGCGTTCGGGGTGAGCGACTCATTTTCCCGACGTCGCGAATATGCAAGGTGATTTACAGGTGCGCGAGTTATAGTCTAAATACGTGGGAGCGACACAAAAAACAAACGGTATTTAGTTTAAACTTTATATTTTATATCTTCTATTAAACTGCTACAAGCAAGTGATCTTAACAACTGTTGAGTGAAGACTGAAGCTATCTGTGCAACTCTACGGATCAAAAAGAATATGACACTGAAGGTGTCTTACAATGTGTTTTTGCCTTGTGGGAAAATGTCCCCTTGCTATTTTCGGTGGATTGTGTGGGATGGCCAGGTTACCCATTGCCAGGGTGTTTGGTTGCCATGAACATCCAGAGATGTCTCTGCTCCAGACGTTGATGTTGCAGTAACTTGAAAACTGTTGATGGATGTACTTCATGTTAAGATGGGGTGAGTGTCAGGTTGGGGTCGTAACTCTTCCCCGCTTGTTGTAGGGCGAAGGCCAAAGTGACGTCATTGAAGCAGCCTCAGTTTGATGAACTGATGTCGCGTTGGCCGTAGCGTTAAGATGTGGGGTGTTGTCACGATCTTGAGCGGTTGTTAGGTGAGTATATTTACCTCTTATTACGGTGGCTATGATGATGATGCCGATGATGACGATGACTGTTGCGCCGCTCAGGTAATTGGTGGTCTTAGTGATGGTCCCTAGTTCAACTACCTTTGCTTCAGTTTTGAAGTTGTATATTTGTAATTTTTCCAGGTTCAGCTCGTCAACTGTTGTATTGGCCGTAACTATATTGCTTGATGGAGGAAGTATTTGTATGGTGTCCCAAAATATATCTGGTCTATTGTTGTAGGTGATCCCGTTGGCTTCTATATCGCAATTTTCGAAGTGTAGTAGTACCGTTCTGTTAGTTGGTTGGATGAGATAGTCTATTCGAGGCTTAAATTTACGACCAGTTAGTCGATTTATATTTTTAAATAGGTCACGGTTTGGTTTGGTACTGTTTAGAGTAGACGTGTAGGTCTGATCGGTGAAATTTTTAAGTTGACCATTTATCAGGGTGGTCAAAAGCTGTATCTGTTGTTTAATAAAGGGTGAGTAGCTAATATGCAATTTACGTCGGAGTTGTTTTTTTATGCGCAATAATTTTGTGAGGAGGTTGGGTAATGGTTTTACTAAGTGGTTATGAGGGACGGTCGTAGGGGTATGGCTGAAGAGAGCATTTCCCAGTATTTGCTCTATTTTTACAGCTGCCTGGTCAATTTCAGTAGGGAATAGGTTTGAAGATGCCGGTAAAGAATAATTTGAAAAACTGGCAGCAATATCGTTATTGACTTTTTTCCAGTTTGTTTTGGAAAAATTTGGGATAGGATTCACTGTGTAGAGTGGTTCGAGCGAAGGGATTTGAACCGTGAAGTGGACGGACCCATGATCGGATGGGAATGTAAAGGACACTGTAGGGGGATTAGATGAATAGATATCTGTGGATTTTAGGAAGAAACCGATTGTTGATTTGGTTGTACTACAAATTCGAGTAGGTTGCAATGGACAGTCTGCGTAAACATATGGGTGAAGTGGGAGGAGATCTAGGAATTGGTAGCCATATTTGTTGCACTTGATGTCATTAAATGATGTATGTCGAGCATTCCAGTCTCCCCCTATGATGAAAGGTGCCGGCAGAGACTGCTGGATTATTTGAGAAATGTCTGCACTAGCGAAGTTAGGTTCACGAGAAGGGTGAATGTATATAGACGACAAAACCAGTACTTTATTACTTCTGCAGAAGAGTTTAACTGCCGTGTATTCGACATTAGTTATGTTAGTGAACCTGATTTCAGTAAATTGGAATTTCTTGTGTATTAGAATTCCAGTACCACCATGAGGGCCAGTGGTTCGCGGGTTGGACACAAATGTGTAATTAGGAATGTATACTCGAGAGTTTGATTTAAGCCAAGTTTCTGAGAGAAGAAGAACATCTGGGGAGAACTTTTCAACAAACAAACGGAGGTGTTCTCTACGAGTGTGGGAATATATGGATTCTGTGTTGAGGGAGACTAGGGTTAAACTATTCATTAAGGGAAAGAATGTGGGAAGTTATTAAATCTAAGATCTGACCTTTTTTTTCTATTTCCGAGCTGTGTTTCAGGGTGGGTAGCAGCGTATGCAGGCTTCTAATATAACCCATGATGTCCAGGTTGAGAACGTTGGAATTGGGTTGATGAGGTTTAGTCCAGTCGGAATCTTTCGTAACTTCTGCGTAGGATTTTCCTGATCCCGCGAGATGAGATGGTTGAGGTGATGAGGGCTTAGTTGCAGTTCCTTTGGTTGGTGCTGGTTTATTTGTTGTCGTGTGTGCCGATCGTCTCTCGAGGATTCGCAGCTTTTCGGGACATTAGGAAAAGTTCGCTGGATGTGAGCGTCCGCAGTTACAGCACGGTACTGTGATTTTATTTGTGATTGTTGATCCATCAGCGTTTGTTTTTTGAATTGTTGTTGGTTCTGTACCAGGCGGGTTTACCTTGCATTCTCCAGGTGTATGCTGTTCGGCACATTTCCCGCATCGTGCACTTAAATGGCACACAGCTGCTAAGTGACCTGAACCTTGACATCTTTTGCAATGGAGAACGTCCTGTTTGTGTGGTTCCTCAATCGCAATTTTATGCGTAAACAAATATTTTATTTGTTTAAGCCGGCTAACATCTTCGTTCGGTGGAATTTGTACGATTCGTAAACTCCGAATATTGTTTTCTCTCATATGAGGAGTGTGGAAGTAGTGCAATCTGTGTATACTCAGTTCCGGGCAGATCCTCGATATTTCGAGTAGGAGTTCCTCATTAGTCCATGCTGGTTTACCTTGCATTCTCCAGGTGTATGCTGTTCGGCACATTTCCCGCATCGTGCACTTAAATGGCACACAGCTGCTAAGTGACCTGAACCTTGACATCTTTTGCAATGGAGAACGTCCTGTTTGTGTGGTTCCTCAATCGCAATTTTATGCGTAAACAAATATTTTATTTGTTTAAGCCGGCTAACATCTTCGTTCGGTGGAATTTGTACGATTCGTAAACTCCGAATATTGTTTTCTCTCATATGAGGAGTTTGGAAGTAGTGCAATCTGTGTATACTCAGTTCCGGGCAGATCCTCGATATTTCGAGTAGGAGTTCCTCATTAGTCCATGCTGGGTCAATGTGCCTTATGATGAACGTCTTTGGTTTACTCTGGGCATGTTGAAAAGTGAAGAACTCATGTTTTTTCTCTGTGAGTTTTTTTACTGCCGTGTCGTGGTCCGTCAAAGTTGTTGTCATGATCGGGATCGAGGAGCCTTTGGAATTTGTGGTAAAGTTTCGATGTCCTAGGGCATTCTCGAGCATCTTGATTACTTCCTTGATACTAGTTGCATTTTTGATGTAAATGGGTGGTGGCCTCACCTTATTTGTAATTTTGTGTCCAACTGTTTGCCACTGGTCATCTATTTTGTTGGTATATTGGGACGTTGACGGTTTATGTGATGACGATGGCTTGATGTTGGTTGTTAAGGAGATGTCTGATCTTTGGGGATGTACTTCCTTCATGCAGACATCGCCGTAGGTTTTGGTCGGTGATTGAAGAGAGCGTATTTTGTCGTGCAGTTGGTTCATTTAGGCTGTAAGCAGCCTTATTTGTTCCATGGCGTCATTGTACTTCTTCTGGTAGTCGATGGTTGGTTGAGTAGTGCCTCTCTTGATGTGTTGAATTTATCTATTTTTGCGTTAGTTAGTTTCCTTACTTCTTCTTGAATTTTAGGATGTAATTCATTAAGAAATTCGTTCAGTTTTTCAAGATAGTCGTGTTTGTTCTAGAATCTGAGTGTTTTCATAAACTTATAGGGTCGACCGAAAAATAGTTCGTATGGGGTGAATTTTGTTGTAGAGTGTATGGCGTAATTATAGGTAATGAAGGTTTCGGTGAGTATTTCCTCGTGTTCTAGGGTTAGTTTCTGTTCTTTCCTTTTTGTTAGAATTAGCCTATATATTTCCGTAAGGGTCGAGTGTAGTCTCTCTACTGGTCCGTTACTGCTAGTTTGTTGGGAAATAGGGATTCCATCGTCCAAATTTTCCTCCGCGCTATGTATCGTATTCATGATTTCTCCAGTATTGTTAAATACCTCATGGTTGGGCTTATCAATCTTGATCCGACTCAAGGCATCGGCGTTCGTGTTTAGTTTTCCTTTTTTGAAAACTATTTCGTAGTCGAACTCCTCAAGCTTGAGTCGCCACCTTATGATTTTTGAGTTAGGTTCTTTCAGACTCATGATCCACGCGAGGGGCCTATGGTCTGTTATAATTTTGAATTTCCTTCCAAACAAATAAGGTCTGAAATATTTTGTAGCCCATACAATTGCCAAGAGTTCCTTCTCTATAGTCGAGTAGTTTGTCTCACTATCAGAGAGAGTGCGACTTGCGAAACAAATAGGTTTGTCACTACCTATTGTCCTTGCGAAAGAACTGCACCCAATGCGCAGTTACTTGCATCTGTTGTCAGAATAAATGGTTTCTCGAAATCTGGGTGCTGTAGGATTGGGTCGTTCATTAATAAATTTTTACATGTTTCAAATGCTTGAGTGTATTTTGCATCCATTACCATTTCTGCGTTCTTTTTTAAACAGTTAGTAAGGGGTTTGGTTAGTTTGGCCAAATCCTTGATAAATTTTCTATAATAGCCTATTAATCCTAAGAAAGATTTTATTTGTTTGCGAGTGCGTGGCAAGGGAAAATTCCTTATGGCGTCTATCTTTGATGGATTTGGCATTACCCCTTCTAGAGTGATGATGTGGCCTAGAAAAGCTATTTCCTTTTTAAGGAATTCGCATTTGTCCATTTGTATTTTGAAATTTGCTTCCCTTAGTTTTTTAAATACTTGTTCTACACTCTGCAGGTGTTCTTGCAATAAGGTGGAATATATAATTATGTCATCCAGATAGATCAAGCAGATTTTTCCCATGAGCTCTTTTAAAACATTGTCCATCACTCTCTGAAAGGTTGAAGGAGCGTTCTTTAGGCCGAAGGGCATCCTTACAAATTCGTAATGACCTCCCTCAACAGTGAAAGCGGTTTTCTGGACGTGTTTTGGGTTCATCTCAATTTGGTGGAATCCGCTTGCTAGATCGAGAGTGGTAAAATATTGGCATTTCCCGAGTTTGTCTAGTATTTCCGAGATATTTGGGATGGGATATCCATCGGAGATAGTTTTTTCATTGACTTTCCTAGAGTCAATGACAAGTCTCCATTTTTTTCGTCCCCTGGCGTCCTCTTTTTTTGGAACAATCCAGACTGGCGAATTCCAAGGGGAGTAGCTGTGTTTAATAATCTCTTGATCCAACATACTCTCGATTTGGGTTTTTACTTCCGCTTTATGGATGAAGGGGTACCTATATGATTTGGTATGTATTGGGATTTCGTCGGTTGTGCTTATATTGTGTTTGATTTTGTTTGTGAAGGACAGGGGTTCGCCCTCTTTATACAATATATCGCTATAGTTCCTACACAATTTGAGGAGCTTCTTGCGTTCTTCTTGGTTTAGGTGATCTGTTCTAATTATTTCGTGTATTTCTTCCGTTGATTTATTGTCTTCAGTTCCGTTTCCTACTTCCATGTTCAGATTATTTACCTCTATGAAGTTGTCGGGGTCGAAATTCTCACTATCTAGGGGTTGTTCCACGATAATGTTCTGATCGTTCTCGGAGAGGTTTACAATCTCTACGATACTGGATCCATGTTCAGCATTGTAAAGCCCTTGGCTTATATATAGCTGTGCATTAAGTTCTATTGTATTGATATAAATATTACCAGTTTCCTTGCTAACAGGGAGCCTTGTTAATATTTTCGATTGACCAGGTACTGTAATTGGGTGTGATGTGGAATTATGTTTGAAATAAATTTTGTTGGTGGCATTGGTTGTGGTAAGGGTTCTTTTTTCAAGATCAAGTTTTGCGTTTAGTGCTATTAGTGCATCTATTCCTAAGAGTCCGTCGAAGTAGTAGTGAAATTTGAAGATTAGAAATTTTAAGGAGCCTTCTTCGTTAAATTCTGTGAAAATGGGAAGGGTTGTTTGTTTATCGAGTTGATATTTCTTGAGGACTGTGGTAATGGTTACCGGTTCAGTCTCAGTTTGTCTATTTGGGGGTATGAATTCTGGGTTTATGAAAGAAGTTGATGCCCCTGTATCCAGTAGAAACTTAAGGTCTCTACCGAATGGAGAGGAGATATTGATATATGGCAGGGCTCCAGGATGTTGTCTGGGGTCTAAGTATCCTGTTGGGTTTGCGAGGCATGTATGCGAAAATTTCCTACATCTTGGATGTTGGTGGGATCATTGTTGAAAAAACTATCCAGTTGGAGAGTGTTTCGTCCCATATGGTTTACTTCGTGAAAGTTAAAGTTCCTGGGTTTGATACGAGGGTTGCCTTTTATATTTCGGGATTAGAGAACAAAAATAAATATTGATCATTGAAAATCACTTTATTGTTTTTCAAAATATTCCCCATGAATATCTATACGCTTTTGCATGCGTTTGAACCAATTGTCGAAGCACTTTTGCCACTCTGATTGAGGTATCTCCAACACATGCATTCTGAATGCAGCAACCGCTTCTTCAGGTGTCGAAAAACGTTGACCTCTCAGTTTGTTTTTTACGTACGGGAATAAAAAGAAGTCATTCGGTGCCAAGTCAGGACTATACGGCGGATGACCCATCAAATCGATGTTTTGGGTGCTCAAAAATGCAGTTGTCGCAGCCGATGTGTGAGAGCTCGCATTGTCGTGGTGAAGAGTGATCCGTCTCCGGCGGTTGGTTTTCCTGATTTCTGGGAAGACAACTGGCAAACAAATCGTTGTGTACCACTCAGAATTGACTGTTCTGCGTTGTTCTAGTGGTACGGTTGCGACATGTCCAGTTTTTCCGAAAAAACAGGCGACCATTTGGTTGGAAGTGCTTCGCGCGCGAACAACTTTTGTTGGATTTGGCTCATCTTGAAACACCCAGACAGTCTACTGCTGTTTACTTTCGGGCTCATACGCGTAAATCCACGATTCATCACCTGTCACGATGTCATAGACGTGTTTCAAAGCACCGCGACCGTATTTTTTGAGCATTTCCTTCGACCAATTGACACGAGCCTTTTTTTGGGCGATTGACAAATTGTGTGGGATCCAACGCGAACAAATTTTTTTGACAATCAAATGTTTATGCAATATTGAATGTACGCTGGTCCCACTAACGCCTAAGGTTGTCTCAATCTCACGATAGGTCACATGAGGATCTTCCAATATCAGTTCGCGCACAGCATCAATGGTTTTCGGAACAACAACTGATTTTGGACGACCTTCACGAAATTCATCTTGGATTGAACTACGACCACGATTGAATTCACCATACCATCGATAAACACTGGTCCTTGATGGAGCTTCATCGCCAAAAATTGAATTAAGTTCATCCATGCACTGTTGCTGAGTTAATCCACGCCGAAAGTTGTAAAAAATAATCGCACGAAAATGTTGACGATTTAATTCCATTTTTGGGCCGAGATGAATCTTTTAAGTTACTGTAAACAACACAAATAGCGCTCGTATGTCAAAACGTTCTGAGTGCGTATAACCTCAAAAATGTCCAACTTTACGACAGAGCTGTCAATTGCCGGATTGCAACACTAGGGTTGCCAAATCCCGAAACATAAGAGGCAACCCTCGTATTCCTGCTTTGTTGGCTGGGGCTTACCTTAATACCTGAATTGAAATTTGGGTTAGTTTGTGTGTAGTTGGTCGGTTTTCGGGTGTAGGTTGCACTATTTTGTTGGTTTGGGTTGTTCCTGTAAAATGGGTTTTCCGGATTATGGGGTCTAGTTTGGTTTTCTCTGAAAAATGGTCTAGGGTTTGTTCTATATTGTGGGGGATTATAGGGTTTATATTGGAAAGGTATGTTGTAGTGTAAATTTTGTGGGGTTTTCTGGTATGAAATGTTTTGTTCCTTGATGCAGTATGTCAGTGCCATGGCCAGTGAATTCGGTTGCATGGTTCTGACTCGAGATCCCAGTGGCTCATTCAGGCCACTTAGAAATGCATTAAGGCACATTTCCGCGTACAAATCCTTTTTTGCTTTAATTACATTATTGTCCTCTTCATGGATTAGTATGTTATTGCATAGTGCTGATTGAATTTCTATTACCTGCCCATAAAATATTTCGACAGATTTGTTAAATTACCTGATTCTATGTAAGTACCTGATAAGCGATGTTTCTGTACTCTTATCCGAGTAGTGCAAAATCAAATTGTTCCTTATTTCGTCCCAGACCAGTGGTGTACCGTACATATTGAGGATCTCATTAGCTTGACCCTCGACTTTATTTCGTATGTCCCTTAGGAGGATTTGCCCATATGGGGTTCTATCCATACCCCTTACATAGAGAAGAATTTCCTCTACGTTACTAAGGAATTCGCATAGTAACCTAGGGTTCCCATCGAACTTGGGGAGGTCCTTTATGGCATCCGGAATTCTTAATGAATTGAAAATGTCTATTTGATTTAATTGTTGATTTGTGTTTTGCTCGGTAGTATTGTTCATCGCGGTTAAATCGATTGAACTTGAGTTTAGAGAGTTATCAAGAGAGGCTTCGGAATCTGTGGAAGGAGAGGGTAGGTTCCTTAGATTGTACGGTATGAATCTATGTATTGTTTTAGTTTTCTGCGGTTTCGACATAAACGGTTTTTTTTTCTTCACGAAATATTATTACGAAAAAGTTATTCACACGTATTCCAAATACTGTTTGCTATAGTAATACTCTATGATTATTGGTAGACTCAACTCCACATGAGATAAATTGCCAATCTACGAGAGGAATCTAAAAATATTAGTCAATATTCTTTGATAATGACTTGATATCTCATCGAGAAATAGTTCACAATTTACGATAGTTTTCTTTATTTTGTTGTTTAAATTATCCTTCAATTCCTATATACACCAATATATTACTCAATGAAAATATTTTAAAAACAAAACTATTTTGTACGTTCATTTAAGTTTTAACTAGCCAGCTATAGTCTAACTATAGTGCCCAAAATAGGGATCGTACTTATTCGTATAATATGATTCCAGAGGTGAAACGTTTTAATTTAGATGAAGCTTATAATTACCAAACATATGCACTTAACAAAACTTAAAAAAAATATTCTCAAGACACACTAACACTTTACTTACATGCACCCGATGATAGTGATGATCAGCATGGTCCTTTGTCCTTTTCTTGGTTCTACAGTGATGATGGATTGGAATCCCCCGATGGTGCCTTTCACTATGGTCTTTCACAGTTAGTTTAGTTATCTAGATTAACTTAAATTAAACTAGCGGCCACACTTGTCTATCACAGTTAGTTTAATTATCTAGATTTGATTTAAATTACACTCGCGGCTTTATTTATAAAGGAACCACCGGTCACTGTTCCGTACGACTGCGCCAGTTATAGTCTAACTATGTGGGAGCGACAAAAAAACAAACAGTGTTTAGTTTAAACTTTATATTTTATATCTTCTATTAAATTGCTACAAGCAAATGATCTTAACAACTGTTGAGTGAAGACTGAAGCTATCTGTGCAACTCTACGGATCAAAAAGAATATGACACTGAAGGTGTCTTACAATGTGTTTTTGCCTTGTGGGAAAATGTCCCCTTGCTATTTTCGGTGGATTGTGTGGGAAGGCCTGGTTACCCATTGCCAGGGTGTTTGGTTGCCATGAACATCCGGAGATGTCTCTGCTCCAGACGTTGATGTTGCAGTAACTTGAAGAGATGATGAGTTACTATGGAAAACTGTTGATGGATGTACTTCATGTTAAGATGGGGTGAGTGTCAGGTTGGGGTCGTAACTCGCGCGTCGGTGTCGAATTCCCGATGATACCAGCACCATTGCTCCTGGGTTCCAGTCTCGTGTCTGTTGTGTGTCCTCTGTGCTGGTCTTGGTTTCGGGTGTCTTTGCTGTTGTCGCCTGTTGGGGTTGTCTAGGTTGGGTGGCTGACGGCTGACGGTTAGCTGTACGATGGCTGCTTCCACGGCGTCGATCCGCTGGGCGAGTGTGTCCTGAGACTTTTTCTTGTCGCCGACCACCATGATGTCCTCCAGGGGATTGCTGACGACTACGTCTGCGCGGAGATTAGGTATTCTGTGGTTTGGGGCTTGAATATCGTCAGGGTGTTTTGGGCGTTTTGAGGTAGAAGCGATATCCATTTCACCAACAGTACCCCTTCATAGTTGGGAAGGTTTCAGGTCGCCGAGTTGGAGCTCTGTAAGCACTGTATGGAGCCTCTTCTCTCCAGAGTCAGTTGTGCGACGTAGGATGCTTTCCTTAAGCGTCCTGTATTTGTCCGCTGCTGGTGGGCTGGTCAAGACTTCGACCAGCTCGTCGATTGTGTTGGTGTCGAGGGCGCCCAGGACCAGAAAGAACTTTTGGCTGTCGTCATCGATGCCATTCATCGCGAGCATTCCTTCGGCTTGGATGAACCAAGCGTGGGGGTGGTTGCGCCAGAAAGGTATTAATTTTACCTTTGGCATCGCGTGGGTCAGGTAGTAGCCAGTAGCGTCTCGGTGGTGCAGGTTTTGTTGCCGCTGTCTGATGAGGGCGGCGAGTCCTTCATTGTTTCGTTGCTCCTGCCTCCTTTGATCTTTCTTCCTCGGAGCTCCGTGTTGGCATGTTCGTTGTTTTCTTTTCTTTTTCTTTCTTCTCGGGTAACAAACACTTTTCACTTTACTTGCATTTCTACTTATATATATATATATATATTTATATATATATCAACGGCACACCACCGTGTTTTAAATTAAACTTTTGGATGATTCTTAGTTAACTTTGTTTCTGATTAAATGGAAAATAGTTTTTTTTTGTAATTTTTTCTATTTAATCTATTTACGTTTAAATGATTGTTCGTTCCGGTTGAAAATTTCTTCTCGGGGTCACCACTTTGCGGTTTCGATCCCCAAATCGTCGTTGTCGTCGGATGGCTGCCAACGCTGAAGTCCCTGGCGACGTTGATGTCCGGTCGTGGCGGCGGCTAATATCGAAGTGATATACTATTCGCGCCAATTGTCCACACATGTGGTGTGTGTCAAACGAAATTGGCGGGAAAGATCCGGCGTCGGTTCTCGTTCTACGTGTGAGCGAGACCTACGTAGTACCGCTTCGACGCCACGCCAATTCAGCCGTGACTCTCATTTGTGTGTGGGGGTGACCGAGAGTGTGCTTGACTTAATTAGTCGAAAGCCACTCTCGGTGCGAGTCTTTACTTACGGCGACTGCGTGGAGGTTGTGGATTGTGCTGACCGCCACATATCTGTATTGCGAATTAGTTTATCTTTCAAAGGTTTTAGGTGAGGACAGTCTTTCAAAATGTGAGTGATTGTGAGTGTTGTGTTAAATTTTGGGCAGATTGGAGCTGTAGCTCAGTGGAGTAGGTGGAGGTGGGTAGCAGCTTGCGATAACCAGAATAACCCACATCCGTGAGGATGTTGGGCTCGGTCGCGAGATATCTGAAAAGAAAGGGGGTAAGGAGGTATCTAAGGTTAGCGTGGACAGGGTTAGTTCAAGCGTTCTCTAACTACTTGGATGGGGGAATGGTGGGAAAGAAATCGTACAAGACGTAAAGGAAGTGAACTCAATAAGGTTGGTTATAGTTGATCGCCCATTGAGAAAACCACGTTGCCTTGGTGAAATAAAAGATTTGCAATGAGAATAAGAGACTCATATAGAATGCTTTCGGGAATCTTGGGTCAGTGGGGCAGTTAGGCGATGGGGCAGTAGTTCACGACATCGTTTTTGGGACCCTTCTTGTGGATGTGGGTGATAAAGGAAGTCTTCCAATTGTGGGGGAATATGCTTTGAGAGAGTGAGAGATTGAAGATCAATGAGAGGCGAGCAGAGAGAATGGGTGCGCATTTCTTGAGGAGAGTTGCGGGGATAACATCAGTGCCCGGTGTAAACTCGGTTTGAGTTGCAGTAGCTTAGATTCAATAAAGGGCGGATCAAAGGAGTTGTGGAGGACCCAAGGGAAAAGGTAGGTAAGTAGTTGAAGTATAACGGGTTTGGAACAAAGGTGTCATTAGTGAATGGCTGATTGAAGTGAGCGGCGAAAAGGTTAGTAATAATATCAGTGAGGTAGGAGAGTTGAAGGTAAGCTATGTGGGGTAATCATCAGAGTTAGGTTTATGATTGATGGACTGAAAGAATGTTTTGGAGTCATTTTTGAAATCGTTCTGAGTTTTGGTAAGATAGTCGCGATAGAGACTGTTGTGAAGTTGGGCGAACTGGAGGTAACAACCAAGAAATTTAGAGAAGTCGGTAATAGTTCGATTCAAAGAGAAAGTGACCCATAACTTTTTCCTTTTGTTACGCAGGGAACGGAGCTTGTGATTGTACCATGGTGGGGAAGAAGTTTATGTTCTTTCTCTAGAGTAGGGGGCGAATAGGGAAACAGAGTGATGGATATTTTTTTTTTTTTTTTTTTTTTTATTATTAGACTTCTCTCGGGAGAGGCGAACCTATAGCGCCCCGCAATGACATCAACTAACTGTTGCGGTTCTTTTTGAACAGTTGCAGGTTGTAATGCTCCGGGAACACTCGCGTGGGAAGGGAGTTCCATAGCTTCCTCGCTCTGTAACGGAACGAGTTCTGATGCAGGGATGTTAGCGCCATCAGGAGATGAACCACAAACGGGTGCGATCCGTCGGATTGTCGAAGTAAGTCGAAGTAAGTCGAGGGTATGTTTAGGAGCCGAGCTCCAAACATGAGAGCAATATTCGAGCGCGGGTCTAATTTGGGATTTATATAGGAGAAGAAGTTGGGCCGGAGTAAAATATTTCTTGGCTCTAAAAGGATAGCTCAGTTTTCCTGAGGCTGACCTGGCGATACTCGACACGTGTTTATGCCATGCTACATTTCCACAGACCGTGATGCCGAGCAATTTCAAACTTTCCCCAGCCTCGAGGGCCCGGCCATTCATCATCAGCTGTGGAACCGATGATCCACTTTTCTTTGTGAATGTTGTATACTGGGTCTTCGTTGCATTGAAGTCGACGATATTGGCCTTTTCCCACTGCAGGACTTTATCAAGATCCTGATTCAGAGAGTCAATCGGTCTACATCTCAGCTGATGTGACGTTGATGCACCAATCGGCCGATCACTCGAAAAGGAGGAAATAAGCATACTATCATCGGCAAAACTGAACACTTTGTTATCCGTTGTCTCCAACAAATCATTTATGTGAAGCAAGAACAAGGTTGGAGCCAAAATAGAACCTTGGGGCACCCGCGAATTAACAGGATACAGATCCCAACACTCGCCATCCACAACAACCCGGATCGATCGATTCTCGAGGAAGCTCCTCGTCCAGTCGCAAAGCTGTTGGGAAAGTCCATATGAACGAAGTTTGCTCAGCAATGCCCCGTGCCAGACACGATCAAAAGCTTTGGAGATATCTAATGCGATCGCCCTTGACTCACCATGCCGTTCAATCGCAGATGTCCATATATCGGTTATAAGTGTCAAAAGGTCTCCTGTGGAACGCCTGCCACGGAATCCGTATTGACGATCATTCAGGAGTCCGTTGCACTCCAGATACTTAACCAACTCTGTATTGATGACTTTTTCCATTACCTTAGATAGAATAGCCAGTAATGCTATCGGACGGTAATTTTGTGGGAGACCCTTTTTTCCCGTCTTTGGGATTGGCTGAGCTCGAGCGATTTTCCAGCAGGCAGGAAAGGTCCTCCGTGCATAAGATAAGCGGAAGAGTCTGCCAAGAACCGGCGAGAGTTCTGGAGCACAGGTCTTAAGGACTATTGCTGGTAATCCGTCCGGGCCGGTTGCCTTCCCACAATCCAGTTCACGTAGAATGCGTTGAATAGTGCGCGGACGAAATCTCACATCCCGCATGGAAGACTGTACCGGCGAGATCACTGGTGGCTCCAAAAGGCCGGGATCGAGGTTCGAATTCGCCGAAAATAAATTCGCGAACACATTAGCTTTATCCTTTGGATTCGTGACTAACGTCCCGCTGTCTGTTACCAACGGAGGGAAAGAGGAAGATGCGAAGTTACCGCTGACAGCCTTTGCCATTGACCAGAAGGAGCGCGAACCAGTTGGGCACCGAAAGACCTTATTGATCACCCTGTCATTGTGAGCCTTCTTCGCGGTATCAATCGCCTGGTTGCACGCGTTTCTGATTCTAATAAAATTCGTTCTGTTAACATCGGTGGGATTGGAGCACCATTGCTTAAAAGCTCTATTTTTTGCCGCTGTAATCTGTTCGCATTTTTTATCAACCCGAGGTTTATCAGACGAACTTTGTTTGATGGAATGTGGAATATACATCTCCATCCCCAGAAGAATAATCTCTGATACCGACTCCGCGCATGCGTTAACATCGGAGTTTCCGAAGCACACCTCGGACCATGGAAAGGATGCGAGGAAATCTCGCAAATCGTCCCAGTTAGCGGCCCCATACTTCCATACATGGCGAAGCTGCCTAGGCCGGTTATTCGCTTGATATACAAGTGCTTGCGCGACAGATACCAAGCAGTGATCTGAGTTCCCCAGTGACGCAGAAACCTCTACGGTATAAATACTCGGTTCGGATGTCAAAAACAGATCCAGGGTGTTTGCGTTATCGCCTCGGGCATCCGGCACTCGCGTTGGCTCCCCCACGAGTTGAGTCAAGTTGTGGCTTACAGCAAACATCTCCGCCACCCCCCCAGCCTCGTCGGTTCTGTTAGAATGTAACAACCATCCGGAATTGTGTACATTAAAATCACCAAGGACAACAATTTCAGAAGCTGGGTGGTTGATCTGTATCCATTCGACGGTATGTGAAAGATGTTCGAAAAATGTCGCCGGTCGATCGTCATTCGGGGAGCGGTAAAGACAACAAAGAAATTTAACGGAATTCCTCAGCACGACCCTCAACCATATGATGGCCATATTATTGGGTTCCAATGCCTCCATCCTCTGGCAAGCTAGATCGGATCGCGCGAAGACGCAGGCTCCGCCGTAAACTTAAAACGGAATCTCGAGTGTAAGTCGTATCCTGAGCAACGAGATCTGTCGAATCAGTTGACGAATCGACCTGGGTCTCAGTTAGGGCAAGGATATCAGGTTTCGTTGTTTGCAAATATTGGTGGACGGCGTTTACATTCGTACCGGAACCGATGCCCCTGATGTTACAAAATGCCGTCACCAGTCGAGAGTGTGCCGAGCCTCGAGAGCGAGCCCGGTTATGCGATGACGAACCTCTTAAAGCTCCGTTATTTATCATGATATCTGCATGATGTTCCCCCTGACATAGTCCCCCCCGGAGATCCGAATGGGAGACTAGTTTACCTCCGGAATTTTTTATATCAGAAGGTACCATCATGACTTATCCCCGTGTCTGTTCGGGCCATCAGCCACACATCCGAAACACCGTCGAAGATTTCTCTCGGCGATATCGCGGAATGGATAGCGTGACGGGGTGGTATCTCACCTTGGGACCGACTACCACCTAACCAACCTTTTCTCGAACCGGTCCATCAGCCAAGCTCCGAAAAATGGCCAGGGATTTCTCCAGACCATTTCACGGGGCCTATAGCTTGATGGGGTGGTATTTCACCGGGCGCACAGGGCGTTGGGGCTACCACTCGGTATATAAGTGGGTAATGACATCTACGAGGGATAGGCGATCGTACTTGAAAGAAATGCGGCCTAAGTAGACGTTTATGTGGCGAAAGTTAGCTTAATGGAAATCGTAGGCGATGGGAATGGGGGGGGGGGGGGGGGGGGGGGGGGGGCAAGGGGACTTGAAAGAAAGTCATAAGAAGAGTGGGTCGATGACAGTATATAGATGTAAGGATGAAGGAGCTGGGTGAAGCTAATGTATTGATAGGGTCTGTTGTAAAGATGATGTCTAGCTGAACCCACGAGGTTTCAAACCTTGCTGACGTGACAGAGTCAAGAATCATCTAGCCAATCAATGAAGAGACATTCCTTGGCACCGGCGCGGTGGGGTGGGAGGTGAAATGCGATTTATCGTCAGATAAAGCCCAATGAGTAGTGGAAGATCTCCAAAGAAGATTTTGTCGTCGTCGCAATTACTCAGCTCGATTATGTAGTCGATAGCATTAAGAGCGAGCTCATAAATTTAAAAGCTATATAAGATATTAAAGCACATGACAAAGATTGATTTCCGAGGAAGAATGATTTTGACAGTCATAAAGTCCTGCTTGGAGGAGGAAGGGGAAGCGATAAGTGACGAATCGAGGCTTTTATGGACAGTGGTGAGCAGTCTCCGGTTGGGAGAGAAGTTAGTAGGATGATTGAGGAGGTCATCGCGGAAGATGGTGGAAAAAAAAAAAATAAAATAAAAAACCTGTATGTATATGCCGTCAGAAAAATGGCAAAAGAGGAAGCCCTCTTACATATTAACTATTAACTATGTACAAAATTGCAAAAGTCATTCTACGCCGAAAGGCATAAACGAAAAGTTACATATTGTATAAAATAATTCAGAGTGCTTGCTAAGAGCCAGTAAATTAACATAACAATGATAGTTGTAAAATAGCGCATGCATTTAGTCCTGCATAAAAAAGTGTAATTAAATTGTGAATAAAATAAATATAGATTACAAATCCAGAAAAAAATTAAACTTAGTGAGATCGGAAACACATTTTTATAGATGAGAATGGGGATAAGGATGACTTTGAGATTTCATAGAGTAATAAACACATCTCCGGAGTAGTTCGTTCCGGAAACTTGAAGTATTGTGACATGCCTTGTAGGTGACATTGTTTTTAATTGCAAATTTTATCAGCGAATTTGTATCTAATTACAGGTGCGATATATTATATTTGAATTGTTATTTGTGGAGAAGGTTCTATGAAATAAAAAATTGGTCAGTTATACTGTGTGGTGTTCAGCTGCGACCCATAGAGAAGGGTTTGCGAATCATCTGTTGGAAAGGGCGTTGAGTGTAGTAGATTTCATAATTGGGTTGAGGCGATTAGAAATACCTTAATAGAGGTTTTGCATAACTTTAAATCAGTGAAGATATACATTTTCCAGCTCAGACAATATTATATAATAAATAGAAAATCATTTCTAAAGTGTGAAGATCTATTTTATCTATCATTGGTCTCTTGAATATCGATATTCCTAGCCCTGCCATTAGTTTGTCTTTATTTAATAACATAAGTAACTTTTACAAACCCTTTGCATTGTCTTGGAGTTCTAAAAAAAATTAAGAAAATTTAAAAGATAAGAATCGACTTCAGGGGTCGAACTTAAGTAGGCTCGAATGCCACATCGTTTCATGAGGCAACAAGCCAACTTAGTTCTGATAAAGAGATCTCAAAACTCCTTACAAAAGGTGTACGTTAGGTCTTATCGCTCAAAATAAATGTGGTATTGTTCAACCTACCTGGTAACCGCGTTATCTAGTTATTGATAAGGTCTTTATACGGTCGAAGTTTGTATTGGAAATTGCAAGAGAATTCATTGTACATTTGCTTACAGTTCAGCTGATCTCAGTTGCAATCTTACATTTTGGATATTCCATGTTTGTCGGTCTTCCTGCGCTTTGTGATGCAACACGATAAGCGCTCATAATGATTGTCAAATCAGGTTTCGATAAAAAAAAAACAAAACCGAATGAAAAAATCACAAAATGACAGCAAAGTGAAACTGTGAAGATTTCTGAGAGCAGACTTTGCCCAAATTAGTCATTTGTGAGACTAAGAAACTTGTGAAACAACCATTGGTCAAGTGGACGAGTTGCCTCGGAAATTATTTAGATTTATCGATTGGGGCGATGACCGAACTTTTTTTCTTAACGTTAAAACAAAAGTCCAACGCATGCGAATTATGTAGTTGTTACGATTGTGGAACAGCCCATGTATAGAGAAGTTATGCGACGATAATAGTTTGAATATAATGAAAACAAGGTGGATTCATTGCTGAATGAAAGATCAACTTACATTTATTCACCTTCATCAACTGCGAATTGGTTCACCTTGAAGTTTGACGGAGACACTAGTATTGGCGTATGTTATTGATAGAAGTAAAATGCAAAGTTAATTACCTAAATTAAGAATTAAGTATGGTCTGTATATTATTAGATATCTGAATAAGTTATGGTTGGATTCAAATTGAATAAGTTGTGGTTGGATTCAAATCGTACGGCACCCAATGTGGTTTGGCTTTGAAATATTCGTCATTTGTGAGAAGTCGTTTTTTGTAGACAAGTGATTTGAGTTAGCACCATCAAAAAGTGGCACATGCCTAAATCAGGCGATTCCTCCATGGAGATAAGACGGCTTGAGGAAAGTCTTTCATCTATTTTAAACAGTATGGTTATTCCGTTTAGTTACTAAATAGGGATAGTTGTGGCTGAGTGGAAAAGTATTTAAATTGTTATCCTCTCCAGCTTTGTTTGACCGGAGTTAAATTCAATTCACCATAAAACAAAGTGCATGTAAATCTACTTGGTCACTTTGGTTTAATTTATAACAGACCGCCTAAAATACGTCAACAGTTGAATGTAATTGTCTTGTCGTACACTTGAAGTATCTATTTAATGGCTTTGTGGAAATTTGCAATTTAGCACCATAAAAACATCCGTGTGTCGTGTGTGAGTTGGGTGAAAAATTTCCGCCTGACTTCTGAAATGTATACTACCAGAGCAATCGACCTAAAAGCAAATGTGACATACTACTATATATACAAGCTAATGAGACATAGTCCTATAGAATACAAGCGAAAAATTGCACATACTGGCGCCATCTATAGGTCAGGCTGGAAAATTTTCAAGCAAATGTCGTATGAAATTAAACACCACTTAAAACTGGATTGGATGGATGGATTTTTTGGTATTCTATTCTATTTATTGCCCTGTAGGAACCCAGAAGTTCATGACCTCACCGACTCGACTCTGCCCTCGTTCCTTGTCTTGTGCACTCTCCTTCCACCAGCCTAGCCGCTCCGATCTCCTCGAGGTCAAACCTAACATTGTCCTCCCATCTCCGTCGCGGCCGTCCTATCGGTCTCTTTCCCGTTGGCTTACCATCAAGAATTCTCTGCACGGTCCTATCGTTGCCCGTTCGGGCCACGTGTCCGGCCCATATTAATCCTCGAGACTAGATTACTCTCACTATTGTAGGTTTGCGGTATAGCTCTTCCAATTCGTGGTTGTGGAGTTTGCTCCATTGTCCTGCCTCGTCGTCATATTTGCCGCCAAAGATACCCGATTATAACTTTATTCTCGAATACGCGGAATTTGTTTTCTTCCCCTTTTGTGAGAGCCCATGTTTCGCATCCGTGTAGAACAATCGGCATGATTATGGTTCTATAGACACGGAGCTTTATATTCCGTGATAGCAGTTTAGATTTCAGCAGTTTACTGACTGCATGCCAACTAGCGTTGCCGGAGTGTAGTCTTTTGTTAATTTCCTTCGACATTTCGTTACTGGCCGTCAGTATTGTTCCCAGATATTTAAATTCTTTGACATTTTCAAATATCTTGCCCCTGATGTTTATGCGTGTTCTCTGAGTTCCACCTGCTATCGCCGTAATCATGTATTTTGTTTTGTCTTCATTTATTTCTTCACTGTTTTTAGTTACAGTTTCTAGATTATCGCCCAAAACGGCGTCATCCGCATATGCGAGAACTTGTGTGACCCCGTTCAGGGATGATCCGGCCATATTGTCGTCTTGTACCTTTCTGATGATATACTCGAGGACAAGGTTGAAGACACATGGTGAGAGGCCATCGCCCTGTTTTAGTCCGTCCCGGATTTCAAATGGTTCTGAGAGGTGGTTTTCTATTCGAGCTCGCCCGTTGTTTTCGTTCATGCAGATTTGAATGAGGGCGGCATATTTTTTCGGGATTCCCAGGTCAACTACAATATGCTAGAGTCTTTGCCTTGCGACTGAGTCGTAGGCTTTTTTGAAGTCAACGAACAGTTGGTGAATGGTCTCTCCGTATTCCCACTTCTTTTCCAGCAGTTGCCCTATTGTGAACATTTGGTCGCTTCTTGACCGGTTCCTACGGAATTCGCATTGGTAGTCTCCCAATATGTCTTCAGCGTACGGTGTGATTCTCGCCAGTATGACATTTGTTAGTATTTTGTATGTGGTTGGGAGCAATGATATTCCTCTGTAGTTTTCGCAGTCAAGTCTGTCACCTTTTTTGAAAATGGGGACGACTATTGAGGTTTTCGATTCTTCCGGAATGACTTCCTTATCCCATATTATTTTAATCAGTTGGTGAATTTTTCGAGCGGTTGTCTCTCCTCTATGCTTCACAAGACAGCCGTTTGCGTCTCGAATTATTTCGGCTCTCCCGGTAGCCATTTATAATTGAATTTATGGGGACATACATACCTCTGATGTTATCTGCTCCGGCATTTTCTAGGATTTTTTCGATCCTAGTCTTCTCCCAGTCGCGTTTTTTTTACGTTTGAAAAGTCTCGTTCTCTCTTTCCGAATTGTCGCGTATCTTTCTGCGTTGACTTCATCATATCTTTGTAAGTGGATTACTCTGAGGTGTTTACGTTGTTCGATCTTGGCCCTACACTCATCGTCAAACCAAGGTTTGGACTTAATTGTTTTCTTAAATCCGAATACCTTTTGGGCTGTTTGTTTGATTTTGTCTCTGATCGATGCCCATTTAGTGCCCAGATTCTCTAGGATGGTAAATCTATTCGTTAGTTTCTCTTGATTCTCAGGCCCTTTGCGTAGGTCTTTTAGTTTATCAATGTCGAACTTTTTGTTCGTCTCCCGTGACTGCCCATGTGGGTTTGCTGCTAGCCGACTTCTAATTTTGCCCATCACTAGAAGGTGGTCGGAGTCGCAATCTGCTCCTCTGTATGATCTTCATCATCATCATCGGCACTACAACCGGGATCCGGTCTTGGCCTTGTTTAACAAGTCTGAGCCTCGTTAAATTTTCCATACTGATTTGTTTTTTCCGGGCAAGGTCATTAGTTTTGCGCCAGATATTGTTTGTTTCTATCACCAGATAGCGGTTTGTGTCTCGGATTATTTTGCCTCTCCCTCGGTAGCCATTTCTTATTGAATTCATGGCGGCATACATACCTCTGATATTCTTTGCCCTGACATTTTCTAGGATTTTTTCGATCCGAGTCTTCTCCCATTCGCGTTTTTTTTTTGCGTTTGAAGTCTCGTTGTCTCTTTCCGAATTGTCGCGTATCTCTCTGCATTGACTTCGTCATATCTTTCTAGGTGGATCACTCTGAGGCGTTTACGTTCTTCGATCTTCGCCCGGCACTCATCGTCAAACCAAGGTTTGGACTTAATTATTTTCTTAAATTCTAATACCTTTTGGGCTGTTTGTTTGATTGTGTCTCTGATCGATGTCCATTTAGTGCCCACATTATTTGTTTCCTCTTCCTCACTACTCCCATTCTCTAGGATGGTAAATCTATTCGTTAGTTCTTCTTGATATTCAACCCTTTTGCGTAGGTCTTTTAGTTTATCAACGTTGAACTTGTTGTTTGTCTCCCGTGATTGCCCATGTCGGTTTGCTGCGAGCCGACCTCTAATTTGGCCCATCACTAGAAGGTGATCGGAGTCGGAATCTGCTCCTCTATATGATCTTACGTCAAGGATATTCGAGTGGTGTCTTTTGTCTATGAGGAAGTGGTCTATTTGGTAACGCGTTACGCCGTCGGGTGATATCCATGTGGCCCTATGGATTTGCTTGTGCTTGAACATCGTGCTTACGTGATAATTCGAATTCCATTATCATTTGAAATGTCGTGTAAGCTCTCTTTACCTATAGTTGGTTGGAAGATGTCTCCCTTTCCAATTTTTGCATTGAGGTCCCCGAGTAGGATTTTAACATCGAATGATGAGATCCCATCGAATACTTCCTCTAGGGTCTCGTAGAACGTGTCCTTCGTTTCTTTGTCCGTAGATTCTGTTGGGGCCAGTACGTTTATAAATACATAATTGTACCATGGTCCCTGTATGTTTAGCACCGACATTCGGTCATTAATAAATTGCACATCTTTTACATGGGGCGTAATCTTCTTGCTTATGATGAAGCCAGTTTCGAGGTTATGTGTATCGGTACCTGCACACGCCAGTGTAAACCCGTTGGTTTCGATTACTTGATGTGGGAGTCGGACATCCTGAAGCGCGACGATGTCCGTTTTATATTGTTTCGCGTTTTCTACGACCGTTTGTATCGCGCCTGGTTTATATAACGTTCGAACATTCCACGTCCCGACGTGTATATTCCGCTTTTTCCGTTTTTCCCTACGTCTTCTTTTTGCGGAGTCGGTGTTCTCTTGATGATTTGTTCCCTTATAGTACTGTCGGCTCATCACACCTACACCAAACGGGTTTTTCGTGGGATTATTTTTTGTATATTGAATATTCAGCAGAGCCCCTCTTTGATATGGTAAGGTCTGCTTTCAGCTCTGATTCGACCTGGTGTGAGACAGGCGGCGTTATAATACAGCCGGTATACCCCTCGCTGCAAACCATCCAATGGGCACGGTGACGCGTAACACCCTGGATTAGGGGTGGGAGATCTTTGTGTGTTACTCCTCGCTACCCTGTCTGACATGGGTGGTCCTACTGGAAGCGTATGCTTCCGCCAGCATAGCCTGAGTGATTCATTGTAGTTTAAGCCCCCGCACCACATCAAGGTTTCTACCAACCGGGGGGGATTTTTCGGTATACTGAAGATAATGGAGGTCCTGCAGTTGCCGATAGATTTGACTTGTTACGAGGGTTGCCTTTTATGTTTCGGGATTAGAGAACAAACACAAATATTGATTATAGAAAATCACATTATTGTTTTTCTAAATATTCCCCATGAAGATCTATACACTTCTGCATGCGTTTGAACCAATTGTCGAAGCACTTTTGCCACTCTGATTGAGGTATCTCCAACACATGCATTCACCGCTTCTTCAGGTGTCGAAAAACGTTGACCTCTCAGTTTGTTTTTTACGTACGGGAATAAAAAGAAGTCATTCGGTGCCAAGTCAGGACTATACGGCGGTTGACCCATCAAATCGATGTTTTGGGTGCTCAAAAATGCGGTTGTCGCAGCCGATGTGTGAGAGCTCGCATTGTCGTGGTGAAAAGTGATCCGTCTTCGGCGGTTGGTTTTCCTGATTTCTTGGAAGACAACTGGCAAACAAATGGTTGTGTACCACTCAGAATTGACTGTTCTGCGTTGTTCTAGTGGTACGGTTGCGACATGTCCAGTTTTTCCGAAAAAACCGGCGACCATTTGGTTGGAAATGCTTCGTGCGCGAACAACTTTTGTTGGATTTGGCTCATCTTGAAACACCCAGACAGTCGACTGCTGTTTACTTTCGGGCTCATACGCGTAAATCCACGATTCATCACCTGTCACGATGTCATAGACGTGTTTCGAAGCACCGCGACCGTATTTTTTGAGCATTTCTTTCGACCAATTGACATGAGCCTTTTTTTGGGCGATTGACAAATTGTGTGGGATCCAACGCGAACAAATTTTTTTGACAGTCAAATGTTTATGCAATATTGAATGTATGCTGGTCCCACTAACGCCTAAGGTTGTCTCAATCTCACGATAGGTCACATGACGATCTTCCAATATCAGTTCGCACACAGCATCAATGGTTTTCGGAACAACAACTGATTTTGGACGACCTTCACGAAATTCATCTTGGAGTGAACTACGACCACGATTGAATTCACCATACCATCGATAAACACTGGTCCTTGATGGAGCTTCATCGCCAAAAATTGAATTAGGTTCATCCATGCACTGTTGCTGAGTTAATCCACGCCGAAAGTTGTAAAAAATAATCGCACGAAAATGTTGACGATTTAATTCCATTTTTGGGCCGAGATGAATCTTTTAAGTTACTGTAAACAACACAAATAGCGCTCGTATGTCAAAACGTTCTGAGTGCGTATAACCTCAAAAATGTCCAACTTTACGACAGAGCTGTCAATTGCCGGATTGCAACACTAGGGTTGCCAAATCCCGAAACATAAGAGGCAACCCTCGTACAATTAGTTGCTTACTAACCGTCGACGAGTAAGCACGTGCACTTCTGCCTAGTGATCCGTATCATCGGATCAATTGATCAATTATGTAATCCGTTTAGGGTATCTTAACTAAATACAAGATACCCTAATTGCACTATGGGTTCGCGCGTCAAGTCTTCTGTGGGATCCGAAGTAAACAAACGGATCACCACAAATGCGTCCGAATATAGTGCAGTGATATCTATGAGGTTTGCGCCGTAGTGTGAAAATTGTGTGGAAGTGTACACTGCGGGAAAACCTCATACCCCTTCCCTCTCCTTGTGTCTATTTTTAATCATTTTCGCACCTCTATTACGCCCCTTAAGCAACGATACTCTCGATTGATTTATATAATGTTTGAAGAGTTTTTGCTGTTTTGAGTCGCGTAATATTCATCATGAAAGGGATATGACCTGGATTTCGGCACGGCTCTAGTGGGTCACCTACTATAAGAGGATAACACCAGTATTGTATTGCTATCTATGGACGGGTCCAACTTGATTCTTCTTCTGAGGCGGTATTGGTTTTCTGCGTCGCCACTCAATGGAACGGGAGTTTCACGTCGCTCTTTGTAACATTCGTGGCCTAAGATGCGGTTTCTCCTCTGCGTCTGCACCTGCCTACGCCTATAACCAGAAACCAGCAATCCTTGCACTTAGCGAGACTCAGGTAAAAACTATTCGAGTGTCTTCGCCCTTGGGCACTTCAGAACACAGTGTCGTGTCAGCTAAATTTGCTCTAACCAACAGCAACGTTAACGAGAAAACTCGCAAAAGATCAGTATTGTTCAATGAGAAAGCAAACTGGGAAGGTCTGAATGACTTTTGTGGGAAGTTAAATTGGTCGTTATTGTCGCTCAATAACGATGTGGACTCTTTGATCCCATTTTTGCAACATTTTTTATTTTCCTTTTATATTCTGAGTTTCTAAGTGCGATGTGGACTCTATAGCGGACAGAATGACAAACACGATTCTACTTCGCATGCGAGCCTTTATTCCACACAGAGTAAAGAGTATCAAACCCAAGAGAAATATGTGGTTCGATTCTGGGTACAGAGAACCCATTAAGTTTAGTGGGGCAACCACCCCATTTATTGGCTTAATTCAGCAACATAATTACGAGAGGTGGGGGCAGGTTATAGTAGAGTGTGGACGCGCCGCTTAAGATTAATGGTGAGAATGGTTTAGGAGGCGGTGTTTGCGAGTATGTGTAGAGAGGTCGAAATGGAACACGGTGCAATAGGAGTTGACAATTCCCAGGATCCGCGAAAGGGGTTCGTTCGGACCATAAGAGGTCCGGTGTGGGGGAATGTTGAGAAGGCGGCGATTATGCGTATTTCGAGGGTTTGTGTCCACAGGGAATTAAGTTAAGGCGCAGTCGACCGAGCCGTAGAGGACTCGATGAATGAATATTATGTCAGCCACGACCCTGCGCTCCTCAAGGGTGCTGAGGTTGATTTATTTGATGCGGTTAATGTACGGGAGAAGGATTAAGGGGTTTTCCCATCCTAGCCCTCGGAGAGCAAACCGAAGGAAGCAACGTTGAATACTTTCGATTCTACAGATATGGATCTTGTGATAAGGAGACCATACCTGGCTAGCATATTCAAGCACTGGACGGACGAGGGTAGGGTAAAGGGATCGAGTAAGGTAAGAGACGGAGAATTCCTTAGAGCACCTTTTCATGAATCCGAGGGCAAAATCGGCTTTCCGAGTCGTCTCATCAATGTGAGAGAGGAAGTTAAGCTCCATGCCGCAAAGGATCCCAAGATCTTGAATACATTGGACAATGGTCAGGGGTTGGTTATGAAGGTTATAGGGACGTGAGGATGAGTGAATACGCTTACAGGAAAAGGTTATAGATTGGAATTTGGCTACTTAACATCGCAAAGCAATTTTTGCAACACCAAGTCGAGAAGCAGTCAAGGTTAGATTGCAGCAGTGCAAAATCAAGTGGTGACCCAATGACCTTGTATAACTTGGTATCATCAGCGTATAGGGACAAGCTGGAATTCTTAGTGACCCTCTCGATGTCATTAGTGGTCAGTATAAATAGGAGAGGACTCAGGTGGCTACCTTGGGGGCAAGGAAGGGATTGGATATCATGGACCTGAACCGAATGGAATAAAGTCTATCCTTTAGATAGGAAGAAATCCATTTCAGCAATCCAGGTTCGACGCCGAGGGCGGATAATTTGAAGAAAATTAGATTGTGTGAGATTTTGTCGAATGCTTTACTGGGGTATGTCGAGACCATATCGACCTCGTAACCTTCCTTTTGTGCTGAGAGTGTAAAGCAAGTGAACTCAACGGTGTTGGTTGTAGTTGATCGGCCATTGAGAAAACCATGCTGCCTTAGTGAAATAAAAGATTTGCACCGAAAACTAAGAGAATCGTATAGGATGCTTTCGAGAATCTTTGGTAAATGGGACAGTGGGTGGTGACGGAGCGGTAGTCCGTGACACCGTTTTTGGGAACCTTATTGTGGGGGTGTTGAAGGAGGTTTTATCAAATGTAAGGGAATACGCCTTGAGAGAGTGAGAAATCAAAGATCAGTGAGAGGTGGATAGAGAGACTGGATGAGCATTTCTTAAGGAGGATTGCTAAAGAGTTGAGCTTCCGGTTGTATAAATCAAGCAATACTGAAGGAAACCGGAAAAGGCTGAAGAGAGCTAGAAATTACTACAATAACACCATCAAGAACCACTTGGATTGAACGCCCAGAAAGATAGTCACTTTTCCATTGGATCGGGGAATTGTCCACTCCATATGAATGTAATTTTGATAAAAGGGCTGGATGCCAAACTCTGTCGGAGGCTTTCGAGATATCGAGAGAGGAATTAGCATTGTTAATTATGTAACATTCTTCCCAGCGCCTACTTCATATTCAACCGACCTCCGTCCTCTGTTTACTCGATTCGGGACTTTGCTATCATATGTTATAGCAGCTAAACTTCCTTCCCTACACATTGACTCTCGGATTTGTGAAATACTGTTCTAGGCGATTTTCTAGCCCCTACGTGATCCAATCGCTCTAGAATATGCTAGCCACGACTGATGTTCTCGTTATATGTCCCACATTTGCAGAATAAAGAGCATTCAACTTTTTTTTCACGTTTTGCCCTTCGAGGACTGTGTTGGGAAAACCCCCTGTCCCGGCCTCCTTACATAATTTGTCTCAAACTAATTAACCTATCTAAGTTTGAAAGGCATATAATTTACACGGACACTATTTTCATACATCGTCTTCTCTTATGTCCGGTTGATTTTTGTAGCTTTCTCTCGTCTATCCCGTTTAATACAAACTGCCGTAACTTACGGAACACTCGTCTGTTTTATTTGCCGGCCCTTCACACTCCTTATGGCTTTAACGAACCCGTCTAAGCAATGCCTGCTCTTACCTCACCTCCTTAGACTTTATTCTTAACAGCTCTGTTGTTAAACTCAGTCCGCCTTATAAGCTTCTCTAAATTCACGCTATACTATGTTGGGGCTTCCAGTGGGATTTCGTTTAATCGACTATCTGGCAAAATGTTAAATAATTAATGAGGGGTCTTTCGCTTCCGAAATTAGCAAAATAAATCGAAGGACCACAATTAGTTCAATTGACAACGAGACGTAAATTACTTTCGAAAATCTCAAGGTTTGAATTCCTAGTGCACTGCGGAGGCTTCATTAAACTGAAACACTGTTTTTAAATTTCCTAATGACTACAAACTCCGAACACATTCAGGTGAAGTAGTAAATCAATCAATGTACTGTCAATGTAATACTTTCCTTGTTCACTATTTAAAACAAATTGCGGCACAGAATCACCCTGGATTCGTTATATAATTAAAAAACCAACAAGTTGAAGCACCTCTCACGACTGACTTAAGGGACCGTTGTCCATTCAAATTCGGTGACGCTTGGGTGGCGTCCCCTTTCTTTGATGACACGTAGTTATCTGGGTGACAGTTGTCATGTGGCAGGCAGATGGTGAACGTACTAGATTCCTCCAGTACATTCAGTTGCGAATCCGCTACAATTTGTGTTTCGATTGATTTTTTTCATGAATTATGTTGCGTTTAGCAACAAGGGGTATGTGGGGTGAAGATTTATTTGCGCCAGACACGGGCGCGCGGTTCACTTAACTCCCCAACTGTTCCGACGTCGAAACTTGTTCTCCAAGAGAAATGGTAACAATGAAAAACACACTGGTGTAGTTTTTTTGTTTGGTTAATGTTTTCTTTATTTAGTAACTACGTTTTTTTTTGGATCTTATTTTACTTCGTTTAACACTTATTATTAATATTATCAATTGATGTTTATACATTATATACAAGATACACTTCTTTCTCGACACTGCGACCGAGGTAATTAAAAATTTTAACCCAAATGCATGCGAGCACTTTGCTGTTGAGATGTGACTCGCGCAACGACAATATTCGACTTCATTAATCAGATACGAAATTAAATTGTTTCTCCAAGCGGCGGGGTGACCTCTCGGCGGTGATGAACGACAAGCGACTGCTCTAATTATGGGTGAAATTCTGTGTTCTATTTTTGCACACAGGACGACCAAAACAGATCACGCCTCTGCTCTCTCATTGTCACGCCCGTCGAAGTGTGGTGGATAATCGGCTAATTCATAATGGACGAAGGGAACAGAAACACGATGTACGATTATCTCGGGGTGGTTTTGGTTGTGTGTTCTGGTATCAAATGCAGTTTCTGAGAATGACCTACTGCCCTAGTGTTACGGCTGTGGTGATCTCAGAGCGCATTGAACCGTATGGAGACAGAATTATGGAGGAGAGGAAATGTAGCCGGTGCTATTCACCTGCGAAAAGAGATCATTGATCCCAAGCGAATGGATGATCTGAGGAAAATCAATAGGACGTCGCTGATGCTTGGGAAATAATCAGCGTGAGAACCAGACTCTAAGACGCTGAAATAACCCAGACTTGTTGTTGCTAACCGACATGATGTGATTTCCGATGGAAATCTCATGGGGTAGCAAGAAGGAGTTGCCGTATGGCAAAAGGGTAGCTAAACTCAATTATGGATTGTCTGCATATAATTATGAGTTTAGCTATGCGTCCTTTGGGGAATATGGTATACCAGGTGAATAGCATGAACGGTGGAATAGGGGATAATATGATACGCTGAAAGGGGTCGAAATAAACCGGTAATTGTGGTTGGAATTGTGGGTTGGTTCTCCATATAATATAGAGAACCCCCACAGGTACATCTTACATTTTCTTGATCAGGGAGATAAAATATAAAAAACAAAAGGACCAAATTACTAAAAAAAAAAGAATTCCTGCTGCCCCACAATGCGACGACCAATAAAAAGAGTAGTGGGAGAATTTACACAAAGTATCAAAGACCATCGTTTCTGATCGCCAGATTTGGTTTACTGCATTCTTATGTGTTCTTATATCCTATGGCATGTATAGCTGCAACATGTTTTGGGTCAACTGAAGAGGAAAATGGATATTTAAAAAACCTTTTAGAACTAAACAAATCTATTAAACTAAAAGGAGTCTACTCCAAAAACAGGTGATTTTCTTTTTTAAACCAGAACACATTTTTTGACTGGTAGCCTAGAACTTTTCACCTTCACCTATACTACACGGTTTTCTCCTATTTGGCTGATATTCTACCATCTCCCCGTTTTTCCATTCGTTTTGTTTGCTCTGACATTCGAAATCCCTCTTCTATGCACTTTTTCGCGTAAAAAGAGGTGGATTTAGAAAAACTAAGACTATATCAAGTAATGTACACCGACACCCTGAAAGACATGGGAAATAAATAAACTAGCTCAAAAAACGAACGCGAACATCACATAACTGCACGTCATACGTCTCAACTTTCTTGAAATGGGTGCAACCACAAAAGCAAAAGGTTCAAGTTCATTATCTGATCACTTTGACTTCCCCATTCCAAAACATCTTAACGATGTGCATGCCACTCAAGTCGATGATATCTGCTTTCAATTATCAAATATTGACTGCAAAATCTACTAAAAATTGACCTTGCTCATCTCAGTTTGGGTGTTGCTGTCAATTATCTCTTCCTCTGAATAGAGATGTCTACGAACCTGAAGAATTGTGAATTTACAACCGCAAGTTTTGAGTGGCGCAATGTTATACTATCTGCACAAATCGGGAGTGTGCTGAAAACACCGGCATCAATCATCATGTTCATCATCATGGTAAGTAGATTAGGTAATCTAGTGACGAGCTGAGACTAATTGTGCTTGGGATGTCTCACAATAGTCAAGTCAATTGCGGCGTGAAATTATGCGGTGATCTATAGTTGGTTTGCGGCGGGCGTAATATGTGACAATTCTCAAGGACGACGAGTAAGTTGTTTCGTTTGAATATACGAAGGTGGTGGGTGATTGAGGTGGATACTCCGGCCGATGGATTGCGATATGTTTATGTTTTGATGACATGTCGGGAATGTAACTATTTTGTGAACTTAAACCACCAGCGGGTCAAGTTGCCTAATATCTTAAAACAATACATTTTTGTCTGGGAATTGGAGGAGTTTACGACTATATGAATATTTGTGGAGAATAATGGTTAACAGTACAAACATAATACGAAGGTCAGATGATGCTACTGATGGTTACAGCTGTCTTAAATTAAGCTTTATTTAATTTGTCATACTGTTGCTAACATCACTTCACATTTTTATAACACAAGCATCATCAAAGACGTTGATTTGAATAATATAAATATCTGGGCTCACTTACTTTAGTATTACCTAAGAACTTTCTTTAAATAATTAGTTGATCCTTAAATGACCATATACCCCTAACATTCATTATTTTCTGTTTCGATTTTAGATTAAACTCCTGGACTAAGGTTCTTTTTGCTAATTGCATATTCAACAAGCCTTACAAAGAATATTAAATGTTGAGGCAGATGCCAAAGTTGTATGATTTTAATATTGTTGAGAAGAATAATACCTCACGGAAAACATCGACGCAATGTCTAGAAATCCAATAAGAACACATTGTTTTTGAAGGTAAACTGAAGACATTTTCTATTCTATTGTTTCGTTTTTAATTTGTTTATATAAAGGCAAAGAATAATTCATGCATAAAGCAGCACACACTACAAATTAGAGACTAAAGTTACAGTCATCATTCGCCTTGAGAAAACTAATATAAAATGAATCACTTAACATACACATATTTGCTATGAGACTGTTGTAAAAAGAATGAAGTTGATGAAACCATGGATGAATAAATTATAAGAGGAAAAACAATCCAAAACAAGATCTCAAAAACTAGTTGAATTGAAATCTAAAAATCCTGGTTCAAAAGTTCTCCAATTATTTTTTTCTTTTAGAACTACCCATTATAAAAGAATTTTCCGACATCTTTAATATATACATTTCGAGTTTTTTACCGACCTTCATGGTTCATATAAGACTTTAGGAACTGAGATTTTTGAAAACTCGAATATCAACTGGTTGGTAGTGATGTAGTTTTATTTGGTATTGTTCTAAATTTCTCACTATCGTAATGTGTCACTATTTTCTCGCTATTATGCTGTGTATGAGGAATACTTCATATAAAATATTTATTCTTGTGTTGTTGTAAGATAATATCCAACTAACTGAAAAAAAGTAACCTACTCTTTTTACAAATAAATCTAATAATGCTGCTAGCAGTTGATCGATAGTACGGCTTTCGTTTTAGAGTAATAAGATTATAGCAACGTTTTGGAACAATAATTTTGTACTAAAAGTATTATAAATGTTGTACACAATATGCAAATCAACTTTTGCTTGCTGGGTTCTTTATTGAACGTCTACTGTTACGCCACAGATAATCATTTTAAACAATCATGCCCTGTGAGTAGGGCGTTAGAATATACTTACAGCTAGGCCGGCTTGTCGTAAGAGGCGACTAAAGGGCGAGTGGTAGCCGGCGTCCCAACGCCCTGTGCGCCCGGTGAAATACCGCCCCATCAAGCTTTAGGCTCCGTGAAATGGTCGGGAGAAATCCCTGGCCACCTTTCGGAGCTTGGCTGATGGACTGGTTCGAGAAAAGGTTGGTTAGGTGGTAGTCGGTCCCAAGGTGAGATACCACCCCGTCACGCTGTGCATTCCAAGATATCGCCGACAGAAATCTTCGACGGTGTTTCGGATGTGTGGGTGCTGGTCGGACTGACACGGAGATAAGTGATGATGGTACCTTCTGATATAAAGAATTCCGGAGGTAAACTTGTCTCCCATTCGGATCTCCGGGGGGTACTATGTCAGGGGGAACATCATGCAGATATCAAGATAAATAATGGAACTTTAAGAGGTTCGTCATAGCATAACCGGGACGATTTGCGAGATTTCTTCGCATCCTTTCCATGGTCCGAGGTGTGCTTCGGAAACTCCGATGTTAAGGCGTGCGCGGAGTCGGTATCAGAGATTATTCTTCTGGGGATGGAGATGTATATTTCACATTCCATCAAACGAAGTTCGTCTGATAAACCTTGGTTTGATAAAAAATGCGAAAAGATTACAGCGGCAAAAAATAGAGCTTTTAAGCAATGGCGCTCCAATCCCACCGATGTTAACAGAACGAATTTTGTTAGAATCAGAAACGCGTGCAACCAGACGATTGATACCGCGAAGAAGGGTCACAACGACAGGCTGATCAGTAAGCTCCTTCGGTGCCCAACTGGTTCGCGCTCCTTCTGGTCAATGGCAAAGGCTGTCAGCGGTAACTTCGCATCCTCCCCATTCCCTCCGTTGGTGACGCACAGCGGGACGTTAGTCACGAATTCAAAGGACAAAGCTAATGTGTTCGCGGATTTATTTTCGGCGAATTCAAACCTCGATCCCGGCCTTTTGGAGCTACCTGTGATCTCGCCGGTACGGTCTTCAATGTGGGATGTGAGATTTCGTCCACGTACTATTCAATGCGTCTACGTGAACTGGATTGTAGGAAGGCAACCGGCCCGGACGGAATACCAGCAATAGTCCTTAAGAACTGTGCTCCAGAACTATCGCCGTTTCTTGGCAGACTCTTCCGTTTATCTTATGCACCGAGGACCTTTCCTGCCTGCTGGAAAATCGCTCAAGTTCAGCCAATCCCAAAGACGGGAAAAAAGTGTCTCCCACAAATTACCGTCCGATAGCATTACTGGCTATTTTATCTAAGGTAATGGAAAAAGTCATCAATACAGAGTTGGTTAAGTATTTGGAGTGCAACGGACTTCTGAATGACCGTCAATACGGATTCCGTGGCAGGCGGTCCACGGGAGACCTTTTGACACTTATAACCGATATATGGACATCTGCGATTGAACGACATGGTGAGTCAAGGGCGGTCGCATTGGATATCTCCAAAGCTTTTGACCGCGTCTGGCACGGGGCATTGCTTAGCAAACTCCGTTCATATGGACTTTCTCAACAGCTTTGCGACTGGACGAAGAGCTTCCTTGGGAATCGATCGATCCGGGTTGTTGTGGACGGCGAGTGTTCGGATCTGTATCCTGTTAATTAGGGGGTGCCCCACGGTTCTATTTTGGCTCCAACCTTGTTTTTGCTCCGCGTAAATGATTTGTTGGAGACAACGGATAACAAAGTGTTTAGTTTGGCGGGTGATAGTACGCTTGTTTCCTCCTTTTCGAGTGTTCGGCCGATTGGTGCATCTGCGTCGCATCAGCTGAGATGTAGACCGATTGACTCTCTGAATCAGTTTGAAATTGCTCGGCGTCACGGTCTTTGCGAATGTATTATGGCATAAACACGTGTGGAGTATCGCCAGGTCAGCCTCAGGAAAACTGAGTTATCTTTTTAGAGCCAAGAAATATTTTACTCCGGCCCAACTTCTTCTCCTATATAAATCCCAAATTAGACCCGCGCTCGAATATTGCTCTCATGTTTGTAGCTCGGCTCCTAAACATACCCCCGACCTACTTGAGAGCATACAGAGACGAGCGATCCGCCTGATCGGGGACTCGACGCTGACGTCGGGACTACAGTCGCTATCACATCGAAGGCGCGTAGCCGTCCTCTGTCTCTTTTACAGATATTATCACGGGTAATGTTCTTCGGAGATTCGTGATATTGTTCCACGCAATTCGGCTTATATGCGCTCCACAAGACAATCCGACGGATCGCACCCGTTTTTGGTTCATCTCCCGATGGCGCGAACATCCTTGCATCAGAACTAGTTTCGTTACAGAGCGAGGAAGCTGTGGAACTCCCTTCCCACGCGAGTTTGCCCAGAGTGTTACAACCTGCAACTGTTCAAAAAGAACTGCAACAGTTATTTGGTGGCATTTCGGGGCGCCTACTCGTCGCTATAGGTCCGCCTCCCCCGAGAGAAGTCTATTACAAAAAAAAAACAATCGGCACGATGTACGGTCTCCTATAAATTGGCGCCAGCTTCAGCGAGTCTCACTAGTTGCTGCCATTCCACCAGTACCAAGTCATCTGCCTTAGGTGTGGTTGGTCTTCTGTGAGCCTTATCGAAGGGTTGCTTCTGCTTTTGTTGATCTACCATGATGTTGCGCAGGGCTGCATCTCGCTTCTCTTCCATTTCGTCTTGATCACGGCATACTTCCTGTTCAAATTCCAACAATAATTTGTCTCCAGCAATTTCCCTTGGTGTATAGGAAAACATTAGTTTGTGTGAGGTCCTCCTTGTGGTTGCCCTCCCCGCCGTATTCAGACTCCACCGAATGTTTCTCAACTGTTGTAACCAATCCCTGTCGTCCACATGATCACACTTGAACGCCGCTAGTACCGTGCGGTTGACCCTCTCCACTTGCCCGTTGGCAACGGCCGTCATAATATGCTGTATGCCCTAGGTTTGACAATATCTTGTAAATTCGCTGGCTATGAATGTTGTATATCTGTCGGTGATTATGCGCTTGGGCGTACTGAAGAATTCGACCTGGTGGAGCACGGCTATCACTCGTTTTGTATTAGTTGTCCTTACAGCTTTCAAAATCGTGTATTTGGTAAAGTTATCCAACAGTGGTATCAAGTGTTTAGCTCCTTCTCTTTCAGTGATAAAGTGTCCGAGATGATCCAAATGGACCGTATAGAAGGGTATAGGCACCCTCTTCACACAGTACAGCTCTTTTTCTGTCCCTTTTTCTTTGTATATGTGCACATCACACATCCCTCAACATATACCCTGACAAAACTTTGCATCCTTGGGAACCAGTACGCGCCTCTCAGCCTTTCAAGGATTTTGTCGAATCCCATGTGTGCCGCCTTATCGTGGCACATCCGGAGAACTCGTCATCGAATTCGTTTCGGCACGACCCACTTTCTTTGGCTGTCGTCGCCCCTATACCGTTTTCCTCCGTCTAGCTGGTATTCCTTATAGAGTTTCCTTCCATTCGTGCAGTTCGTCGGACCTTTAAATTGGTTTATGATGTCGTGTAGATACTCGTCTTGGCATTGCATGGTGGCTAACCATCCTCGTTGTCAACTCATATGTCGAGTATATTGGCGGATGCCTCCTCCATGTCTCGTTCTTTTTTTACTGGCCGACGACTCATGGCATTCACATATCCGGCGGTGGCAGGGAATTGTTTATTACGTTGTTGTTGGAATTGTTTATACGTTTATTACGCCCCGCCACTCGCGCGCCCCTCCCTCGAACGGTTTTTAAGAAATCAAGTGTCGCCATTTACAAAAATGCATGGCCCATCCTATATAATAGCTCACATACATCAGTTAAATTGTTTATCGGAAATGTAATAAAATATTAAAGGGAAACAGCAGTACCTCAGTTGTTACGAGGGCGAATCACATATAAACGGTAATTTTAGTAGCAACAAGTTGCGAGCTAGATAATCTTGTGCGTGGCTATTGATTGGTTTATGAAGAGTAAGGTAAACGGCTTGGGTGGCGATCTCCTAGACTTTGTAGTCGGTACAGTCATCAGCAAGCAAGGGGTACATACGTCTGTTGTGCAACGGATTATCGGAAAATTTGTAAAGCCATTAAGCTTTCGGACATATTTTCTCGATTGAAGGCACAGTTTGGTGATCATACACTGTCACTGATGAGCAGAATTGACTGATATAAGTTATAGCTTTTGCCACAGTTGTAATTTGTTTTTTTTTTTTGCCACAGTTGTTTTTTGTTTTGTTTGTTTGTTTTATATCCACATTTATTCAACAATTCAATTACATATTTTACTTAAGACTAAATGTTAACTTCTATTTTACAAATATTATTCTTACATTAACTTACTGGCTCTTCGCAAGCACTCTAAATTATACATTATCATTTTTCTTATGCCTTTCGGCGTACAATAACTGTTTTTATAACATGTCACAATAATTGATGTTTTCTTTTTAAAATGTATTCTATTTTTTTCTATATCATGTATTATTTATAATTTTTTTTTTGTTACATATATAGGGGGTTGACAAGCAAAATGAAAAATAAAAAAAACAAAACAAAACGGACAAACATAAACAAGGAATACAAATTAAAAAAAAAATTAAAAATTAAAATTAAATTGAAAACAAAAATAAAAAGAAATAAATAAAAATAATTGGGAATTGGGGATAGGGGGAAGGAAAGCGGCGCCCCTGAGAGGCATACTATGTTTCTTCATCACTGATCCACCACCAGTTGGGATGAAATCGATCTTTCATTGATTTATCTCTTTCACCGATCACCCTACTAAAACGCAGGCGATCTGGGAAATTAGAGATATCGTTATCGTGGAGAAATCGTTTATCCCTGTCACCACGGAAAGCATGGTAAATGATAGGCACTCCACGTTTGTCTTGAACAAGTCCTTTTTTATCCAAGGGAACGCTTCTGGGGGAATGAACCTGTTCTGGAGCGTACTCATATCATTGGGATAGAATGAAATGAGATCATTTTCACTGCACATTGTCCTTGTTGTATGACCACGAATAATCTAAATAATGAAATTATCTATTCTGTTTAGTACTGATTTGTCATACAGGACTTTATTGGGATAGTATTTCTTATACTGCGACTCCGGGGTTATATAGCAGCAACGCAAACACTGCCTCTCGAACACCCGAAATTTCTCCATGTAAAATGGGGATATGTTGTACCATACCGGGCAGCCATACACTAATATTGGTCGGATGAATGCCGAGTATGAAATTATTTTCACCTTGGGGTCCAGAAGACTACTACCGAAGAGACTCTGTGTCATTGCATATGCGTTTTTAGCTGTTGTAAGAGCAGCTGCTGTATGCTTATCAAACTAAAGATACTGATACCAAGGTATCTGACTACAGTTTTTACTTGTAGGGGAAGATTATTATTTCCTGTAATGGAAAATATTTTCAAATTCCGTTTTGTATCCCTTGATGGACTGGACAGCGGCGTTCTGAAAACGATACTCTCTGTTTTTTGAAAATTTATTTTTAATTTCCAGTCGTCGCCAAAAAGTTTGATTTTGTTGAAATCATCTTTCAGAAGCATGTTGATGACATCAATCTTTTCTCCAGATCTATACACCACAATTTCGTCGGCGTACGCAATTGCGTGGTTGAGAGAACCCACTAGATCACTAGTGTAAATGTTAAATAAAATGGGAGAATCTCACTGTTCCCTGTTGTAGGCCGTTTTTGATGTGGAAGGTCTTGTTAGAGATTATATCTCCACATTTCACTACAATTTGTTTACCCATTATCATATCGTAGATAACGTATAATAAATATTCGGGAATACCTAGATTTGATAACTTATATACCAGCCCTTTTTTCCATTCTTAAAACTTTTTTTTTTATTTTCTTTTTATATTATTAGATTCTAAATTACATACTAGGCAAAACATGCTTAAATTCTAGCTTAATTATTTTATATTATAACTTACTGGTCCTACGCAGACGCTCCGTGCCTTCTTTACCTAAACCCACCCAGGGAAATAGCAACAGTACTGACCGCCCCAGATCGACACTCACTCTTTTTCCAAAATCCTCCGGAGGAACCCACGCTCCAGTTACAACTCGTCCTATAAAACCCCTGCCCAAACCAATCACTCGCGTTAATCTTCAATCTATCCCTTGCTCAAGGTCTATTCCCGACTTTTGGAAATCCTCTTACATAACCCCCATACATGAAAAGGAAAAAAAACGATATATCCAATTATCACCATTGCTAAGCTTTCGCACATTCCCAAACTGTTCGAAGGCCTTCTATATGAGGCGTTATGTTTTCGCTGCGCACCCATCATCTCTCCGAACTAGCACGGCTTCCTTTCAAGCAGGTCCATTACTACTAATCTTGTCGAATTCACGTCCCGCACACTCCTTGCCCTAGAAAACGGCGATGAGGTCGATGTAGTCGCTACCGAGTTTAGCAAGGCCTTCGACAAAATCTCCCATAACCTCATTCTCTTCAAGCTATCTTCCCTCGGTTTCGAACCCCTGTTGATTAAGTGGGTCTCATCCTATCTCAGTTATCGAACGTGCCGCGTGTGTTTTAGATCCACCCTCTCTGATCTTTTTTCCCAACCTCAGATGTCCCCCAGGGCAGTCATCTCGGCCCTGTCCTATTTATCCTAACCATAAACGACATATGCTTTTGCATTAATCACTCCTTCATCTCGCTTTACGCGGAAGATTCCAAAATTTTCAAGGCAATCCGCTCTCCCCTGGACTCCTCACTTCTCCAATCGGATCTTGACAGCTTCTCGACTTGGTGCCAAAATAATTGCCTAGAAATAAATATCGCCAAATTTCACACAATCACCTTCTCTCGGAAGAGTTCCCCCACTCACCCACGCTCCTATCTCTTACTCTCTAACATCGGTTAAATTAATTCGCGATCTGGGCGCCCTATGCGACAAGGAGCTCAAATTTACCGCACATATTGATCACATAATCCTCAAGGCCAACGCCGCCCTTGGGTTTGTCAAACGCTGGTCGAAGGAATTCCTTAACCCCTATGTCCCCCGATCACTCTACACAACTTTTGTCCCGCCACTACTCGAATACGCTAGTCAGGTCTGGTCCCCATATCAAGTGACTCGCATTCGCAGGATTGAGGGTGTTCAACGTCGTTTCTTGCGCTTTGCCCTCCGTGGACTAAACTGGGAAAATCCGCTGATTCTATCACCATACACAAGCCGGCTCCCTCTAATCAATCTAAACACACTTGAAGAGCGCAGAATCCATCCCCACATCATCTTTTTCCATCACCGTCTGTCTGGCTCAATCAATTGCCAGATTTCCAACCCCACCCACAACACCCCCAAACCACCGCCCCGTATCAGTCCGTACATATGCCCTCCACTGTCGCACAAAGGCCGAGTCACTACCCCCACATACACTTGCTCTTCCCTAGCTTCCTACCTCCCCTATCGCCCAGTAATCGTCAACTTCCTAGTTTTCTTTTCCTTTTTTTTTCGATTGAATAATTGAATAATTGGGTATATGTAAGCTGGCTGATGAGACTATTATTCTATCCCGACTTTGGTATCCAGGTCTTTATATGCCATTCAACCACCACAGCTGTTGACGCTGTCCAATACTATCGTCCCGGTCTCTGTGGGAGATAGCCCTACTGAAGCGCAAGAGTTCTTCTTCGGTGCGCGTTACTTCCCGGTTGTAGCACAATTGCCCGTCTACGGATGATCTACTTACATGAAAGATCAGTGGAATTCCGGATCTATCCTGTATGAGCCCTTTCATGTCCAAATCAAGGAACGCCTCTGGTGGAACAAAACCGTTGTGACGAACGTTCTCATAGTACAGCGTGTTTGGATAATAGGCCCCGAAAATTAGGTCATTGGACGAGCTTATTGCTCTCGTAATATGTCCTCTGATTAATTTAATCATAAAATTATCCACCATATTTATGCAGGGTCCGTTATATAAAGTCCCGTTTGAGTAGTACTTTTTGTAGTCCGATTCCGGTATTCGATATAATCTGAGACAGGTTCTGAGATACTTCCTTTCGAACACCCGAATCTTTTCCATTAAATTTGGACCTATGTTAAACCATACTGGACAACCATATATGAGCATTGGCCTAATCAGCATTGGCCTGATGAGCGTCATGTAGCATATGACTTTCACCCTACTGCCAAGTTGGCTACTGTGAAATAGCCTCCTTATCATAGCAAACAATTTTTAGCCCCTACATGTCTGTTGAAATACAAATATTGATCTAGCCAGATGCCCAGGTATTTAACTAAACTCTTGGTTCCCAGTTTATCTCCATGCGGTCCCACGATAACTAACTTTCGCCAGTTTTTCCTTGTGTCGTTCGTGGCTTTATATTATGGGTTTCTAAATAGGATGGCTTCACATTTCTGGAAGTTGATCTTAAGTTGCCAGTCGTCGCAATAGCGCTGCACTTTGTTGACGTCTCGCTGTATTAACCTATTTATGATCTCGACTTTCGGAGCTGTTCTGTAAATAATGAGATCGTCTGCGTACGGAATAGCCTGCGGAAGTGCATCTATAATATTAAAAAGAATGGGAGAAAGTACCGTTCCCTGTTGCAAGCCATTCTTGATATTATACGTTTTATTAGAGGTCACATTACCATTTTCAACCACGAACCTCCTATCCTTTAACATATCGTAAAGCACATATAGTAAAAGCTTATGTATGCCATGTCTGACCAGTTTGTAATATAACCCTTCGATCCAAACGGTATCAAAGACTTTTATTCCAAGTCGATCAGACAGGCACCTGTGCATTGGTTCCTACATTTATTCCATTGTATGTCGGAGACCAGTTTAGCTGCGGCATGTGTGGTTTCATGACCCGCCCTAAAGCCAAACTGGTTATTTGGAATAATGCTGTTGTCGTCTACCCATTTTACCAGAGTTTTGTTAATAGTCTTTTCAAATACTTTCCTTATGCTTGGCAGTAAACTTATCGAACACATGTTCATTGGGTTTGCACAGTCTTTGCCCATTTTTGGGGTGGGCTGAATGATAGCCGTTTTCCAACGCGCGGGATAATGCATTATTCAACGCGTTGTTAAACAGGACCGTGTATATATCTATTGCCATTGGCGGCAGGATCTTGGGTACGGTGTTAGGTACTATAGCGTTTGGGGTGATAGTGAAGAACGTGTGTTTCGAACTGACGCTATGACAATTAGAATCACCAAAAACTGAACGAAAGCGCAACCCATCAGGCCACCGCCGTGAGTACGAATTCGATTTCTAAAGTCAAGTACATTCGACTGATGTGGATTTTCTGATGTTATCGTTATGGTATACGGCTTCACTATTTGCTTGCATATTGTGTGTGGATCTGTTAGAAATGCCACACTACTCGCTCCTCAGTAAGTTTGTTACGATCAACTTCGTGTGCGAACGATGGAGCGAGGAACGAGAGAACGAGAGAACGTCGGAGCAGGCGAGTGTGCCGGTCCTCTATGCGAAAGTCGTGATCGTGTCGTGAAGTTCTGTTTTACTATGGGAAAGTGTGTGCTATGTGTACATAGATCACATCGGGTTGTTGCGTTAAGCAAGGATAGTAAAGACGGTGATTTGAACAAACAATAAAACGGTTGAGAAGCGAAGCAATGAAGCATCAGCCTACTGGCCGTGTGTACGAATTTGATTTCTAAACTCAAGTACACTCAATTGATGTGGAGTTGCTGTGTTATCGCTATGGTATACGGCTCTGATGCTTTGCTTATTCGAATTTCCTTCGGTATTCTATCACTATTGGCTTGTGTACTGTGTGTGTATCTGTTAGAAACGCCACAAGGTTTTGTTGGTGCTCCTCAGGTGCAAAGACCGCAATCGCATACAAACCCCTTCCTTCCTGAAGGGGTATGCGGACGATACAGGCCTCCAGCATGCCGAACCTGCGCATTTCTCCACTATATATAACTTTATGATGAATTCCTTTTCTAATATAGATTGCGACACGATTGCCAGAAGTACGACAGGGTTTTTCATCTTGCAACAAATTGAAAAGCGTGGCTCTTCTCTCAGTTCTTACAAGTGATTTTACATTCACGACAAGTGCTTTGATTGATGTTTTGGTTAGAGGATTTATATTGACTTTTTATTTAGACTGGGCAAGTGCGAGTAGATCTCGTTTATTTGGTTTTGCAGCTGTGTCATCTGTCTCTGCAGATTAAGCAGAACCGTGACCACGTCTGCTTGCGATGTTGTTTCAGTCTGTGTGGGAGTATTTGTGGCTACCAATGTTGTAGCCTGGTTTGATGGTCTCCCACCCGACACAGCTATGCCATCTGTCTCTGTAGATAGAGCAAGATTGTGAACACGTCTGGTTGTGATGCTGTTTCAGTCTATCTGGTGGTATTTGTGGCTACCAGTGTAGTAGCCTGTTTGCTATTCTCCCACCCGATGTAACTTCTGCGTACGACACTGCGAAGTTACGGGCATTGTTCTTGTTCGAGTTGTCTCTGTTTGTTATTTTTGCCGAGTCAAACTTCCCGACATTAAGGGGGGTTTTTTTTTTTTTTTTTTTTAATATCATTTTTTATTTCTTCCTATTATTATAATTTACTTACTCGTTAGACAAAAATGATTAAACTCTAGCTTATGTTATCTTATTTCTTAACTTACTGGTCCTTTGCGGACTCTCTAAGTTACATGCATACGCTTAAAGCATGAAAATTTGTCTTTCGACATTATGATTATTTTGTTTTCATGCATTTTTATGGAACTTAATTAGATACAAAGAAAATGAAGAACAGAAAAAACTTTGTTTTTGTTATTTTTTTTTACCTAACTTAAATACTAAACTATTTTTTTTTTTTTTTTAAAGTTAACTCTATCCTAAACCTAATATCAACACTTCGAAATGCTAAATCTATGTAAACTTTCCGTAGTTTGTTGGGCTTTATTATTATTATTATTATTACTTCCCTTTTTTTGCCAGTTTTATAAGGAAACAGGTTTTTAATTGCCACTCAGCCACCAAAATCTCTGGTGTTGCTTATTCGTGTCTTTTCGGTCTTTCTGTGCCCTACTGAACTGCGGGCGCTCTTCATCTGTGTGCGCAACTTCTCGATTATAACATATTCGTTTATCTGTACCCGACCGACGCACGTGATAAATCAACGGTATAGCGGATTCATTTTGTATAAGGCCTTTCATGTCAAGACTAAGGAATGCTTCTGGTGGAATAAAGCCATTGCGACGTACCCCCTCATAATACATATTGGTTGGGTAATATGCACCAAAAAATAAATCGTTCGGGGAGCTCATTGATCTCGCAAGATGCCCTCGGATCAGCTTGATCATAAAGCTATCCACTCTGTTTATATTGGCCCCACTGTACAACGCTTCATTGGGATAATATTTTTTGTGATCGGATTCAGGAGTTCGATGTAAGTTGAGACACGTCCTGAGGCATTGTCTCTCAAAAATCCGAATCTTTTCCATTAAGCTAGGTTCCACATTAAACCACACTGGACATCCATATATGATCATCTGTCTGATGAGAGCCATGTAGCATATAACTTTAACTCTGCTGTCAAGTTGACTACTATGAAACAGTCTTCTTGTCATAGTATAAGCTTTCTTTGCCCTGGCCAGCGCAGCCTCCACATGTTTGTTAAAATATAGATACTGATCCAGCCAGATGCCTAAGTATTTGACTACATTTTTGGTTTCCAGTGTTTGTTGGTGTGGTCTCATAATATCTAGCTTTCGCCAGTTTTTTCTGGTGTCCCTGGTAGCTTCAGCCAGTGGTGTTCTAAAGAGGATGGTTTCACACTTCTGGATATTGATTTTGAGCTTCCAGTTGTCGCAGTATCGCTGAACATCATTGAAATCCGCTTGTAATAATCCGTTAATGATTTCAATTTTTGGAGCTGTTCTATATATTATCAGATCGTCTGCATACGCAATAGCCTTATGAAGAGACCTTATTAGGTCGCTAGTACAAATATTAAAAAGGATCGGAGATAACACCGCTCCCTGCTGCAGACCGTTTTCTATATTGTAGGCAACTTTGGAGGTCACATTGCCACTTTTGACGACGAATTTCCTTTCATTCAACATGTCGTATAGTATATACAGTAGTGGTTTATGAATGCCTAGTCTCATTAGCTTGTAGTATAACCCTTCTAGCCAAACGGTGTCGAAGGCCCTCTCCAAGTCAATCAAACAGGCACCTGTGCACTGTTTCAGATTTTTATTCCACTGAATGTCTGAAACCAGTTTAGCTGCGGCATGTGTGGTTTCATGGCCAGCTTTAAAACCAAACTGGTTGTTTGGAATAATATTATTGTCCTCAACCCATTTAAGTAGAGCTTTGTTTAGAACCTTCTCGAATACTTTACTTATACTCGGTAACAAACTGATCGAACGCAGATTTTTTGAGTTTGTTTTGTCTTTCCCTTTTTTTGGTAACGGTTGGATGATGGCCGTTTTCCAACGTACTGGATAGTGTGCGTTGTTCAGAGCGTTGTTAAACAAGACTGCATATATGTCAATTGCGATTGGAGGAAGATGTTTGAGTACTATATTGGGTACTCCATCGATTCCAACTGGTTTTTTGTTTCTTAATGATGCAAAGACGCCATGGATGTCTTCACTAGTGATCAAAAGGCTGTTGGCGCTTTCGACAGTCATCTCGGCGTTTGCCGTATTTTCATTATTGAATTCGATAAAACCTTGGTTTTCTGCTCGCCATTGTGAAATGTCATTTCGAAGATGACGATAATTCAGTAAAACTCTATCTTCCAAGCCATGGTTGCGGCGAATTACTTCATTTGTCTTGTACAGTTCTTGAAAGACGGCCCCTACAACATTCACTTTTTCCAAGGGATCTTCAAACACAAAAACTTCGTTATTTAGGATGGCGTTGTTTGTGTCTATGTATATTGGTCAGCATTCGTTGGTTTTCGTCAGTTCATGGTATTTGGAGACACTGAATCTCGTTTTCATTACTCCGTCTAAATATTTTATTAATTTGCGGAAACATACTAGGGTTGTTGGATTTTACCGCCCGAACTTTGTTGTTCCAATACAAATTTGCTGATAGCCTATAGTTGGCTTTTATCAGCTGTTGGAGATTTTTTAATCTGGACTTCAGTGATATTATCTCCTGGTCGTGCCTATCAATAAATCGTCTGTGCCGTAGTTTTAGTTGAGACAGAAGTCTACTTTTTTTTCTGTGGAGTGCGTTGATTGTGGCGTTTCGGTACATGTTCTTGTTGTCCGTAGGTGTGGTTTTTGGTATTGTTTTGTCCATAGTTTGTTTTATGGTTTCGTCCATTTTTTGTATGTATTTGTCGATATCATCGTTGGGTATGTTTCTGTTGGTAGGAGGGTCAATATCTTTTAAACGAATCTCTCTTGTTAAGGTTCTCGTGAAACGCGTCCATCGCATACCCCCATAGTTACAGGGTTGCGGTATCATACATTCACCGAGTTCCACAACTTCGTTTGGTGTTTTTATCACGATTGATAATGCACAATGGTCGCTGTCATACCCAATTGTGCGTAGGCAGTTTATATTTTGTCTGTTAGTATGTGTATGTTTAAGTCGTGTGTCAATAAGCATAATATCAAGGAACGATTCCCCTCTGGGGAAAGAAGGATATTCTGTAGCTAGCAGGTCAGCCTTATATTCAATGTGATGTTGATCTAGCCAATCGCCTAGTTGATTTCCTCTCGTGTTGGATATGCTATTTCCCCAATTTGAGTGTTTAGCATTCAAATCGCCACCTACAATGTAATAGTTCCCTTCCGAGTAAAGTTGTAAGCATTGGAAAAGAGTCTCTAGCTCCACTATAAATAGATTTTGTTGATGTGCTTCTGGTGCGTAGGCAGATATCACATTCATCCCCCTACCTTGTCGGAGAGGTATGCGGATAATGCACGCTTCAAGCACTTGAAATCTGCGCATCTCACCACTATATATTACCTTATGTGAAGTTGTTTTTTAACAAAGATTGCCACCCCTCCTCCTTGTGTGGAGTTGGGTCGGTCTCTTCGTATAATGTCGTAGTTTGTGTGACATAGTTTATGCCTCTGATTCAGTTTAGTTTCGCTAGCCAGAAGCACGTCAGGATTTTCGTCTTGCAACAGTTTAAAGAGAGCGGCTCTTCTCTCGATTCTGATAAGTTAATTTACATTCACGACTAGAGCCTAAATTGTGCTTTCTGTTGGGGGGTTTATATTGACGGCTGGCTAGACAATTGCGAATAGACCCAGTCTAGTCTAGTGTCCTGGACCTTTATTTGTTTTTGCATTTGTGTCATCTGCGTTTGAATAGCGAGCAAGGTTGTGAGCACATCTGCTAGTGTTATTGTTTCTGGAGGCCCAGTATGTTGCGACGGTACCCGTGTCGTGGGTTGTGGCGTGTTTCTCCTATCAGCTGTTACCTGAACATACGAGCACTGGGGTGTTACATTTAGTGCTGGTCGAGCTTGAACTATCGGGCGTTCTATTTTTCGTTGCTGTGAAAACTTTTTTTTCCTGTAGTTCGCGGAATTTAGGACAGCCTCGATAATTAGCGGGGTGTCCCCCACTCTTACAAACTGCACACTTTAGAAGAGATCTGTCGTCTACCCTTTCTTTACCTAACGTGCATTGTTCTGCGCTGTGGTCCTGTCCGCATCTTACGCATCGATACTGCATTTCGCAGTTTGCTGCTGAGTGCCCGAACCTTTGGCAGCGAAGACATTGGATTATATCTCTGTCTTTTTTCAATTTGTCCCATGTGACAATTTGATGGTTCAGGATAGTGATTTTCCTAAGTCCACCAATTTTGCTACCGGGGCCCAGCTGCACAGGAAGAATGGTAATTTACGATTCTCCCGTCTAGCCCTAGCTGTATTGAAAGGTTTTACCGCGATAAACTCAATATCATTACAGTTAAGCTCTCGTAGCGTTTGTAATAGAACTTCTGGTTCTGTTTCAGGGTCAACGCCTTTTAGTAGAACCGTTATATTCTTTATTTCTTTCGGGGTGTATGTGTAAAATTCCGCGGTGGCCCTTTTTAGCACATTTTTCATTTTTTCGAAATCCTCAACCGAATTTGTCTGTATGGCAAACCTGTTCCCTATCAGTCTTTTAATGGAAAAATCTTCCCCAATAGAAAGCTTACATAGACTTACCAGTTCGTTACAGTCCATATCTGTAATGTTGATGGGTGGCATCTTCGCTTTCCTTGTTGCTGCCTGTTGCTCTTGTTGTGGTTGTTGTTGTGTAATCTCTTGCGGTGGGCATCCTTTTTGTTGGCTTGGCTTCTGTTGTGCACATTGTTGCTGATTTTTCTGCTGCTGTTGTTTTACTATTAGCTGCTCCTTTTCAGCACATTCCTTTTTGCTGCGACGCTTCTCTGCTAATTGCGCCCTTGCTCGGGCTAGCCTTGTTTCAAGATCGCTGATTTCCTCTTCTTCGTCCTCAGTCTCGGCACTCGCTAAACATGCAAACATGTTATTGGTGACATGGCCGTCATTATATGGAACCGGGAGGAATGTATTGTCCTCTTCCATTTTTTGCGCCTTTTCGAGCAAGTCTGCTATTGCCTCGTTTGGCTTGTTTATTTTTGATGTCGCTCGTGTTAGTGGAGAGCTCGCCGGGCGTTTTATTAATGCGGACTTCGGTTTTAATTTTTTAATTTTTTATTTTTTGTCTGCCATTCTGCATGCTGAGGGTCGATACACCGAGCTTGTTGCATCCAAGTTAGCAGGCCAGTCTTTGTTTTTAACCAGTTATTAGGTTGGCTTCACTTTGTAATTTCTGTATATTTTAGTTCCTTTTGTTTCTTTTTTATTTTGTTTGTTTTTCTTTTACTTCTTTGTTTTCCTTTTTTTTTTGCTAAACATGTGCTCACATACTCTCTCACAGTTGGTTAGTATTAATCTGTGTTTGTTTTGACTGTCAAATCGTGGCTTCGTTCTCTTTTATTTCATTATATTTATATATAATCACTTTGTTTTTACTGTTTTTATCAAGAGAATTTATTTATTTAATTGGTCTTTGTCTGTTCACTGTCGCTGTCACTTTTCACACAACAAAACACGGCGTGAAAACAAAACTGTACTGTATTGTTCAGGTATTTGGTATACCTGCTAGGTCACGTAATGTGGGAAGACAATTAGAATGTAAAACGTATGAAAGGCAGGACGAACCGTACTGTCTGAATGTTAGCTGATGAATGACATTAAGGGGGTATTCTGGTCTAGACGCACGAATTTAACGCAATTTATGAAGTTCTGTAAAAAAAAGCAATCAATATTTTTACTATTCATTTTTTTATAGGATGTTTATTAATATTTCAAGAATACAGTAAAAAGAATTGAAAGTAAAAAATTCAAAATTCAAAAAGTTAGCAGCAGATGAAGTGGGGGATCTCAAAAAGTTGGCACGCGACCATATCCACGATTCAACCCTCCTAGCAATCTGGAAAAAAAGAAAAAACATTATCAATTTACAGAAATGCCTCTATCGTTCGAACTAAAAAAAGTTGAAAAAAAAATGGCTACTGCTTGAAAAAAAAATTTATTTTTGTACCACTTTTTTTAAGTTTTTCGGATTTTTTAAAAATACTTAACATTGAAATTTGGGGATGAGGATAGTTCATGCAATAGAAAAGCCTATAAAGAAGACATATACTAAATTTGAGGTGAATCGGTTTAGTAGAACTTGAAAAATCGTGGGTATTGTTTTAAAAAAGACAGTTTCGAGAAAAACGCGTTTAAAAACTTCAGGGTATAGCAGCTTCAAGTGACATAATATTGCTAAAGCAGCTGTAACTTCGCCAATTATTGGAATTTTAAAATTTCCTTTGGACAGAATATTCTTAAAAGTATAAACTATAAGAAAATATAAAAAGAAAAAAAATCGATTTTTTCAAAATTCTCCGAATTTAGGACACCCTCGATAGTTAGAGGGATGTCCCTCATTCCGGCAGACTGCACACTTTAGAAGGGCTTTGTCTTCTACCCTTTCTTTCCCCAGAGGGCATTCTTCTGCCTTGTGGTCAAGTCTATGCTGCATTTCATAGTTCGCCGCTACGTGACCTTTGGCAGCGGACACATTGCATTTTCCTAATTTGTCCCATGTGACAATTTGATGATCCAGGACTTTAATTTTCCTTAGCCCACCAATTCTGCTGCTTGGTGATAATTGGACCAAAAATAAGGCAGATTCCGGTTTTCTTTTCTTTCTTTGTTTTATCGCGGTAAACTCGAGATCTTCATGCTTCAGCTTTTAAAGTATTTCGACCGGACCCTTCGGTTACAAGTTAAAGTTAATAAAAATCGTTTTGTGAAGATCGAGTCATAACTAAATTGGGTTGCGAACATCGGGTTTTAGATCGCATTGCACACAAAGTTTGTCGCACGAACTGATAATTGGAACTTGATATTTCATGTTTATTTAAAATATCCAAGTCGGATTGAACTTTCAAACTCCGAGACAAAGAATTTGAGATAAAAGAACACATACGAAGTATTGTGTTGAAAGGTTTTTGGTGGTGAAGTTATCACTTTGTCGGGTTTTATATCTTGTCCTTGGTCGGGTATTGATGGCTGCGGTGTTCCACCGAACAACGTCCGCAGTAAAAGGAATTAAACCCACCGGAACACGGAGACGATCACACAATTGAAACACTGCGAAATGTTTTGGTTTAACTTTTGTTTTATTTGAACTACTTGTAAATATTACGGATTTAATATTCCAATTTTCAATGTTTTGTTCACACACGACTTTCGTAATCGAAGCGAATATATTTCTTTTCTATTTAACACGGATCTCACACAACTCACAACTCACGTTAACTCGAATTTTGTTTGTTTCTCGAATCGCCGATACCTCCTCGATGGTGTTCGCTAAACGTCTCTCCTCTGGATGGATGCTCGAAGTAGACTCTCCGGTTCGACGGTATTCTTTAGACTAATTGTCTCTATCCTTAATAATCCCATTCGAATTCCTTATCCCCGCATCTGCAAAAGAAAATTTCCCCATCCAATCTGCTTACAGACTTTCCCAATGTATCTGTTAACAGCATAAAATTTCCCTTTGCATCTCACAAGGAGAATTTCCCATCGGATCTGAAAAGAGAAATATTCCTCAAGACCATTATCATCATCATTCGTTGCTGGTGGTGGGAATCTTGTTTCTTTTGTTTAAGGATCGGATGCCGCCGCTTATTCTCCGATCTTTCCGTGGTTTATTTGTACTGCACATTTGGCATGCAGACAAAGGATCGCATGCACTTCGGATGGGTACACGGACTATGGGATGTAAGGCTTTGTTTGCCTTTCCACTCATAAACATCTATCAGGGATAGTGTTAACAGTTTATGATTGTACGACTGCTAATCAGCGGCGCAACGAATCGTTTTGTTTGCGCAAGTGTGCCTTAGCATTAGGTCATGCCAGGGATTTAGGTGCTAATTGCATTTAGCTACCAGAGTATGCATCCGTTGTTCGGTTATTTACCGACAATGGTATTTCGTGGGAAACATCGCGTTGATGCTTAGGATGGGTGATCGATTTACATGCGATGCTTTCCTGTATTAGCGCATTGCTTAGATGCGATGCTTTTCTGCCCTTTTGAATTGGGGTAGAATACCATGTTTGGATGCGTTGAACTCGATATTGGAAGCTTTTGAACGTTAAGTTCCTTGGTTTTTGATATCGGGTTCAATGTGGTTGCAATTTCATATAACCTTTGTTACAGGTATGATAATGACTATTGGGCCACGTGTCTGTGGGCACGTGTGCTGCGAAAGGTGAGTAGAGTTCCTTGGCGGAAAGGATACCTCAACCTGAAGGGAGTTGTATGGTTCGTAGAACCGCTACAACGCCCTTGTATAACAGAATACACAGATGTCTCTGAAAGAGACACAACTAATAGAAATGCTGTTCAAACCATGTCGCTGACTTGATAATGAAGAAAGGACTTGTCCTCCATGTCTTGTAAATTCCTCTTACACTCATTGCTTTCTTTATCCTTTTTATTACTTTATTTTTTAATTACTCTCATTTTAAAGAGTATTTTTCATTCTTGTGATTTATAATGTTTTAGATATTACAAAAATATCAACAAACTGAAACGTAAACGCTTAATAACCAAACAAAAAAAATCCACCACTTAACAGATTTACAGTATAAAGCGTAAAATTAATTTATGTAACAAAGTCAAACACCTCTCTTTTCCTTTTTCTTGTGTAACATCATTTTAATGATTACTTTCAAGCAGGCATATGCTGCTCGTCGAGATGTCTTAATAAAAATTAACATATTAGTTATATTAATTTTGAATGCTGGCGAAGAGCCAATTACTTAGATGTAGATAAATTCGATTTGTTACTTCTCTTCCTTATTTGCATATATGAGTTTTTCCTTAGCAAATGCGCTAATAAAAACCGAATGCGCTAACTAAAACCAATTAAACAAACATGCAAAATAAAGGGCCTTGTAGATCAATCGTAAATTAAATAGAGTTGGAATTTAATATACAAACATTCCGAATTATTTGGAGTGAGCGATTCCATAAACTTGTCTGCATGCCAATTTGTTTAATACCTAATATAATGTAAATTAAAAATAATAGCAACTGGTTACTGATATCAATATATTATATTCTGCTAACATTTTTACGAACACGTGTATTGTTTGTGTATTCGAATACCGATGTGCTTTGGTGATTTCATTGAATGGGTATAATCAAAGCGCGATGGCATTAAAGTAATTTTACTTTTACCGACTTCTTAATATATCCGGTAGATTTGACCTATAACGAAGTTCAGATATTCCCCATATTCATCAATTTAAAAAATCTTTGTAGGTCAGGTCAAACTGGAGGATTTTTAAAGTTCAATTGGAAAGAGAACAATGTTGCCAAAGGATTTCGTCGGGTACACGGATAGAATAATACGGCATTTTCTTTTGGTACCAGGTTTAGTATTATGTCTAATAATTAGCAAAGATTGATACGGTTTTAAAAATGCAGATAATATTTTTATATAAAAGTAGCCCTCTATTAACATGATTATAGGGCTTTTCAGTAGGACAACGGGACTTCAAACTTTTGTAGAGCCTATTTGGAGAAGTTTCAATGTTTCAAATGATCAGAGACTTCAGTTCTTGAGTTGAGTTTATTTTATTCGCTACAATGTGTGTTGAGAGATTCCCAATTGTTGTGAATAGTGTGGAGTCGACTGATTTGGCTCATTTTGAACTGAAGCATTTATGTCTACAATATTTTTGGTACTTCAACCGAAGCGTTGTCTTACTGGCACAGGAACATCCAATAGTGAATATTTTGGCTCAAATTTGTCCACTATAGCAGGCAAAGCAATGTTCGAACGTTATATAAACCAGGCGCGATATAGACGGTCGTAGAAAACGCGAAACAATATAAAATGGACATCGTCGCGCTTCATGAAGTCCGACTCCCACATCAAGTAATCGAAACCAACGGTTAACACTGGCGTGTGGAGGTACCGATGTAGTGCTCCAAAAAGCCCTACTACCTTTTTCCCCCATTCCTACATCCAAATCCTAGCTATCTTAAGCTAAAACCAAAAAACCTATCAAAACCCACAAAAACCCACCAAAACCCAAACATGATCCAAAATTCACAATAAACGAATCAAACATTCGTTTATAGCCTAACATTTGCCCCCACGGCATTATTAACCCAAAATCCGAATTAAAATTAAAAGTCACATTAAACGAATCTAATATTCGTTTACGTTTCACATTTGCCTCACGGCATCACCGAAATCCAAAAATTCAGAGATCATTATCTCTATCTGAAAATTTTCCATTCAGGAAAACAATCAAAAAACCAAAAGCAGATACATTCCCACACCTGCGCAATAGTTTCGTAAGAATTCAAGAAATTGAATTCTTATCTTATGTAAACACAACATCTCACTTGAAATATCCAAAAATCGAGATTGTTGTACGAAAACGCGTATCTTTGGGATACAATTTTCGATTTGCTTTCCTTTATAAAGGAATAGTAAAATGATCACAGAGCAGTAATTTTCCAATTCAAGCTTTACATCTGCAGTAATACTCAAATATTAAATCAACAATAAAACTTAAACAAAAATTAAAACTTCTTTTAATATTTTGAAAATTGTGTGTTGTCATCAACGTTGGATAATTCTTTTGTGTACCAGGTCGACTCCAAAGAAAGCGGTACTAAGGTTGCAGAGTATAGGGACGCTATCCCCAAGTTACGTTCTACGAACAATCAGGACGTTGCTCTTCCCTCTGGGTCAGAGGAAGCACGGCAACGACCCCTTGCTGAAGGGTGTTGCTTCAGGAGCGATCCCCAAAGAGATCTAACGTCCTTTTCAGGACAAGCAAACGCGCTTCCTGAGGAACAACACCCACAACAGCAGAACACCGATACACATAACCTCGGGACTGGCTTCATCATAAGCAAGAAGATTACGCCCCATGTAAAAGATGTGAAATTTATTAATGACCGAATATCGGTGCTAAAATAGCAGGGACCATGGTACAATTATGTATTTATAAACGTACATGCCTCAACAGGATCTACGAACGAAGAAACGAAGGATACATTCTACGAGACCCTAGAGAAAGTATTCGATGGGATCTCATCATACGATGTTAAAATCCTCTTCGGGGACCTGAATGCGAAAATTAGAAAGGAAGAAATCTTCCGTTTCAAATGATAATGGAATTCGAATTATCACGTTCGCTGCGTCAAAAGATCTGGTAGTGAAATGCACGATGATCAAGCACAAGTAAATCCATAAAGCCACATGGATATCACCCGACGGCGTAACCCGTAACCAAATAGACTACTTCCTCATAGACAAAAGACCCCACTCGAATATCCTTGACGTAAGATCATATAGAGGAGCAAATTGCGACTCCGATCACCTTCTAGTGATGGGCAAAATTAGAAGTCGGATCGCAGCAAACCCACATGGGCAATCACGGGAGACGAGAAAAAAGTTCGACATTGATAAACTAAAAGACCTACGCAAAAGGGTTGAATATCAAGAGGAACTAACGAATAGATTTACCATCCTAGAGAATGGGAGTAGTGAGCAAGAGGAAACCAATACTGTGGAAACTAAATGGACATCTATCAGAGACACAATCAAACAAACATCCCAAAAGGTATTAGGATTTAAAAAAACAATTAAGTCCAAACCTTGGTTTGACGATGAGTACAGGGCGAAGATCGAAGAACGTAAACAACCTAGAGTGATCCACTTAGAAAGATATGATGAAGTCAACGCATAAAGATACGCGGCAATTCGGAAAGAGACAATGAGACTCTTCAAACGCTAAAAAGGCGAATGGGAGAAGACTCGTATCGAAAAACTCATAGGAAATACCAGAGCAAAGAACATCAGAGGTATGTATGCCGGCATAAATTCAATAAGAAATGGCCACCGAGGAAGAGCCAAAATAATTCGAGACACAAACGGCTGTCTGGTCACAGAAACAAACAATATCGTGACAAGATGGAAGCAGTACTTTGAAAACCTGCTCAATGTGCGCACCCATCAACCACAAATAAACGCACCAGACTACATACAGCCGAGCCTCAGATCCCAAAGCTCTTTTTCGACGAAGTTGTAGACACAATAAACCAATTGAAAAACAACAAGGCTCCCAGAGTCGACTGCATACCGGCAGAGCTTGTTAAGCATGGATGGGAGGCAACCGAAAGATCCACCAACTGATTAAAACAATATGGGATAAGGAAGTCATTCCGGAAGAATGGAAAACCTCAATAGTCGTCCCCATTTTCAAAATAGGTGACACCTGACTGCGAAAATTACAGAGGTATATCATTGCTCCCAAGCACATACAAAATACTAACAAACGTCATACTCGCGAGAATCACACCGTACGCAGAAGAAATATTGGGAGACTACCAATGCGGATTCCGTAGGAACCGGTCAAAAAACGACCAAATGTTCACAATAAGGCAACTGCTGGAAAAGAAGTGGGAATACGGAGAGACTTCAAAAAAAACTACATCTCAGTCGCAAGGGAAAGAATCTACCATATTGTAGTTGAGCTGGGAATCCCGAAAAATTATGCCGCCCTCATTCAAATCTGCATAAACGAAAACAAAGGGCGAGTTAGAATAAAAAAAACCACCTCTCAGAACCATTTGAAATCCGGGACGGACTAAAACAGGGGGATGGCCTGTCACCATGTCTTTTTAACCTTGTCTTCGAGTATGTCTTCAGAAAGGTATACGACGACAACATGGCCGGATCATCCCTGAACGAGGTCACACAAGTGCTCGCGTATGCGGATGACATCGCCGTTCTGGACGATAATCTCGAAACTGTAACTAAAAACAGTGAAATCATCATGCAAGCGGCAGTAGAGGTGGGCCTAGAAATAAATGAAGACAAAACGAAGTACATGATTACGGCGAGAGCAGGTGGACCTCAGAGAACACACAAAAACATCAGCGGCAAGATATTTGAAAATGTCAAAGAATTAAAATACCTGGGAGTGATACTGACGGCCAGTAACGAAATGTCGAAGGAAATTAACAAAAGAATATACTCCGGCAACACTAGTTGGCATGCAGTCAGTAAACTGCTGAAATCCAAACTGTTATCAAGTAATATAAAGCTCCTTGTCTATAGAACTATAGCGTTTGAAATGATAGTGAAGAACGTGTGGTTCGAACTGACGCTATGACAGTTAGAATCACCAAAAATTGAAGCTAAGCGTAACACATCAGACTAATTTCTATTCGATTTCTAAACTCAACTATATTTCACTAATGTGAACTGTTATGTTATCGCTATGGTATACGGCTCTGATGTATCTTCTTATTCGATTTTCGTTCGGTGTTCTTAACTATTTTTGCTGGTGTATTGTGTGTGTATCTGTTAGAGACGCTACAGAACCATAATCATGCCGATTGTTCTATACATGGGCTCTCACAAAACGGGACGAAAAACAATTCCGCGTATTCGAGAATAAAGTTCTAAGGGGTGTCTTTGGCAGCAAATATGACGAAGAGGCAGGACAATGGAGGAAACTCCACAACAAAGAATTGGAAGAGCTATACCGCAAACCTACAATAGTGAGAGTAATCAATTCGCGAAGATTAAGATGGGCCGGACACGTGGCGCAAATGGGCAACGATAGGACAGTGCATAGAATTCTTGACGGTAAGCCAACGGGAAAAAGACCGACAGGGCGGCCGCGACGGAGATGGGAGAACAATGTTAGGTTGGACCTCGAGGAGATCGGATCGGATGGTCGAACGTAGAAGGAGAGCGCACGGGACAGGGAACAATGGCGGAGTCGAGTCGGCGAGGTCATGAGCTTTAGGGTTCCTACAGGCCAATAAATAGTAAAAGTAGGCATCTGCCTCCGTAGATGGAGTAAGATTGTGAACGCGGCTGCTTGGGACGAGAGTTCAGTCTGCGCCGAAGTATTTGTGGCTATCAGTGTTGGAACCTGTGTAAGGTTTCCCCCACCTGTCGCTGTTTGTGCATAAGAACGCCGAGGGGTTATATTTGTGGGGGTACGAAGTTGCGACGGCGCGGCGCACGGTCGAGACTTCTACCTCGTCCCCACAAACACTCCGTTGTTTCGCCAGACACAAAGGGAAAAGCACAAGCAAATATGAAAATATATTATGAAACTCACGCACTAGAACAAAAATTACTTTTAAATTAAATGCGCGCGCTTATTCCACTCGACTTAGAATAGTTACGTCCCCGAGCGCGAAACGAGGAGCAGGAGATCGCGTGGCTATTGTTGTAAGTGGATGGAATTTGACTCAACGATATTCAATCGTTATTAAAAGAAATTCAGCCAATGAAATTGGTTCTCTTAATTTAAGGGTGCATTTCCTGTTCCGAGAGAGACGTAAGCTCTCTCTTTGGAGTAACTAAACTGATCTCAGAGAGGAGATCTTCACGATACACAAGTGTGTGTGTACGTCGGTTCTTTTCATAGATCAAAGCCATGATGAAGAACCTGAAACACAGAGAAAGGGAAAAGGATCGTAGAGATATTTGTTTATGTGAGAAGGTTACTGGGAAACGGATCCAGAACTATGTGGGATAAAAGAGATTTATGACCTGTGAATTCAACTGAGTAATCAAGTTGCAACTCATTAAATGGTAGATGCATCTGAGATACTTGGTGATTGGATTGTTTGTGTATCGCCAGAATGCCTGCTGGTAGACAGCGTTCTTTTGTTTGCACTTAGTGCATTGGTAAGGCATTAGTCTCAACGCAGATGGTGCTAATTACATGCGTCTGCGTTGGACTGATTATCGATGGATAAAAGGGGTCGCCAGCCGATGTGTGTGTAGATCGTTTTTTGTACACACATCGAGGCTGGGAAAATAGACGGCACAATATTTATGATCCCTGTCATGAAGGTTACATTGTATGTAAACCGAATCATTTGCTTACAGGAATTCGTCTAGAGGAATTTGTCTGGCAACATAGATGCCGAAATTGGTTTGGAATTCCTGATAAGCTAATAAAGAAATCTTACAGAGAATTGGTATGCGAAGAGAATGCATAAAAGGTAAGTTTTCTTTACAGGGACTTAAAGATCATAGATTTGATGTCTTTAATGCGTGAAGCATCTTCAGGTGCCTAATGCGATTGCATTGGCGAAAACTTATGCAGACTGGGTTGTAGGGATGGGGGTATTTTAGAAAAGCGAACCGTGGGTTTGGCGGAACCACCACACATTCATTGATCATGTGCGGTTTGTCTCACTTTTTCTTTGCTGGGTCAGACTCTTCGATGGTAATTTTCGAAATTCAAGACAAAGATAGTTAATGAGGTGTCCCTCTTTCCGATATACTGCACACTTTAAAAGGGCTTTGTCTTCCACACTTTCCTTACCCAAAGGGCACTCCTCTGCACTGTGGTCCTGACCGCATTTCACACAGCTGCTGAATTTCACAGTTCGCCACTGAATGCCCAAACCTTTGGCAGCGGACCCATTGAAGTATATTTCTCCCCTTTTTTAGTTTGCCCCATATTGCCCTTTAGTGGTCTAGGACTGTTATTTTCCGTAGACTACCAATTTTACTATTTGAGGTTAACTGTAGCAGAGAAGAGGGTAGTTTCCGGTTCTCGCTTTTGGGCCTGGCTGTGGCGAAGGGTTTGACCACACTAAATTTAATGTCATCGTACTTTAGCTCTCGCAGCATTTTCAAAAGTGTCTCTGGTTCAGTTTCAGCGTTAATACCCTTTAACAGAACTGTAATATTTTTAAGTTCTTTCGGCATGTAAGAAAAAAATTCCGCGGTGGCTCATTTCAAAACGTTTTCAATTTCAACATGGTAAGACAATTAGAGTGTAAAACGAACGAAAGATAGGACGATCCGTACCGTTTGAAGGTTAGTTGGTGAATGGGTCTTCAGCTCCAAGATGATAAACATTCCGTGACATTATCGGCGCCCACTTATGAGAGATGCTTTTTTTAAATGGAAAGTACTGGAACGAAATTGGTGAAACCATAGTGATGCGTAATTGGCTGTGGCAATGTGGGAACCATAAACACGATTAACAATTTCAGTAGCGTGGCTTGTACTTCCGCATTTATTAAAGCAAATTAAAAAAAAAAAATACCTGGTTTATTCCTTGTAAAATTTTATATATTACAGACAACTGCTTCGAGCAGTCAAAAACTGTCCAGGAATATTTTTTAATACAGATTGTCAATATTCCAACAAACACAAAACTGAACTTTCTCCTTGTTAACTTCCACATTTTACAGCCCATAACTGACAAGCGATTTGAGCAATCAAAAAAGTGTCAAGGAATTTTTCTTGTGTGGAATTGTCTTTCGAATGACCACAAGCCTAAATCTATTTGATCAATAACTTACGAGATACTTATCACTATAGGCATCTACCGAAAAAATAATGTTTTTTTTTCCTCAAACTGTTGTAGTATTGTACATAATTTCTTCATCGTGAACACAATTGATACCATTTTCAAACTAATTGGTCGATAATTTTGATATAATCACCGATAACAACCTCATTAAATGGTGTCCCAATAAAATATATAATACTTTTGGTGAGATTAACCTACCGGCAACGAGTTGTAATCGTTCCTCAGCTGACCATGTCCCCATTAATCGCTCGCACAATCCAACAGATTTATTTGTTATCACTCCGCATTAAGTAAAAAACCGGATGTGCAATTTCGCACGCCAGGCGGCTGCTTGGGCAACAAGTAAAATGCTCCAACGCATTCTTCTATTCGATTCACGGTCTGGACGACGCAATCACAAAAATTTCAGGACTTACGATTGTTGACTCAAGCCTCCCTCCTCAAAACGTATTACGCAACTCCAGACGAAGTATCAAAACGAAAGCAGTTCCTCATTGTTATGAAACTTTACCTGAGATAAGCATTCGAGTTTTTTATTCGGGGGGCCAAACGTATTGACATCTGTGAATGAGTAGAAGCTCTTAAGATGACGGCGTGATATTTTGACTTAGGCATGGGTATATATCTGCAGACTTAATCACAATCTAGTTTAAAATGCGTTAATTGTCACTGGAGTGTTAGTTAACAGTTGGCAAGGGTAAACACACCAAATTTGCCTACAGAATCATTCAAGAAAGTTGCAACCTTTCACTAAGCTTCGAGTTCAAGGGTGGACAGAGATTAATGAATGGACGATGATTATGCGGCGCTAATTTATATCAAGGTGGACAATAAGAGGTTCATTGTGTAGTTGGGAGCGGCGTTTTTGTAATCGGATCGATATTATTGTCGTTGCATAGTCCATACATAAGTCGCAAATGTGTACCAAATGCAAACCTGTTAACCTTGTTGTGCTCGTTTTAATTCGTTCATCGATCTGATAATAGATCGGTAAAAGTTGGAGCTTTAGCCCCTCATTACTTTGGAGGGCTGTTTTCTATCTATATAATAACTAAAGTTATTAATTTCACAACTAATGTGCATGATGTGCCTCGCTCCTACCATAAACCACATCCTTTCCATAAACTTTCTGCGAAACTATTTTTTCCATAAATGTTCACACAAGGAGGGGTTTTGAGGTACCCTCGACTGTTAGGGTGTACTCCTAGGCCAAGGAGTGGGAGAGAGTAAGGAAAGGGGGCATCAATTTATATAGACTTTGGAGGGGTGGATATTACTATGTCGAGGAAACAGATGATCTAACATTCTACATTCGTGTGGTTCGGCCAAAGAATGACTCTCTATGTTTATTTGTGCGCCTGAAGTTGACTTTCAACGTGAATTGATGCGCACTCTAAGATTGACCGGTATCGCGCGAAAATATCTGAGGAGGCGGAACACATTCAGCAAGTTCAGTTGAGCAACGACCGTGATAATATCTATAGAAAAGAGATAGCCATGATACGTTGCGCCTATCTTCTAATGACGGAATTGATTGATTTACGACTGGGTTCCTAAGGTTTCGTTGCTCGTTTGTGCACCCTATCAAGCACGTGTGCGCAGTTTTGGATGCGGCTGACTAAATAGTAGCTAGGTTGAATGGAGTGAAATATTCTTTGCAGCTATTAAGGAACCCCACACATTTGGCCGCACTTTTCCCAGATTGAAATATGTGGTCGTTCAAATAATAAATAAAATAAAATAAAGCAAATAACATATTATTAAAACTTCTGAAAGCTGACTGACCATATGAATAATATTTTCGTCCAAAAGTTTATGTCTTAGATAGTATTAGATTAGCTATCGTGGACGTTTTCTTTGTGTGCGTGACACGGAGTTAACGATAGTAGAATAAATAAATGTATAGGGGATGGGATTAGGGCTCATAATTATTGAAAGTTCTGCGTTTTTAAGTTTAAGTTACTTTAAAATTAATCCCCCACCCCAACCCACATACCTTAGTGTGCGATATCTCGTTGCCGAGCGAGGAATGTTCTCGGTCGAGATCGTTGAGCTTCCACCGAACGAGGAATGTCGTCGGGGAATAGCCAAAGATGAGCACGGTGTCGATAGGTTGACACAATGGCGACCGAACCAACGATGCCTGGAACCAAATGGGTTTAGAATGGAGAGGAACAGCAATACCTTTTTGACGCTCTTCCAGCTTGAAGTTTCTGCGATGAATGGATGTATTTGATGAACTTGCTTGTCCCTTTTTTGATTGATTGAATAACGCATTTATTGTACAATAATTTAACAAATGTTGACTTAGGACTAAAATGCTAAATCCTATTTTACAATCTTTTCTTATTCTTAAAATAATTTACTGGCTCTACACGAGCACTCTAAATTACACGATACAATTTTGTGTAATGCCTTTCGGCGTACAATAATATTTTTATATTTTTATATTTTTATATATTTTCTATTACCCGAATATTTTAGAAGACAAAGTTCTCTCTCTGTATCGTTTTTTTTTTTTTTTTTTTTTTTTTTTTGGAATAATATATGGTAAAAAAGTTTACAAAAAAAAAATTAATAACAAAAAAACAAAAAATGTTAACATAAAGAAATTTCAAAACGAAAAGGAATCTAAATGAAAAATGGAAATGAAAAGGAAGAATAAATAAATATGAAAAGGGAAGTGAGGAATGGGAAGGGAAGGCGTAGCGTCTGAAGATGTTACTATATTTGGGGATATTAAATCCTTTCTTCATTGTCAATCCACCACCAGTTGGGATGGGATCGGTCATTTATAGATTTATCTCGATCGCCTATTGCCATGCTAAATCGCAAGTGAACTGCAGCTTTTGATATATCACTGTTATAAAGAATCCGTTTGTCCCTGGCACCACGAAAAGCGTGGTAAATAATAGGGACTCCGTGCTTGTTTTGGATAAGACCTTTTCTATCCAATAGAGGGAACGCTTCTGGTGGGATAAACCCATTTTGGAATGTATTCTCCAGGTATATGTCATTGGGGTAGTATGCTCCCGAGATAAGATTATTTTCGCTGCACATTGCCCTTGCAGTGTGACCACGAACAATTTTGATAATGAAATTGTCTATCCTATTCAGTCCTGATTTGTCATACAGTGTCTTATTAGGATAGAATACTTGCTTGTCCCTCCGTATGCAGTGATGATCACTTTGACTTCTGGTTGATGGGTTGTATTAAAACGAATTGCACCAGGATAATAAATAGAACGTTCCTTGTTTTAGTTAATTATATAAATTTAATGCAAACTATCATCTGAATCACAACTATCACAGCAGTAACTTTTACAAATCCAAAAGCCACATGGTGACGTGCGAAAATCCCATTGAATCCAATGCTAGAATCCATTGATTGACAGTTGATGATGCACTGTCAACAGGTGTGGTGAATATGTTTATCGGGGAGTGTACTAGACGATGAACGTACTAGATTCTCCCTGAGCATATAATTGCGAATCCGCAACGCTTAGTTCTTAAGTCTATTTATAAGTTTATATGTTTATACGACTTGTACTAAGCAAAATAAACTAAGAGTTCTGCCCTCTATTCATTCATTCATTCACTCATTCATTCATTCATTCACTCATTCATTCATTCATTCATTCATTCATTCATTCATTCATTCATTCCTTCATTCATTCATTCATTCATTCATTCATTCATTCATTCATTCATTCATTCATTCACTCATTCATTCGTTCATTCATTCATTCATTCATTCATTCATTCATCCATTCATTCATTCATTCATTCATTCATTCATTCATTCATTCATTCATTCATTCATTCATTCATTCATTCACTCATTCATTCATTCACTCATTCATTCGTTCATTCATTCATTCATTCATTCATTCATTCATTCATTCATTCATTCATTCATTCATTCATTCATTCTAACGACGGAATTGAATGGCTTACGCCTGAGCCCCAATAAGTTTCACTGCTCGTTTTTGCATCCTATCGAGTGTGTACAGCGCAGTTTTGGATGCGCCTGACCAAATATGGGAGTTGAACATTATCCATTTTAGGCTGAACGTACTCCATGTAAATAGTGGCTAGTTGGGAATGAGTGAAGTATTTTTTGCATTTGTTAAGGAACCCCATTCATTTGGCCGCACTTTTCGCAGCTTCGAATATGTGGTCGTCCCAATTAAGAGTCGAGTTGATTCGAGAGGCGGGTTGGTATTCAAGGCGGGTCCTTGAAGAGGACCGATCAGAGGGTGAATGGTTGAATCGAGTGCCGCGGCTTAATAGTTCATGGATTCGTCTGCGTCAGTGCCGTTCTTCGACAGTATATATACCTTGGGGTTCGCCTTTGACGATAAAGGCAGCACTGAGTTTTTAAAGCTTTGAATTGTCTCGGTTAGTTAATCGCCATTGATATTTCTTGTTGAGGTCGGAATTCAATGTATTAAGCATAACCTGCTGGTTGGTAATATAATAATGTAATGTTTGAAGAATTTGATCGGGAATGTTCGTATGAGTATGAAAATCCCAACATCAACACCCAATGAATGAATTGGGTTGTGGGTATGAACAAGAGATCGGTTATAAAGATGGGGAAGAGAGTGGGTGAGTGTACAGAATCTTGGGGAACACCTGCATTAGTTTAATGGGAGGTAGATTTAACAATACTATAGAACCCAGAGAAATACCTGCATTAATTTAATGACAGGTAGATTTGACACTATTATTGAACGGCCAGAAAGATATCTTACCCATCGAATTACTAAATTGTCGACTTCAGAGGTATGTAATTTCGACAAAAGGGCTGGATGCAAAACTCTGTCGAATGCTCTTAAAATACCCGATGCGGCGACCTTGCTTTCACCAAAGTAGTGGATAGAGTGGCTAAGTTCGCCAAGATACGCCATCAGGTCTCCTGTGGACTGGTTGTCATGAACGTCATATTGACGGTCATTGAGGAGGACATTTCATTTCAGATATTTTGTAAATCAGAGATTCCATTGCCTTCGAGAGAATAGAATTTAGTGCTATGGGTCGATAAGAAGAAAGGGACGATTTATGGCCCCTTTTGCGGAATTGGTCAAATGTTCGCCGATTTCCATATATTTGAGAAATGGTCAGTAGAATACGACAAATGGAACAGTTTTCGCAGCGGTTTAGCGAGTGAAGAGGAACATCTCTTCAAGATAATTGGGGAAATGCCATCCGGACTAACGGTTTTGTTTACGTTCAGCTCTTTGAGTGCGCGGACAATAGTACGCGTTCGGAAGTGAATCTGGATCATGACGTGCTGCTTGTGCTTCAGTTGAGGCGAAACTGATGTGGTATTAGACGGCGTTGAGTTGACTGCAAATGTGGAGGAAGCAGTTTCGTCTTCTCTATTGCACTGGTGACTGATCTGTCATAGACTATTAGCTGATGAATAGACGAGGAGACCGAGTTTTGGATATTTTTCACTCCAGGAGTTTCTACTACCCGCGGGAGAGTGTAATACTTTTTGTCTCACTCTTTGGTCATCCAAGAACTTTGCCCGTTCAATATGCGCATTGGAGTTATTTCCAGCTCTCTTCAATCATTTTTGCGATTTTCCACAGTGTTGTTTGATTGTACAACCGGGCTCTCAACTCTTTAGCCTTAATGGCTTCTCTGCACACGGAACATTTCTCTTGAGTTTGATACTCTTTATCCTGTGTGGAATGAATCCGAGAGAAGGGGACCCATAACTTATTCCATTTGTTACGCAGGGAAGTTAAATTCTTTAGCCTTAATGGCTTCTTTGCACCCGAAATCGAACCCCATATTTCTCTTGAGTTTGATACTCGTTGGCCAGTGCGGAATAAAGGTTCGCATGCCAGGTATAATCGTGTCCGTCAATGTGTCCGCTATAGAGCCCATATCGTTATTGGAGAAAAATAACGACCAATTTGACTCCCCAAAACAGTCATTCAGACCTTCTTAGTTGGCTTTCTTGTAGAACCATATTGTTCTTCTGGGAGTTTTTTCGTTAACGTTGCTGTTGGTTAGAGCAAATTTAGCTGACATGACACAGTGGTCTGCAGTGCCCAAGGGCAAAGAAACTTCAATTGTGTATTTATCGGAGAAGGAAGTGAGGAAAAGGGGCGATGTGTTGGCAGTATGGCCATCTATGTCTGGTTTCCGTGTTGGTTCATTGACGAGTTAAGTTAAACTATTTGAATCGGCAAGGAGAGATTAAATTCCGGATTGAAGCAGGGCCCATATTGTGGCAGAATATGATAAGCAATATCACTACGTATGTATGGGGCTAAACCACGATGTCGGGAGAGCAGTATCTGCCTCTTGGTCATTTTTAGGTCCGGGAATAAAGCTGTGTATACATGCTGAAGAAGAAAACAGGAGTATATTAAGGATCATTCGGATACGGCGAGTATTAGTTTACTTAGATAAATTAACGTCAAATCGATGTTCTTTGGGGTTTTTCCTTTTATCATTCCTTCTTGTCTTGCTTTTAAATGTATCTGTTTGGCCCCACAAAATAAAAAATCGACATCATCATAACCATCTCGCACATTCACAATTGTATTGAAGAAATACTACTACCACTTATTGGCCTGTGGAAACCCGGAAGTTCATGGCCTTCCTGTCCTGTGCACTCTCCTTCCAGGCTTCGCCCTCTGATGCGGTCATCTAAAGGTCGCGACAGTTATTTGTAAACAACGATGTTGTAAGAAAAATATAGTTTTTATTTTTTTCGGATCGAGGATCCTTTATTCACTATTCATTATTTATAACTTTTGTTGGTTACAGTGACTTCTCATAACACTAATGCGTTCGATATGGTCCGTCTCGACCTTAGTAGCTAGAATGAAGTGCATGTCATAGTTTCCCTCAAGTATTTATAGTGAGATGCCTCAGGGTTATTTCCTAATATCGTGATAACGATGATATGTCATCCAGTCATTGTCTATTTTATTGATGATTCGGGATAAGAGGTGATAACGATGATGTCATACAGTTTTCCCATGCCTGCTGTTGATATGGTTATTGTAATCGTGTGTGCATCTGGTGTTTGATGATGAAGCCATTTTTGTCGGGTGTACCCGTTTAATTCCTTAACTCACCTAACATTGTTCTGCTATCTGCGTCGGGATCTTCCCACTGGCTCTTTCCTGTTTGCCTACCGTCAGAACTTCTACGTACGGTTCTGTCGTTGCCTATTCTCGCTACATGCCTTGCCCATCTTAATTTTCGTGACCTAATTTTTCTCGCTATTGTAGGTTTGGGGTACAGCTCTTCCAATTCGTGGCTGTGAAGTTTTCTCCATTGTCCTGCCTCTTCATCATACTTACCACCGAAGATACGCCTTGAAACTTTATTTTCAAATAATACACATGAACATTTACATTTTCACATTTAGTCATACACATTTTCATAAGTATAAAATACAAATTATATATTCACTTACATACACCAAATTTACATTTACCCATTTAGACATTCATTCAAAAAATTACGACCATTCATTCATTTAGATTAAATCATAACTCAAAACAAAAAATAAAAAAGTAAACAAAAATCACATATTTCGGTTGAGATCGCATGCACGAAAAATACAGTTTTCCTGGCCAACATGCGATCGTACCCCTACGGTAACAACCAACAAACTTGTTTCGGCATAATCGTACCACATTTCCGTATGATTTGCCTGATAACCTAAATGGTTTTATCATGTGATTAGTTTCTCGGGGGAGCAACTACGATTAATAAGATAAGGCAAAATAGCCCAATTGATTCATATCGGGCGATGAGCAGCTGAAAAGAGTCGAAAGTCGTGTGAGTCCGTTTTTGAAGTCAAGCGATTAAATTTTTCAAACGAAGAAACAAATGTGTTTTAACTTTTTAACATTGATAATCACCCCGAAGACTTGAACTGTAAGTAGTTTCTTCTTTTACTTGTATTATGTGCCAATAGGACACGTGCAACAAGAACCTCGCGGGACCCCCGAAGTCGATGCGTACTGGGCAAGACAACAACGCAGTCGTTCAGAACAGAGCTCAGTTCTGGAGGTACGACACCCTGATCAGAGGGTAAAGCTTGCAACAATTCTAAGCTAAAATACCGAATTTTATACCAGGTGTATACGTACGTTTTTTTAAAGTAAGTTTAAGTAAGAGTTGGCGCCAGCGAAACGTACGCAGCGTATTAATTTGACACATACGTCATTTTGTTCGCCTGAGATTTAACACGATTTGGCGGACACAAGTTGTGTGTGTTTGTACACAACTTGTGTCCGCCAAAAGCTAGCGTCTTTGTTTTATCGTTCAGTGATCATGTCGAGTTTTATGCCTGAAAAAGAAAAGAAGAAAAAGAAAAGAAAAGGGCTGTTTAAGTCATCGTGTGCTGGTAAAAACATATGGAGAACACGCTTCATCAATTAACACATGTGAGACATGGTTTCGACAATTTAAAAGTGGTGATTTCAATGTGAAAGACAGTGATCGCCCTGGTAGACTACAAAAATGTGAAGACGAGCAATTGCAGGAGTTATTGGATGATGACCCAACTCAAACTCAACGGCAATTAGCAGAAGCATTACATGTGTCACAAGAAATAATCAATGGTGAAGATCGAAAAACTCGGTAAATGGGTACCACACGATTTAAATGAACGTCAAATGGGAAATCGCAATATCGCTTTTGAAATGCTGCTTCAACGAAACGAAAGGAAATTATTTATGCATCGAATTCTGACGGGTGACGAAAAATGGATTTATTTTGAAAACTTGAAGCGGAAAAAATCGTGGCTTTCACCTGCCGAAGCCGGTCCTTCAACAACAAGTCCAAATCGTTTCGGCAAGAAGACCATGCTCTGTGGCTGATAGGACCAGAGCGGTATTGTGTATTATGATCTCTTGAACCCCGGCGAAACCGCCAATACACAACCGCCAATACCACGCATTAATCGAAAAACGGCCGAATTGGACCAGAAGACATCGCAAAGTGAATTTATTACACGATAACGCGCCGTCTCACCAAGCAAAACTAGTGAAAGACACCTTGAAATCGCTTGGGTGGGACGTCCTTCTGCATCCACTGTATTCCTCAGAATTTGCCCCATCTGACTATCACATCCTTGCATCAATGGGGCACGCGCTCACAGAGCAGCATTTCAGCGATTTCGAGGAAGTGGGAACATGGCTTACCGCGAAAGACAAGCTGTTTTTCTGGCATGCTATTCATAACTTACCTGAAAGATGGACGAAATATGCAGAAGCATACGGCCAATATTTTGAATAAAAAAAATTAATTTCCCTAAAAAATTACGTATTTTTGTTTACCAAAGAAACCGGAATAAAAGTATGCATACACCTGGTATCTTCATTATCATCGGCACTACAACTGGAATTCGGTCTTGGCCTTATTTAGCAAACCTTTCCACCGGTATCCGGTCCCTATCTGAGACTTGTTAAATTGTTCATAATAATTTGTTTTTTTTTTTTGCCCACAGACACGTGTCCCAATAGTCAGTAACCATACCTGAAACAAAAGGTTATAGGACATGCAACGACGTTGAACCCGATATCAGAAAGTAAGGAGCTAAACGTTCAAAAGCTCCCAATATCGAGTTCAACGCATCCATACATTGTATTCAACCCAATTCCAAAAGGCAGAAAAGCATCGCATCTAAGCAAATGCGCCATGCAGGATAGCGTCGCATGTAAATCACTCACCCATCCTAAGCATCAACGCGATGTTTCCCATGAAATACCATTGTCGGTAAATAAACCGAACAACGGATGCCTATTCTGGTAGTTAATGGAATTTAACACCTAAATCCCTGGCATGACCCTAACGCTAAAGGCACGCTTGTGCAAACAAGGCATATCGTTCTCCGACGATTAGCAGTCATGCCGCCATAAACTCTTAACACTACCCACGATAGATGTTTATGAGTGGAGGTACAAACAAAGCATTACATCCCATAGTCCTTTGTACCCATCTGAATAGCATGAGCACCTTTGCTTATCAGGGCAGATGTGCGGTATAAACAAATCCTAAGGAAAATATCGGAGAATAGCGGCGGCATCCGATCTTAAAACAAAAGGAGCAAGATGACGATAACCAACAGCTAATGACATTGAGGAAAAATTTCTCCTTTTCAGATACTCTGGGAAATCCTCCTTTTGAGATGGGAAATTTATGCTGTTAACAGATACTATGGAAAAGTCTGTTAGCAGATATGATGGGAAGTTCTGTGCAGAGATGCGCTGGAAAGATTTCCCTTGCCATTGGGGAATTGGAATTTAGTCGAGAAAAGATAGTCAATCAGAAGGAGTCGGGAGGAAGTCTATTTCGAGCATTCGCAGAGTACAGTTGCAGAATCCTTTAGAGGAGGTCAGTCCGCGTAGTATCGAAATTGAAAGTAACGACGTCAACGTATACTAAGTTCCGCGAGTAATTAAAGTAATTGTCTCAATTGCCACCGACGGCAACATCAAAACATATATTTGATTTATCAATGCGCGCCGGCTCTCTACCCTCGTTTAGATACGTTGCCATCATACATACATTGAGCGAAAGGAAATCGTGAAAGACTATGCGCGATAGACTAGAATAAAAGTAGAACCTTTAAACAGGAATACGGTTCGAGGTGTGGCGGAAGTTTTGTGTGTTTTCTGTAGAGACCAGCCGAACTATTATTGTAACAGGTGACGGTTCAATACTAAGTATCTGACTCTTATGTGTGGCCATAAGTGGATAATCTAATCGTAAAGCTGCAGTAATTTATGTGTTGATAAGAGCAAAATCTACTAACAATAAATATAAAAGTTACAGATTAATCTCAATGTTTTAATTGTGTTGTTTCGCTCCAGTGTGTTTTCTTCTGGTTTCGTTTTGTTTGCGAAAAGTGTTCGGCGGAACACTCCTTTCGACAAAGACTAACATCCGCCAAAGATCTTTCCTAATAAAGTTGAATTTGACAAAAGAGCCGAGTTTCTACTTGCACTCATATTATATAATAGAATATAAGTGCTTAGTTCCAAAGCAAAACATCGAATTCTATAGAATTTTAGCGTCATCTTGTATGTTTTTACTTTATTACCACTAATCATTTCGTCATTTATGAAAAAATAACTTTAACAGTAAACATATGAGAGCACTACATATTGCTGTGCACGCAACGTTTGTGAATATTTGTAATTGAATCCCTGTTCCCAAAAAGCATTACTGCTTTACAGTGTTGTTATTTAGATTGTTCAATAAGCTCCCTACAGCAATCAGGGCACTAGTAATAACTATGCTTTCCTAAAAGGTGTGAAGAAGTAGCTCCTCTGTCTGGATTAGATTCCCGTACTTCTCAAATCATAGTTTGTATCATTTCATTTACCTTCAACCTATTTAACATGTTGTTTTAATTCATATTTTTGCTTTGCTTGTTTTGTATTAATTATGTTTGGATCAAGTTCTTTTAATGAACAGTAATGTATATGACTTTTCTTTGAATTTGTACTGATATTTTTATTACTTCAATCAATGTGAAGAGGTATTTAATTCTATTTTTTCTTTAATTGTATAAAACCACTGAATGTCGTTTACTTTTGTATGTTTTGTGTTAAGAGGATAGTAGCTGTCATATTTATTATAAAATTTGTATAAATTTGACTACATAAGAAATAAAAACAACAATAAGAACAAGTCGTATTATTACTTTTTCTAAGTCGGATTGACGAATATTTGAAACAGGACTGCCTTTCCTCTGAACACACCTTATTTTACAAAGCAATGTGGTGGTACAGACTTGACTGAAAATTGTACTTGCTTGCATGCTACTCTGCAAAAAAATCAAATTTCAATTTTTTTCTAGATCTTCCGGTGTAAGTGGAAACTATATTTACTCAGTATCGGAAAATGTTTGGTTTTATCAATTCATTTAGATAAATAAATCATAAGTTATTCCGACTCTCGTTAGTGCGCTTGTCCCCAAAGTATCTCCGAAAATCGGATGTCAATGGCTGAATTCTCAATGTTTTTTATGGAAAATTCATATATTTATTTAAATATTGTTCTTGTAATCATCTACAGGTTTAAATAAAAATGAATTACGCCATTATATTAAAAAACAATGGACACAATATACTCTTTTAACTTTCGAAACTCATGTGAACCCTTACACTACCCACGAGGATCAATACAAGTGTGCATGTGCTTAGTGAAGCAATTATCAAAAAAGAAAAGGAGGTTCGTACAAAACTTGGTTTGCTTTAATCAGTTTAATCAAATCCCCTTCGTCGCAGAAAACCCATTTATAGTATGATTGAAGAGGATCCGATACTTTTCCATTCGATCGATGCAGGTGACACAATACTATTAGGTCAGATATTCGTCGACTGCTAAACAACGCGTACACTACTTATATTAATCTTTTTTAATTACAATTTATTTAACATCACTGGTACCCGGTGGTATATTTGTGCCTATTACAATTAAACCAAGAAGAAATGTGCAGTGATTCTTCACTCACATTTGTTGTAAATAATGCAGTTTCCAATCAGATCACCACCCAGAGTGATAATTACCCTAATAAACTCGAAAGTTGCCCGCGTCTGTCACTTAGTATTTTACATAAAACAATTAATTGGATCACTACAGTGTTACGTCGCTTAACTATAACCGAATATAAACACTCCCATTAATTGAAGATATAATGTTGACACTCTAAAAAGCAAAAGCAAAAATGACGTGCTCTTACTATAATACTCTAGTTTTGATAAGATATGTTAGAGAGTAGTTTTGCTATTTCAGCAGTACAGTGAATGATATGTTAAATTACCCAAACACTAAAACCAAAACTTAAAACGGTCTGGCTGATATATAAGTTGCGATTTTAAGGAAATGAATGCCAACGTAACGTGCCACAGTCTGGAGTAGATTTGGTTTTAGTTCAATGTCATTCGTGAAAGTATTTTGTTGACCACATTACAGATACTAGTGAGCGAGTGATTATCCTCCATAATTACTCGGCCTTATGTGTTTCGAACATTGAAGTCTTAGCATGCGATCTTTATATGTGTTGCATGTTATTCCTCAACCTGCGCAATAAACCCACTTACTGTGACCGCTAGCATGAGTTGAGCTCCGCCTCATCGGTTTGTGTTGTTAATAGTCATCTAATGGATTAGGTAGTGTTTTTTAAATTAAGGGGTGTGAACTGTTAGACTCAAAGCATCCGCGAAGTAGTGACATCACTTGTCACCAAAATCTTTTTGTTAAAATTTATGCAATATCCGTTTATGAGACGCGCACATCATCGTTCCCTGTGATTTTCATTGTGGTTCAAATGTTTTTATATTTCTACTTCCCTACTAACTTATCCGACTCTGTAACCAGAATCTGAATTTAGCATTTTCGATATTGTTAGGTGCTGGTTAACACCATCTTGTTGATGAAGGAATGATTGTCCGCAGTCATTTTCTTCAAACATCTTATTACAAAACGCTACTAGTCTGGATCTTCTTTACTCATTTAGACTAGGTTGAAAATTAAACCAACCAAAGTAAATTTTGAACATGACATCAATGCCAAGAATGATCACTGATATTATAGGAAGCATCTAGATCTTCCATAACGAAATCTTGTGCATACAAAAATTCTATACGTTGCCTAAGGGGCAGTTTGATAAGTCAATCACTTTTTGGATTTTCCGCGCTGAAATTTTAAATGCAAGACTGATCTCGTCAACTACCATCTATAAGTAGACTACTGTCAAAGTTTGAGCAATCTGCGTCATTTAATTTATGTTTGACAACCATTGAAGCAGACAACCTCGTGAATTTTAATGATCCATCAGGACAATGCACGGGTGCACACGTGTGTAGTCACCATGACAAACATCCAGAAATTGGGCTCTGAACTGCTGCACCATCCAGCATATTTTCCAGATTTACATCCCTGTGACTTTTTCCTATTTCCAAACCTGAAAAATGGCTGGGCGGTAAGAGATTTGAGTCGAATGAAGAGGTCATCCCAGAAACTATCGCCTATTTCGAAGACCTTGACGAAACCTATTATTTGGAAGGAATAAAAAATAGAAAAAACGCTAAACTACCAGGTGTACCGGTATGAAGTGAGCTTTTTTTTTAAAGTAAAAAATATTTTATTCGAAGTATTGGCCATTTCTTTATACACATTTCGGCCACCTTTCTGGCAATTTGGGGATACCACGCCAATAAAACCGGTCGTCTTTTGAGGCAAGCCATTCGGAGACCCAATTTTCGACTTCTTCGTAGGAATTGCAATGCTGCTCAGCCAATGCGTCACCCATCGATGAAAACAAATGGTAGTCGGATGGAGCCAAGTCTGGTGAATACGGCGGGTGGGGTAACACTTCCCAGCCGAGAGCTTTTATTGTTTCTTTGACGGGTTTTGCCGTATGACTCGGAGCATTATCATGCAATAAAATTACTCAATACATGGTTCAAACTGATCATTTGTTGTCGGTGGCGTTGCACATCAACAGTTTCGCCGGGTTTTAGAAGTTCTTTCTGGTCATGCCAAACACAGAGCATTTTATTTTTTCCGAACCGATCAGGTTTTGCAGTCGATGTTGACGCTTCTCCTGGATGTACCCATGATATTTTGCGTCTAGGATTTTTAAAATAAATCCATTTTTCATCACCAGTCACAATTCGATGCAATACTGACTTCCTTTCGTGTCGTAGAAGCAACGTTTCACATGTGGTGTTTCGCTTTTCCATCTGCCTGTAATTCAATTTATGTGGCACCCAGTTTCCACACTTTTGGAATTTCCCATAGCTTTTAAACGGTCAGAAATTGTTTGTTGTGCAACATTTAACATTTGTGCCATTGGTTTTTGACTGAAAGTGTCATCTTGATCCAATATTGCTTGCAATTCGGCCTCTTCAAACTTTTTTGGTGATCTTCCACGTTCTTCATTTCGCACATCAAAATCATTATCTCTGAACCGCTTAAACCATCTTTTGCATGTTGCTTTCGATAGAGCATGATCACCATAAGCCTCAACAAGCATTCGATACGACTCTGCAGCACTTTTCTTCAAATAAAAACAAAAATTAATGCTTTCCACAAATCATCATTTTTTGGTACAAAATTCGACATTTTTAACAGGATTAAAAAAAAAATGTTGTTTGTACAATGACTTGATGCATACTAAATAAAAAAAATATAAGGGCTCGTTCACAGCAAACGTTCCCTATCGATACATTTGTATCTTGACGCTCACTTCACACCGGTACACCTGGTAAATGTATCGAGCTTCAGTGCTGAAAAAAATTGTACACTCAAACGCAAATGCTCAGATTTCTTGGAATGAGCAATAAGCTTTTATGACTAGTTTTGTGACAAAATATTGGGGTGGTATTACTCATAGAAACGAGTATGCCATTTATCACAGCTGTCATGCAAAACACCATGTGCTCGCCAGTCTCGATCGAACTGAAAACAGTGTTGGTGGTGATCGTCGCGTGTTTTTGCACAAATTGTATTATATTCGGTTTTATTAAATTAAATAAAATTAATCAATACGAAAAAACAAAGACCTTCACGTTGTTCAAAGAACCGTATCAAACATCAGTCAAATCAATGAAATTCAGAAAGCAAACAAACCAAACAAAACAAATAATAAACGGAAAAACTTAATTGTAAAAACTAAGTGAATTAAAAACACATAAATTAAAATAAAACCTAAAAACAAATGTACATATTTCAGTGAAGTGCGAAAAATAAAATAATAATCAACTATAAGAAACATAATATATCACCTCGGTCGCAAGCGCAAAAAACAAAAATAGAAATATATTGCTCGTTAAGCAATCTGTATTTACCAGGTGTACCGGATAAATGCAATAAATAAAATCAAAAAGAAGTGCATATAAAAACAGTTGAGTGAGGCGCAAAAAGTGTTCGAGACAATAAAAATAAAAACAATAAGAATAAAAACAATAAAAAGATAACACTTCGGTCGCAAACGCGAAAATTAAAATAAACAATATATTGCTCGTTAAGAAAGCAACTTTTAAGTCATCGATTGGTGCGAGTGCGAGCTTACTGACTCTTAGCCGACGGTAGGCGAGTTCGACTCAGCCTGGAACAGAAATCGACTTGCCGTGGTTCAACGGGTCGCCTTTGTTTTTTTTAATGAAAACAAACTGGAAAGAACCAGAATGAACACGGAGGACGATAAAAACGTGACAACACACAAACGAAAAGGGGCTCCGAAAAACTACATTGTGACGCGAAGTAAAACCACGAAATTGACAATGGAGAGTATAGACCAACAGTTGGAAGACGACAGTGAGCTCCCCTCTCCCTCCAACTTTAACATATATGTGGCAAATAATTCATTCGCTTCTCTTGCATCCTCAGAGTCTGAGGATGAAGAGGGAGAGATAAGTGAATTGGAGGCGAAACTTGCAATGGACTACAAGAGAGACGCCGAAAGAAAAAAATAGCGGCGCTCGAACAAGAACAAAACCCGCAACAACTACAAAAGCCAAAGCTAAAAGTCGGCCAACAGCAACAATTTCACCATCAACAGCAACATCAACTTCAACATCAGCAACATCAACAGCATATACCAACACAACAGCGATCAACGAAACAGCAAGCAACACAGCAGCAGCAAAGCAACAATAACAGCGGAAAAACAAAGATGCCACCAATCAACACCATAGATGTTGACTGTAAGGAATTGGTAAGTCTTCGTAAGCTAGCCATAGGAAAACATTTTGCAGTTAAAAGACTGGCGGGTTACAGGCATGCCATTCAAACATATACGGTGGTAGACCACGACAAAATTAAAGAGGTCTTAAAAAGAGCCACCGCGGAGTTTTACTCCTTTACGCCGAAACAAACGAAGAACGTAACGGTTCTATTAAAGGGTGTCGACCCTGAAATGGAACCGGATGCTTCAAAACCTGAAACACGAAGATTTCGAGTTTACAGCGGTAAAACCATTCACCACAGCCAAGGCAAGAAGGGAAAACCTACCCTTCTTTTTGGTTCAATTAACACCCAGCAGTAGAATTGGTGGGCTAAGAAAAATTACAGTCTTGGATCATCAAATGGTCAGGTGGGACAAATTAAAAAAAGGCAGAGATATCCTGCAATGTGTCCGTTGCCAAAGGTTTGATCACGCGGCGGCTAACTGTGAAATGCAGCGCCGTTGCGTAAAATGCGGAAAGGACCATAAGGGCAATCTTTATTAGAAAAGGGATCAATCATAAAGTAATATATAGTGGAGAAGTGCGCAGGTTCCGGGTGCTGGAAGCCTGTATCGTCCGCATACCCCTTCAGCAAGGAAGGGGTTTGTATGCGATTGCGGTCTACGCACCTGAGGAGCACCAACATAACCTATTTATAGCAGAGCTCGAGACACTCTTTCGATGCTTACAACTGCACCTGGGCAAAAACTACTTTATCCTAGGGGGAGATATGAACGCCAAGCATAGAAATTGGGGAAATTATATATCTAATGCCAGAGGAAATCATTTGGCTGGTTGGTTAGATCAGTTTCATATTGAATATAGAACTGACCTGCTGGCTACGGAATATCCATCGTTCCCCAGAGGTAGATCGTTCTTAGATATCTTGCTAATCGACTCACGACTGAGATTATTTAACAGCAACAGACGAAACACAAACTGTTTACGGACAATTGAATACGACAGTGACCACTGTGCATTCACGGCAGTAATAGAGCTTCCGAACGATCTCGCAGATCTGGAGGAATTCGTGATCCCGCAACCCTATAACTACGGGGCAATGCGATGGCCGCGGTTCACCAGATCATTAACAAGAGAACTTTGTTCGAATGACTTTAATCTGCCAGTAAACAGAAACCTGACAAATGACGAACTCGACAAATACATTCAACAAATGGACGAAACCTTAAAACGAACAATGGACAAAACAATCCCCAAAACAACAGTTACAGATCACATTAACATGTACAGAAACGCAACAATAAACGCACTACAGAAAAAAAAGAGCAGGCTGCTATCGAAACTAAAACAACTACACAGACAGTTTACTGACAGACAAGACCAGGAGATAATATCACTGAAATCCCGATTAAAAACCCTCCAACAATTACTTGAAGCTAATTATAGATTAGCAACAAATTTGTATTGGAACAACAGAATTCGAGCTATAAAAACTAATAACCCGAATATGTTCCCACAAATAAATAAAATATTCAGGAGAAATAATCAAAATGAGATTCAGTGTCTCCAAATCCCACGTACTCAGGTAAACAAGCAGCTGCTAACCAACATTGGCATAGATACAGAGAACGCTATCTTCAATAGTGAGCTCTTCGTGATCGAAGATCCTTTGGAAAAGGTGAACGCTGTGGGAGCTGTCTTTCAGGAAATGTACAAGGTGAATGAAAGCATTCGCCGAAATCACGACCTGGAGGACAGAGTTCTACTGAATCGCCTGCACCTCCGGAATGAAATTTTACTTTGGCAATCGGAGAATCCGGGTTTTACCGAATTCACTGACGATAATCTGTCAATTGACATTAATGCCAATGGTGAGGCTAATAGCCTTTTAAGCACAAGGGAAGGAATCCAGAGTATCTTCGACTCATTAAGAAGGAAAAAGTCAGTGGGAATAGATGGAGTGCCTAACATCGTACTCAAGAACCTGTCCCCAAAGGCAATAGATATATACACGGTCCTGTTTAACAATGCGTTGAATAATGCATATTATCCCGCGCGTTGGAAAACGGCTATCATTCAGCCTATCCCAAAAAAAGGCAAAGAGTGTACAAACCCAATGAACATGCGTTCGATAAGTTTACTCCCAAGCATCAGTAAAGTATTTGAAAAAACCATTAACAAAGCTCTGGTAAAATGGGTAGACGACAACAGCATTATTCCAAATAACCAGTTTGGCTTTAGGGCGGGTCATGAAACCACACATGCCGCAGCTAAACTGGTCTCCGACATACAATGGAATAAATGTAGGAACCAATGCACAGGTGCCTGTCTGATCGACTTGGAATAAAAGCCTTTGATACCGTCTGGATCGAAGGGTTGTATTACAAGTTGGTCAGACATGGCATACACAAGCCTTTACTATATGTACTTTACGATATGTTAAAGGACAGGAGTTTAACTGGAAACCAAGAGTTTAGTTAAATACCTTGGCATCTGGCTTGACCAATATCTGTATTTCAACAGACATGTAGAAGCTGTTCTGGTCAAGGCTAGAATAACATTTGCTATGACAAGGAGGCTATTTCACAGTAGCCAACTTGACAGCAGGGTAAAAGTCATATGCTACATGACGCTAATCAGGCCAATGCTCATATATGGTTGTCCAGTATGGTTTAACATAGGTCCAAATTTGATGGAAAAGATTCGGGTGTTCGAAAGGAAGTGTCTCAGAAGTTGTCTCAGATTATATCGGACACCGAAATCGGACTATAAAAAGTATTATTCAAATGAGACTTTATATAATGAAGCGTACATAAATAGGGTGGATCATTTTAAGATTAAATTAATCAGAGGACATATTGCGAGAGCAATAAGCTCGTCCAATGACCTAATTTTCGGGGCTTATTACCCAAACACTCTGTACTATGAGAGCGTGCGTCGCAACGGCTTTGTTCCACCAGAGGCGTTCCTTGACTTGGACATGAAAGGGCTTATACAGGATAGATCCGGAATTCCGCTGATCTATCATGTAAGTAGATCATCCGTAGACGGGCGATTGTGGTACGACCGGGAAGTAACGCGCACCGAAGAAGAGCTCCTGCGCTTCAGTAGGGCTATCTCCCACAGAGACCGGGACGATAGTATTAGACAGCGTCAACAGTTCTGGTGGTTGAATGGCATATAAAGACCTGGATACCAAAGTCGGTATAGAATCACACTATCATCAGCTAGCTTACATAGACTTAGCTTTTCTAGAATTAGAGTAGTATAAGATTTAAGTTAAGTGCTTTTACATAAAATAAAAAATTAAAACAAAAAAAAAAGTTAAATTTTAAGAAAAAAAAAAAACAAAAAAAATTGACAAAGTTTTTCAAATTTTCTTTGTCTTTCAAATAATTATAAGTACTGCCACAAAGTTCTGTCGCCGAAAGGAAAATTATTCAAATGTTTAGTAATGTTTAGCTTAGAGCGTCTGCGAAGGACCAGTAATTTATTATATAAGATAATTAAGCTAGAATTTAAGCATTTTTTGTCTAGCCTTTAATTTAGAAATGAAGAATATAAAAAGAAAAATAAAAAATGTTTTAAAAATGAAAAAATAATGACACCATGTGCTCGGGGTAGGCTTTCTAGTCACCCAAAAACCGAAGCCTGCCATCGGCTTTAATGCAATAAACGACCGGCTATGCACTCTTCGCGTGCGAGGCAAGTTTAAGAACATAAGTCTCATAACCGTTCACGGACTTACGGATGAGTCCTTTGACGACGAAAAAGAAGAATACTACGAGAACGTCGAACGAGCCCTCAATGCCTGCCCAAGATACGATGTGAAAATCGTTGTTGGTGATTTGAATGCCAAAATAGGCCGGGAGACGGTTGTCGGGTACTACGCAGGTTCCCATAGTTTGCATGAGAACACTAATGACAATGGACTATGAGTGGTCGAACTGGCACCATCGAAAAACTTGGTCGTTGGATGTACCAGGTTTCCGCGTAAAGATATGCCCGAAGCCACCTGGATATCACCTGTGGAGCCACTCTCAATCAAATTCAGCACGTGTTAAAATATCGACCCTGATGACGGTACGAACGTACCGAGGTGCCAACATCGACTCGGATCACTATCTTGTTGGTACAGTTTTCCGAGCGCGGATTGGCTTACGGAGACGATTTGCATCCCCGGATCAGGTTCGAATCAACACGGCTGCCTTTTGCAATGAGAATAGCAGTAACACCTTGGCCATGCGCTAGGACTCACCCTCGGAAAGCTCGACCGGGGGAGAGTAAGTCCTGGAGCCAGAATGCCGGGCGTAGAAGATAAATGGACACGCCTTAAGAATACTGTCATTAGTACTGCCAACTCCATCAGGCTGTAGTCGTAGAGATCGGATCGACTGGTTTGATGATGAGTGAAAACTAGCGACTGAACGTAAGAATGCTGCATACCGGGCAATACAGCAGTCTCATAGGACGCGGGTACACAAGGAAAAATACAAAGAGCTCAGAAGATCTGAAAAAATTCTTAACAGACAGAAGAAAAGTGCCTGGGAAAAAACCTTGTCTGTGAAATAGAGAAAAGTACAGAGCGAAGTCCGCACCATGTGCGGAAGTTCTACCAAATAATCCCCAGTATGACGCGGTACACACCACGCTGCACTTACTGCAAGGATAAGGAGGGTATCTGATCACCGAACCAGAAGGCATTCTGGAGCGATGGGAAGTGTACTTCAATGAATTGCTAAATGGTCAGCTCACAGAAAAATTGGAGGCCCCATCAATGGAAGATCAAGACCAAACGCTGCCGCCACCAAGCATTGGGGAAACAGTAAATGCCATAATACAGCTCAAATCAAATAAAGCCCCCGGATCTGATGGCATACCAGCTGAGCTGATCAACCAAAGGATGGGCAGCGTTACATCACGTAATTCATGAGATCGTGGTACATGTATGGGAGCAAGAATAGATGCCGGAAGATTGGCGTCGTGGAATAATTTGCCCCATACATAAGAAAAGATATATCACACTGTGCAGCAACTATAGGGGTATAACATTACTGAGTACCGCCTATAAGATTGGATAGCCCTATACGATAAAGTCATCATTGGTCAATATCAGTGTGGCTTCATCCCAGACAAATCAGCGATTGATCAGATATTCACCCTTAGGCAGGCGACGGAAAAATGTCTGCAATTTAAGGTTCCATTATATTATCTATTTATAGACTTTAAGGCCGCCTACGACAGCATATCCAGGGTAGAACTATATAATGCCATGAGAGAGTTCGGCATTCCAAACGAGTTGATACATCTTCGTAGGTTGACCATGACTAACGTAACTAGTCTAATAAAAATAGCGAGTTTGCTGTCCAAACCAATAAACATCTTTAATTGACTCCAAGAATGGGACGGTCTGGCCTGCCTCCACTTCAACCTGGCGTTGGAGAAAGCACACCATGATTTTGGCGCCACAACTAGAGGGACTATTGTCACCAAGTCCTGCCAGATACTTGCCTAGGCAGATGACATCGACATCATCGGTAGATCCAATTCGGATGTACAGTTTTCATCCGTCCACATTTGGTCAGGCGGCACAAAAGCTGGGACTGCACATTAATGAGGGAAAACTACATGATGGCAACTTCTGCGAAGAGTAGACCTAACGTTGGTCAAACTATCAGGGTAGTGAAGCACGAATTTCAAGTAGTGCAATCCTTTAACTGCCTTGGGTCAATAGTATCAGCCGATAACAATATGGAAGAAGAAATACGCGAACGGCTGATCAAATTCAACAAAGCCTACTATGGTCTATCAAGATTCTTTAAATCCCGAAATTTATCCAGAACATCCAAGGTACTACTGTACAAGATCATAGTCTTACCAGTACTTATGTAAGATCCGAGACCTGGGTGTTCAATAAAATGCCCTCTGAACTCTTAGCCGCGTTCGATAGGAAGGTCTTAAAGAGAATTGTTGGCCCCGTATGTGAGGGAGGACGATTCCGGAGAAGCTACAACCGTGAATTATGCGCGATCTATATTGAAATTAATGTTGTAAGAAAAATCAAGCTCGGTAGACTCCGGTGGGCGGGACACCTAGCTCGAATGAGCGAAGACGATCCTGCCCGGAAAAACCTTTGTGCCACGATGTATGGAAGGAGACAGCGCGGCAGACCTTGTCTGCGACGGAGGTATGGCGTAGACCAGGAAGCCCAGAGACTGGGAGTGCCAAACTGGATGGCATCGGCTCGAAATCAGGACCGGTGGAGAGATTTGTTAAATGAGGCCAAGACCGGATCCTAAATTGGACCAATTACAGTTTGAATCGGTTGTTCACCCACCGTATTTTCCAGACTTGGCCCCCAGCGACTATTATCGGTTTCTAAACCTCAAGCGGTGGCTCCGGGGAAAGAGATTCGTATTAAATGGGTATGTCATCGCGGAAACCGAGGGGTATTTCAAAGGCTTGGACGTTTCCTACTACAGAAAGGCCATCGAAATGTTGGAAAATCGCTATACCAAGTGTATCGCGTTGGAAGACAACTATCATCATCATCATCATCGGTACTACAACCGGGAACCGGTCTTGGCCTTATTTAGCAAGTCCTGAGGCTTGTTAAATTTTCCATAATGACTTGTTTTTTCCGGGCAAGGTCATTAGTCTTGCGCCAGAAAGTTGTCGAAGACAACTATGCCGAGGAATAAATATAGTTTTATCCAAAGACGCTTTTTTTCATTAAAAATCCCGGAACTTTCCCAACTATGTAGTATTTGCACAGTTTCCTATGTTCCTTTTTCTAAACAGATACATAAATTCGACGCTCTGGCAAATAAAAAAAAAGTGTGTTTTTAAAAATCCCGGGACTTTACAGCTTATATAGTAATATCCACATCCTCATTTTCGAAACACTCTTATTTGGGATAATGGATTGGGCTGTGTTTTTACAGGGGTTCAGTGTGGTAATCTTCATATGTGGCTCATTTGTTCATCGTGGCGTACATACAACTTCACTAAGGCAATGAGCTTCTGTAACGAATCGTTGCAATGGCGCCAGAGTTTCGCATTAGTCAATGCAATATCTATGATATGGGCTGCGACTTCTTGCTATGTGTTTCTGTCATTGGCGAATGGCATTTTTCAGTGTTGGACAATTTTTCTTCAATATATGAACATGGACGCACACACGAAGGGTCAAGTACCTGGCGGAATGGCAATCATTTTGAATCTGCAATATCCAGATCCGTCACAAAGGAGAGATCTCGTGCCATTGTTAGTGGGGTTGGCACGTACCCAGAGAGACGCGACCAGATGGACGCTTTCAGTGTCCAATGTTGAGAGCTGTTGTGGTGACAGGCGATAGTGATCGTTGCTGGCACGTTCGCAGTTAGGTAGGGAGTGCCCTGCACACCGTAAACAGGGATGAGTGATTGGTGCCGTCGGGGCGGCAACCGTCCAGCCAGCGATTCTGATAGGAAGATAGCCCTAGAACATTGGTCCACCAGAGTATGAACTTTGAATTTCCATTGGTATTCCGGTTGGACGATTACTCGACCGGTTGACGGTGGTAATGATTGTTGAGGAGCGGTGTTGATTACATGTGAACAGACTCCGTGACTGGAGTCGACTTGAGAGGCGGGTCCTATACTCACTATGGGAGATGATGATGAGGGCGGCATGTTGATAGATGTTACCTCGACTAGAGCAAAGGCTGATGACTTTGACACTGCCGGTAGACCTTGCTGGAGTGACAGTCACACAGCTGGTGTCGACTCAAGCAGTTGTAGCACAAGCTCTTCTTAACTGCAAAGGATGTCCGCCATTCAGGAGTGGGTAACCGAAAGGTCTCGCAAGCGGAGATGTAATTGGTCCTACAGGTCGTTCAGGGAGCCTGTTGCCTCAGTGATTCCGACGATGTTGCATGCATCCAGACACGCGAAACGGCTGTAAGTGATTTGAAACTAGAGATGAGATCGGTACCCTTCTGGCGAGCTCATTTTTGGCGATGAACTGCAAGGGTGGGCAGTTCTTTTGCCACCTGCTTGTTCGAGAGCGTCGGTAGCTACACTGAAGGCAGATCACTAGAGGGGATGCGATTGACGTGAACATTAGTCTGCATTGTTATGGGAGCTGTTGATATTGCCAGGAAGTTTGATGTGAGCACGTATCGAGCATCAGTGAACTTTGCATGCTCATCAAGGTACACTTCCTCGGCCTAGATGACGAAATCTTCCGCGAAATACTTCTGGTTTCGATGTTCAGGGATGGCCATCTACCCGATTTCTTCGTGTCGCCTGAGAATACCTTCCCATTCGAGGTGAAGGTCACCCTTACGAGTCTTTTTTTTTTCTTTCGTTTCGGTAGTAAGGTGGAAATCTTCAAAAGATACATTTGGACCAATCCAGAGGCATCCCGGATTGTTACCGACTTAAACCACCTTCCGCCAGGCAAATATTCCCGTTGATTCCCGCTAAACATTCTTTTAGATATGCCATCGCAGGGCATGGCGGAATTTACCTGTTATACCGCTAGTCGCGACGCAACTGCTACATCATGTCACTAGAATATCATTTGCTACGGATCATGCTTGTTGGGAAATTAGCATGTATTCTATTACTCTATTAGCATGTATTCTATTACTCTATTACTACTATTACTATGTATTCTATTACCCCCGTTTCCTGGAGATTGAGGAGCGTGCGCCGAGAATTGAGTGGCAATAAGTTTCCCCATGTTTGCTATGGTGACCACTTGGACTCGATGGTACCGTTAGTGAGAGTGCCCTGAGTCTTCGTCGACGACGCAACCGAGGGGATAATTAAATGCTGTTAATTATATAACAAATTTTCTCCAGTGATTTGGTGAATCCGCAACAGCTATAGTGGCTCGAAGTTGACCGATGACAATTTGCTAAAGTAAACCTTGAGAAACAATTTTTTGTTCACACAAATTTTAAGCATGAGGACCCAGTTAGTAGACTGTACTAGGTGTATAGGGGGAGGAGGCATGGCGCTTGTGGTCGTCCGTCAACACAATTAATGAGTTACAGGCCTTTATGTGAGTTACTTAATTTTTGCACAAAGCTTTCATGACTTTTATCCGCATTAATCAGGTGCACGACATCAAACCGAACAAGGTGAGTGGCAGAAGCCGACTGGCTCATTTCCTTACGCCAGTCTCAACAATACCGACGCAGCCAGAATTTCTCGGAAATTCTAGATGTCCAAAGTGGCTTTACTGTTGCTTTCCCGTTCTCATCAGCTTTGATCGGGAAGTGTGTTCTGCAATTTTGATGTGGTATAAAATTGTGGTATGGCGCAAGGCTAATAACTTTGCCCGGAAAAACAAATGATTATGGAAAATTTAACAAGCCTCGGGACTTGCTAAATAAGGCCAAGACCGGATCCCGGTTGTAGCGCCGATGATGATGATGATGATGATAAAATTGTGGTGTAAAACTAGGTGTTTCCATGGCGACTTGATTTGATGGCGTACTTGATTCCTGAAGAATCATCGTGCAAGAGAATGTTAGCTTCGCCGGCGTTTGGGTGTTAGCTCGCCAGTAGAACTAGGTTACGTGTGGTCGGGAAAGAGGAGTTTGTGCCACTTATTCGCGGTCTCCTCTTTTCTTAGCTACTTAGACTCGGTGTAGGGTTATGCTTACGCCTCGTTGACATGTTTTTGTGGCACGTGTCAGGATGTCGGTGATCATTGACCAAAGCCTCCAGCAAATACTTCATTGGCGTATGCGGCACGAAAACAGAAAACAGTTTTTAATCCGGTTCAGGTAGTTCCGACCATGTAGCCGGGCGCAGAACCACTTTTCGACCTGAATACACGGTGAAATGTGTAAATGTTTGACATTTATATGTACGAGGGTAGGTCAATAAGTTCTTAGAAACGCCTTCGATGGCGTTCATAGCATCACTAATGGTCTGCTTTTAGTAAGCTTCATCCCTAACTATGTATTTGTCAAATACAATACATAAATACCTTGTAGGTATCTGATAAATTGGGTAGGAAAAAAAAATTTCTGTGAGATGGTTGCCGCATTTACTCTCAGCTTAGAACAAACGCAATCGCATGGTCTCTTTTGGAGCGTATGCATCGCAACCCAGAAGAGTTTTTGCGCAGATTAGTAACTGTAGATGAAGCATGGATACACCACTACACTCTCGAGACGAAAGAACAGTCAAAACAGTGGATTGTGAAAGGCGAATGAGCTCCAAAAAAGGCAAAGACGATGAAATTAGCTGGCTACATTATGGCTACTGTGCTTTGGGATGCCTGTGGTATTATCTTCATTAACTATTTGGAAAAGGGACAGACGGTCATTGACAGCATTATGCGTCATTATTAGGTCAGCTAAATAAGTAAATAAAAGATAATTGTCCTCGTTTTCTAAAGACTTATTGACCTGCCCTCATATATATGGCGGACGTCGTAAAGGCCATGTTGAAAGTCGCTGACGCGAAGGAGATCGCAGATCACCAGCCCCGTTTACATCGTTCTGGCATGAAGCGGATCCTTACGAGATTTGGAGCGTGCAGTTCGGAGATGTGAAGAATTTATCCGTAGGGGATAGAGCTGGGGTAGAGCGTACTGAAAGAAGATCGGTGAATTCCTGCTAAACGTTTTCGCTCCAACATGCGAGGTTTGCACGTGTAGGAAATGCTTGTGGCCAAACCAGCGGTTGCCTGCATATCCTGACATATCGTTGAAATGATGCCTCGGCTTGTAACATGAGCCGTGTAGAGATGCGCTCGACCATGGTCGAACCGTGAATGTGCTGTAATGGATCGGAACGAACGTTAAGGGGTTGCTTCGTACAATAGCCGAACCTAGTCTGGGGCTCGCTGAAAGAAGGAATACGCGAAAATGTCGCACGGCTGATGCACGTAAGGAAAATATAATCTGAGTGGAGCGCGACGATCGACGTGTTATCTGAAATACAACGACGGCGGAAAATGGTTAGTTAAATGGAAAAAAGGAATTGGGATGCCATGCTGGCGCGAAAAAAATAACGAGAAGCGATCTATGATTTGCCTAATGTTCAGTACGTATGTCCACGCGAACAATGGAGGCATGTGAGAGACGGAGCGACCCGAACAAGTTGTGCGAAGTTGTGTCGGTGATGCTCAGGCCCTCGAAAGGAGATTACAATTTGTTTGTGGCTGCTTTGCTCGGAAGGAGCTTACAATTGTTTTGTGTTATTTCATTAATTTAAAGTTGGGTGGCTCAGAAGGAGTTCACTCAAGTTGTTTTTTAATGATGGCTCGGACGGAACTTACCCGAAAAGAGAAAATAAAAATAATATCAAAAAGATGAGCGTACTTGTTGTTGTCTGGTTTTCTTCTCGGACATTGTAAATTTTCAACTTCGTCCTCAGAGTGCAATATATAGAAAGTAGGCGAAACCTCGACCATGTCCGATAGTTCTTTGCTAATGCCATCTTCATTTAATCTGCACTCCGACTTGTTTGTTAGTGTCTAGTTTATCATTTCATGTGGTATGAACGTCTAAATTCGGCGTCAATTCTTGGCCATTATCCTCTTGGAAGCGTTGACTCACTTACCATTTCAGGTTCTTATGTTTCTCTTCCGCTTTTAACATGGGTCCTTTTGTAACGCTAAATTCGTGAAATTGCTGGTTGATTTTAAGAAGTTTCTTTATAGATCTTCTTTGGCATGATCGTTTTCAATGGGTAGCGGATTTAAGTCGCATTCATATTTTTGATTTGCTTATATTTAACATTAAATTCAGTATAGATGGTGCTGTTGTGGGGTAGTATTACTCGTAGACCTGCACGGGCGTGGGTTCAGTAAAACACCCACACTGTTTTTTAACGCACTATAAATGTTCACGAAAGTCAATCACCAAGACCAGGAAAAATGGAACGATGGTCGATCTCCGAAGCCGAGCGGACACAGCACAGAAATTAAACACATGGGAAATTGCTATTGTCATTGATGTTCTATTTATTTTTGGTCCTTGCTTAAGAATTTATTTCACTATAATGTGTCTTATGTTTACGGAGTTGAATAGATCCCGATGATCTTAGATAACATTTTTATTATAATATGGTAAGTCATTTTAAAGTGCACTTTAACAATTTGTTCACACAGCTGACTCACACGATTCCGACTCGACTGTTAGTTTCCACACCGTTACGACTCACTGAGGGTTGAATTCCGTCTTGCATTCGTCCCTCAGTTCGAGGTGAGATTGGGAGAAGAGAGAGAAAATTTCTCTCTATGGTGAGTAACCAGTAAGAGAATCATCATCATCATCATCATCGGCACTACAACCGAGGACCGGTCTTGGCCTTATTTAGCAAGTCCTAAGGCTTGTTAAATTTTCCATAATGATTAATTTTTTCTGGGCAAGGTCATTAGTCTTGCGCCAGAGGCTCCCCGACGGGGAATCGAACCCCGGTCTCCCGGGTGACAGGCGGGTATACTAACCACTATACTATCGAGAATCTTGCTGGCTAAATTCCGGTGGTGTGTATGCGTGATCGTATAGATCGCATTGTGTACCGATGCATTGAAACAAAGGATAAACGAGATGGATTGTTTTACTCATGCACGAAGCTCATGAGAAGCGAAGTTGACAAAAAAGGGAAGATGGACAAAGGGCATTACTAATGGCGTAGATGCATGGTGCAGCTGCGTAAATAGCTGAATTGCTATTAGGAAAAGGTGCTAATGGATTTGGGATACACAATGGAAATTGTATATCGGATCTTTGGTCGACGGGAAAAAACCGGATTCTTTGTCTGCATTTGTATATGCTGAAGAATTCGTTTGGTGGCTAAGCACGAAATTGGTGATTGTTTGTCAGTTGGACATTTGCAGCTGAACAAACAAGCTGCTTGGCGTTGTATTGTCGTTGGACAAAAAGGGTCGCACAACCAATGTGGATGAAAGGACAATTGCTGCGCACATGTTAGGCTGGGATTTGCTTGGCAAACAAGGGTGCTGAATAGTTTTCCTAATTACGGTTGTTGATGCAAAAGAATTCTTTCCGGATAATTGACATGGTGCATTGAATTATGAATGCTAGAGAATTCTTTTACAGGGACTTGGAATGATACCTTAATAAAGGAAGTGTTGCAGGTATGCGAGGAAGATGGAAGTTGGGTTGCAATTATGGGGCGTTCTTCAGGTGAGCTTTAAAGAAGCCCCACACTCTCACCGAAAGGCAAAATACACGACGATAGTCATGTTATGTTAAAATAAAAACCACCCGCGAAGGACCAGTGAGTCCGAGAAGGATCAGTAAAGTATAATGTATGGTAATTAAGTTAGAATTTAAGCATTTCTTGTCTAGCCTATAATTTAAATTCTAAGAAAAAAAAGGAAATAAAAATATGTTGAAGAATGAAAAAAAGCCTCAGTATAGTTGTCCTCCAGATGTAACTCTCAACGTCGTTTAGTATTTTAATTTCACTTATGCTCTAATACAAGTCAACGGTGCATATTAAAAATATCGTTTTCTCTCGTACAGTGCAAACCGTGTGCCAACCAACTGTTGTAGTTGCCAATGCAGCGTGTTCCAAAGCATTGTCCCCTGTTGTTATCATGAATTAATCCCATCAGCTCCAAATAAATTTGTGAATATGATTCGACAATTCGCAGGAGTTACACTTCCTGCTTGTTAAGTGGATGTCATGTTTCTTGGAATCGATGAGTGCACAGTTTGCTGCCAACTTGGATTTATCCTAGGATGTCATCGGGGTTTCGGAATTGGACTTATGTATTTTTCAGTAAATTTGCCGAATGAGAAGACTGTGTTTTCTGGTGTCAGCCTAGTCGATCGGAACATGATGGTAATGTTTAGCATACATTTAAATTTAGATAACCTTGGACCTTACTTATATTCAGATGCTGGTTCGCTGTAGTTGGTTTTGTATAATCTTCCGGTTGGGCATTGACGGAGAGTTTTTACTGAACTGGGTTGCGTGGGAATAACATTGAATAGAATCATGTTGAATAGATGACTGTAAATTCTTGGCCTTAACTTCGGTGGCGCATTGGTCAGATGGTTCTTGTTAGATTTTCAATACCATGGCCCGTGTGTGTTGAATTGTTTTCTTGTGGTATTGGTTTTATTTTAGTTTTACGATGACATGCCCGGCGAAGTGGACAGCAGAACGGTAGGTAGCAATCCTGTTGAGATTGAGGATGGTTACCATGTTGGATTTCCAAGCGGTGATGTACAACGGATTTCAAAGTGAGAATTTGTATGAAGAAACGAAAGTTGTCACGTTACCAACACGTCAAAGAGATAAGACGTATACCTGACAACAGGGGAAAGCAAAAGAAAAGAAAAAAAAATAATAAATAAATAAATTTGTCGCGCGAATGTAAGTGAACGAGTGTGGATTACACAGTGTGGCCGCCACTGAGCGCGGTTGTTTAAAAAATAAAAAAAATAAAAATAAAAAAATAAAAAATTATGGAAACAAACAAAGTGCTAAAGAGCTCGTCGCCTTTCATGAAAAGGACCAGGCAGACCTGAAAGCGATGACACGGAGCCGACTCGAGCGACAGCCGAGTATTATAACAAAGCGGCACAAGCCAAATTCAGACGGCGAAAAAAATGGAAAAGGAAAGAAAAACGAATACACAGGCGCAGGTAACCAATTCAACGAATTGGTTGGCCTTGACCCAAGTGAAATCGAATTACCTGCTGAGGAAGAACATAATATCACAGTTACTGCAACAGATCCGGCGGAATTAGAAAAACTCCTTGCGGATATTGACACAAAAAAAGAGGAACTCAATAAACAACGAGAAGCAATCCTCAAACTAAAAGACCTGGTGCAGCAACAACAAAGCCAAGAAAATACAAGAGCACAACGGAAAAATCAGGAACAACATCAGGAAGCAAACAAAAGGCAGCAAACAAAGGAGATGCAGAAGCAGCAAACAAACCAGCACATCGTAACCAACAAAAAGGAAAAGGCGCCGCCTATAATACTTACGTCCATGGAAACAAAGGACGTTATAAAATTAGGTGAGTTAACTTGCAAAAATTTCAAAACAAAAAAAATTAATAATTCTAAAATAAAATTAATGTGCGATGATATTGAAGGTTATCGCAAAGTAATGACTGCTTTGGGTAGGACAAAAAGCGAGTACTACACGTACACCCCGAAATCGGAGAAAATAATCTCCATGCTCCTAAAAGGCGTTGATCCATGTTTAGAGGAATTAAAAAATGTTGAAACCGACAATTTAAAATTTACAGGTGTGAAACCCTTCTCTACCGCCAACTGCAGAAAACGCAATTGCAAATAGCCTTTCTTTATTGTATCACTGAGTCCCAACAGTAAAGTTGATGCTCTCCGATACATCAAACACCTTAACCACCAAACAATAAGTTGGGAAAAAATTAGAAAAATCGATCGCGTATTGCAGTGTATGCGTTGTCAACGCTTCGGACACGCGGCATCAAACTGCCACATGCAATTCAGGTGCGTAAAGTGCCTCTCCGACCATATCATTGGTGAATGCCCCTTGGGCAAGGACCAGCTTCCAGATAGGAAAACACTGTCCTGTGTCCTCTGTAAAAATACAGGTCACACTGCTAATTTTAGAGGATGTCCTAAATTTCAACAAATGAAATTAAAATTGGAATCCAAAAAGAAACAAGTTGAAGAAGAGAAAAAAATGAAAGCTCGTTCTTACAACAATTTCGTGGCTCCTTGTGTGTCATATGCACAAATGGCCGGTGCTCCTAAGCAACCAGCCTCCATGGAACATACATATAGTAATGGGAAAATGCCTGCACCAGAGGCACATTCAGAAATAATAACAATGTTATTAACCATGCAAGGACAATTTGCCGAATTTCAAAGAACACTGACTGAACAAAGAGCACGAATAGATACTCTTTATTCAACCATGTTCTCAAATAACTCTCCACATCAAAATCTTCAACCCTCCGTCTGAACTTAACCTAAAAATTATAGCTGTGAATGTAACCCCACATCGAAAGAAGGGATAATTTAGGCAATCTGCTTCAAGCCGAATGCCCAGATGTGCTCTTGGCTAGCGAAACTAAGCTAAACCAAAGGCACAAAATGGGCTACAAAAATTATAACATAATTAGACGAGATCGACCACACTCTACTCGAAGGGGTGGGGTCGCTATCTTAGTTAAGAAAGGTCTTCACCATAAGGTCGTTTACAGCACGGAAGCACACAAATTCCAGGTGCTAGAGGCATGCATTATAGACATTCCGCTAAAAAGTCAAAGGCATCTATATATAGTCGCTGCTTACGCTCCTGAATCTGTTGAAGGTACCCAATTTATCAGTGAAATCGATACGCTTTTCCGAAGTCTCAAGTTAGATTTGGAAAACAATTACTTTTTAATGGCAGGTGATTTTAACGCCAAGCACAGTGCCTGGGGCAATCTGACATCGACCACCAGAGGCAATGCCTTGTTTGGTTGGTGGCAAACAAATGCGATCGAGTATAAACTAGAATTGTACGCTACAAGTACACCGTCTTATCCAAGAGGTAACTCCTTCCTGGATTTACTTATGACAGATGATCGAATTCAGTTACCAGATACCGAGGTAACTACTCGAAATTGTACACGATAGCGATCATTACGGACTTGGAGCCGTAATACACGTGCCAAACGAGTACCATCTACTTGAGCAGTACGACCAGGTATACTCTTTCGATTTCCGAAAAGCACATTGGTCGCGTTTCGATCGCATAGTAAAAAGAGAAATACGCAACATTGGCATAGACCCACCGACTAATAGAAACCTCCGTAATGATGAAATCGATCATTACCTTCTAACTATGAACGATATTGTTACTAACACAATGAATCGTTCCATCCCCAAAGTAGCTCCTATGGATGGCTATACCCACCGATACAGAAATGCAACTATCGATGCTTTGTATAGGCAAAAGAGCACCCTGCTCTCAAAGCTGAAATTGTGCTATAGGCAGTTCAGTGACCCAAATAGCAATGAAATCAAAACAATCAAGTCCTTGATCAAAAATCTTCAAAAACTGATCCGGGATAATTACCGAGCAGTAATAAATGAGGAGTGGAGCAACAGAATTCGAGCTGTCTAAGCAAACGGACCGAACATGTTTTCACAAATCAAGAAAATATGTCGAAGAAAAGATCACAATGACATTCCCTGTCTCCGAATTCTACGGACTCCCGAGACTTGTCAGATAATGCTGAACGCAGGACTCACCTTAGAGCACATCAACTCCAATGATGAAGTAATAGTAGTCGAAGATCCGCGAAAGAAAGCGAATTCAATTGGAGCCTGTTTCGAAGCAGTGTACAGAGTTAACGAATCAGTTCATGCTAACACTGAAATTGAAAGCAATGCCCGTCAAAGACATTACTCGCTGCGCAACCAACTTCACAACTGGCGATCCGAAAACCATAGTTTCATCACATTCGGCGAAAATAATAGAGCGGATTCTCCCGTCAGAAATGAAAATACAAATATGTTTGTGCGCAGGGATGAACTTAGAAACATACTTAGCTCAATAAAAAATAAGAAATCATCTGGAATAGATAGCATTCCAAATGTTGTTCTAAGGCATTTGCCTCGCGAAGCAGTGAACATATACACTACTTTGTTTAACAACGCTCTAAACAATGCACACTATCCAACCCATTGGAAGACTGCAGTAGTCCACCCTATCCCCAAAAAGGGTAAGGAGAAGAGCAATCCAGCTAATCTGCGCTCGATCAGCCTGCTTCCCAACATCAGCAAGGTATTCGAACAAATTATAAACAAAGCACTGATAGGTTGGTGTGATGAAAACGATATCATCCCCAACAACCAGTTTGGATTTCGAGCGCGACATGATACAGTTCATGCAGCGACGAAACTTGTTTCCGATATACAGTGGAACAAGGCAAAGCGACAATGTACAGGCGCCTGCTTGGTTGACTTTGAAAAGGCTTTCGACACCGTATGGTTAGAAGGGCTTGTCTATAAGTTAACAAACCTGGGTATGCCGCAATATCTGTTATACATTATTTATGATATGATAATGGACAAACATTTTGTGGTGAAATGCGGGGACATACTCTCCAACAAGACCTTCCAAATCAAAAATGGCTTACAGCAGGGAGCTGTGAATTCTCCCATTCTATTCAATATTTACACTAGTGATCTAGTGAGTTCTCTCGAAAACGCCATTGCGTACGCCGATGACATAGTGGTGTACAAAGAAGGAGGAAAAATAGATGACATCAATGGGCACCTTCAAGATGACTTCAACAAAATAAAACAATTTTGCGACGACTGGCCTCGAGGGATACAAAATACAACTGGAAACACTTTTCTATTGTAGGTAACAATAACCTTCTACTGCAAGTGAAAACTGTAGTTAGATACCTTGGTATCTGGCTAGACCAGTATTTATATTTTGACAAGCACGTAGCAGCGTCCCTCTCCGCAGCTAAAAGCGCATATTCTATGACAAAAAGTCTATTCCGGAGTAGTCTTCTTGACCCCAGAGTCAAAACAATTTCGTACTCGGCATTCATCCGGCCAGTTTTGATTTATGGCTGTCCAGTATGGTATAATATATCTCCACTTTATATGGAGAAGTTTCGTGTGTTCGAACGGCAGTGTTTGCGTTCCTGCCTCGGACTTTATAGAACATCAGAGTCGCAATACAAAAAATTCTATCCCAACAAAATCCTGTATAACAAATCAGGGTTAAATAGGATAGACAATTTCATAATTAAAATTATTCGTGGTCACACAGCAAGGGCAATGTGCAGTGACAATAATCTTATCGCGGGAGCATTCTATCCCAATGATATGTATCTGGAGAATACCTCCAGAATGGGTTTATTCCCCCAGAAGCGTTCCCTTTCTTGGATCAAAAAGGCCTTATCCAAGACGTGCATGGAGTCCCGATTATTTACCACGCTTTCCGTGGTGCCAGGGACAAACGAATTCTCTATGATAGTGATATCTCCAATGCCCCAGACCGCATGCGTTTTAGCACGGCGATCAGTGAAAGAGATAAATCAGCCAAAGATCCAACATCTCCCAAATGGTGGTGGCTTCTCAACGAGGAGAGGACTTCACTTCCTCAGATATAGTATACCTCTCAAGAGCAACGCTCTCCTTCCTCTTGCCCCCCCTCCCCCTGTCCGACTTTCCCCATTACTTTTATTTTTATTTTATTTTTTATTTCTTATTTTATGTTTTATTCGTTTTGTTTTGAAGTTTTTGTTTGTTATAATTAAAAAAAAAAAAAAATTGTAATAATGTATACATATAGATGTTAACGAGGAGTCCCTCTAATATATGACTTATTTCATATATATATATATATATATATATATATATATATATATATATATATATATATATATATATATATATATATATATATATATATATATATATATATATATATATATAAGAAACAAGAAAAAAAAAGATGTACGCCGAAAGGCATATATAAGAATCAAGTTGTAATGTGTAATTTAAAGAGCTCGCATAGAGCCAGTAAGTTAATTTAAGGACTGTGATTGTAGAAAAGGGTTTAACATTTTCCCCTAATAGTATACATGTAAAAAGAATTAGGAAAATAAATGTGGTTTAAAAACTAAAAAAAAAAAAAACGAAAGTTGTCGCTGTACGTTGTGATGTCGAAGAATGAACCCAGTTTTGTTCGAATTGTGAATATAGGACTATTTGGTTCTGACGCGGGCCGAACGATGGCTTGGGTTGAACGATGGCACCGCATGGTACAGGTGGTTATGGGAAATATGTCGAGCATTAGTCGACCTGTTAGTTATTTCCAATCTTATTGGCGGTGACACGGAATTTGCCTGATAGTTCAAATACAGTGAAGGTTGGAGTGGAGGTGGTTGTTTCCACTATTTTTAATGAGATTGTATTTTCATTTTACATGCGTTTTTTCCGTCTGTTTGTCCAATGTTGAAGGCTTGATGTTTGCTCCGAGTATCCGATCATATTGCGTCATGTCGATAAAACTATTCAATGAATTTTTTCGATTGGATATTTCTATTACGGCGCATTCACCGTTCCAAGCGAGCTTATTTCGTTGTACGCAGTTTGTTCCATTTCTACTTCGTTGATGTTTTTTACTTTACTGTTTTCTATGGTTTTTTGTTTTTGTGCATGTGCACGTGATTGGTTCACCAGTTGTGGATAAACGTGGTAGGAATTTTGCAAATGAAAATTGCATCGAGCTACACGAGAGCTGTTTTTCAACTGACTTGCTCCATTCATTCACTTTCCCATCAACCTCGAAACTTTAAAGACAAATCGTAAACAAATAATTCCTTTTCACATTTGGAATTATGTTAGCATGAATATTTCTGTTACCACGGATTGGCATGAATGCATCTGTTCCCGGAACCGTGATATAATGTTGTATATGCCATTCGTCGTAAAACGCTGCTCGGCCTCATTCGTCTATTCTCCCTAATTTGGGTTTGTGGTTTCGAAGGTATCGAGTGCAGACAGGGGATTGTGGGGTAGGTAGTCGTGGCGCCTGCATGGGCGCTGGTTCTACTACCAACCCACTCTCCACTAAAAGTTCCGCCGAATTTCACAGCAAAGAAACGAGAGTCCAGGGGAGAAAGAAAATAAAGCACACTGAATATCATTTTATTATTTTTATTGGTCTATTTTATATTGTGTTCAAACTAGGCACATATGGTGTATAGACGGGAACTTAATACACGAAACAAAATGCTGCCCAATGTTGTTAAGACTGTTTACGAAACTCGTACAAAATATCGGAAAACACTTAGTTAAAAACATGAGTCGCGTAAGGGACACGTCCCGCAGGGGTGCAGACTCCGGTGCACACCCCACGGGGATAATAAAAAAACTCGATGTGCGCACACTGAAGGATGGAAGACGACTCCATTGAGGGTTGAAATCCGACTCTTGATTCAGCCCTCAATTCGGTGGTGGGTTTGTCAGAACAAAGAGAAAATTTCTCTCTTTGGCGAATAACCAGGGAGATGATCTTGGTTGATGTGTGTGTGTGTGTGTGTGTGTGTGTGTGTGTGTAATCGTGTAGATTACATTGTTTATCGATGCATTTCGGTTAAGGATAAACGAAGCCTAAACAAGGGAAAGAAAACAAAGGGAGAAGCGACCTAGGGCACTGTTCGGTAATGAGGGTTCAGCTAAGTAAATAAGCTGCAACTCATTAGGTGCTAATGGATTTTCGATGTTTATGGCATCTCTGACTCCAGTAGGAACCGAGTTCTTGTTTGCACTTGGAAATGCTGAAGAATTCGGTTTTAGCGGCTATTGCTCTGATTGTATGCAGCTGCGTCAACAATCTGCTTGGTGTTGCTTTGTGTCGTTAGACAAATAGTTCGCCAACCAATGTGCCTGTAAAGACAATTGTTGTTGCACATGTGAGGCTGGGAAAAGCCGACGCGAAGATAACATTCCCTGATTATGATGGTTACATGGTACGGTAACCGAATTGTTTTCTTTCAGAAACATGATGCTTGAACTTTAAGGACTTCTTCTCGGAAAATAGATATGATGCATATGAATTATGAATGCTTGAGAATTCTTTTAGGGAATTTTGCCGATGCGTTGATGCATGGAGAATGGTGTACCGAATTCTTTCAGAGAATTTGAATAACGTATTAAATGCGTGAATGTTGGGAGATGGAAGTCGGGTTGCAATTATGGGGGGTTCTTCAGGTAAGCTTTAGAGAATCCCCAGAGGATCTTCTCGGGAGCAGCCTCCCTCGCCCTTAATACCTGCCATATAACCGGACGGAAACAAATTATGCGCAACACTTGGAATTATGAAAACAAAGAGGGAATCAGTGAATCGACTATATACTTCATCATCACCATCATCGGCACTACAATCGGGATCCGGTCTTGGCCTATTTTCGCAAGTCTCTCCACCGGTATCTGGTCCTTATACCGAGACTTGTTAAATTCTCCATAATAATTTGTTTTTCCGGGCAAGGTTATTAGCCTTATTAACCTTTCTCAGGATGTGGCTGCGTGCATTGGTGCACTACTTGGAGGGTGCCAAAGTAGCTATCCAGGGGTGTCACGTGGAGACTGCATTTCAACTTGGATAGAATGGGTACAAGGATCGTCCTGGCCTTCGCCGGGTTGAAAGCAGAGACTTTGCCCCCCCCCCCCCCCCCCCCCCCCCCTATTTACTTCATAACCAAAGATAATTTCATTAGTTTGCACTTCATATATGCAAAAGTACGATGGCGCTGTGGCAATTCCGCACTAGAGAATTGAAGTCAGTCGATACCGAGTTCTCAACAGGTCGGGTTGCTCGTAGCCGTGGTTGGTTCCTGAGTGGTTTTTCAGTCATTTCAGTTGTTGTTGCAGACTCGCCCCTGCCAAGTTGTTTGCTGTTATCGGTTGCGTGGTCGTTTTGGTTGTTGGTGCAGGGCCGCCTCTCTCACCATAGACTACAAGCAACATAATTGAAGTCAGTCGACGTCGAGTTCTGAACCGGTCCGGTTGCTCGAAGCCGTGGTTGGTTCCTGAGTGGTGTTTCAGTTGTTGTTGCAGACTCGCCTCTGCCAAGTTGTTCGCCGCCGTGGGTCGCGTGGTCGTTTTGGTTGTTGGTGGAGGGCCATAGACTGGTGTTGTCGGAGTTGTTAACGACCTTGTGTCCATCTCGCCCAACAAATAACCCCCACGACTTTAAGATCCCCTCTCTGACCGTAAATAAGAAAATTCGTCAAGTAAGTTATTCGCATAAACTACTTTATACAAATTCTACTTGGCAGGAAAAATAATAATAAACGGCGTTGGCGCTGAATAAAATAAATCATATACGTCAACGGCAAAAATATACTAAATAATCAATTGAGATTTGAAAAAAAAGGAAGGCGGAAGCATCAATAAAAAAAAACTTCAATTGAGAAATAAAATAAAGGAGAATTGAGAAATAAAATAAAGAAGAATTGAGATATGAAAAAAGAGGAAGGCGGAGGCATCAATTAAAAAAACTTCAATTGAGAAATAAAATAAAGGAGAACCTGGGACGCTCTTGCACCACGTTGGACACCAACTCGATCACTAAGAAAACGTGAACCAGATACTGAGAAGCTACAACAGCAACGACCGCTCCACGGTCCAACGACGCCAGAGCCTGTCAAGTAAGTCACTTTACTTTACCTTCCCCTAATATTACTCTTTTGTTTTCTCAACATTATTTAAATTGTTAACAAATAATCTAACAGAGTCGGAATAGTTTTTTTCATAATATACCTAACCATGGAATTGAATTATTATGTTACACTAACTTCCTTGGAATTAAAGCTATTAAACACTAAAGTGATCGGAGTTAAATTCTCGCATATACCAGTTGTACCGGTCTGAAGTGAGCGTCAAGATACAAATGTATCGATAGGGAACGTTTGTTATGAACGAGCCCTTATATTTTTTTTTATTTGGTTGCTATGACATCTGTCAAACATACTTAGTATGCATCAAGTCATTGTACAAACAACATCTGTTTTTTTAATCCTGTTAAAAATGCCGAATTTTGTACCAGAAAATGATGATTTGTGGAAAGCATTATTTTTTTGTTTTCATTTGAAGAAAAGTGTTGTAGAGTCGCATCGAATTCTTGTCGTGGCTTATGGTGATCATGCTCTATCGGAAGCAATATGCGAAAGATGGTTTAAGCGGTTCAAAGATAATAATTTTGATGCGTGAAATGAAGAACGTGAAAGACCACCAAAAAAGTTTGCAGACGCCGAATTGCAAGCAATATTGGATCAAGATGACACTTCAAGTCAAAAACAAATGACACAAATGTTAAATGTTGCACAACAAACAATTTCTGACCGTTTAAAAGCTATGGTAAAGATCCAAAAGTGCGGAAACTGGGTGCCACATGAATTGAATGGCAGGCAGATGGAAAAGCGAAACATCACAGGTGAAACGTTGCTTCTACGATACGAAAGGAAGTCAGTATTGCATCGAATTGTGGCTGGTGATGAAAAATGGATTTATTTTAAAAATCCTAAACGGAAAAAATCATGAGTACATTCAGGAGAAGCGTCAACATCGACTGCAAAGCCTGATCGGTTCGGAAAAAATACAATGCTCTGTGTTTGATGGGACCAGAAGGGGGTGGTGTATCACGAACTTCTAAAACCTGGCGAAACTGTTAATGCGCAACGCTACCGACAACAAATGATCAATTTTAACCATGTATTGGTCGAAAAACGACCAGAATGGGCCCCAAACACGGAAAGCTAATTTTGTTGCATGATAATGTTTCGAATCATACAGCAAAACCCGTCAAAGAAATAATAAGAGCTCTCGGCTGGGAAGTGTTACCCCACCCGCCGGATTCACCAGACTTGGCTCCCTCCGACTGTCATTTGTTTTCTGCGATGGGACACGCATTGGCTGAGCAGCATTTCAATTCCTACGAAGAAGTCGAATTGGTTGCTTCAAAAGACGACCGGTTTTATTGGCGTGGTATCCGCAAGTTGTCAGAAAGGTGGTCGAAATGTGTAGAAAGCAATGGCCAATACTTTGAATAAAATGTTTTTTACTTTCCCATTTACAATTAGTGTTTTATTAAAAAAAAAAAAACGCTCATATTATACCGGTACACCTGATATACCCCCTTTTTTTACGTCTCCCAGTGTTGCTGCAATGAAAAAGAAAAGCTGAACAAGCAAACGGCGCTTCCTCTAGCGACGCCTCAGTCTCTCCTTTGGTGTATTGTATTCCGGCGCCGGCCACCAAACGATGTTTTCTTAATTAGAGGGATTATACCTCCAGAGCCGGACTCTTCTCTGGATGAAATGGGCGTTTTAGACTTGCCCAGTACAAATCCCTGATACTCGAAAGGAGAATACGACGCGACCAACGATGAAGACAAGCCAACCGACCAAGGAAAATTTCAACGACGAAGCGAAAAACACGTTGCGATAAATTTGCTTATTTCCTATTTACTGGTGATTAATGTGATCCAATACGTCTTATTTTTCTTGTTAGTACTCTCTTTGCAGTTGGTCTCGACAAGAGCTTTCAGTTAGGAGTTCCTTTGACGACTCGTGCTGCTCTACAAAAAAAAAAAAAAAAAAAAAAAAAATGGGTGACGAGAGGGCCGACTTTGGCGAGACAAGGACAGATGTGTCCTTCATCTTGTCTCTGGCTTCCGCGAGGATGTTGGGCTCGGTCTCGAGATATCTGAAAAAGAAAAAAGGGGGGAAGGTATCTAAGGCTAGTGTGCATGGTTAGTTCGGATGTTCTCTAACTACTTGGATGGAGGGATGGTGGGAAAGAAATCGTACAAGACCGGTAGGTAGGTAGATAGGTACTTATATGCTAGTTCTAGCAAGTACTCGTCGATAGGGACAATCGAGGCACCTTCATATAGGTGAGAGTTCGGTAGTGGCGGCCGTTAGGCCATCTAAAGTGGTAGATGCATCTTCTGAGGAGCTTTCTTTCGAAAACTCGAAGTCTTTCCATTTGGGCCGAAGATATGCAGGACCATATCGGAAAGGCGTACGATATTCCAGATCGGATTAGCTGCTTATAGCAGAGAAGCTTAACTTTGGTGTCAACTTTGTTGCTCCACTTCAAGATGTTGTGCAGTTGCTTAGACCGACCGAGGCCCCTTTGGAGAATGTGGGTCACATGTTTGATGAAATTCATTTTTGGGGTATAAATCACCTCAAGATATTTCATCCTGTCCTGTGGTCTAATCGTAGTATCTCCCATTTTTATTCGAATATTCTGTGAATATCGAGAAGTAGGTTGGGAGTGTTTACTACTCAGAATTATAGCTACTGCTTTAGATGGGTTAAGTCGTATTTTCCATCGACTGTAATACTGATACAATTCGTCCAGATGACGGTTGAGTCGGTTTGTTGCGAGTTTTGGGCTTTTAGATGACGTGTACACTAGGACGTCATCCGCATAGCAAATCTGGTTTACTCTACCATCTACAGGGCGAGGAATATCTGAGGTGTAGATATTCAATAAGATGGGGCCTAGAATGGAGCCCTGTGGTACGCCTGCGGCGGCGTTGAAAGTTCGGGAAAGCTTTCCATTCACTCGAACTTGGAAGGTTCTGTTTAAAACGAACTGGTAGATTATATTACACAACGTTTTACTGAGGCCAGTATTCAGTAATTTAAAAACGAGACCTTCGATCCAGGTTGTGTCAAAAGCCTTTTCAATGTCCAAGCTCACCGCAATGGTGGGTTCCTTATTAAAGAGGCGCACGCAAGCGTGGTTTTGAAATATGTTGAGAGCCATAGTGGTGCTGTGCGCTCTTCTAAATCCAAATTGGAAGTCAGGTATTAGGTTCTTGACACTGATAAATTTATTTAGCTTCTCGTATATGAACTGTTCATATATTTTGCTGATGCAGGTGAGCAGCGAAATAGGACGAAAGCTTGAGGGGTGATAATTTGGTTTCCCAATTTTTGCTATTGGGCAGACAACAGCATGCTTCCAAGCTTGGGGAAAATACCCCATGTTGTAGGCATGGTTGACCCGAATGGAGAGCTTTATAAAGAATAAAGCAGAAAGCCTTCGCAACGAGTGGAAGGACATATTGTCGATACCGGGTGACTTCTTGGGGTTTCGAGATTTAACTAGGTTCTGTAGGGTATTTGGTGTGACGAAGCCGTGACTATTATCACGTGTGTCGTCGAAGTATGCACTGTTAGCTGAGTTAAAGACGACTATTGGCTCGTTAAAGTTGTCTAATTTATTGTGAACCTCTGAACTAATTATTGCATTCGTTTCCGAGTCGCCATCCTCGAGAGTGAGCTTGTGATTATTTTCAAAGGGCTCTCCGATGATGTTTGCTTTATTGGTGTCATTATTGACAACAAGACCGTTGTGCATGATTGGTCCAGTGATACGAGAGGTGCCACATATCTTTTTAACATTTTTATAAATGTTCTGGTCCAGCTGAATACCCTTCAGTTTGTCTTCCAATTGTCGGGTGCGATTGTTTTGGTTTCTTTGTTTTATCAGTGTGCCAATATTGTGAATAATGGCTCACAATAATGGCTCCCTTTGCGTAAAGCGGTGACGATATCTCATTCTGCAGAGCTTTTTACGCTCCCGGATGAGACGAAGAGTGAGGTCGTCAAGGGGAATCTGATAAGTCTTTTCAAGTTTGTACTTCGGGACATGAGTCTCAGAAGTTTCGACTAGAATCTCGCGAAGTCGAGTTGCAGCGTTATTTATCTCAACCGTCGTTAGGTTCCTGTCAGTGGGGAGAGAGAGTTGGTGGAGTTTTTCGTTCAATGTAATATTGAAGTTGTTCCAATTTGTGCGCCCATAATCGGGTATGTATCTGACATGAGCCCGGGATGCTCGATAGCCGCGGATGAACATGGTCACAGCGTTGTGGTCAGATACACCCGGCGATACTTGGGGAGGAGTGATTTGGGGAAGTAGGTCTTTGGACACAATAAAGATGTCCAGGATGGAGTTACCTCGGGTACCACCCGTAGGTGCGACTATTTCGAAGTTGAGGGCATGACAGTTTTCGCTGTACCATTGGAACAACTTTGTGCCGTTTGGGTTTGAGTTGTTCCAGTGGGGATGCCTGGAGTTGAAATCGCCGCCTATCATGAAGGGTGTATGCCCCGAGGACGTTATTAATTGGCCGATATCTTCGGGATTAATGGGGCCATTATTGGTTTTATGCGAGTGGTATACGGAGTATATGTTCACTCTACCATTATTAGCTAGATGCAGTTCAACCCCGGAGACCTCTATCGACTCGAAATGTGGGAGGTCAATAGCTTCATGGCGAAGTTTGCTATTAACTAGAATACAGGTGCCACCTCCGTTGATGGTGGGGCCGCCAGTGGGGGTTCGATCTCTTCGAACCATTGAAAAGTTTGGGAAAGTGGGACGGTGACATGGATGCAACCTAGTTTCGGTTACAAGAATCACGTCCGCCCGGTTATCCTTTATGAAGTCAGAGACTATCGCACGCTTTGATAGCGAAACAAGGGAGTTGACATTTATAAGGATAACTTTAATTTTGGGATCCATTTTGAAGCGTATGTCTTACATATGCCGTGAAAAGGAGTGCATCCCTCTCAGCCTCAGTTGTTAGTTTTTCATATCGGGGTCGAATATCCTCAATCACGCGAGAGAGACTAAGTACTTTCTCCAGCATTGAGGGTTGCCCCTTTGGAGGCTTTTGTGCCGCCGCTTGGATTTGTGGCATTGTGTTGGCCTGTATAGCGGATCGCTTAGGAACTTGAATATGTTTTTGGGGGGGAGGTGGTGGGGAAATCATAATCTTTGTTTGGTTCCCTTTAACCTTATCAGCGAATGTAAATCCATTTTGGATGAAATTTTGTGTGGCCTGTATTCCGAAGTTTGACTTGGCTACTTGTTTAGCTCGAGTCTCCTTGGTTCTGTGGACTATCTCTTTATATTTGGGACAGTTCCTGTAGCTGGCCGGATGTCCTTTATTACCGCAGTTGCAGCAAATTGGCAACGTAATTTGCACATTTGTTGTGGGATCGTATTTTGCTGACGGGAGTTCGCACTTGCCAATGTCGTGGGATTTTCCACAACGGACGCAACGGCGGGCCATGTTGCAGTTCCGGGAGACATGCCCGAAACGTTGACAACGTCGGCATTGAGGTATTTCATTGTTATGAAATACTTCGAACACAACTTGTTGATGGAGAGTTGGAAGCGACTTTGTCCGTATTATGGAGTCTATGTCGGTTCCTGGGGCAAGGTGAAGCTGCCATATGTTTACTTTGCTGTATTTTTGCGGTCTGATGTTCACAAGCCGTTGTGGGGGAGAGAATTTTTTAACGTCAATGAATTTGACGTGGGGGAATGTTGCTTCAAGGGCAGTTACGATGTCGTCCTTTTCCCAGCAGCCAGCGACTCGTTTTAAGAGGATGATCCTCGACTTTTCGTCGGCCGGGGTGAATGTGTAATAGTTCACCTCCTTGGCCTTCAGGGTATCGTTAACCTCGGAGAACGTTTGTCGATCGTAGGTTACGATTTTATTGAGACTTGGACTCAAGGTCTTTGCCTTAAAGTTGGATATTCCTTGTCGGTTCATATCACAGACGAACTCCTTTAGGTTGAGGTCTCGTGCAAAGACCCCAGGTTGCTGCTTCTTTTTTAAAACAGGTACGTCTGCCCCGACCGATGTTTGGTTGGCCTTTTGAGTTGGAGTGGTCTTTGGTTTCGGGGTTGTGGAGGATGGTACCTTCGATGTGCACGATTTTAACAGCGGAATGACTTTTTGTGCAGTGGGGTGTACCGAGAGGTTTGCCACGATTTCATTAGCCGAAGCTGGGGATATTATTGGCGTACAGCCGATGGCAACACGTTTATTCTCGTGCTGCTCTGCTGATGTGCCCGCCCTGTATAGGCCCGCAGGCGTCCCCTCTTTCGCTCGTTTCTTGGGGGCTGCTTTTCTTAGTGGTTTCCTGGAATCGGTGCGCCGCTGATCGTTGTTTCCCTGGAAATGAGTGCTAGCGCTTGCCTTGTCTTTCCTGGGAATTCGTGTCGACGTGATGCTTCGCCAACACCCAGAAAAGGCGAACCTATAGCGCCCCGAGATGCTATTTTGTCATTATGCAATTTTAATGGTCTTTATTCGCTTACAGTGCACTGCCTACACCGAACACGAGCCTTCTAAACCACTCGCCAAAACAAAACTTCTCAGCTCTTGAATCACACTCTGAAATACTGAATATAACTTGTGAACACTAAGTTTGTTTGAGTAAATGTTTATTAATTGACAACATTACCAGGAAATTGTGTACAAGCTAGCATTGCATTCCATTCGTGGGTGGCAGCGCGTTTTCCCTCAAAGACATTTTTCCTGGACCAGAATTTAGTAAAAGTCGTGCCATTGAGTTTTCCTTTCGGATGTGTGTCTGGTCTCTATTGTTTAAGTGTCCCAGAATTTTTATTTGATTTAACAGTATTCTGTATTAGGGAATTCACGTTAAATAATTCCAAGCAGATAAATATATTGGAGAGGTAGGCTCTACCTATTCTTGAGGGGACTCGTAGAGTCACCAATAACATTTCGTCATCACTAACCTATTCAAACTTATTTTCATCAGCTATTACATCCTCTGGTGACAATTTACATATACCCATTGTGTGATTTTTATCGCACAACTCTCAAAGACTAAGTATCGGTTTTTAGATATTGTCAATATTTTCGAGGTTGTCGAACTGAAAGCCCGATCAGAACGCAGCAAGTTAACTTTAACCTTTTCATAGTTTTTGATTGCTTTATACGATTCATATTTCTGTGTCTTGAGTGTGTACAATTCATTACTGGCCTTTTGCAATATATTTAATGACTGGACGCAGGGAATCCCACATGTCATAATCTATAAAGCAAAGTCTTTGTATGGCAAATACTTCCGTCGTAAAAATCGCAAAGTAGTCAAAAGTATGAATCACGACTTCTCTCAAAACATTTCACAGAATTCACACAATCGTTAATGCCAGGAAACGGTTTGTAGTAAAACATCAGCAAGTAACATTATGGTCAAAGTTTGAGTAGAATTTAGTAAAATGCATTTCAGTTACGCCATTTTGCCGCAATTCCTAGAGAATACATGACACGCTTATGGCCAAACTACGTCACTCTCTTTCAATTTAGAAAGCGTTGAAATGCTATGTTGCTAGTCTAGATATCTCTCCTTCATAAATCTATAAATATTGTATCAATAAATAGTATCTTTTGAAGATATCTTGTAAAGCTAATCGATTTCCTGTCACCGACAAAAAACCAACAAAAAATAACCACTGAATGCCCTTAAGAGATAATGATTCAATTCTTCAATAGGGTTTTGATTTCTCGTATTTCAACTTCAACGAACAGAATTTTTCCCATAATTCTGCAACGACCTTCGGGCTTGCACAAGCTTAAACACAAAATTATGTAACGACAATCTCTGAAAATTCCGGCGACAAAAAGACCACCGTAATTTTGGCCACTTTATCATCCTGTCGCGTTAGTTTCGTAAAAATTGATCCATTGCCCTGATTGGTCTCATCTTCAGCGCACAATCATCACCGGTCCGGAAACTTCTACTTTTACTCTTTCTCCAACGTAACATCACCTTCACAAGAAACGTTTGTAAACCTTTGTCAACCATCTTATCACGTCAATCTAACGAACGTTAAGCTTAAATGAGAAAAAGGTAAGTAAAAAAAAGAAGACCATTATACCGAAAGATAAAACAAAACAAAGGTAAAACAATAACTCCCAATCAACTTACGCAGTAAGGTAAGTACGGCAGCATATCTGTCGTCGTGTAACTAGATCTTAGGTCACAGCATAAAGTTGTGAACGAAGAAACTCATTGAGAGCGACTCAATGTCAGCGACGATTTGCAAGGCATATAAAAGCTAGGAAATTTGGTAAATCGACATCATTTCCATCTTGGGACTACCACTGGCAAGTAGGAGAAGCGCGCACATTTCTGTGGATTATCTGCACCAACAAATACCGGGATACAATGAAACTGCTTGTGAGTTAACGTGATTGTGTACCCTGCCCAACGGATAAATGGACGTAGGGTTCGGCGATGCGAGAGGACTATTTATTGATATCCGTACTTTTCACTTTGTAGATCGTTAGCTGTTGGAGTGCGTTGCTCCTTGTGTCATCTATATCAGCGCGCAAGGTTGAGTACACGGTGAAGGACAAACGTGAGGCACCTGGATCATATAACGGACCATCGTACAAGTATCTGCCACCCTCTTCGGTGTCATTGGGCAGTAATGAATATCAAGGTGGTTATTCAGGTTCATCGGGCATTAGCTTTGGACATGGAGATGAATCAGATATCGGAAATGGATTTGTTGAGACAGTGGTAGTGCAATCGAAGGGTGGTCCGTTGGGTGGATCACTAGGCGGCGCTGGTGGATTTAAGTTGCATGGCGGAAGCGGAATCGGACATAATTTGCATACAGTCGCTATTCCATCTTCAAATTATGGTGCTCCAGGCTTATCGTACAACCATAATCAACTACACCATGGACACTCACCATCTTTGGGAAGTTCTCATAGTTATTCTTCAGGGGGAGGTCATTCAATTTCGTCGGCATATTTGCCCCCGGCGGCTTCTTATGGATTACCATCACTAGGGCATTTAAATGGATTAGCTGGTGGTAAATTTGCATCCGGTGTTAGTTCTGTCGACTTTGGGCTAGGCGCTGGTGCCTTAGGATCCAGTCATTACTCTTCAAAGTACCCGTCCATTCCATCGACAACATATGGTGTGCCGTTTGCTCCACCACTCAATTCGTACTCAATCAAACACACTGGTAATTCGTTCGGAAGTGGAATATCCCTTGCAAGCTCTGGTGCCCCTGCATATGCCGCAGGCCATAAGGGTTTAGGTCACTTTTCATTCGCATTGAATAAACCATCGACTCTTCATACCAGTGTCGTGCCGTCTAATGGTCATGGAATCGGGGGTGGACACCACAATGCTCCTTTCAAACCGTCCGCATTTCTTGGATCGAGCCATTCTTCCGGATCATCTTACCCGTCTAGTGAATACTTACCACCATCAAGGCAATATTTAGCGCCCGCACAAAGTTATCACAGCTCGTCCAGTGAATCTGTCTATAACTCTCCTTCCGTGATATATGGTGCTCCTGCGCATGGTTCTCACGGAATAATCGACCAAGGTGCCTACGATTCGCCCGCGTATTCTGGAGCAGATGATCACTACTCAGTGCCACATCAGACATACGGCGTTCCATCAGGGCCGGGTAAAGCGTACTTACCACCGAGCTCGTCCTACTTACCCCCTAGCCATCACTAAGTTTTAGAGTCTAGAGTATCAAAGATGAACTATTATATATTTTGTTGTACATTTTCCGACTATATGATTTATTTATTCATAATAAAAATAGAATATTAAATAACCATAGAGTCTTTTACGACGCCTGGATCAGCTGTGGGTGGAATTTATATTCCGGACAGTTAGTGAGTGTACTTTCACTCTCTGTTGAGTGAAGGTTTAGAAAACGATCGACTCGGTACGTAACTCTTTTACCAGATGGTGCCAAATTATAATTCATGGCAGCAGGTGGGATTATTTGCCCGCAAATCGATTTAGCAGACGGTACTTATGAGCGTAGATTGCAGAGCACAGCTTTCTTCCTTAGCGAAGTGTTCAGGTCGGTTGGGTACTAACGGATGTGAATAGACTATTAAGTGAACTATTTGAATTCGTGTACACGGCGTAAGTACTTGTTCGCATGCGTCTGGCTTAATATGAACACATAATCTTTGTGTTATTTTTATTACATATTAACCAAAGTAACAGCAACAGCACAGACGGTTCGTCATGCACTTTTAAATGCAATAGATAATTAAAATACGTTATTCAATATTTCTATTGTTTATTGCCTAACTTAAAAATTACAATTTTTATTAACAAAGTGAAGGTGTCACTAGGGTTATCCTACTAATAATTAAATTTGATTTGAAATTCTTCTTTGTTTTTAATTTTATTTATTTTTTATACATTTAAGACCAAATTTGTTTTTCATATAATAATTTTTTCTTACACTTTTTTTTATAAATTTATTTCTTATACATTTTTTCTAACGTGTTTTTGTCTCATGCGTTTATTCTTAAATATGTTTTCGTTAATTTTTTTTTTTATATTCTGTTTTGTCTTATCCAATTTTTTTTGAAAGTTTTTATTGATTTTTTTTTATTGTATTTTTTTGTACCATTTTCTTTCATACATTTCTTCCGTATGCATTTTTTTACATAATTTTTTTTCTTATATCCTTTTTTCTTATCCATTGTTTTCTTATAAATTTCTTTCTTATATATTTTTGCCTTTTAAAGTATTTTCCAATAGGGACCATTTGTTTTTAAAATACCATAGCAACCGTTTTTAAAAGGCCATAGCATCATCATCACCATCGGCACTACAATTGGGAGCCGGTCTTGGCCTTATTTAGCAAGTCCTGAGGCCTGTTAAATTTTCGATAATGATTTGTTTTTTTCCGGGGAAGGTCAATAGTCTTGCGCCAGAGCCTCCCCGATGGTGAATCGAACCCCAGTCTCCCGCGTGACAGGCGGGTATACCATAGCAACCGTTTTTAAAGTGGTAAAAATGTCACAAGTTGTCGTTAGTCTTTATTGTAGTGTGATTTAAAATAAAAACAAAGTTTTGCTTTTAACAGAATTAGTTTGTATTTTTTTTTCTTTGATTTGAAAGACATCATTTCTACTGGGAGAGGCATTTAATTTTTGTTTTACAAATTTTTGCTTATTCGTTTTGTTCATGCATGCTTTTGTTTTATAAATTTGTTAACAACTTTATTCTTAGACGTAGGGTTCATCAAAATAACGGAAACATCAAAACAAACTGAACACGAATTACTTTATGCAAATTGACTACTTGGCGCGTTATTTCCTTTTACAGGTAAAGAGGGGAATCAAAGGGGGATTAGTGGATTCTGGGGGGACCTGGACTCAATGTCGGTCCGTAACAATACCTTCCCCCCTTAAATAGTGATAGCTTCATTCTTAGAAGAGGAATGAAGCTTGGCTACTTAAGTATTAAACTGTAGCATTTATCCTTACACCGTCGGTGGTGTATTTTCTTCCCTTGTTTGTCGTGGTTTCTTCTGCTTTTGGCTTCCTCTATTCGTAATAGGGTTTTAGCCTATTATTGTGCACCACCACATTTCTTCTCCCTACCTTAACGACGCTATTTACCGGACTATTTATTTGCACTACCTTGTAGGGACCCCTCCATATGGGAGCTAATTTTCCTTGCTTTTGAGCATTGCGTATTAAAACTTTGTCGCCCACATGGAACGTGAATGGGCGTATCTTACGGTCGTAGTACTCTTTCGACTTCTTCTTGGAAGTTAATAGGTTACGCCTTGCTATTTCGTACGTATGTTGAAGTTTGTACTTCAATAGCTTATGGTAACTGTCATGGTTGTATACCGGTTCCGGAGGTTGCTTTATGCTTGTCGGTACCTCCGGGGTGAACCCAAATAGACAGTCCATTGGCGTAAGCTTAGTACCTTCGTGTACATTGGTGTTGTATACGAATGTTGCCGTCCTCAGGTACTGGTCCCATGATTGGGAATTCCCATCCACAATGCTTCGCAGGTAATCTACGAGTGGACGATGGGCTCTTTCTAAGGCTCCATTTGATTGTGGGTGGTACGCTGAGGTTTGTAGTTTTTTAATACGGAGCAGTTTGCACACGCTTTTAAACAAACTGCTTAGGAAATTGCTTCCCTGATCGGTGACCAGTTGCTTCGGAACACCATACCGAGCAATTATTTGGTCGAAAAAGACTGTGGGCACCGTTTCTGCCTCCGCATCTGCGAGAGCGTAGCAATCTATATACTTCGACAAGTTGTCTTGGAATGTAAGTATATATTGATTGCCGGTTGGAGTGCGATCAAGAGGACCTACTATATCTAAGTATACTTTGTCGAAAGGCCTCTTTGCAATGTCGGTTATTACCATGGGCATACGTATGTTCGGTGAAGATTTCATGGTTTGACATGTTTTACATACTTTGATGTATTGTTTAATGTCGCGCATCATGTTCTTCCACCAAAAATTTCTACGTATTTTGTGGTACGTTTTACTCACTCCTTGGTGTCCGCCCAAAGGAGGATCATGGTATTCCCGGAGTAGGAACTGAATGTCTTCAGGATTGGTTATCTCCATTCCTTTTTCCGTGCAGGCCGGAATGGGATCCTCGTTAAGAGAGGACTTATCGTCATTTGGACTATCCTGAGTTCCTTCACTTGCCCTTAACTTTTTAGCTTGGGCGCGTGTTAGTACATTGCACCTTGGTAGTGTGGGAGTCTCATCACAAATTTGCGGGATACGACTCAAGGTATCCGCATTAGTGTTGTATTTACCGGGTTTATATTCGATTTGGTAGTCGTACTCCAGTAGTTTGCGATTGAACCTTAGTAAACGTGACGTGGGGTCTTTCACGTTGAATACTCCCTTTAACGGTTTGTGGTCCGTGTATATATTAAATTTTCTCCCTTGTAAATAACAACGGAAATTCTTAGTCGCCCAAACAATGGCTAGTAACTCTTTTTCAATCGTAGAGTAGTTCTTTTCCGCCTTATTCAAGGTTCGACTGGCATATGCGACTGGCTGGTCCTTACCGATTTCGCCTTGCGACAGTACTGCGCCCAGTGCTTCGTTGCTCGCATCCGTGGTCAGATTAAAGGGTTTGGTAAAATCTGGATAGATTAACAGTGGCGGCGAGACCAATAACTTCTTTATGTTATCAAATGCTTGTTGGCATTTGTCTGACCAGGTGAATTTGACGTCCTTCCTTAACAAATTTGTTAAGGGGCGTACTATCTTCGAAAAATTTTGAACAAATTTTCGATAGTAATTCGCCAAGCCTAGAAACGATTGGACGTGCTTTACCGTTTTGGGAATGGGGAAATCCCTGACACTAGCTGTCGTGTCTGGATTTGGCATTGCCCCCTTTTCGGAACAAACATGTCCCAGATATACTACTTCCTTCTGGAGGAACTTGCATTTCTCTGGTTGCAATTTGAGGTTGTGGTATCTAATTTGATCGAATACTTTCCGGAGTTTGTCATTATGGTGTTCTAGGTTTTTTCCATATATGACCACGTCATCCAGATAAACAAAGCATTCGATTCCTTGCAACCCGGTTAGGACATGGTTCATAAGTCTCTGAAACGTAGCTGGTGCTCCCTTCAGACCAAATGGCATACGTTTGAACTCATAGTGCCCGTAATTTGTGCTGAACGCTGTCTTATTTTGATCCTTCGGATCTACTAAGACTTGGTGGTAGCCGCTGGCTAAATCGAGCGTGGAAAAATAGCGTGAGTGACCGAGCTGGTCTAAAATGTCCTCTATTCGAGGGAGAGGGTACGCATCACCGATGGTTTTATCGTTCAGTTTTCTGAAATCGACCACAACTCTCCATCGGGTTTTTCCATCGGGGCCCGCTTTCTTAGGAACTACCAAGAGTGGTGAGTTCCACGGACTTTTGCTTGGTTGAATGATGTCATTCTCCAGCATCTCCCGTACTTGCTCGTTGATCACCTCTTTCTTGCACTCAGGCAGACGGTACATTCTTTGATTTATCGGTGCTTGATCCTGTATCACCGGTATCTCATGCGTTATTGCACTGGTATATGTTAGGAGATCACCTTTAAGGTGGAAAATATCGTTAAACTCCTCACATATTTCCACTATGGATTGACATTCTTGAGGACTTAGGTTTTTACCTAGGTGGAGTTCCTCGTGTAATTGTGTCAACCTTGGATCTTTTGGTAATTCCTCCTGTGAGAATAAATGTCGGATATACTGGAGGTTGTCTCCCTCCGAAAGTTTTTTATCCGCATTGTATTCCGTAGAACGGTTGTCCTCATTTTCCAACGGAAAGGTGGAAAAGTCCTTCATTGGATGTAACTCCACCATGATTCGGTCTATGGTTTGGAGGTAGTTTGCGATATTGAGTACCTCTACATGGGCACTCTTCGCTTTCCCTACAATACAGTTGGATATGAAAATCCCTGATTGCATTTGTTTAGGTACTAGCACTACCTCTTCCCGAATTTCTATGGGAAGTCTCAGCATTTTTCGTGAACGTGCCGGTATTATTGCCGGTTTGTCCAGAAAAATGTCAACCTCCGAAGCATTTAGCAGTGATTGTTTCACCACTGTTGCTTCTTTGTTAGCTTTCTTTGGGGTGTCAGCTATTAATGTGGGGTTGGAATGCTTGGAGCCTGACAAAATATCGCCCCCTTTTCCCTGTTTGGGTAGGGTATCCGGTGTATTTCCGACCGCGGTCTGGGTCTCTATGGATCCCCTTGGCTCGGATTCCCGACTGGTTGCCTTATGTCTTGGCGTCCGCTTCCTACCTTTTGTAAATTCAACGGAAAAACTTACCGGATTTACATTGGTTTGGGAGAATTCCAAACAATTCCCGGGTCCGTTGACTTTGCAATTCCTAGCTAGGAAGTCGTTTCCTAACAACCCATCTTCTGACAATCCCGGTAGGGAGTCCATTACCTGAAAGTTACAGGAGATTGGTTGGGGCAGTTTGAATATTCCCTTACAAAAACCCCTAGACTTTCCTTTTCCAAAAAGCGTTTGGAGAGTAGTGGCCTTTTTTGTATCCAGTGTTGTTCCATTTTGGAGTGCTTTCAGTTTAAGAAGGCTCATCTCCGCACCCGTGTCCACTATTAGACATGTAGTCTTTCTACATCCTATGTCTAATGGGAGCTGGACTATTGGAACTTTTGTTGGTGGTTGAGGACAGTTTTCTTTATTTGGCGGCTTTAATTCGGTCGGGTTGGGGAATTCCTGCCCGACCTCTGGGAGTTTTCCGACTTCTCCCATTTTGCTTTTAGTCGACACACTGTCGCCATGTGGTTGTGTCGCTTACAAAATGTGCACCATTCCCCGTTCTTCTGTCGCCTATATCCCTTTTTTGGCGTGTCTGACGCGTCCGTAGTGGTTGAATTCGACTGTCTACGGTTCGATTCGGGTCGATGGCGTTGTAATCGGTGTTGGCGTTGTTTTATTTTTCGAGCCTCTGAGTGTTCAGTACTGCTCGTACTAATACTACTCTTGGCTCGAGTCTGTTTACCGCCTTTGTCGCATGGCTGTTTGCTGTCCTTTGACTTTTTTCCTTTTTGGACTGTGTGCCATTCTGTATTGACCGTGCAGGTCTTTGGGGTGTGGTCTCTACGTACAGACTTAACCACATTGGGTGTCTCTGTTGGCTTTCGTGGTTTTATCCATTTTGCCTTGATACGACACTCGTCCCCTGTGTGACCCTTTCGGCCACAAAACTCACAACAACATCGAATGCTGTACACTCTACGATTCGATGTAGTTGCTTGTTTCGATGTGGATGGTCTGTCCTGCTGGTTTGAGGTATTCACCGGTGACTTCCTTTGGTTCTGTGACCTTATTTGTGTAGGTTCAGGATTCTCCGCCTTCCTTTGTGTATTAAGTGTCCGACAATCCTGGGCATCGTGCCCATATCGATCACACTTTGTACACTTTGGTGTGTTCCGGCGTCGAAGGCATTCATCGTATACATGCCCTTTTCTATTGCAGAAGCTGCAAGTCATGCGTGCTACCCATGGATTTGGTGTACGCTTGTTCCTACCTTGACTAGAGGAGTCACTGAGATAATCACCTCCGCCTCTTTGAAGGTGTCGTGGTGCCTCAGGCTTCTTTGGCCTAGACCCGGTTGGTCTTCTAGAACCGTGTGGTGGTGTATCCGACCTAAACGGGTTTTTCCCTGGTGGTGAGCGTGTAACGGGATGAGATTGTTCTTGGAATCTAGTGTTAGAGTTCCTATTCTCTACTACCCGAGACGCATCGTGTCTAGGCTTATTCTGCCTTTGTCTCGATTCCTGGGGTTTTGGTCGAGTATCCCCGTAGGTCCTATCTAAAACCCTATTTCTTTTCTCTGGGGGATCTTCTTCCTCCTCCCAATAGTAGAATGGATTATTCTTAAGCATTGGTTGCCTATTTGATGAGTTGGGAGCATGGTATTCGTCGTTACTTTTCAGGTGAAGGTGACTGGTCATGATACCTCGTTGGTATTTCATAACATCCACTTTCGCTCCTCATCTCATTCTCGGTTTTCTCTAACTCGAGAATCCTAGCTATAATCTCATCTAAAGGGTCCTTTTTCTGATTTTACTATCAGATGTCTCAGTTGGTCGTTTCTAATTCCTACCATCAGAACTGATTTGGCCAATCTTTCGTTCTGGAATATGAACCCTATGTTATTCGTAGTTCCATACTTACGTGTTGCCGCTTCGTTGCAGTCCTTTACTGCTTGCGTTATGCGGTGGGTAAATTCGGCGACATCCTCTTCGCGGGATTGTCGTATACGAGAGAGTTTCGAATGTAACTCTTCGTATGACACGTGTGGTAAGATTGTTTTTCGGAGTCGCTGTTCAAACTCCTTGAAAGTCGTTGGGAGTTGTTCTTTGAACATGCGGCGAGCTTGCCCAGTTAGCCTCATGGGCAACCACCGCAGGAAAATTTTTCCTCCTCCTCCCGATAAGCACAGTCCAGTGTCCTGTCACAGCTTTCGAGGAAACCATGTAGTTCCCTCGCTGCGTTAGGCCCTTTCTGGCCACTATATACCTCCACGTTTGCTTGGACTAGGTCCAGAATTTTTTCCGCACCCAACATAGCGGCGACGGGTTCTACCGATATAATTTCCGCGGATAGCTGCCTTGTGTGGCTCCTCGTCTGCATTAACGGTAATGCTAACACGCGTTTAATTAATTTCGTACGGAGGCTACCCGGATTATTCTGACCGTAGTTCGCTTTATCCCGTAGCGAACGAAAACACGATAGTGGAACAATAATCCAACGATGAGGGGTTAAATCTATTTAAATTATTTAAATAAACTTCCCAACGATGAGAGCTAAGAACTAATTTATACGACCCAACGATGAGAGACTAGACCCATTCTATATAAATAAAAGAAAGAAGAAGACAAAAAATCTGAAAAGAGAACACTAAAACAGTGGAAAAATTGTTTGGTAAACTATCTCCAATTTTTCTTCCCAACGTTGATTTCGTCCTCTTTCCTGTAATTGGAAAATAAACCCGAGAAAAGGAGAATATATTTTTTTTATTTATGTTATTTGTTATTTCGGATTTTTTTTTAAACCTAGCCGCTAGTCCGCTAGTCGGCGTAGGGACGTTAGAGCCTCGGGGCTCTTCCACCACTGGATTTATATCCCCGACGGCTTTGATATAAATTTCCAGCTGGTGGTTACCGGCTGTGCCAATTTGTTATGTTTTTTATATAATAACAATTAAATATATTAAGGGTAAGAAGGGGACTTACTGTGTTATATCTTTGGTATCTTGTGATGATGTGACGGCTCGCGTCAGGTTGCAGGGGGCGTTGAAGGCTGCTCCCCTGTTCAGCAAGCTTCGTTAATGGACCTGCATCCGCTTATTACTTGCGCCACCAGAGATAAGTTAGATAAACTTGCTAAGCTGAATGAAACGGTCAGCTGATGAATTTATGAAGTGTTTCTGATTCTTCTTGACTTGTATTTGGACGTTGGAATTACATCTAATCCATAAATTTCATATTTGTTCTTTCTCATTCGGAGATTGACGGCGAATTGTCAGTTTTCCGAATTTATTTTCGATGTATTATTTTTATTTTATTATTTTTTTCTCCGCCAAGTAGAATTTGCATAAAGTAGTTTATGCAAATTGACTACTTGGCGCGTTATTTCCTTTTACAGGTAAAGAGGGGAATCAAAGGGGGATTAGTGGATTCTGGGGGGACCTGGACTCAATGTCGGTCCGTAACAGACAGAAGACGTCGGCGAGAAGATGAGTGACGACGAGAACCGGGACAGCTCCCACGCGAATCAAAATAAGAGCGTGGACACACCAAAAAAAAAAAAATCTCAGAGCGAGCCCCAGCAAATTGGAAACTCCTCCACGACGACGACCTCGCCACGCTCCATGCAGAATTTGCTGTATTTGCCGAAGTGGCCATTAAAGAGATTTTAAAAGGGCCAGACACCGAAGAATGACTCCAAGCAATGGTAACTGAAATGGAAGCCGCCCAACGAACAACGAAGCCATCGAAAGCCGAATCGTCTTTGTCTTCATCGAATATAACCAGAATCATGACGGAGCTCTAGATCGAAGGGAAGTGGGTATAGTTCCACGAGAATTCTCTTAAACCTGTGTCATTGACTTCAGCGAAATTTTTGGGCCTGTGGCGCGAATCAACTCGATCACAGTCGTGATCGCGTTGGCGGCTCAGTACATCTTGAGAACATAACAGCCCAACATCTCAACCGCTTATTTCAGACTCAACGGGAAAATCTTTATGGAAGTTCCAAAATATAAGGAACAAGTTCCAAAGTTGTGGAAGTTCCAAAATAAAGTAACAAATGTTCACGATACCGTGAACGATTACATTCCACGCTCACTGGAGCCATCCCTCACACCATTTATTACTGAATTCACCGAAACCAATAAAGCATCACACCCCGTAGGAATCGACACATTCCTAAGCCTTGAAGAACTATCCGAAGTCATTACTTCACGTAACAATAAAAAATCAACTGGCCTAGATGGAATCCCTAATCTCCTATTCAAAAGACTCCATCCAGGCAACTTGCTCCCGATTCTCGTTCTTCTCAACCACATAATAAACGCTTCACATTTCCCTAAAAGTTGGAAAACAGCAGTGATCGTCCCTATTAGCAAATCTGGGCCCTCCAAGTACCCGGATAACTTCCGTCCGATATCGCAGCTAAACTCGCTTAGCAAGATTCTTGAATGTAAAATGTACAAAATTCTTCTCTCATTTGCCAGGGATAACTCCCTCATTCAGAACTCTCAATTTGGCTTCCGCTCACAACACTCCACTTGTCATGCTCTCTTAAAACTGACACATGATGTGACGACCCACCTCCAAACCAATCCCCAACGGTATGTGTCTCCCTAGACATAGCTAAAGCATTCGACTGTGTCTGGATCGCAGGACTGTTATACAAACTTCATTCAATGTATGGATTAAACATCCACTCCACGAAACTTCTCGCTTCTTACCTCTCTGATAGAAAGTTCATGGTGAAAATAAACTCAACTCTCTCGACACCTTATAGCATAACCGCAGGAGTTCCTCAAGGATCCATCCTCGTCCCACTACTATACCTTCTTTATACATCAGACGCACCGCAGCCACTGTTACCCAATACAACAATGCTCAACTATGCCGACGACACCTTAATTTATTCAAGCAACAAGTTTGTCAAGGAGGCAAGAAACTGTATTAACAGATATCTCCCAATCCTGTCAGCCTACTTTACCAAGTGAAGAATTCAACTAAATCCAACCAAAACTCAGCTCATTGTTTTTAAAGGCAGAAACGCGAGTTGTACAAACAACACTATTCGCTGCCATAATAAAATCAGAATTAAAATAAATAACAATATAATTAAACCCTCCAAAACCTTAAAGTATCTAGGTATAACCTTTACCAACAATCTGTCATTCTCCGCCCACATTAAAAATACGATTTGTAAAGCCACAACCCAACTGAACCTCTGCAGAAAAGTCATGTACAAACCGAATGGTCTCTCTCCCAAAGTCAAATCACTTATCTACAAACAAATAATCAGACCCACTCTCACATATGCATGCCCGATATGGTACCATATCATACCCGCCCAAATGGAGAAGCTACGCATTTTCGAAAGGAAATGCTTCAGACTTATCACTGGCCTCAACCGACATCCTAACTCCCACAAATATTACAACAGTAGTTCGCTCTACTATGCCGCTAATATTGAACGTATAGATCGACGCTTCCTCGAGCTGTCCATCAAATTTATCGAAAATCTTCCCAATAATGCCAATCCGATAATAAATGCGCTCACATCGACTCCGTCAGACAACCGAACTGCCTACCCGAACTGTCTCCACACCAGAACCCTCTTCACCTCTGGCAGGTTGGTCAACAACTCCAATGAGATTGTATACCACAATACTGAACTCTCACCTCACCAGTTTAAATATTGTAATATACAACCCTTCTCTAATATCTTGCGTTTCAACGACCAATCGGAAAGTGTTCCCCCAACCCATATCCCCGACTGATAGTACCCACCCTAACCAAAATCCTACCCATCGACCACTATACCTCCCGCCCCACCCTACTCTAACTTATTGTAATAATAATAGATTTAATAATTAGATAAGCTAGGCTAAGTTAAGTTAAGTTAAGCAAATTAGTTATAGGTTAAGTAAATAATTATATCCTGGTTTTCTGACCTTTTCCAGGAAGCCCCACCTACTCCTATCTTGTCCACCCATGAAATATGTAACTTTATAATAATGTTTGAAAAATGTACTAGCAAGTATGTGTAAACGATTAAAGCTAAGCTAATTATAAGTTATCTGTATTACTTATTGTAACAAATCATTTATGGTTAATAAATACAGAAATGTAAAAAAAAAAAAGTGCCCCTCTTTATTTTTGCTGGAATCACTTAAAGTGGATCGTTTGTGTTGAATCAATCATTCCATTGTTCAACAAAAAATTAATATGTCACATCGGAGTACCATATAACACGTACCATATAACACAAATTAACCCCATTTGGTAAAAATTTGGTTTGCGCCAGTTATACATCATGCACTTTGATTTCACATTAAATCGTAGTCTAATATAATGACCCTTCAACGGGCAAATGACGATATCAGTAATAGTGAGTGCAGCAACACAATTTTGTTGTACCCAAACACGAAATTAAATTTCCGCCGTTCGCAACGAAGTTAATTTGCCTTCTGTTCCCCAGTGCGACCAATTCCTGAACTTCACGACTGGTCGTCGATAAAAATAAAACACCAGATGTCTGTTAAGTCAATGAGTATATCAATGGTTGCTAACATGATGTTGCTTCTCCGTCTACTTCCGCACCACCATCAATGTCACCTAGGCAAATGTATATCGATATCCTCCTAATGCTTAATCCCACTGATCGGAACTGATATTATTTCACTATTTTCGATCAAATCGCATGTTGCCCACGAGTTTCTCATATATTTGCACACACCCTATAAGACAACTGGATATCTCAGTTCGGCATCCCACTGTGAATGAAGCTTATTGGGGCCAGACGATTTGAACCACACCTATTTAAGCATTAAATGATTTATTAGTTGCCACGCAGGAAATGGTCGTCTCCAGTCGCAGGTTATATCACCAACTAAAGAAAGCGATCATGTTTCAACTAGGAAGTTATTAGAGCAACGTCCACCCAATAGCTTCGCATTCGTTCAACTTAAAAAGAGATTTTCGAGATATCAGACTCGGCACGTTGCAAGCTCAAATCTTTTGCTCACTGCAATAATCCTTTGGCAATTATCACGCGATAATATTCACTGGGTGGAACTACTACTAACTGGAAGTTGTGAGGAAATGGTGGCAATATAAACAAAAACTATACGAAAAGTTCTTTCAGAAAGTTTTCATCGTACATAGGCCTCTGCTGGGCTTTCGCTCTTTGACACAATAAATGCGCCGATTCGCGATCCTTTTTGCGGTACCATCAGTAATGCAATGTTTTTATATCTTGGGAATATCTTTAGAAAAGCTGAATTAATACACGAGGAAAGTTATGATGGCAAAAAGCGACTGACTCGGTTGTTGTTGTCTTTTTTTAAATTCGCTAACAAAAATTTGAATTCTTGTTCAAAACTTCGATATTAGCATCGCTTCGATGATTAACTTTTAGCGCATTCTTGCGCCCAGTAACAGGATAGCTAATGATATAATTAGTACAGAGGTACGAGAGTAGGCTGACAGAAACAAAATTCGGTTACGCGACAATTTATACACTAACAGAACATCGTTGTGGAATCCATTTTATTTTTACAAATGCTTCTCTCAGGAAAGACGAACCTATAGCGCTGAGTCACCGCTCTAGTACGATCTTAACTGTTGGAGTAGTTTCTGAGCAACTATTAAGGGAATTGAAGCTTTTAACAGCTCAGTTTATATTTCAACAAATGTGAACACCCTAAAACACACAACACAATTTTTTCTAGTATTTCGATCAGCATCGGCACTACAACCGGGAACCAGTCTTGGCTTATTTAACAAGTTTCTCCACCGGTATCCGTTCCTTATCCTTAAATTGTCCATAATAATTTGTTTTTCCGGGCAAGGTTATTAGACTTCCGCCAACCTTTCTCAGGATGTCGCTGCATGCATTGGTTCATTACTTGGGGGGTGCCAAAGTAGCTATCCAGGGGTGTCACGTGGAGACCGCATGTAACTTGGGTTGGGATTGAACAGGGACAAGGATCATCTTGACCTTCGCCGGGTTGAAAACAGAGACTTTACCCGGTATGTTCGCTCCCATCCTCCTAGTATTTGGATGCTCTCTTTTAATTATTTCCCATTATTACGTTCAGCTTATATTCAACAAACGACAACACTATAAAGAACACAGAACATTATCTTCTAGCATTTGGACATTTAAACTTCTATCTTTTTCAGAAATAGGTTCATTTTTAATTTAAGATATACTATCGACAACTAGATCTCCGACTTTAAGCTGTCTTAACGAGCGGTTCCGTTTTAGACTCGTTGCCCACCCTACGCATTTTCAATTTCTCTTCTCCATTACACCTACATTATTTGCAGTGTCAAATAGTTTGTCCTTTGGAGAATTGGGACGGGCGGTATACATCAACCGTATAATTTTTCCATTGAGAAATGTGAATTATATTTTTGCCCAAGATAGACGCCAAAATAGTGAGCATCCCAAAGATGTATGTATATATTTACCCGACACCTGCAATATATACCAGCGCCTAAGCTTTTCCTCTAAAGAATTGGGTGGATGATGCACCGTAGTATTTTTTAAAGAATGTGAATTATATTTTTGCTTATAATAGAAGCAAAAATACTAGGGGTATTTGTATTAGCTTTGAATGTGAAGAATTCGGAAATTCTTCTTCCGCAGAATGTTATGGCGACAGAGCTAGACGGGAGTTTCTTATTCGTTACCAACTTCGTGGAGAGGTTTCCTATCTTACTAAGAAAATAAGAAAAGGAGAGCGTTGTGGTATGTATCATCCCTTTCCTCTGTGAACAACGATTATTAATTTTTGAAGAGGAATAATAACCCTGAAGTGTTATGTGCTTTAATGTGTGGGCTATTTATTAAATTTTGATTTCTATATTAATCATACTTACATTTACAAACATTAACTTTGTATTTTAGTTATGTGCTTGCCTTTTTTTTTAACCGAATACGCCATGGGAGTATTTGCAATGAATCTATGGGTGAATCAACATAAGAAAAACAGTGAAGGATAAGATGGAGTTAGGAAGCAGACCTAGTTCAGCGTCATTCGAAATATGCTTTAACCAATTGTTATAAATCACAACTCAGCTTCGGCTGATTGTAATGGTTGTAATGACCAGCCCGTATACTGCTGTCATGCCTATATGTAAAAGTGGTGCATTCCCTGTTATAATTATTTCATTATATCAGGAAGCATGTACAGCCATGGAATCTTTATAATCTTTTTTTATACTATTACGTGGAACTTTGAAAGGGGTTTATGATGAACCGTGACATGTCACAATCTTTTCGGTGTTTGTATTTTTCTTTCTTTATTTTAACGGCTTGATAGAGTCCTTCTGATATTTTCGACTTTGTTAAATCAATCTACGAGAAGTTAAATCTGAAGAACTTTAACAAATTGAATGAAGGTAGGTCAGCTCTTTGTTGAGTACACCTTGCTGGGGTGCTATTTTTTTTACACTAACGCGCGCATAAACGGGGTTTTTGGTGTACCCTTTAATGTCAGAGTACAGTGCGAACGGACGAAGAGGAAATAGATAGGGAAAGAATGTATCGATGTACATTGGTCTTAAATGCCTGGGCATTACAACGACTAGGAAAGAGCATCCCACATTCGTGTGGTTCGGCTAATAAATGACTCCCTACGTTTATATGAAAATGTCTGAGGAGGCGGAACACATTCAACAAGTTCAGTTGAACAACGACCGTGATAATACCTATAGAAAAGAGATAGGCATGATACGTTGCGCCTATGATCTAACTACGGAATTGATCGACTTACGGGTGGGTTCTCAATAAGCTTCACTGCTCGTTTTTGCATCTTATCGAGCATGAGTAGTTCGGTTTTGCGCCTGACCAAATAAAGAAGTTGAACTCCATTTCAGGACGAATATATGCCTTGTAAATAGTGGCCAGGTTGGATGGAGTGAAGTATTTTTTGCATCTCTTAAGGAACCCCATATATTTGGCAGCACTTTTTGCAGCTTCAAGTATGTGGTTATTATTATCATTATTATTATTATTATTTATTGGCCTGTAGGAACCCGGAAGTTCATGACCTCACCGACTCGACTCCGCCATCGTTCCCTGTTCTGTGCACTCTCTTTCCACGCTTGACCATTAGATCCGACCGCCTCAAGGTCAAATCTCACATTGTCCTCCCATCTCCGTCGCGGGCGTCCGGCCGGTCTCTTTCCCGTTGGTCTACTGTCAAGAATTCTACACACGGTCCTATCGTTGCCCATTCGCGCCACGTCTCCGGCCCATCTTAATCTTCGCGACTTGATTACTCTCACTATTGTATGTTTGCGATATAGCTCTTCCAATTCGCCAAGTATGTGGTTGCTCCAATTAAGAGTCGAATTAATTCGAGTCCCGACGATTTATAGTTCTTAGGCTTTGTCGATGGAAGTGTTTTTCATCGACAGTATATTTACTTTGGGCTAATCCCGTTGGGGTTTACCCTTTGAAACTGAAACCTCACCCCTAAGGTGTCTATCAGAGGTGTCAATTCTTCAACTAGTACATCTTCCTGGGCCGCTAAACCCGTCGAGGTTTTGTCTTTGAGGATGAAACCTCATCCCCAGGGTGTCTTTCTTGTTTCGTACTTGCCCCTGTTACCCTATATTTTTTGGACATCATTTTTTCGTTTGAGGCATTTCCAATTCCTGTGAACAGCGTGAAATCGACTGATTTGGCTAATTTTGAAGTAAAGCACTTCCGGTTTCGTTATTTTCTGTACTCTGGAGATGCGCTATCCCACTGAGAATATTTGCACTCAAATTTACATTTACAGTCTGTCCAGTGTGATGATTATTACGACCGAGATAAGAAGTAAGCCCTCTTAAAGTTGTGACCATTGACTCCGTTTTTTTTCAGATTGCTAGGAGGGTTGAATCGTGGGTATGGTCGCGTGCCAACTTTTTGAGATCCCCCACTTCATCAGCTGCTAATTTTTTTGAATTTTGAATTTTTTACTTTGAATTTTTTTACTGTATTCTTGAAATATTAATAAACATCCTATAAAAAATGAATAGTGAAAATATTGACTGCTTTTTTTTACAGCACTTCAAAAATTGCGTTAAATTCGTGCGCCTAGACCAGAATATTCCCTTAACGGAATTCCTCAGCACGACCCTCAACCATATGATGTCCATAGTATTGGGTTCCAACGCCCCCATCCTCTGGCAAGCCAGATTGGACCGCGCGAAGACGCAGACTATGCCCTTAAAACGGATTCTCGAGTGTAAATCGTATCCTGAGCAACGAAGATATGTCGAATCAGTTGACGAATCTACCTGGGTCTCAGGGCAAGGATATCAGGTTTCGTTGTTTGGAAATATTGGTGGAGGGCATTTACATCCGTATGGATGAAACCGATGCCGCTGATATTACAAAATGCCGTCACCAGTCGAGCGTGGGCAGTTCCCCGAGAGCGAGCCCGGTTATGCGATGACGAACCTCTTAAAGTTCCATTATTTATCATGATATATTTATTATGCATGATGTTCCCCCTGACATAGTCCCGGGGTTCTCTATACCACATGGAGAGCCAACCCACAATTCTAACCAACCCTGACCGCTAACAGCACGTCACTTTAACCCATCTCCCAATCTGCAATAAAAGACATTTTCCAAACTCCCAACAGAATACAATTCAATAGAATATATTCTAAATCATCTCTTACATCACCCCACATATAATTTTTCCCAAAATTGGTTCGGTCAACTTTCTACTTAAGTTATATTTTCTCATTGCAACCAAGCAATCTTAATTTCCCCGAAATTACTTCGGTTAATATTTTACCTAAATCATATCCCTCGCTTGCACCAAGCAATTCCAATTTTCCCCGAAAACCACTTCGGCTCATTTCCTCCTTAAATTATACTACTCGCTTGCGACCAAGCGGCAGCCAATTTTCTACGAAACGATCACAACAACCAAGGCCCTTGATCATAGTCGGCTATGCCGCTAAACCAATTTCCCAGTATACACAACCAGCGAATCCAACTCAGCTTATACGGCCAGGATTCGCTGGAACTGAATTCCTATGCAAGCATAGCAATTCTACTCGAAATTAGAATAAATTCTCTCCTTCATCATTCAGTCGTCATTCAACTACCGCCACGATCACGTCGAGGTCCCCTGTCACCGCCGCGGCCACTCGGGGGCACGCCGCCCCCGTGTGTAGAAGTCAGTCGCTAGCCAACCGCCACCGGGTCCGGGCATAAAAAAATCGAATTTAATCTACGAAAGTGGTCAGTGGTTGTCGCCCGAGTGCATCGGTTGCCTTTACGAAAATTAGAAAGACTACGCGCGTTAGGCTGTTTAAAGTAAACACTAAAACCGAACCATTTGTGTTAAATTAAGTTAACAAACCATTGAGAACTACATGCGTAAGCGAAATAAAAGAAAACTCATATCCTATTACCCGGCATGTTTTATCCGTTCTTCCCTTCGTCGGTAGTGAATCGTCGTAGTCCATTGTTCGTGGACGGCGCATCTGCGCTCATTGTCCCCTTTCACTCGTATTAACATTGTCAGCAGAAGGTGGAAAGACAAGGAAAAACGTTATTTGCAGAGACGCACGTTTCTACGACTCTAGAAACAGTTAATCTTATTCGGTTCCGAAGATCGCGGTGACGCAGACTATTCCGGAGGCGCGGAAAATAAAAAGTGGGAAGGAAGTGAACTAGTTCCCGTGATTGGTGCCCATACCACCCTCACCCCCACAGTCCCCACCGGAGATCCGAATGGGAGACTAGTTTACCTCCGGAATTCTTTATATCAGAAGGTGCCATCATGACTTATCTCCGTGTCAGTCCGGGCCATCAGCCACACATCCGAAACACCGTCGAAGATTTCTCTCGGCGATATCGCGGAATGTACAGCGTGACGGGGTGGTATCTCACCTTGGCACCGACTACCACCTAACCAACCTTTTCTCGAACCGGTCCTTCAGCCAAGCTCCAAAAGATGACCAGGGATTTCTCCCGACCATTTCACGGAGCCTAAAGCTTGATGGGGCGGTATTTCACCCGGCGCACAGGGAGTTGGAACCCCGGCTGCCACTCGGCCTTTAGTCGCCTCTTACGACAAGCCGGCCTAGCTGTGGGTATATTCTAACGCCCTACTCACAGAGCTAATGAAAATAAAAACAAACAAAAAAGCTAAATTTATTTTTCATAAGTTTAATCACATAATTCTTTTTTAAGTATGAAATATTTATAAGCTAAAAATAAATTTCATATAATACTTGCCCCATATTACCCGAAGATCCATCGGTGGATAGAGTCATAATAGTCGTAGTAGCAAGCGATAATGTCGCGTATAACCGACAGCAGGGAAGTTCCTTCTTTTGGTTAACATGTCGCACATATAAGTGTGGCATTGCGGCATTGCTGCCCTGGCTCACAACGACAGGGTGAACAATAAGCCCCTTCGGTGCCCCTTCTGGTCAATGGCAAAGGCTGTCAGCGATAACTTCGCATCCTCCTCTTTTCCTGCGCTGGTAACAGACAGCGGGACGTTAGTCACGAATCCAAAGGATAAAGCTAATGTGTTCGCGAATTTATTTTCGGCGAATTCAAACCTCGATCCCGGCCTTTTGGAGCCACCTGTGATCTCACCGGTACAGTCTTCAATGCGGGATGTGAGATTTCGTCCGCGCACTATTCAACGCATTCTACGTGAACTGGATTGTAGGAAGGCAACCGGACCGGACGGAATACCAGCAATAGTCCTTAAGACCTGTGCTCCAGAACTCTCGCCGGTTCTTGGCAGACTCTTCCGCTTATCTTATGCACGGCGGACCTTTCCTGCCTGCTGGAAAATCGCTCGAGTTCAGCCAATCCCAAAGACGGGAAAAAAGTGTCTCCCACAAAATTACCGTCCGATAGCATTACTGGCTATTTTATCTAAGGTGAGTGAAAAAGTCATCAGTACAGAGTTGGTTAAGTCTTTGGAGTGCAACAGACTCCTGAATTATCGTCAATACGGATTCCGTGGCAGGCGGTCCACAGGAGACCTTTTGACACTTATAACCGATATATGGACATCTGCGATTGAACGGCATGGTGAGTCAAGGGCGGTCGCATTGGATATTTCCAAGGCTTTTGACCGCGTCAGGCACGGGGCATTGCTGAGCAAATTTCGTTCATATGGACTTTCCCAACAGCTTTGTGACTGGACGAAGAACTTCCTCGAGAATCGATCGATCCGGGTTGTTGTGGACGGCGAGTGTTCGGATCTGTATCCTGTTAATTCGGGGGTGCCCCAAGGTTCTATTTTGGCTCCAACCTTGTTCTTGCTTCACATCAATGATTTGTTGGAGACAACGGATAACAAAGTGTTCAGTTTTGCGGATGATAGTACGCTTGTTTCCTCCTTCTCGAGTGATCGGCCGATTGGTAAATCGGCGTCACACCAGCTGAGATGTAGACAGATTGACTCTCTGAATCGGCATCTGGATAAAGTCCTGCAGTGAGGAAGGGCCAATCTTGTCGACTTCAATGCAACGAAGACCCAGTATACAACATTCACAAAGAAAACTGGATCATCGGTTCCACAGCTGGAGAGCCGGGCCCTCGAGGCTGGGGAAAGTTTGCAATTGCTCGGCGTCACGGTCTGTGGGAATGTAGCATGGCATAAACACGTGTCGAGTATCGCCAGGTCCGCCTCAGGAAAACTGAGTTATCTTTTTAGAGCCAAGAAATATTTTACTCCGGCCCAACTTTTTCTCCTATATAAATCTCAAATTAGACCCGCCCTCGAATATTGCTCTCATGTTTGGAGCTCGGCTCCTAAACATACCCTCGACCTACTTGAGAGCGTACAAAGACGAGCGATCCGCCTGATCGGGGACTCGGCGCTGACGTCGGGACTACAGTCGCTATCACATCGAAGGCGCGTGGCCGACCTCTGTCTGTTCTACAGATATTATCACGGGTGCTGTTCTTCGGAGATTCTTGGCATTGTTCCACGCAATTCGGCTTATATGCGCTCCACAAGACAATCCGACGGATCGCACCCGTTTGTGGTTCATCTCCCGACAGCGCGAACATCCCTGTATCAGAACTCGTTCCGTTACAGAGCGGGGAAGCTGTGGAACTCCCTTCCGACGCGAGTGTTCCCGGAGCGTTACAACCTGCAACTGTTCAAAAAGAACTGCAACAGTTATTTGATGGCATCTCGGGGTGCCCACTCGACGCTATAGGTTCGCCTCTCCCGAGAAAAGTCTAATAAAAAAAAAAAAAAAAAAAAAAGAGCCAAGAAATATTTTACTCCGGCCCAACTTCTTCTCTTATATAAATCTCAAATTAGATGCGCGCTCGAATATTGCTCTCATGTTTGGAGCTCGGCTCCTAAACATACTCTCGACCTACTTGAGAGCATACAGAGACGAGCGATCCGTCTGATCGGGGACTCGGCGTTGAGGTCGGGACTACAGTCGCTATCACATCGAAGGCGCGTAGCCGACCTCTGACTGTTTTACAGATATTATCACGCCTGTTGTTCTTCGGAGATTCTTGATATTGTTCCACGCAATTCGGTTTATATGCGCTCCACAAGACAATCCGACGGATCGCACCCGTTTGTGGTTCATCTCCCGACGGCGCGAATATCCCTGCATCAGAACTCGTTCCGTTGCAGAGCGGGGAGGCTGTGGAACTCCCTTCCCGCGCGAGTGTTCCCGGAGCGTTACAATCCGCAACTGTTCAAAAATAACTGCAACAGTTATTTGATGGCACTTGGGGCGCCCACTCAGCGCTATAGGTTCGCCTCTCCCGAGGGAAGTCTAATAAAAAAAAAAAATATATATATATATATATATATATATATATATATATAAGTGTGGCATTGCCCTTTGTTTAAATAAGATGTGTGTGGTTGGCTGAAAAATGAACGTATTTTCACGAAAGTCCTATTTCTAGAAGCGAAACTCTCACGTCATTGCAATGGTATGGCACATAAAATAAGTAACACATCAGAATGAGGTATAAGGCGATCTTCAACGGTTGTACGAAAACGACCCCTACTTGCGTTATTCCGTTAAGTAGCTATCCAACAAAATTAAATTCTTTTTTGGTTTTGTTTTCTATGTGCCCACAAAAGGGGTTTGTCGATGTACAAACTGGTTTAGAGTTACCAGGCTTTGGAAAAAGCGATGATATTGCAGGAGAAAACCTTCTAAAATTGTAAGAAAAAAAATAAATTTCTAGGAAAAATTTTTCTAGAATTCCAGGTTTCTGAAATTGCTAATTTTTGACAGAAAATGTTATAGGTGTTTGCACAAACTATAATATGATGGCACAACCGTATGACATAATGTCCTTTTGAATTGAACCATAGATGTTGTACCCTTCGCGTTACTACTAGTCGCATACCGTTCGTTAATTAGTACTGCGTTAGTATTAAGTTTCCTCACGCCTTTCTTCAGTGTACTGTTTCAATACCATTTAACATGCCTACTATTACATGACATGGGTAATACAGGCAGAGTTCTTTGTTAAGTCCGACGTTTGTATAATAGTCAGCGGCCAAAAAAAGTTAGCTTCGTTTTCCTACTCACATAGCACGTATTTGAGTTATATTAGATTGACTGCATTGCAAACCTTCTATACCACTTTTTAAGCACATCATAAGGTTGTTATATAAAACGACGAAAAAAAAAGAAAAACAATAATTCACATTAGGTTAGCCGACACTTGGCATGGAGATACTTTAACTGACTTCACACGTTGAGACCAATAAGCTCAACGCCTAACAGTGCTTTTGACAAATGCCAGGTTTTCCTAATATTTTTTAAGCGAAAGGGAAATTTCCAAGTCTCAAATTCATTTCAAAAACATGGGCGCTCTGTGGGGCGTAAGGTCAATGCAGTTTTTCATTTTCGAACTGTCAATTCACATCATTAATATACCCTGACTAAAAATTCACACCATTGTGAGTTGTGTCTGAAGTTCCCCAGGCACTCTAATTTAATTACCTGCTAACTGTCTTTTGAATTGATCTTAGTGCTTCATAAATGCATAATTTTGATTCGATTTATTGAATATTGAAAGCTAATTGGTTATCTGCATTGATTTCGGTGCGGATGTAATATCTTTCTAATTGCGTAAGGTTGCTGATGTAACTCGCATGTGGAACTGTAATGCGAGTAGTTGGTGCAACTTCTTGCCCCTGATATTGAGTATATTCTCGTTAATCTCATTCATACAAAAGTTGGAGAGTGTTTGAAATAGTCTTCGTTACAGGTAATGCATCATATCGCCAGCCCAAGACACGACAACCTTTTTGAGTGCGTGTAGGGACCGACCCTAAGTTGATCAAATTACAATAACCGGTAAGCAATTTGCCTCGTCATCCTTATGATTGTGCGACATCCCACCTTATTAATTGGTATGAGATCCCACATCCGATATCATAAAAAACGTGAGCAATGATCGCGTATCAACTGCGGGATAATAAATCACAGCGACGCTATTAACAGGTACGTTTAATCAATATTTACGTAATTTCGCATTTCAGGGGCCACACCATCAGCAGAGTAATTCAACGTAATCGTAACATTAAAATCTTTACCAGATGTCGGCTACCTCAACAAGAAATTGCTCAGATGAAAGTGAATGTCCGAAGCGATTATTTAACCCAAGAAGACGCACAGCTGCGGAAGGGTTCACCGTAAAATAAAGGTACAATAAAACGAATACATCCAACAAAATACTGATATAAAAACGAGATCAGGCTGCCTTTTCAGCAACTGTACACATCCAACATGGGACTAACATGGATAGAAAGTAAACCCTGTATTCGAGATAGTTGCGGCTTATGATAAAATGGGCGGCAACCTGATTTGGTTGCTGGCATCGCACTGAGGATGAAGGGAAGATAAATCTTTCCCTGAAACTGAAATGAACGGAGGTAAACTTGGATAGTGCTAACAACCTCTGGCCTTGGACGAGAATAATGGTCAGATAATTACGACAGAGAAAGGAACAATTATAAAGAGTATCTATACCGGGCGTAATCTGACTCGGGTTACGATGAAATTCCTCTATTGAGCTTAACGATCACAGAATTACTTGAAAATGTCTACCGCTATCACAAAGTAACAGGTTACATTTGGTGATTTAAGAGAATGACTTTAACTTTAGCAATCAATTAGGTAAATCTGATAGTGGACTCTTATAATTTGGTGAGCTTTTGCGTGGATTACTGAATGGGAAATCGGTGTGGTTACGTTGGCTTGCGAAACGCTTGTAACACTTTCGCAATTCCTATCACATAACTGTTAGTGTACTCATTCCAATTCGCTGCTTTTAGATTAGTAGTCATACAAGTTGTCAAGAAATATAACTAGTTACCAATTTATCTCATGACGTAGATTAAGAAAAAAAAAACGGATTTTAGATTGGTAACAAATTCAGTTGAAAACAATAGAAATAATCCACAATCTTCAACTAAATATTAAATATACTTTAACTGTGTTATAACGTGATTTATTGACTTATGCGATTTATTGACTTATCGCATAACGATTTATGATGTGATTTATTGACTTATAATGCATAAATTAAAAAAATGTTTCTACTTTAATTCCATTTATGAAAGCCTCTCGATAGACGATTTATATTAGTACAATCTTAACTTACTACTATTTTTGAAATATCATCATCATCATCGGCACTATAACCGGAATCCAGTCTTGGCCTTATTTAACAAGTCCGAGGCTTGTTAAATTTTCCATAATAATTTGTTTTTCCGGGCAAGGTTATTAGCGTTGCGTCAAATTTTTCACGTAAACTTAATTTAATTTAATTTAATTAATTATAATTAATAACAAAATTTAATAATTTTTTTTTTTTATCTTGGTCTGCTCAATTCGTGGTTGATATATAGTTAAATAGCTTCTACGTTGTTATAATAAGGTAAGTAAGCATCTTTTGTGTTTAACAGCACGCTCTTGGATATCTTTATTAATCCACAATTGGATTGCTTTGTACAGCCCGCCAATTGCATACTTTACATGTATATACAGATTGTTTTAATGATAGATTGATAAATCAATGATTTGAAGCACAGCTTGAGTCGGCATGCCTAATTAGTCAATTGTATACATTTTCACTCTATTTGTTCGACTTTTTGCTTCGCATGGTGTCTTCAATCTAGTAATAAACAATTATAGTTCGAATTGAGACAAATAAAAGAAATTCTTGTTTCCCTGCTCCACGTCAGCCTTTATTACTTTGAAACTTGCGTAAGAATACCAATTAGAATTTCATTAACATACCACTCAATTACATTAACCTACTTTGTTCATATTTGAGAATGAATATAAATTTTACACCATAACTAAAATATGAGAACAGTATAATACAACATAACATGAATTTTAAAAGGTTGACCTGAATCATGGAGATGCTTTATGAATATGAAACACCCTGCACACCGATGTTGTATGTTATGTATAATGCTGATGTTTGATGTTTGTCATCGTAATAGCGCACATCAACGTCCTGCACACAGGAATTGTATCTTTAGAATTGTACCATTTAGAATTGTACCATGTAGCAGGAAGAGATTCCAGTTAAGTAATAAAAACTGAATCATGCTCGCTCCTCTATTTAATTCCCGCACACAGCTTCGATTACTTGCATACTTGTGTAATTTCTTACCGTTTAATTTAATCATCATCATCATCTCTTTTTAAATTCTTACTTCCGCATCAACTGCAATATTTTCAATAATTATAAGCCCTAACCGCCTCCCTTATATATTATTTCATTGCTCCAATTTCCTTAGTAATGTGTCATCCACAAGTCACACTGGATACCTTTTACCACCGAAATAAAACTGTAAGGATGTCCACGAAAAATTATATAGTGAATTAGAATATTATTCCACAAGTAATGTGGAATGTTCGAACGTTATATAAACCAAGCGCGATACAGACGGTCGTAGAAAACGCGAAACAATATAAAATGGACATCGTCGCGCTTCACGAGGTCCGACTCCGACATCAAGTATTCGAAACCAACGGGCTTACACTGGCATGTGGCGGTACCGATACACATAACCTCGGGACTGGCTTCATCATAAGCAAGACGATTACGCCCCATGTAAAAGATGTGAAATTTATTAATGACCGACTGACGGTGCTAAAACTACACGGACCATGGTACAATTATGTATTTATAAACGTACACGCCCCAACAGAATCTACGGACGAAGAAACGAAGTACACATTCTACGAGACCATAGAGGAAGTATTCAATGGGATCTCATCATTCGATGTTAACATCCTGCTCGGGGACCTCAATGCGAAAATTGGAACGGAAGACATCCTCCAACCAACTATAGGTAAAGAGAGCCTACACGACGTTTCAAATGATAATGGAATTAGAACTATCACGTTCGCAGCATCCAAAGATGTGGTACTGAAAAGTACGATGTTCAAGCACAAGCAAATCCATAAAGCCACATGGATATCACCCGACGGCGTAACGCATAACCAAATAGACCACTTCGCCATAGACAAAAGACTCCACTCGGATATCATACTCGATCCTTGACGTAAGATCATATAGAGGAGCAGATTGCGACTCCGACCACCTTCTAGTGATGGGCCAAATTAGAAGTAGGCTCGCAGCAAACCCACATGGGCAGTCACGGGAAACAAGCAAAAAGTTCGACATTGATAAACTAAAAGACCTACGCAAACGGGGCTGAATATCCAGACGAACTAACGAATAGATTTACCATCCTAGAGATTGGGAGTAGTGAGCAAGAGGAAACCAATACTGTGGAAACTAAATGGACATCTATCAGAGACACAATCAAACAAACAAAAGGTATAAGGATTTAAGAAAACGATTAAGCCCAAACCTTGGTTTGACGATGAGTGTAGGGCGAAGATCGAACAACGTAAGCACCTCAGATTGATCCACTTAGAAAGATATGATGAAGTCAACGCAGAAAGATACGCGACAATTCGGAAAGAGACAATGAGACTTTTCAAACGTAAAAAAACGCGAACGGGAGAAGACTCGGAACAAAAAAATCCTGGAAAATGCCAGAGCAAAAAATATCAGAGGTATGTATGCCGGCATAAATTTAATAAGTAATAACCACCCAGGAAGAGACAAAATAATCCGAGATACAAACGGCTCTCTGGTCACAGAAACAAACAATATCGTGACAAGATGGAAGCAGTACTTTGAAAACCTGCTCAATGTGCGGACCAGACGTACATACAGCCGAGCCTCAGATCCCAGAGCCCTCTTTCGACGAAGTTGTAGACGCAATAAATTGATTGAAGAACAGCAAGGCTCCCGGAGTCGAGTGCACCCCGGCAGAGCTTGTGAAGCATGGAGGAGAGGCAACCGCTCGAAAGATCCACCAACTGATTAAAACAATATGGGATAAGGAAGTCATTCCGGAAGAATGGAAAACCTCAATAGGTGTCTCCATTTTCAAAAAAGGTGACAGAACTGACTGCAAAAATTTCAGAGGAATATCATTGCTCCCAACCACATATAAAATAGTAACAAATGTCATACTGGCGAGAATCACACTGTACGCAGAAGACATATTGGGAGACTAGCAATGCGGATTCCGTAGGAACCGGTCAACGAGCGACCAAATGTTCACAATAAGGCAACTACTGGAAAAGAAGTGGGAACACGGAGAGACGGTTTACCAAATGTTCGTTGACTTCAAAAAAGCCTAGGACTTAGTCGCAAGGCAAAGGACGCTACCATATTGTAGTTGAGCTGGGAGTCCCGAAAAAATATGCCGCCCTCATTCAAATCTGCATGAACGAAAACAAAAGGCGAATTAGAATAGAAAACCACCTCTCAGAACCATTTGAAATCCGGGACGGACTAAAACAGGGCGATGGTCTCCCACCATGTCTCTTCAACCTTGTTCTCGAGTATATCATCAGAAAGGTACAAGACGACAACATGGCCGGATCATCCCTGAACGGGGTCACACAAGTGCTCACATATGCGGATGACATCGCCGTTTTCGGGGATAGTCTAGAAACTGTAAGTAAAAACAGTGAAATCATCATGCAAGCGGCAGAAGAGGTGGGCCTAGAAACAAATGAAGACAAAACAAAATACATGATTATGGCGAGAGCATATGGAACTCAGGAAACACATATAAACGTCAGGGGCAAGATATTTGAAAATGTAATTTAAATACCTGGGAACAATACTGACGGCCAGTAACGAAATGTCGAAGGAAATTAACAAAAGACTACACTCCGGCAACGCTAGTTGGCATGCAGTCAGTAAACTGCTGAAATCCAAACTGCTGTCACGTAATATCAAGATACGTGTCTATAGAACCATAATCATGCCGATTGTTCTATACGGATGCGAAACATGGGCTCTCACAAAACGGGAAGAAAACAAATTCCACGTATTCGAGAATAAAGTCCTAAGGGGTATCTTTGGCGGCAAATATGGCGAGGAGGCAGGACTATGGAGGAAACTCCACAGCCACAAATTGGAAGAGCTAATAATGAGAGTAATTAAGTTGCGAAGATTAACGACAAGGAGACGCGCTCTTTTAGAGTAAGGCTGCTACAATTGCCTTACCAACAACTTAGTATTTCCTTATACCGGTTGAATCGCATATTGCCTGAGCTTGGTAAACCCATCTACTACTAAGAAAACATTTTTCTTATGTGAATCAGAACCAAAATGATCTACATGGATTGTACTAAATGGTTCAGTACCCCTGTGTATACAGTGTAAAAGTCCTTCATGCTTCAACGATTTCGGCGAAATACATTTCAAACAGTTCGCATGTGATCTTTGTATTTACTTTTCATTCTTGGAAGCCAATCATTTTTCATTAATGCATTTAAAACTTTCTCACCCCCCATGTGTTCCAATTCGTCATGGTATTTTTGCATTACGTTCCTTTCCATACTTGCCGGTGCATAAAAATGAATATTTGCTCCAACTTTCCAGTATAGCAAACCATTACGCATTTCGTAAGCACTAGTCTTTCCTTTCTCCAACCCTTAAGTGCCTAATCTTAGAGATACACCCATCTTTATATTGGCAGATTGACAGATTTTGTTCAAACGTATTCTCTTCTAACACAGGAATATTTGATATTCTACTAAACGCATCTACATGTTGCATTTTAGAACCATTACGGTGCTCTAGTTTATGTCCATAATTCTGTAGTCCAAGAGCCCATCGTATTTGCCTAACTAATCTGCGCAAAAACTCATCTGGGTTGCGACGCATGCGCTCCAAAAGTTCTCATCTGAGAGCAAATGCGGCACACAACTCGCAGATAGTTTTTTCATATTATGCAAAACTGAAACATGAAACAAATTGAAAATTGAAACATGAAATAAATTGAAAATTGGCAGATACATAGTGAGGAATGATGCTTACTAAAAACGGACCATTAGCGATGTTACGAGAGCCATCATAGGGATTTCTAAGGACTTATTGACTTACCCTCGTAACTTTCCATTCAAAATCTATCTAATTAATAACTACATTGGAATCTTCATCATTTGCTTCAATGTTCATTAAAGTTTTACACCATTCATTATATGTGGACATATTTATTTCTATCATTTGTTTCGTTTCATTCTTTGTCTCCTCAAGTTAGCCTTTTAGAAAATCTTTTGCTAGTATTACTGTATATTGCACTGTATGGTTATTTACATTTAAAACATCTAATTCAAACTCTTCGTTATCAAACAAAATTATACATTTTATTTTTCCAAAAGCCTTAAGATGGGCCGGACATGTGGCGCGAATGGGCAACGTTACGACCGTGCATAGAATTCTTGACGATAAACCGGCGGGAAAGAGTCCAACAGGACGGCCGCGACGGAGATGGGAGGACGATGTTAGGTTGGACCTCGAGGAGATCGGATCGGATGGTCGAACGTGGAAGGAGAGTGCACAGGACAGGGAACGATGGCGGAGTCGAGTCGGTGAGGTCATGAACTTTCGGGTTCTTACAGGCCAATAAATAGAATAGAATATATATATATGTATAGATTTTTCTTATACATTTAATGTTTTCCTTTTTTTTCTAATATATTTCTTTTGATACTATAATATTTGTATACAGTGTTTCTTTTACATATTTTTCTTATAATTTTTTTTTTTTCCTGTACATAAGTTTCTTATAGAGGTTTTTCTTATACAATTTTATATTTTTTTATATATATACTTTGTTCACACACAAATTATTCTTAAATATGTATATATATATATATATATAATATATATATATAATATATATATATATATATATATATATATATATATATATATATATATATATAAAGATGTATGTATATGGGCTCCTCGATAGTATTGTGGTTGGTATACCCGCCTGGGAGACCGGGGTTCGATTCCCCGTCGGGGAGCCTCTGGCGCATGACTAATGACCTTGCCCTGAAAAAACAAATCATTATGGAAAATTTAACAAGCCTCAGGACTCGCTAAATAAGGCCAAGACCGGTTCCCGGTTGTAGTGCCGATGATGATGATGGATGTATATATTAGATATCATTTCTTTCGCGTGTTTTGCTTTTCTTATATTCATGCTCTTCTTAAACATGTTATTCTTTTACATTTTTTTTACACCGCTTTTAAACATAAAATTCTTAAAACATATTTGTTGCGGATCCTTTATTATACTTAGTCAAGAATTCTAGTACGTTCGTATCTATGACCTGTCCTTTGCCAGGTGTCATCCGCCAGTCGATGTCGCTTCGGCGACAGTAAAAGGACGCTACTTAAGCGTCAACAATTTAAAATTTTCCAGCGGTTTATTTATTCCATTTGGATTCACCCATTCGCTTGGCGCCGTCATCTCTACTTTGCCTGTTCACCCGCTCGCTTGGCGTCACCATCTCTACTTTGGATACTCACCCGCTTGCTTGGCGTCATCATCTGTAATTTGGCTACTCACCCGCATAAATAAATAGCATACCAAACAACGAAGGCAACAACCTTCCCGGTCGGATCATGGTATTTTGGTCGGCTTTCGTGGTTTACAGCCACTCTGTATACTGCCTATTGAACTCAGGCGTATGGTACCAGACCGACCGTTGAATCAACAACGCGCTGTTGTTTTTGGTTGATGGGCGGCAAACGCAGCACCCATCGCGCCGATAATCTAATCTAATTTTTCATCTCGAAAAAATCGTGCAAAATGTATCCCGTCCATTTCTTTGAGCTATTCACTGCCTCATCTAACTCAAGCGTCGTCACTTTACGATCACTCAAATCGATTCAGTTCACTTGCTTTACGATTTCCCCATTCATAGATTCTTTTGGTCTTCCAGGACGAGGTGCGTATTCGGTACTGGTACGACCCGTTTTAAATTCACTAAATCAACGATAAACTGTTGGTCTCGAAGGAACAGACTTGGGATAACATTGCAACCATTGCAACGATTGTTCAGAAAATGTTCCCATTAAAAAGCAATATATGATCTAGATCCGATATTCCTGTTTTTCCATTTTTTTACAAAGGCGAAAGTAGCGACACTCAAACGACTATAGTTTGTAAACGAATAGACGAAATATCACGAAACTTCATGCATAAACTAGTGACACACGAGCGTCTTGAAATGGGTCATGTTCATTTTCTAGTGGCGCCACCTATTTAAAAACCACGGGTGTTTCCAATTCATAATTAAATAAAAGGGGCCATAAATGGCATGTGAAATTAGAGACAACCACGTAGAGACTGTTTTGGCATGGGTAACTAGAGACAACCACCCAAGGACTGTTTTAACTGAAGATTGGTGGCGCCTAGTCCCACACCAGACTGTAGTGTCATCTATGTAAGTAGTAGCCGAGTTTTACATATTCTTGATTTTTAAAAGGGCACTGCACATTTCCTTTTTTCCAAAACTGCCTCCTTCCTTTTATGCGAAGACGGTACATGCTTTAAAAGCGATCTTAGCAGATGCTTGACCAAAACTTGCAGTTGGAAGTAATTTCGCTAAGTATTTCCAAGTACCTCTGAGTACCTTCAAGTATCTCCGAATATCCGAGGGAAATAAAGTTTCGTTAATTCCCAAATGAGTCACAGCATTCGTTCCACCGTCGAATTAATTTATTTAATGCCACTTATTTGATAATTATGCACTGTCACGTTTTGTTTACAAAATAAAATATCGGTGAGATCTTTTTGTTTTGAGTATAAACATGAATTCATTGACGGTTATTAGGACTATACATTTTCTAAACCTAACGATCATCTCCACCAGTTGTTGTTGTCTATCCATCACGTTATTTTGAACTATCCGAGAAGGCGGAGCATCACTCTACAATTAACGTTACACCTCACAGGTCAAGTTTAATAAAATTGAATGACGGCACACGTCTGCCGTCAGCCACTCACGGCCGAGTAGAGACCATGATTAAAGTATGTATTTATTTCAGGAGATCGACATTGCCCCTGGGGGTCACGTACCATCGTATTTATTACATCCACACCGCATTCAATCGTCCTAGTGTTTACGATCAACCGAATGAATTTCAAGCGAAACCTCTGATCTCGAATTTTAACTTATAAGTGAGTATATAATCTTATAGACGTGTTGTTTGAACGAGGTGTTTGTTGAACCCAATTACAGGAATTACATTTCACAAGTCGAACATACAGGAGTTAAGGAACCTAACGAATCCAGTGGTGCGTTCATACCCTTGTAAATATGAAACTAACACTGAAAATTCAATAAACAGATCTAGTAATTTGATATCCTACGCATATCCGTATTATGGTCACAACCAATTCCTGTTGTCGGTTACAGGTAGTCGAACGAGTATAAACAACCCAGACCCTCACAAATATTCGCGAATTGCGTGAATACTTGGGTGTTAAATGCCCCAGGACGCCGGAAGCAAATCAATCGCTGTCGCAGTGGATAGTTTTGGGACTTGTTTACTGTTAACTAAAACTGCTAATTTGTTTTTACAATCCGGGTGAAAGGATTTGCGTTCTCTTCCAACCGATCATATAACCTGTAGATATAACAGACGCCAGCGAATACCATGAACTTGCGATCGTGCCAACGAAATAATTGGTTACTACTACTCCGTGAAAATTAACAATATTCACTAATTGATACAACATAAATTTGAGCTTAAAATTAAATTTGAGCTTAAAATTGAACGTTGGTGTGGATTTAAATTTGAATTTTAACTTTCAGGCGGTGCATTCAGAAGTATTTTTGATGTGGTAAAATCGTCCTCATAAGTATGTCAGGCAATGGATCACGGAGAATAATAAATGACGAACTGTCGTCAATTAGACGATTATCGAGCTCACATCACTACAAAATGAAAGTGAAATCTAGTTTTCTTGTATGAGCAGTCAAATTAGCCGTGACAATGTTATAAATTAGATGGAGCTGATTACGGTGCCCATGATACGAGCTGATGAGTCGACGAATATTTTGTCTAATGTGATCTAATATGCACTCATAGTGGAAGTGTGAATTATGTTTCGGTAATCCAATAGTACTCAAGTGAATAAATAGTAGTTAATATTCATATACATGGGTTTTATGTCAATAAGCTATTATGTACGAAAAAATCGGTGTTTAATATGATGGCTTCCATAAGTTTATGACTTATATATGCAGATGATGTCAAATTGAAATGAAAAGTTCTCACTCAGAAATGAATTCTTTCTACTATATAGTTGGGTCGATCGTATCGATTGTTCCGATTTTTAACGATATACTCAAATCAAGAAAGACAAATGTTAAAAAACATACAAGAACTCGATATAAAAAGAAGTATATAAATCGAATACATAACACATCACAATATTCTGTCTTTTGGTAACTTTCAAACCCGCAACAATCATTCTAGCAGCAAAGATGCTTCAAGTCTATAAAAAAATAGTCGAATGGGATGAAGTGGCTACCAGAATAGATACCATAAAGTGGGAAGGAAGATAAGCTTCTGTAGCAATAAAGCAAGCCAAATAGAGCACAAGCCTTTTATTATTATTATTATTATACTTCTCTCAGGAGAAGCGAAACTATTGCGCCGAGTCGGTGCCCCGAAGTTCCACCAAATAACTGTTGCAGTTCTTTTTGAGCAGTTGCAGGTTGTAACGTTCGAATTCCACAGCTTTCCCATGCAGAATGCAGAGATGTTCGCCCCGTCGGGTGATGAACCGCAAATTGGTGCGATCTATCAGCAGCACGAATAAACCCAATTATGCTGAACAATACCACGAGTCTCCGAAGAACCATACCCGCGATAATATCTGTTACATAGAGAAAGGTCAGCTACGCGGCCTCGATGTGATAGCGACTGTAGTCCCGACGTCAATGTCCGATCAGGGGGCGCGCCTGTCTCTATATGCCCTAAGTAGCTCGAATGTACATGGGTGTCCTGAAAAGTTTCCGACCTCAACGTGAAGATATCCGCACTCATCAATAAAAGCTGGTGAACGTAATTGTACATCTTTTGACGGTTCCTCACCAAAATTTCAGTCATCTTGGACGCGTCGTTTTTATTTGACAGTCGTTTGCGTGAGTCGATGTTGACAAGAATGGACAAAATTGGGCTGTCATTAAATTTTTATTTTTGAAAGGCAATACGCCTACGCGTATGGGGGCTCTGCACCATCATTTACCACCGTGAAATTTTGGGCAGGTGAATTTAAATGTGGCCGTGAGAGCTTGGGAGACGATGAACGGGACGTCCAAAAACTGCAACAACTGACGATAACATCGCCAAAGTTCACCAAATGGTGCTAGACGACCGCCGTATTAAAGTGAGAGAAATAGCGGAGGCTATGAAAATGTCCAAAAAACGTCTTTGTCCCATATTAAATCAAGATATAGGCATGAGAAAGCTGTTCACGCGTTGGGTGCCACGTTTGCTCATGTTAGACCTAAAAACGTGTTCGAATAAACATTTCTACCGCTCGGTTAGCGCAGTTTAAGCGCAATAAATCTGAGTTTTGGCGCCGATTAATTACTGTCGATGAAACTTGGATACACCATTATACGCCCGAAACAAAAATACAGTCAAAACAGTGGACTCCAAAGGGGGAATCGGCTAAAAAAAAAAGCAAAAACTGTGTTTTCGTCTGGGAAAGTGGTGGCGACTGTGATTATCTTCAAGAAGGAAACCCCATTACAGGATCATACACATCATTACTAGACCAATTGAATGCAGAAATTGCGGAAAAACAGCCACATTTGCAGAAAAAGAAAATCCTGTTTCACCAAGCCAACGAGCCGTCTCACACCTCAGCGGTTGCCATGGCGAGAATCCAGGAATTATGGTTTGAATTGCTTGATCAATCCGCCTTACTCACCAGATCTAGGCCCAAGCGACTTTGTAGCGTTTCTAACAGATACACACACAATACACAAGCAAATAGTCAAGAACACCGAACGAAAATCGAATAAGAAAATGCTTCAGGCCGTATACCATAGCGATAACATAACAAATCCACATCAGTCGAATGCACTTGAGTTTAGAAACCGAATTCGTTCACACGGCAGTGGCCTGATGGGTTGCGCTTTGGTTCAATTTTCGGTGAATCTAACTGTCATAGCGTCAGTTCAAATCACACGTTCTTCACTATCATCCCTGTTTTGAACCCGACAGTGCTCCATAATACGAAAAGCGAGCAGAGAATCTAAGACTTGGTATTTTTTCTGGTTCAATTCGGATTTTGGAGGAAAAACCACTCTAGATTATGTGTTCTCACAGTTGCGGGTAAAGATGTTTGGACCGAACTTTGCATTCTATTGTACCTGTAGTAATCCGGACGCCGAATAAGATACGTGAATTCTAAATACATACACAACAAATTGTAGAAAGGTCTAGAAGCCCACTGTCAAACGTTAAGGGAAACCCAGAGTTAGCACTACTAGAAGAGTTATAAGAAATACAGGGTTGTGTTTTGATAGGTACGGGTTTTGGCAAGTTACTATCAGAATTGCCCATGCAGCACAATGGAAACGCAATTCGCAAGACCAACAATTATGTAGAATGAAGTATTCCCCTCCGAGAAACGTCCCTTTTGAAATATGATAATCAGCCGTAGCCTTGTCTGTATAAGGTCTGTTTTCTTCTTTTGCTTTGCCAGAAAATAGTGTGTGGAACTTTTCGAAATTTTCGATTGTGTACTTTCACTGAATTCCTAAAAGTCAAACTTGACAGGGTTTGTGGTACGTGTCTCATTATTCAATAGCCACATCTCCTAGGCGCAGTTTTGTCACATACAACCTTGCGAATTGTGTAGGGCAGGAGGTCGAGCTGCAGTGGTCTTTAAAAGCTTACATATTCTTTGTAACAACCATTAAAAATAAATTTGTGCATCCGATAGTAAGTGAGTGAGAGGTATGGCGTTTCTAACAGATACACATACAATACACAAGCAAATATTATATGAGAGCAGGTCAATAAGTCTTTAGAAAAAGAGGATCAATTTATTTTATCCTCTCATGTAGCTGACCTAATAATGACGCATAATACTGTCCAGTTATCGTCTGTCCCTTTTCCAAATAGCCAATGAAGATAATACCAGGTGCATCCCAAAACACAGTACCCATAACCTTTCCACCTGATTTCACCGTCTTTGCCTTCTTTAGAGGCGGTCCGGTCTTGAACAATCAACTATTTTGACTGTTCTTTCATCTTGGAAGTGTAGTGGTGTAATCATGTTTCATCTACAGTTGCTAATCTGCGCAGAAACTCATCTGGGTTGCACACATACGCTCCAAAAGTTCTCTGATGAAGGTTAATGCGGCACCCATTTCGCAGATATTTTTTTCATTTAATTTATCATGCAAAATTGAAACATGAATCAAATTGAAAATTGACAGGTACCTAGTAAGGAATGATGCTTACTAAAAACAGACCATTAGCGATGCTACGAGCGCCATCGTAAGCGTTTCTAAGGACTTATTGACCTACCCTCGTATACAGAGATAAAACGTGTTCATGAGGAGTCTTTGTATCCAGAAAAAGTTGTGTTACACTCTGCCGAAAGCTTTCGAAATATCCAGTGCCACAACCTTGCTTTCACCGAAGTAGTGTATGGAATGGTTTTTGCTGCGAAAGCCATATACAGCGGACATTGAGGACGCCATTTGATTCCAGATATTTCGAAAGTTGGCGGTTAATCGTTGGTTCCATTACTTTCAAGAGAATAGAATTTAGTGCTATGGGTCGATAAGAAGAAAGCGACGATTTGTCGCCCTTTTTGGGAATTGGCTGAATGTTCGCTGTCTTCCATCTATTTGGGAAACGGCCAGTGGAATAAGACAAATGGAAAATTGTCCGCAGTGGTTTAGCGAATGAAGAGGAATATCTCTTCAAAAGAATTGGGGGAATGCCATCAGGGGCAGCCAATTTGTTAGCGAGCAACAGTGCACGTTCGGTAGCGTATCTTGCTCATGGTATGCTGCTTATACTCAAGCTGAGCCGGAACTAATATGGTATCAGACAGCGTTGAGTTCGCTGCTGTGGGGGCACGAAGTCGCGACGCCGCACGGGTAAGAGTTCTACTTCGTCCCCACAACTTCCTCTAAATGTTCCGACCAGTACAACCCGAGGGAAAGCCAAACACCAACACAGGACACGTAAAAATATGAAACACCCTTTTCTTCTATTATTAAGGGTTCCTTTATTGTTGTTTTATTTTCTTATTGGATACTAAAATTTGAAGTGGAAGTTACATTATGAACTAAATAAAGAAAACACAATCTTCGAAGACTGCCGCAAATATAATATTCGACATGGAGGTTGCAAACACTTAGACACGACCCCGAGGTATATTACGCATCTCCGCAGCGGGCAGAGAACGTAAGATCGCGTAACCATGATGGTCAGCGGATGGAATTTGACTCCCCGAGGATAGAACTCTGACATGAGTTCCATCCTAGGTAAGGGTTAGGGAAGAGAGAGAGAAAAACTTTTCTCTTAAGGGTGTGGCCGCCACAGAAATGCACAATGTGCGTCGCGGCTAATCAAAGAGACGACGATGCGATGTGGAAATGTGCTAATTGGTTTTAGCTAGGTTACTGGGAAATGGTGTTTATGGCATCGCTAGTAAGGGTAGGCATTGAATTCCTATTTGCATTTGTTTGTGCTGTAGGATTTAATTCATGCCAAGAGACGCAGAATGCGTATTTGGTTTGGACCCTTGGGTGTAAGTCGCCAGCCAATGTGTATGTAGGGAACATTGTGGTACACACGGCGTGGCTGGGAAATAGACGGTGCAACATTTATGGTCCCTGTCATGACGGTTACATTGTATGCAAACCGAATCATTTTGTTTACAGGAATTTGTCTGGTACTGAAGGTGCCGAATTGGTTTGTAATTCCAGATAAGTAAAGCAAGAAATCTTACGGAAAATTGTATGCGAAGAGAGGCATGAAAAGGTAAGTTTTCTTTACAGGGACTTTAAGATATCTAAGGGAACTATCGTGATGACAAGTTCCTGGTTATGGTTTAGGCCTGTGTCAATAAATATTGTGGACGCAGATGTTACCGCTTGATGCCATCAAGGGCAAGGGTGTGGGGCGTGGTCCATTGGCCTGTTGTGGGTCGCTTGGACCAACAGGTTTATCGTCCGGTAGGTCGGAACTTATCGGAAATCTGCTCGCATCCGCAGTGACGAAGTAGCGTGTGCGGGAAGATGCAGATAGAGGCGCTGAAGGTGTTAACATGTCTAACAGGTCTAATCCCATTAGGAGCTCGCTGACATCGTATGACGAAGTGTCAGGAGGCGAAACCTATTGGGGCTTGCTGGCATCGTGCACGAAGTGCCAGGAGATGGGACCTATTGTGACTGAGTGACATCGTGCTACGACGTGTCAGTGGATAAAATTGAGGAGAACCGAGTCCAGAGTCGGTGGCCTTCGTCCATACGTTTGTATGGCGGATTGTTTGCCGCTGGGACTGGTAAAGGGAGGCGGGCACTCAGTTGCGCATATCTGCACCGGTGTCGACTACGGCGCTCGACATACGGTAGCTACGACCTCGACCGAACGGCAGGATGTGAGGAGGTGCCGGCCCGTCGCGGCTGGTTTAAGATGGGCGACTTAACCTAGGAGGCTCCTGGTGGGTGGTTGATTGTGTCCAACCCCAGGGCGCCCTAGAGAAATAGATGCGCGCTCCGGAAGTGTGATGCACCTGGTAAATGTGAGGCGGCGTAGAGGGGCGTGTATTGCCTTTGGTTGCCGCTAAAGGTGAGCCATGGTGGCTAAAGATTGGGGTACCTGCATGAGGTGGTCAGGTATATTGTCTCAGTCCGGTGGTATCGGTTTGATTTGCCGACCGGTAAAACTGAGGCATTTGGAGGACGTCGAGGGACCTAGGGAGGGAGGTCCTGTGGAAGAAAGGGTGTCGAGCAGAGGTAGGCAGGGTCGCATGAAGACTGTTAAGAAAGTTGAGTGGAGCATTGCTTGCCAATATTTGTAAACGCGACGGAAAAGGTTCAAAGAGGGCGTCATGTCGAGTGTGAGATGAAGGGGTCGAAAAATGTCGAGCGAGTTGAAAGCAGTTGTGTGAAATTGTGTGGAGTCAACAGTGCTGTGCATCTTGTTAAAACGGTTGTGCACTGCTAAATACCCTGAAGGGGCTTACAATATTATTTTTTATAATTTATTAGATACATTATTAATTTTTGTTTTTGGTTTTTTCTTCTTTTTATTCAACAACTGTATAAATTTAAACGTTTTTTGTTGTTGGTTGCTTGTAAGTTAATTTGAACTTTTTATTGTTATTTCATTTATTATTTCTTTAATAATGTTGTTTTAATAATTTTTCTTTGCCTTTTGTAAAATGACCTTTCGTATATCTAATTAAGTTATAGCCAAAAATATTTAAAAAGTTGTGTTTTAATTTCTTATCTTCTGATATTTGCAAAGTTACTAAGAATACAATAAAATGATGACAAAAATTATATTTAAAATATAAAGTTATAGAAATAAAAAAAAAATTAAAACTAACATGGAATACTATTAATTGCTTGCAACTGAGGCTAATGAAGTCAAAGTAGGCAGTTGCGTTCAAGTAAAAATAATCATAGTAACGTGATCAAACAGAAAAATGATTTTTATCAATTGTTTCCAATTAGCAACTGGTCGACAAGAAAAAAAGGGGAAATATTAAATCGGAAGTACTAATAACAAAGATGTTGGTAATAATTTGTAACCTAACGGAGACTTTTTCATTTCAAAATGGCATATTTCGTTTTGAGTTATTTTACTCGTGTTGTTAATAATAAAAACAAGAATACAAATTGTCTTAATTTTATTTTTATATGCTGATGTTTTGTTGTTGATGTTGTTGCTTATTTTTATTCTTTTAATTACCATACATACATATATTATAATTAATATTTTATTTATTATTCGGCATATATGACCTTTTCCATCAACTTAGACAACAGTGACAGTAATATATTATCGGTCGGTAACCTGAGGATAAACTTTGGATAAACAAATGGAGGAAGTTGTTAAACTAAAAAACAACCTGAGCCAGAACGAGCGAAACGAAAATGGTACAACCACAATAGCAAGAACAAAGACAACAGCAACCCACAAAGCCAAAGAAAACACGACAAGATAAGGAAACTCAACAGCAGGAATCACATCAACAACAACAGCAGGAAACACATCAACAGCAGGAAACATCTCAGCAGGTGCCAGTTACATGGAGAGAAAGGATCTCATAAAATTGGGTGAGTTGATATGCAAAACTTTTAAAACAAAACGCATACTTAATTTTAGGATAAGTTTAACATGCGACGATTTAGAAGGGTATAACAAAATTAAATCGGCATTGGGGAAATCGAAAAGCGAGTACGACACGTACACCCATAAATTGGAGAAAACTGTTTCCTCAAAGGAGTTGATCGTTTCTTTACTCCCGAAGAGGTGCTCGAAGAACTAAAAAAAATCGAAAATGATACCTTGAAATTTACAGGTGTGAAACCATTTTCTAGAGCAAATTCTAGAAATCGCAACCATAAGTTGCCTTTCTTCATTGTGCTGCTAAGCCCCAATAGTAAAATTGATGGACCTATTATTATTATTTTATTATTATTTACTGGCCTGTAGGAACCCAGAAGTTCATGACCTCACCGACTCGGCTCCGCCATTGTTCCCTGTCATGTGCGCTCTCCTTCCACGTTCGATCATCCGATCCGATCTCCTCGAGGTCCAATCTAACATTGTCCTCCCATCTGCGTCGCGGCCGCCCTGTCGGTCTCTTTCCCGCTGGCTTACCGTCAAGAATTCTATGCACTGTCCTCTCATTGCTCATTCGCGCCACATGTCCGGCCCATCTTAATCTTCGCGACTTGATTACTCTAATTATTGTAGGTTTTGCGGAAGAGCTCTTCCAATTCGTGGTTGTGGCCTTTCCTCCATTGTCCTGACTCCTCGTCATATTTGCCGCCAAAGATACCCCTTAGAACTTTATTCTCGAATACGCGGAATTTGTTTTCTTCCCGTTTTGTGAAAGCACATGTTTCGCATCCGTATAGAATAATCTGCATGGTTATGGTTCTATAGACACGGAGCTTTATATTCCGTGATTGCAGTTTGATGTCAGCAGTTTACTGACTGCATGCCAACTAGCGTTGGCGGAGTGTAGTCTTTTGTTAGTTTCCTTCGACATTTCATTACTGGTCGTCAGTATTGTTCCCAGATATTTAAATTCTTTGACATTTTCAAATATCATGTCCTCACGTTTATGTGTGTTCTCTGGGTTACACCAGCCTTCGCCGTAATCATGTATTTTGTTTTGTCTTCATTTATTTCTAGGCCCTTTTCTTCTGCCGCTTGCATGATGATTTCACTGTTTTTACTTACAGTTTCTAGATTTTCGCCCAGAACGGCTATGTCATCCGCATATGCGAGCATTTGTGTGACCCCGTTAAGGGATGATCTTTTGCTCGTCGATAGAATAGTGGTTAGTGTACCCGCCTGTCACGCGAGAGACCAGGGTTGGTTTCCCCATCGGGGAGCCTCTGGCGCAAGACTAATGACCTTGTCCGGAAAAACCAAATCATTATGGAACATTTAACAAGCCCCAGGACTTGCTAAATAAGGCCAAGACCGGCTCCCGGTTGTAGTGCCATTGATGATGATGATGTTAAGGGATGATCCGGCCATGTTGTCGTCTTGTACCTTTCTGATGATATACTCGAGAACAAGGTTGAAGAGACATGGTGGGAGACCATCGCCCTGTTTTAGTCCGTCCCGGATTTCAAATGGTTCTGAGAGGTGGTTTTCTATTCTAACTCGCCTTTTGTTTTCGTTCATGCAGATTTGAATGAGAGCGGCATATTTTTTCGGGATTCCCAGCTCAACCACAATATGGTAGCGTCTTTTGCCTTGCGACTAAGTCCTAGGCTTTTTGGAAGTCAACGAACAGTTGGTGAACCGTCTCTCCGTGTTCCCACTTCTTTTCCAGTAGTTGCCTTATTGTGAACATTTGGTCGCTCGTTGATCGGTTCCTACGGAATCCGCATTGGTAGTCTACCAATATTTTTTTTTCGCACGGTGTGATTCTCGCCAGTATGACATTTGTTACTATTTTGTATGTGGTTGGGAGCAATGATATTCCTCTGTAATTTTCGGAGCCAGTTCGGTCACCTTTTTTGAAAATGGGGACGACTATTGAGGTTTTCCATTCTTCCGGAATGACTTCTTTATCCCATATTGTTTTAATTAGTTGGAGGATCTTTCGAGCGGTTGCCTCTCCTCCATGCTTCACAAGCTCTGCCGGTATGCAGTCGACTCTGGGAGCCTTGTTGCTTTTCAATCGGTTTATTGCATCTACAACTTCGTCGAATGAGGGCTCTGGGATCTGAGGCTCGGCAGTATGTACGTCTGGTGCGTTTATTTGTGGTTGATGGGTGCGCACATTGAGCAGGTTATTGCTTATATGAGCACGATATTTTTTGTTTCTGTCACCAGACATCGTTTGTGTCTCGGATTATTTTGGCTCTCCCTCGGTAGCCATTTCTAATTGAATTTTGTGCCGGAATACATACCTCTGATGTTCTTTGCTCTGGTATTTTCTAGGATTTTTTCGATCCTAGTCTTCTCCCATTCGCGTTTTTGCGTTTGAAAAGTCTAGTTGTTTCTTTCCGAATTGTCGCGTATCTTACTGCGTTGACTTCATCATATGCTTCTAAGTGGATCATTCTGAGGGGTTTACGTTCTTCGATCTTTGCCCTGCATGCATCGTCAAACCAAGGTTTGGACGTAGTTGTTTTCTTAAATCCTAATACCTCTTGGGCTGTTTGTTTGATTGTGTCTCTGATGGATGCCCATTTAGTGTCCACACTATTGGCTTCCGCTTCCTCACTACTGTTATTCTCTAGGGTGCTAAATCTATTCGTTAGTTCGTCTTGATCTTCCGCCCTTTTACGTAGGTCTTTTAGTTTATCAATGTCGAACTTTTTGCTCGTCTCCCGTGACTGTCCATGTGGGTTTGCTGCGAGCCGACTTCTAATTTGGCCCATCACTAGAAGGTGATAGGAGTCGCAATCTGCTCCTCTATATGATCTTACGTCAAGGATATTCGAGTGGTGTTATTTTTCTATGAGGAAGTGGTCTATTTGGTTATGCGTTACGCCGTCGGGTGATATCCATGTGGCTTTATGGATTTGCTTGTGCTTGAACATCGTACTTTTCAGTACCAGAGCTTTTGACGCAGCGAACGTGATAATTCGAATACCACTATCATTTGAAACGTCATGTAGGCTTTCTTTACCTATTGTTGGTTGGAAGATATCTTCCTTTCCAATTTTCGCATTGAGGTCCCCGAGCAGGATTTTAACATCGAATGATGAGATCCCATCAAATACTTCCTCTAGGGTCTCGTAGAATGTGTCCTTCGTTTCTTCGTCGGTAGATTCTGTTGGGGCGTGTACGTTTATAAATACATAATTGTACCATGGGCCCTGTATTTTTAGCACCGACATTCGGTCATTAATAAATTGCACATCTTTTACATGGGACGTAATCTTCTTGCTTATGATGAAGCCAGTTCCGAGGTTATGTGTATCGGTACCTCCACACACCAGTGTAAACCCGTTGGTTTCGGTTACTTAATGTGGGAGTCGAACTTCCTGAAGCGCGACGATGTCCATTTTATATTGTTTCGCGTTTTCTACGACCGTCTGTATCGCGCCTGGTTTATATAACGTTCGAACATTCCACGTGCCGACGCGTATATCCCACTTTTTCAGTTTTTCCCTACGTCTTCTTTTTGCCGAGTCGGTGTTTCCTTGAAGATTTTTTCCCTTATGGTACTGTCGGCTCATCACACCTACGCGTACGGGGAAAATTGATGGACTTAGATATATTAAATACATTAATCACCAAACAATAAGTTGGGAGAGAATAAGGAAGTCCGTTGTCCGAAGTTGCAGTGTATGCGCTGTCAACGCTTCGGGCATGTGGCAACGAATTGCAATATGCATTTGAAGTGCAAAAATACTTCGTAATTGGTCCTGGGCAGTATTTAAAAGGCGTATATTGGTCGCATCCAAAACTGCACTACACGTGGTCGATAAGATGCAAAAATGAGCAGTGAAACTTATTGGGGACTCAGCTGTGAGTCGATCAATTCCGTCGTTAGAACATAGGCGCAACGTATCCTATCTATTTCTCTTCTATAGGTTGTTCAACCGAACTTGGCACATCAGTTCACGTTGAGAGTGGACTTCAGGCACACAAATGAACATAAAGACTCATTCTTCAGCCAAACCACACGAATGTGGAATACTCTACCTGATCATCTGTTTCCTCGTCGTTGTAATGTCCAGGCATTTAAGACCAATGTACATCGATACTCCCTTTCCTTATCCACTTCCTCTTCTTCCGCTCGCACGGTGCTCTGACATTTAAGGGTACCCTAAAATCCCCTTTTGTGCGCGCGTTTGTGTAAAAAAAGAAAAAAAATCTTGTACAATTTGCACGGTGGAAGATTTAACTCCTAAGAACGATGACGAATGGATGTGTGTAGCTGCCCAACCACACTAATGCGCATGGCAGTGGTATTTTGGATGGTATGGGCCAGGCAGCGGCGCATTTTTCAAAACGATTATTTTGAAATTTCAACGATGATGTTGATTGTTTTTTAAGCCTACTTTCGTAAAACGTTTGTCCTATGTGACCACTTTCCTCGATCGCGTTTTCAGATGCTTCAATTCGTCATTTCTTCAGTTCGACAAATGTCAAAAAATTGACAAGTTTCGACGTCGTCCCCATTTGACATTGTGAACACCCTTGTGTCGTTTCTAACAGATATGTGGGGGTTTAAAAGTAGGGTAAGTATGTAATGAAAACGCACTGGGGTTGATCGGATGTTAATGTTTTTTATTTTTATAACTATCTATATTTATTTACATAAAAAACGTGTAAATTTGATTTACAAAAGTTCACTTCACCGGCGTCTTCTTTAGTACTTGAGTTATATTTTTATTTGTTTTTGTATTGATATGTCTTTTGTTTTTCTAATAGAAACAACTGGTGTTACAACACGCGCACTTTCAATTTCGATTATACAACAACGATTTTGTTCCTATGTACGACACGAGAATTTTTAATTTTGATTTATACGAAGTGATTTTGTGACTCTGGCATGTGCACCGGGGATGATATTCGACCTATTAAGCGGCGGCGTGACCGACCGCGATGATTATTGAATAGCGACTGTCTGAATTAGGGGACGAAACATGGGCAATTGGATTTGCATGATTAACAACCAATCGAGATCATCCTTACATCTGTGCTCTCTCATTCTCTCCGCCTATCGAGGTAGATAAACGCTTCGGTTAATTCGATAGTCGACGGACAAAAGAGAATGAGAGAACCAGAACGCAAAGTACAATGATCTCGAAGTGGAATTAGCTTTTGCACGTATGTCGCAATGCCACTCTGAGACTGAGCTAGTGACCCAATTAGGATATTATGGTGATCTCAGAGTGCGTTGGACACTGGTAAGGGGAAATGAGATGAGAAGGAAGTTGTTTTGTAGCTATTCATCTGTTAAAAGAGATCATTGATCCCAAGCGGATAGACTGGCTGGGGGAAGTCATAAGTGACACTTAATCGGCTAGGGAAATATTATCGTGTGAACCAAATTCGAAGATTTGGAACTTCCCAAGCCGTTACATGATTATGTAACCGCGTCGTTTGGTCTGGTCTTGGTTGTTGCTACCCAAAATGACTTTGAAATTTCCGGTGGAAATTTCATGGGTTAAAGCAATAGTGTTGCCGTATGGCAAGAAAACACTGAATGCAATTGTGCATTAACCGAATAGATTAATGATTTCCGGCCAGTCTTCTTTTAGGGATTGATCTATTGCAGGTGAAATAGCCGACGGTAGGAAATGGGATTGAGGTGACGCGCTGTTAGCGGTCGAAGTTAGGTTAGGGTCGTGGGTTGGTTCTCCGTGTAATGTAGAGAACCCCCACAGATACACACACAATACATAAGTAAATAGTGAAGAATACCGAACGAAAATCGAATAAGAAAATGTATCAGAGCCGTATACCATAGCGATAACGTAACAATTCCACATCGGTTGAGTGTACTTGAGTTTAGAAATCGAATTCATACACGCGCCCAGTAGCCTGATGCTTCATTGCTTCGGTTCTCAACCATTTCATTGTATGTTCAAATCACCGTCTTCACTATCCTTGCTTAACGCAACAACCCTACGTGATCTGTGTACACACAGCACACACTTCCCCATAGTAAAACAGACCTTCACGACAGGATCACGACTTTCGCATAGAGGACCGGCACACTCGCCTGCTCTGTCGCTCGTACGTTCCTCGCTCCGTCCTTCGCACACGAAGTTGGTCGTAACAAAGTTACTGAGGAGGGAGTAGTGTGGCGTTTCAAACAGATACACACACAGTACACAAGCAAATAGTGAAGAACACCGAACGAAAATCGAATAAGAAAATGCATCAGAGCCGTATACCATAGCGATAATATAACAATTCCACATCAGTTGAATGTTGTTGAGTTTAGAAATTGAATTCGTACACGCGGCCAGTAGCCTGATGTGTTAAGCATTGGTTCAATTTTTGGTGATTTAAACTGTCATAGTGTTGGTTCGAATCACACGTTCTTCACTATCATCGCAAACGCTATACCCTCATCTACCAAAAATAAAAGGAGTTTACGAGCAGTGCGAATGTTTGAAAGAGAGCTGTGAAGATGCTAAAGGTGACATTTCCGAGGCCCTAGAATTTCAACAGGTGACGACAACGTCGACCGAGTTAAAATTATAATTCCGTATAATAACTATTGGAGAGATTGTCGATAATTTTAACATTGTACCTAGCTCACACTAAACATTTTTTACGGATATTTTGTGGAGGCAACGTGTGACACCGAAGCTTGTTCCAAATTGCTCAATTTAGATTAAACACAACGGAAACACCGCATAGGAATTGCTGAAAGAACTAAACAACAATCCAGAATATCATAAAACAGTCATAATAGATATTGAAACTTGGTACAACATCGAAACCGAGGGCCAATTGTCTCAATGCCAGTTTTTCCTGAAGAGCGAAATTGAAAAAAATTCGACAAGCTCGATTGAATATTAAGATTTTTCTGACTGTTTTCTTCAATATCATTTGCGTAGTGTATAATGAATTTCTGTTGTTTGGCCGTACAGTCAATCAGTTAAGTTAGTCGTTGGTTTTTTGAAGCAATCCCAGGAGTGTGGCTAAACCACTCGTGTAAATCATAATAAAACTCCCACTTACATCTCACTACTTACTAGAGACATTTTTGGGAAAGAAAAACAATAAAAGAAGATAAAATAATAATAAAACCGTATTTTGTATTTGATAATATACTGTTCGTGTCCATTTGTAATAAACTAGTGATCAATTCAATGACAAATTCGACTCCAGATTAAACACTAAAGACGCGACATAGAGTGTTGAATATTCATCAATTTATTCTGATTTCTGTTGTCTGTTAGTATAGCCAACAAATAAAGTCTTGTTTCCACAGCAGAAACACACTCTTCATATCGGACATCATCGATTCAAGATACGAGGGAGTTATGCTTTTAGGAGCACCTACAAACGCTCGCCGATATTGTCTATTGTTGGGCTCCACGGAAACCCCACAGCACAACTCACTCTGTTAAATTGACTTTAACAGGAAGCTAACAACTTTGTAATTGCGGAAAACTTTAGGTGGAACAGGATCCACTTTCTCGGCGTATTTGAAATGCCTGATTCATTTCTCCCGCAGATGCCAATCACACATATTAGCAGCCCACTGGCAACTACCACGGTCGATCGTAAAACCCCCGAAACATGACATATTAGTAGGCCTCGATCGTTGAACCCCTACAACCAGAATGCCGTATTCGGTTAAGACAAATTGATTGCCTGAAAACTGTGAAGTATCGAGTAACCGCTCGAGCATGTCACCTTGACCATGATCAGTTTTCCCATCAATTCTTGCTATCGCAATGGCTCAAGATGGTGCGATAGCATTTTCCTTTTCACCTTGGATGCAGTTCCATGGCAGTAATTTTGTAGTTTTTCCAAGAAATTGTGAAAAGGAAAACTTGGCGGGGACATTAGGATTCAAATTGTCGGCGCTTGGCGCTAGTATATAAGTTGACCGACAGTTGGAAAGCGAATGTAATGTTTTAAACAAGCTCGTGCGTCTTGAAGCCTCCTCTTTTCAGTTTGAATTAATAATTTCATTTCGAGAGTTCGGTGAACGAGAGTTGACAATTCTAGTGGTAATTGATTTGTTTCTGGATTCAAAGAAAGTCTCGTGGAACTTCACTTTATTTAAAACCTTTTTCAAGTGCTGGTTGAGGTGGATTAATTAAACACTAGATTGACTGTTGCATGAATTACGAGGTTAATGTTTTAAGAACTGGTTTGTGTTAAGTTTGCGGATGATGTTTAGTATGTGTAGGAGTACCTTGTCAATTGGGTTCAGAAATTTCACCAGTGAAAGATATAAGTGAAACTTTGCTCTATCGAAACTTCATTGCATATCTAGGCGTTGGTTAACATACAATGTAGACCTTAGTGACAGAGGCTACTTGATCTAATAATCATTAAATGAAGTGAAATTTCGGGAATGCAGTAAACGGATGTCATTAGTTTGTGTTAACTTCAACTGCCTGCTATGGCCGTCATCGGCAGTCATTTCGCCAATATAGGATTTAAGAAACTTAGCAACTGCGGTATTTCTTTTTAATGAAAATTCTGCCTGGTTCCTTCACATGATTAAAAAGAACTTTCTCCTGTTATGTTCCACTTCAGTTAATAAACTTAGTTTATAAACTTTTGAGTGGTATCACTTACTTACATAGATGGCAGAACAGTGTAATGCTTCAACCGGAAATACTTTAAGATTATTTCCAGTCTTTTTCTAACTGCATTCGCATCCAAATGCGTAATCCCACCCTCCACTTATATGACGGGCATTTCTCAACCTTAGCAACCCTCCGGGTTTGATATAAATACTCCTCGAGTTGGAATGCTGATATTCCCCCGGTTTGATTTACTTAGCCGATATAGGTGACTGATTCGTAACTTCCAGACTAACTAATAACTCTTAGAATTCGCTGTTATAATGGGTGACTTTTTTTCAGAAAATAGAAAAAAAAAGAAGAAAGTGCAAAGAATAAAGTTTAATTTTATGTAATCTTTATCAAAAACTATTCTTTACGTTTGTTTTTTAAAGATTAAATCTTTTAATTGTTGCGGGAACTGCATAAAAAATTCATTCTGTGGTAAGTAAGTTGTACCAATCTTCGACGACGCGTTCGAGTATTTCAAGTGGTGTATGACGACAGTGGGCTCCTCGATAGTATAGTGGTTAGTATACCCGCCTGTCACGCGGGAGACCGGGGTTCGATTCCCCGCCGGGGAGCCTCTGGCGCAAGACTAATGATCTTGCCCGGAAAAAAACAAATCATTATGGAAAATTCAACAAGCCTCAGGACTTGTTAAATAAGGCCAAGACCAGTTCCCGGTTGAAGTGCCGATGATGATGATTCGCTTCCAATTCCTCAAACATACCCCCTGCATCCATCTAAATTTTTGACTTTACGTGGCTGCAAAGGAAAAAATGTAGAGGATTGATATCACATAATCTAAGCGGACAAAATGTAAAATTAACTGCCCACCGAACTGTACTCGCAATAATTCCATAGTTTCACGGGCTATGCGGTAAGTAGCGCTATCCTATTCGAACCAAATGGGGATAAGATCGCGGACTTCAAACAGATTAAGATCACGAGCTTTAATCAGCATCAAATAGGCATTAATTTGGTGCGATAATGAGCACCATTCACATCCACTCCAGGCGACCCCACTTTTACAGAAATGTAAGCCCATAATTCCACCAGCTCATAAACCACATTCGAATATTATTTTTATCTGTATGGAATGGCAGCTTCTGAACCTCCTCAGGTTGTTCTTCAGCCCAAATACACCAATTTTGTTTAAGTCAGAAATGGAATTCATCGCTGGACAAAATTTTGGTCAATGGATTTCCTTTAAACTTTTTAAGAGCCCAAAAACGAAAACGGCGCCGATTCCTAAAGTCGGTTGCCTTTTATATACGAGCTGATTTTTGTGCGCTTTCAAACGAAGATCCTTACGTAAAATATACAAACATTTTTAGATACGAAAAGCTAAGTTGTTAATAACAGCTTCGAATCGATTCATCGAATATTGCCTCTGGTAGACATTACGTAGACCATCAATTACTTTAAGGCCACATAACACATTCCTCATAATATTGCTGAATAATTTGCAGACGCTGTGCCACGCTAAGTCCTTCGAAGATAATGATATTTGATGTTTGACTGTTTGACTGTCTTACTGTCTGACTGTTTGACTGTTTGACTTTTTGACTGTTTGGCTGTTTGACAGTTTGACTGTTTGACAGTTTGACTGTCTGACTGTCTGACTGTTCGACTGTTTGGCTGTTTGACTGTTTGATTGTTTGACTGTCTGACTGTTTGACTGTTTGACTGTTTGACTGTTTGACTGTTTGACTGTCTGACTGTCTGACTGTCTGACTGTTCGACTGTTTGACTGTTTGACTGTTTGACTGTTTAACTGTTTGACTGTTTGACTGTTTGACTGTTTGACTGTTTGACTGTCTGACTGTTTGACTGTTTGACTGTTTGACTGTTTGACTGTTCGACTGTTTGACTGTTTGACTGTTTAACTGTTTGACTGTTTGACTGTTTGACTGTTTGGTTGTTTGGCTGTTTGACTGTTTGACTGTTTGACTGTTTGACTGTTTGACAGTTTGACTGTTTGACTGTTTGACTGTTTGATTGTTTGACTGTCTGACTGTTTGACTGTTTGACTGTTTGACTGTTTGACTGTTTGACTGTTTGACTGTTTGACTGTTTGACTGTTTGACTGTTTGACAGTTTGACAGTTTGACAGTTTGACTGTTTGACTGTTTGACTGTTTGATTGTTTGACTGTCTGACTGTTTGACTGTTTGCCTGTTTGACTGTTTGACTGTCTGACTGTTTGGCTGTTTGACTGTTTGGCTGTTTGACAGTTTGGCAGTTTGACTGTTTGACAGTTTGGCAGTTTGGCTGCTTGACAGTTTGACAGTTTGACAGTTTGACAGTTTGACAGTTTGACTGTCTGACAGTTTGACAGTTTGACAGTTTGACAGTTTGACAGTTTGACAGTTTGACAGTTTGACAGTTTGACTGTTTGACTGTTTGATTGTTTGACTGTCTGACTGTTTGACTGTTTGACTGTTTGACTGTTTGACAGTTTGGATGTTTGTCTGTTTGACTGTTTGACTGTTTGACTGTTTGGCTGTTTAACTGTTTGACTGATTGTTTGATTGTTTAAAAGTTTTGCCCGTCATAAGTTCCAATTTGAAAGAAGTATTTCTAAATGAAGCACCACCAACATCTTGAACTGCAACCAACTTACCAACATATGATTGGGTACAGTCTTGGGTCTCATTTACTAAGGTTCAATTAGCCCCGTTAATCATTTTAGACATCGGTCATTGGTAATTTCAAACATTTCGTAGAAGCATTTCTCACTGAGATGATAACTGCTCCTATGTATATCATACTAATACTGGTGACATTTTCTTTTTCGCAGATTGTTTTTTTTTTAAATATATCATTTTTTATTTCTTCCTATTATTATAATTTACTTACTTGCTAGACAAAAATGATTAAACTCTAGCTTATGTTATCTTATTTCTTAACTTACTGGTCCCTTGCGGGCTCTAAGTTACATGTATACGCTTAAAGCATGAAAATTTGTCTTTCGACATTATGGTTATTTTGTTTACATGAACTTTTAGGGAACTTAATTGGATACAAAGAAAATGAAGAAAAGAAAAAACTTTGTTTTTGTTATTGTTTTTACCTTAATACTTTTAACTTAAATACTAAACTATCAATAGATTTTTATTTTTTTTTTATTTTTAACTTAACTCTATTCTAAACCTAACATCAAAACTAAATTTTCGAAATGCTAAATCTATGTAAGCTTTCCGTTGTTTGTCGGGTTTTTTTTTTTTTTTTTAATTATTATTATTATTATTGCTTTAGTTTTATAAGGAAACAGGTTTTTAATCGCCACTCAGCCACCAAAATCTCTGGTGTTGCTTATTCGTGTCTTTTCGGTCTTTCTGTGCTACTGCCGTACTGAACTGCAGGCTCTCTTCATTAGTGTGCGCAACCTCTCGATTAAAACATATTCGTTTATCTATACCCGACCGACGCACGTGATAAATCAACGGATTCATTTTGTATGAGGCCGTTCATGTCAAGACTAAGGAACGCTTCTGGTGGAATAAAGCCATTGCGACGTACCCCCTCATAATACATATTGTTTGGGTAATATGCACCAAAAATCAAATCGTTCTGTGAGCTCATTGATCTCGCAATATGCCCTCGGATTTCGATTGAGTATGACAGTGACCATCGTGCGCTCAGCGCTGTGGTAAATCTCCCTAGCGAGGTTACGGAACTGGATGAATGCATGATTCCGCAACCCTACAACTACAGGGGAGTACGGAGGCAGCGCTTCACCAGAACCCTAACCCGAGAAATAAGCTCTAACATCATCACACCGCCCGCAAATAGGAACCTGTCTAACAATGAAATCGACCACTACACACAACTAATGGACGAAACAATAAAACGGACAATGGACAAAACGATACCAAAAACCGCACCTACCGATTACGTTAGCATACACCGAAACGCAACAATAGACGCGCTGCATAAGAAAAAAGCAGGCTTCTTTCTAAACTAAAACTACTGTACAGACGTTTCACAAACAGACACGACCAGGAGATAATATCACTGAAGTCTAGATTAAAAAACCACCAACAGCTAATAAAAGCTAACTATAGGTTAGCAATAAATTCATATTGGGACAACAGAATTCGGGCTGCAAAACCCAATAACCCGAGTATGTTCCCACAGATAAATAAAATATTCAGGAGGAATAATCAAAACGATATTCAGTGTCTCCAGTGAAAATATAGGCATCGATGCGGAAAACGCGATCCTAAACGATGAAGAATTTGTGATCGAAGATCCCTTGGAAAAAGTTAATACTATGGGAGCTGTCTTCCAGGATATTTACAAGGTGAAAGAAAGACTTCACCATAACCACGACGTGGAAAATAGAGCTTTACAAAACTGTCAACTGATTCAAAACAGTATTTTGCAATGGCGGTCGGATAATGGCGGTCCTACCGCATTTAGCAGTCAAAACAGGGCAGATGCCGTCACAGCCACGGACAGAGCGAACAATCTTCTGATAACAAAGGAAGAAAATCCAAGGTATCTTCGAATCAACATCATCATCAACGGCACTACAACCGGGAGCCGGTCTTGGCCTTATTTAGCAAGTCCTGAGGCTTGTTAAATTTTCAATAATGATTTATTTTTTCTGGGCAAGGTCATTAGTCTTGCGCCAGAGGATCCCCGACAGGGAATCGAACCCTGGTCTCCCGGATGACAGGCGGGTATACTAACCACTATACTATCGAGGAGCATCTTCGAATCACTGAAGAACAAAAAATCAGTAGGAATCGACGGAGTACCCAACATTGTACTCAAACAACTGCCTCCATTGGCCATGGAAATATACACGATCTTGTTTAACAACGCGCTAAATAATGCATATTATCCAACGCGTTGGAAAACGGCCATTATACATCCTATCTCCAAAAAGGGAAAAGATAGCACAAATCCCATGAACCTACGGCCCATTAGTATATCGCCAAGTATTAGTAAAGCTTTCGAGAAGGTAGTAAGCAAAGCGTTGCGTGAATGGGTTGAGAAGCGCAACATTATACCAAATAACCAGTTTGGGTTTAAGGCGGGTCACGAAACTACCCATGCCGCATCCAAACTGGTTTCAGACATACAATGGAATAAATGCAAGAACCAGTGTACAGGGGCATGTGTAATTGACTTGGAGAAAGCCTTCGATACCGTATGGGTCGAGGGACTGTACTACGAGGGTTGCCTTTTATATTTCGGGATTAGAGAACAAAAACAAATATTGATCATTGAAAATCACTTTATTGTTTTTCAAAATATTCCCTATGAAGATCTATACACTTTTGCATGCGTTTGAACCAATTGTCGAAGCACTCTTGCCACTCTGATTGAGGTATCTCCAACACATGCATGCTGAATGCAGCAACCGCTTCTTCAGGTGTCGAAAAACGTTGACCTCTCAGTTTGGTTTTTACGTACGGGAGTAAAAAGAAGTCATTCGGTGCCAAGTCAGGACTATACGGCGGATGACCCATCAAATCGATGTTTTGGGTGCTCAAAAATGCAGTTGTCACAGCCGATGTGTGAGAGCTCGCATTGTCGTGGTGAAGAGTGATCCGTCTTCGGCGGTTGGTTTTCCTGATTTCTTGGAAGACAACTGGCAAACAAATGGTTGTGTACCACTCAGAATTGACTGTTCTGCGTTGTTCTAGTGGTACGGTTTCGACCAATTGACACGAGCCTTGTTTGGGCGATTGACAAATTGTGTGGGACCCAACGCGAACAAATTTTTTTGACAGTCAAATGTTTATGCAATATTGAATGTATGCTGGTCCCACTAACGCCTAAGGTTGTCTCAATCTCACGATAGGTCACATGACGATCGTCCAATATCAGTTCGCGCACAGCATCAATGGTTTTCGGAACAACAAGCGATTTTGGACGACCTTCACGAAATTCATCTTGGAGTGAACTGCGACCACGATTGAATTCACCATACCATCGATAAACACTGGTCCTTGATGGAGCTTCATCGCCAAATATTGAATTAATTTCATCCATGCACTGTTGCTGAGTTAATCCATGCCGAAAGTTGTAAAAAATAATCGCACGAAAATGTTGACGATTTAATTCCATTTTTAGGCCGAGATGAATCTTTTAAGTTACTGTAAACAACACAAATAGCGCTCGTATGTCAAAACGTTCTGAGTGCGTATAACCTCAAAAATGTCCAACTTCACGAAACATAAGATGCAACCCTCGTATAAGTTAGTTAGACTAGACATCCATAAACCTCTGCTGTATATGCTTTATGACATGTTAAATGGGCGACAATTCATTGTCAAAAGTGGGAATGTAACCTCCAGTAGGAGTTATATAATAAAGAATGGGCTACAACAAGGAGCGGTACTATCTCCGATTCTTTTCAACATCTACACAAGTGACTTAATCGGCACTCTGCACCATGCCATTGCGTATGCAGACGACATCATTCTCTATAGAACAGCCCCGAATATCGAGAGTATCAACAGCCTATTACAGCAGGACTTTAATAAAGTTCAGCGCTATTGCGATGACTGGAAACTTAAAATCAATATCATGAAATGTGAAGCTATCTTGTTCAGAACACCTTTAAATGGAGCTACTAGGGATACGAGGCGAAACTGGAGAAATCTAGTTGTCGTGGGACCGAATAGACAACCAATAGAGACTAAAAACCTAGTCAAATACCTCGGCATTTGGTTAGATCACTACTTATACTTCAATAAGCACGTAGACACTGCACTAGCCAAAGCAAAAAGAACTTTTGCCATTACAAGAAGGCTAGTTCACAACAGCCAGCTGGATAAAAGAGTAAAAGTTATTTGCTACATGGCCCTCATTAGGCCAATGATCATCTATGGATGGCCGGTCTGGTTCAACGTAGGTCCAAATCTAATGGAAAAGATTCGGGTCTTCGAGAGACAATGTCTTAGAACTTGTCTTGGTTTGTATCGAACACCCGAATCTGACTACAGAAAGTATTATCCCAATGAAGCTCTGTACAATGGAGCCAATATAAACAGAGTAGATAACTTCAAGATCAAATTGATCCGATGACACGCCGCCAGATCAATGAACTCGCCAAACGATCATATTTTCGGGACTTATTACCCAAATACTATGTATTCGGAGAGAGTGCGTAGCAATGGCTTCATCCCACCAGAGGCTTTCATCGGTTTGGATATGGACGGCCTCATACAGGACGAATCTGGCGTTCCGTTGATTTTCCACGTTCACCGTTCGGTCGCAGATAAACGCTTAAGCTACAATCGGAATGTCACACAGGTAAATCCAGAGTGCCTGCGGCACAGTAGGGTAATATCTTGCAGGGACGGGAAAGATTTCAAAAAAAAAAAAAAACGCGAGCGGTTTTGGTGGTTGAATGGCAGCTAAACACCTGTATTGTAAAGATCCAATGCAAATCAAATGCAAAAGTGACCAGCGGCTAGTTTGCAAAGAATTTCTTATTCATAGGTTAGTTTAGAATTAAGATATTTTAGTTTAGAATCAAGTTAGATAAGTAGTTAAACAGTAGATAAAATTAGATTAGGGGCTCCTCGATAGTATAGTGGTTAGTATACCCGCCTGTCACCCGGGAGACCGGGGTTCGATTCCCCGTCGGGGAGCCCCTGGCGCAAGACTAATGACCTTGCCCAGAAAGAATAAATCATTATGGAAAATTTAACAAGCCTCAGGACTTGCTAAATAAGGCCAGACCGGTTCCCGGTTGTAGTGCCGATGATGATGATGAAAATTAGATTAGATTAAGGATAAATTAAAAAAGAGACAACGTTTTTTGTGCTAATCAAAATTTTTCTTTGTGCTACTGTCCGATAGTTTCTTAAATATCTAATCATGCCATGCCGAAAGGCTATTTTTCTAAAGAACCAAAAAACAGATTAGCTTAGAGAGTCTGCTTGGGACCAGTAAGTTAGATCTAATATATTACCATTAAACTAGTATTTAAACATTTTTGTCTAGCCACTAAGAAATAATTTTTAAGGATAAAATAAAAATGTTTATAAAAGTAAAAAAAAAAAAAAAATGCCCTCGGATTTTCGCAGATTGTTACAAGGGGTTTGTTCACGTTCCTCTTTCGTCTACCGCTTACAAAAAATCAAATTTTTGGCATATTACAATATAAAAGTCTAAGGTCGCTAAATTTTCTAGCTTATGTGGTTTAGCAAAGTTCGTTAAAATAACCAACTTTGTTTGGACCTAGTCATAGGCGAACCCATAACTGTCAGTTTTATTGACATATATATATATATATATATATATATATATATATATATATATATATATATATATATATATATATATATATATATATATATATATATATATATATATATATACCGCAGGAATTAATTTCAGCCAATAACGTCAATATCATCAACGGTTCCACATAATTTTAAAGCTTTTGCGTATTTACGTGAAGTTTACACGATTTCCTTCAACGTAAATTTAAAAACTCCTAACAAATGTTATCGTCTAAGATTCATTTTGTCTCTGAAACTGCAAGCAACGTGTATCACCTTCTCTAACATCTTATTTGGCAATGGCGCTTGCAATAAAACGCATCGTCTGAAACCTATTTTGCCCTTTAAAGCTTATGCAAGCCTTGTGAGTAGAGCGTTAGAAAAAATTCACAGCTAGGGCAGCTTGTCGTAAGAGCGGAAAAAATCTTCCGACTTTGTTTCGGATGCATGGGTGACGGCCCGGACTGACACGAAAATAAGTTAGGTTTGGTACCTTCTGAGATAGAGAATTCCGGAGGTAAACTAGTTTCCTATTCAAATCTCCGGAGAACCATGTCAGGAGGAACATCATGCAAATATTTTTATAAATAATAGAAACTTTAAGACATTCGTCATGATGTAATTGGGTTAGTTCTCGAAACTCTGTCGATGTTCGACTGATAATGATTTCTACCATCAGAGCTATTCGCCACTACGAAGGTAAACGCCGTGCACCAATATTTGCAAATGGGGAAACCAGATACCCTTGCCCTAGCCGAGACCCAGGTCGATTTGCCAACTGATTCTACAGATCTTCGTTGCTCAGGATACAACTTGCATTCGAGATTCCATTTTAAGGGTGGAATCTGCATCTTCACGCGGTCCGATCGGGCTTGCCTAAGGATGGAGGCGTTAAAACCCAATAACTTTAACTTACATTCTGCGTGGATTAGACTGTACGAAGGCAACAGGCCCGGACGGAATACCGACAGTAGTCTTTAAGAACATTGCTCCAGACCTGTCGCCGGTTCATACCAGGCTTATCTTATGCACGGAGGACATTTCCTGCCTACTGGAAGCTAGCTCGAGTTCAGCAAATCCCAAAGACGGGAAAAAGTGTATCCCATAAAAAACCGGCCAATAGCATTACTGTCTATGTTGTCTGAGGTGATGGAAAAGGTCATCAATGCCAAATTAATTAGGTTTTTTTTTTTTTTTTGAATAACGCATTTATTGTACAATAATTTAACAAATGTTGACTTAGGACTAAAATGCTAAATCCTATTTTACAATCTTTTCTTATTCTTAAAATAATTTACTGGCTCTACACGAGCACTCTAAATTACACGATACAATTTTGTGTAATGCCTTTCGGCGTACAATAATATTTTCATATTTTTATATTTTTATATATTACCTAATACCCGAATATTTTAGAAGAAGAAGTTCTCTCTCTGTATTTTTTTTTTTTTTTTTTTTTTTTTTTTTTTTATAATATAAGGTAAACAAGTTTAAAAAAAAATAATAACAAACATATTAACAGAAATGTTAGCATAAAGAAATTTTAAAACGAAAAGGAATCTAAATGAAAAATGGAAATGAAAAGGAAGAATAAATAAATATGAAAAGGGAAGTGAGGAATGGGAAGGGAAGGCGTAGCGTCTGAAGATCTTACTATATTTGGGGATATTAAATCCTTTCTTCATTGTCAATCCACCACCAGTTGGGATGGGATCGGTCATTTATAGATTTATCTCGATTGCCTCTTGCCATACTAAATCGCAAGTGAACTGCAGCATTTGATATATCACTGTTATAAATTAATTAGGTATTTGAGGTGCAATGGCCGACTTCTGAATGATCGTTAATACAGGCAGGCAGCCCACGGGAGACCTTTTGAGACTTATAACTGATATGCGGACATCTGCGATTGGCGGAGATGGTGAGTCAAGGCCGGTCGTATTGAATATCTCCAAGTCTTTTGATCCGTGTGGGACGTAGCATTGGTGAAAAAGCTTCGTTCATACGAACTTTCCCAGCAGGTTTGCAACTGGACGCAGAGCTTCTTCGAAAATCGATTGATCCGGGTTGTTCTAGACGGCATGTTTTCGGATCTGTATCCTGTTAATTCTAGGGTGCCTTGAAGTTCTATTTTGGCTCCAACTTTGTTTTTGCTTCATCAAATGATTTATTGGAGTCAACGAATAACAAAGTGTTGAGTTTTTCGCATTTGCGTCCTCTTTTTCGGGTGATCGGCCGATTAGTGCATCAACGCCCCATCAGCCGTGATGTAGCCAGATCGACTCTCTGAATCGGCATCTGGATAAGGGCCTGCAGTGGCCAATCTCGTCGACTTCAATGCAGCGAAGACACAATATACTACATTCACAATTAAAAATGGATACTCGGTTCCATAACTGATGATGAATGGCCAGGCCCTCGAGTCTGGGCAAAGCATGAAATTCCTCGGTGTCACGGTCTGTGGGAATGTATCGTGGCATAAACACGTGTACATCGAACATCGCCGGGTCCGTCTCTGGAAAACTGAATCATCTTTTTGGAGCCAAAAAAATTTTACTCTGGTCCAACTTCTTCTCATGTATAAATCCCAAATTAGACCCGCGCTCGAATATTGTTCCCACGTCCGGAGCTCTGCTCCTAAACATACCCCCGACCTGATTGTGAATATACAGAGGCGAGTGATCCGCCTGATCGGCGACACGGCGCTGACGTCGGGGCTACAGTCGCTATCACATCGAAGACGCGTGCCGGACCTTTGTCTGTTGTACAGATATTATCGCAGGTACTACTCTTCGGAGATTCGCGCCATTGTTGTGCTTAATTTGGTTAGATTATGCTCTACAAAACAATCCGACGGGTCGCAATATTTGCGGTTCATCTCGCGACATTTTTTTAATAAAGGTTAGATCGATTTTGGAATGAATCGTCGTGTCTAGAAGTCATTTGGACACCGAATCGTATACTAAATCACATCACCTTGCCTAACATCCATGGTGGCATCCAACTTCTCTGTGAACCAAATTACTTTCGAAACTTGTCATTAATCGTTTTATCTAAGAACCATTTGACAGAAAAAAAAATGGGCTTAAGCACATTACTTTATATAAGACCCATTTTGACATCAACATTTAGAATGTATCGTGTTGTATAAAGGCCATTTTTACTCGGATACTTATGGTAAAGCATATCACCTTGTATAAGACCTATTTTGACACCGAAATTTGCTGCGAATCACAATACTTTATGTAAGACCCATTTTGATATCGAAGTTTACAATGAATCGTTTTCTATTAAAGTTATTTTGCCACCGAAACTCATTGTAAAGCACATCACCGTGTCTAAGACCTATTTTGTGACTGAAACTTGTGGTGAACCACATTCCTTTATATCAGTGGTTTCCAACCTGAGAGGCCCGCCTCCCAGGGGAGGCGCGGACTATTACCAGGGGAGGCGCCAACATTTTTTAATAAATTAATTTGTATACCATAATATCTACAAATAAATAAAACTTCATATCTTAACGTAACAGTAAAAATTCAGTGCATGAATGTTTATTTTTATTTTTTTTTACATTTACATATATTTAATTCCTATTAAAAAAATTATCTGGAGCGCAGAAATTTAAAAATGGCGCGTTTGCAAACGCTCTGTTTCGGTAATAATAACCTTAAATTTAAATGTCACTAGTAGCTAAAGTGTCAACTGAAGGGTCTCGGCAGGGTATAATATTGTTTTTTAAAATTGTTTTTGACGTGATTTCTTTCTGAAAATAATCGTTAGTATATTTTGAACTTTATTTTTTTTTATTTAAACTATTATATAATTTAATTTATATCAATAAAATATTTTTTAGACGAATGGATACATTTTTGAGTGGTTGCAAGAGAAAGGTCAACAATAATGAAGATGCTGATACTAGTGGGAATAAAAAAGAACAAGGAAGTAAAGCTCCCAAGAAAAGACAATACAGTTCATCCTATTTATCATAAGGATTCACTAGTGTTAGTACAGATGGCTTGGAAAAACCAATGTGTTGTGTTCGAAAGTTTTGGCTTCAGATGGTATGAGACCAGTCAAATTAAAACGGCACCATGAAACTCTACATTCTGAATATGTTGATAAGCCCTTGAAATTTCTTCAAAGAAAATTGGATGAGCTTAATAATCAAAAGCAAGCGTACCAAAAAATACTTTCTGTAACACCAAATGCATTATTGACTTCGTACCATGTCTCTTACCGAATCGCAAAATCTAAGAAACCACATACAATAGGAGAAACTCGAATTTTGCCAGCAGCTATTGATATGGTTCGAATAATGTTCGGCGAATCATATGCAAAACAGTTGCGACAAATTCCGCTTGCTGATAATACAGTCGGAAGAAGAATCAATGATATATCTGAAGATATTTGCGATCAATTAGTTTCTCGGCTGCGTACTTTGAAATTCGCCATACAAGTAGATGAGGCAACTGATATAGCTAAAGATGCCCATTTAATTGGATATGTTCGATATGTTGTGGAAAATGATATATTAGAAGATATATTATTTTGCAAACCCATTCCCGGAAAGACCACATCCATTGAAATTTTTAATATAATGAACAGTTTTTTTTGAAGAAAACGACATAACGTGGAATAATTGCATTGGACTGTGTACTGACGGAGCTCACTCAATACCCGGACACAAAGCAGGTCTTCCAGCATTAGTTAAAAGGAAAGCACCACATCCTATCTGGACGCACTGTATGCTTCACAGAACAGCTCTAGTGTCAAAAAATATGAGCGAGGAACTTAACAACATTTTTACAAAAGTTATAAAAATTATAAACTAGATTAAGAACAGTCCTTTGAGATCTAGGCTGTTTGCAAAGTTGTGGGTAGATATGGAAGCTAATTATACCTCACGTCTGTATTATTGTGGAATTCGCTGGCTATCTCGTGCAAAAGTGATTCAAAGGGTATTTGAATTCAAAGAAGTAATAGCAACCTTTCTCGAAGAAAATCACCATGAAGAGGCACATTCGTGGACAAACGATAATTTCCCTGTTAAACTTGCCTGTTTGGTTGACATTTTTGGAAAATTGAGCAGTTTGAATAAATCAAAGCAGGGATCACAAATGCATCCACTTGTTCAAAAAGACAAAGTAAAAACGTTCATTAAAAAGTTGAAGTTATGGAAGTCAAATTTACACAAAAATGAGTTGGACATGTTTTCACTGTCCAAAGACTTCTGGGCCACAGCCAATATTGAAACAAGTAAGAATCTTTTTATTGAACACTTGGATGGTTTAGTGCTGAATTTTTCAAATTATTTTAAAGACCTTGATTTCTCAAATTTTTTGTGGGTATAGAATCCATCTATCGACAACGAAGATGACGAATTTGAGCTGACAACCATTGAAAAGGAAAAACTGATAGAATTATCATGCCATAGTCTACTAAACCAAAAGTTTCAAAATGAAACCTTTATTCAATTTCGGATGAATCTTAGCGGAGAGTATGAATCTTTGTATTGCAAAGCAATGCAACTGCATCTGTGGCGGTTCCACTACTTACCTTTTCAATCACCCCAATAACTTCCTCCCAAAGCTCCAGAAATCTCATAGTTTTTCGCTTATGCAATCGCATTAGCACCCTCAAGCATTCCCCCCATCAAGGGCATTCACGCATTTAATGCGTTATTCAATTTCCCTGAAAGAAATCGGTACACCATTCTCGCATGCATGAAGGCATCTCGGCAGTTTTGTGAAAAGAAAATATTTCGGTTGCCGTACTAGGTAACGGCAATAAACTATGGAAACAATCAACGGCACCCTGCCTGCCTACGTTTTCTGTCTCACACGTGCGCGGAAGATTTTCCTAGTTTATCTGTATCCACGGCGGCTTTTATCCAACCAACAAAGCATAGCGTAACTCGCGCCTAGCTGCCAAGAACCAAATTCTCTAGTAATGTAAATATTCACACTGGAATCTGACCCTTGAGTGGCCATAGATGCCATATACAATCGGCATAGATGATATACACAACCGTCATTGTGTAAACATCTAAATTGCTTCTCAATGACTTGCAACTATTGATTCAGCTGCAGGCACTTCTCCCAGAAATGTTCCTTTGTTTGAATCTCCAAAAAATCACCTACTTCGCGCTTAGCCGCCGGATTCGAATTCAATAGCATAAACAAATGCAAATAAAGAATCCGTTTCTTACAAGGACAAAATATACGATATACAAATTATATGATGTATCCCAAACCTATTAGCACCTAATGAGTGGCAGCGTATTTATTTAGCTGAAGCCTCATTACAGAACGATGCCTTAGGTCGCTTCTCCCCTTGTTCTCTTCCCCTTGTTTTAGGTTTCGTTTATCCTTTGCCGAAACGCATCGATAAACACTATGATCTACACGATCACACAAACACATACATTACCAAGTCCTCCTTCCTTGTTTCCACCACGAGAAAACACTTTCTCTCTCGAGGTAACTCACCTCACTTGCGAAGTGGCTCTGCATGGAGCCTCATATCAACTACCAACGATCGCACATCGCTGGTTCGCGTTTCCCCCTTAGTAGAGTGGGCATGGGGTGCGTACCGGAGTGCACCCCAGAGTCGAAGTCGGACACAGACAATTACGTGATCCTTGAATCTGTGCAACTTAGTTTGTCATTTGCCGCCAAAAGACTTCCCCCCTTAAAATCCATTTTAACCCGCAAAATGTATTACGAAGCGCATTACGTAAACTAAAAACTATTTTTACATCGAAACATTAATTATACTGCCGAAGATCCATTTTGGCACCGAAATTTATGGTGATCATGTCATTTACTCTAAGATACACGTTAACCCGACAAATTTCAACAAAACGTATTATCATCTCTAAGAAACCCTAAGACATATTATCAAACGTATGACGTTGGGTAAAACCCATTTTGAAATCGAGACTTACTCCGAAGCGTGTTCTCTAAAACCAATTTTGACCCGAAAACTTGCAAGGAATTGCATTACGTTGCATGAAACCCGTTTTGATACCAAACCTAAATGCAAATCGTCTTATCGAAGATCAGTTTTGAAACCGAGGCTTGTGGTGATTTGTGGTTATTCCAAGACCCATTTCAACATCGAAACTTTCGATGAAACCTATCACTTTATCTAAAACCCATTTTAACCTAAAAAATTATTATACCACGCATTATGTTGTTTAGAGCAAATTTTGACAACGAAACTTGTGGTAAATCAACTCATCTTCTTTAAAGTTCATTTTTACACCAACTTTCTTGCAATGGATACCACGAAGAATGAACAGAACAACGCCAGGGCAGAACTTCACACCCGGAATTAATAATTGAACTGGTATGATCTCAGGTCGAAATTATTTTCCACCTTAATAGACTATCCAGTGTCTTATACTACTATCCTGCGAAACGTTAGAGGGTCGAATACGAAGAAAATCCCATATATCCCTCTGTTCTTCAAAAGTAATAATAACGTTTAGATGAACTTCAACGAAAATCCTCCTCCGTCGGTGATTGAAACATAAAGAGATATACCTCGGCGTTGGGATAACAATTGATTGTTACAGGTGAGCGACATGCCTAGAAATGGTGCACAACAGAGTTATGCTATAGGTGCAAGGACGGCTATTTAACAATACCCACCCTGAGCTGACATTCAATTCTCATATTTGACAAAGCGCATCTAAAATACCACTGCACTAAATCCATTTAAAAGTACCCGAAAATAATTTTTTGTGGACTTTCTGTATTTAAAAAATAGATGAGATCGAGGTTGATAAAAAACGAAATAGAAGTGAAAGAGTGAATCCTTCCTTTTGAAAAGCATTGGAAGTTTCATAGTACCTAATGTTAAGTGGAAAAAATTTGAATAGCAGTGAAAGACTCTAAATACCTTAAGCTTGTTGTTCAGAATTTTTGAAAAATTGCTCATGCAAGTCCAAGCGTTCGATTGCTCGGCGTGAAATGAACAGCGTATATAAGAAGTTCCAAACGAATGTCTAGATTACAAATTCACTTCCACATAATATTTTGTAATCCTGTGACGGTTCCGCCAAACGACACGGTCCACTTACCTAAAGAACCCCTATAACTTCGACCCAATGTTATAAGTTTCGCTAATGCAATCGCATTAGCACTTTAAATGCTTTACGCATCTAGGTTATCTAAGGTATAACCTAAAAGTCCCTGTAAAAGAATTCTTACCTTTCATGCATCTCAAATTCCCTACAAGAATTCTTTCCATTATACAGGAGCATAAAACCAAAACCTATTCGGTACCTTCGGTTGCCAGCCAAATTCCAACCTTCCCACACCTGCACCGCAATCTCCCCGCAGCAAAAACATTTTGTTCCCAAGGATAATTAATGCTTTCAATGCATTATCTGGAAATGCCTGTAAAGAATTTTTCCTACAAGGGCCTTCATACATGTATCAATGCATCTCTGCATTAGCGACCAAGAACCGAATTCCCAATTAGTGTAAGCAGTCACACTAGAGTTCGACACTTGAGTCGCCTTAGATGCCATATACAATTGGCATAGATGTTATACAAACCGTCTTTGTGTAACCATCTGAATTGCTTCGCAATAACTTGCAACTGTCGATACAGCTGCAAGTACATTACCCAGAAATGCTCCTTTGTTTGAATCTCCCAACAATCATCGAATTCGCACTTAGCCGCCGGATTGGATTCAATAGCATAAAGATCTGCAAACTAAAGGATCCGATTCTCCCAGTCGGCAGATATACGATATACGATCTCCATTATCTCAATCCCTTTTAGCATCTAATGAGTGGCTGCTATTTACTCAGCTGACCCTCATTACCGGACGATGCATTAGGTCGCTACTTCCTTTGCCGGCAATCCTTATCTAGGTTTCGTTCGCTTGGACCTGCGAGCGTTTGCAAACAATCCGATCTCAACGATCGACTTCACGCACACACCTCCCCAGTGAGATCCTCCTTCCTTGTTTTCACCACGAGAGGAACACTTTCTCTCTCGGGAAAACTCACCCCATTAGCGAGTCGGCTTTGTACTAGCCGTTTATCGCTGAGTCCTTTACCATCATCCGACCAAGCCGGTCGGCCTATCTCCCGCTCTCCGTCGCGAGGCGGAGAAGCGTAAATATCCTGAAGTCAAGTTTTACATAAAGTTTTACAAGTGCGGAAGTTGATCGCATACAGTGGAGTGTTGCAGCCACTATTGTAAGTCTGTCGATATTTGTAGTTCAGGACAATCGTCTTCAAGTACTTCAAGTACTAATATATTCTAAAATAAACTTCAAGTTTAAAACTCAAGTGTTTTTCGTTATGGTAATTCAAAACTGTAAATCTCAACTCATTGTTTTTTTTGTGAAGTTAAACTTTTGGTGTGGCAGAGCATCCTTCTGATGACGAATCGCATACACAATATGATAGTCAAGTACATATATATAACAGTTTAAATAAAGACCTCTCTTTGAACAACATACACTAGTGTTTTCTTTCCCGGCTGCAGTTTCCTGAGTGGTTGTGTGTACTTCCTTTTTCTCGACGAACAGTTTATTTTACGGCGGACCTTGGAGAACTTGTGGGGACGAGGTATAACTCTGCACCCATGCCGGTGCCACGACTTCGCCCCCCACGACCCCACTTTCAGACCAGTTGTACAACACGCAATAGTACAATAGGGATATTCATAATTTATACAAATTACATCACCACAACATAATTTTTACATACAAATACATTAAACGAGTGATCCTTATAAATACAATTACTACGCCAACCCACACTGTCCATTCTTAAGAAATTATTTTGGAACAACCACTGAAACCACACTTAACATGTTCATTAATTCGCCCACTACACATTCCACTTATGTACATCAAATTCTTCAACTTCATATACTGATTTTATAGACTCAATGATTTGACCCTGAAATTATATTTCAGATGATGATTCAACTACTTTTACTATGCCTTCTGGGGACATCCTCAATGGCTATACCTGGCCAAGAGATTTCTGCCAAAAATGGAAAGTCACCTCCAAAGTACCAGTATCCAACGCCGAAGACGCCATCGCCACAAGGGGACTCAATACTGAACTCAATAAATGCATATGCTCAACAGTACAGTCATGGTTCTCAATTGCCCAATACTTACAATTATAACCCACAATTTTATGCTCCACCATATAACACACTGCCCAACATTGGACCATCAAATTCACCGCAATTACCACCAATATCAACTGTAGAAGCCGGTTTCAAGCCAATTCCACCATCGACAGCTCACCAACCGATCGTTAATGCTCCCCCGAGTCACTCAGTCCCAATGATAATGCAGTATCAGGTGAACGATGGTGTGCAGTACCTTCATTTGATTCCTACTCGACCGTTAATGGTTCCTCTCGGCCCGTATATGTCGGCACCTGTACCGTCGGCACACCAACAGTCACCTCAAATTTTTTCACCACCAGTAAATGATTACTCAGCGCGGTCATTGTGGTCGACAGATCCAGAGCTGTCCAACAGCATCCCATATGGGCTGCCGGCGTACGGTCCGCCTGTGCCAAACTACAGGATCCATCGAGACGTTGCTCCAAACAACACACCACCGCGCATGAACCTAAATATGAATGAATACGTACCACCACCTAAGGAGATGCCTAAACTGATAAAGGGTACCAGAGGGCGGCCATAGGAAACCCTAATTCTTAATTGTATTTTCTAATTAATTGTATTCTCCTAATAAACTATAATACTGTTACTTGTAAATCGTTATCTTGATTTAACTACATAGAAAGTCAGATATCCAGACTTTCGTGGCCAATCATTCGGATTAGACAAAATTTCCGGGTCGAGGTAAACGCCAGAGGGCAACATGCAGATAAATACTGATCCAATTTCGAAGGGAGGAAGATTCACGATTACATGATGCTGGAACTAAATTTGAAAGCGATACCCAAACTGTTGTGCTGGATCATGGAGATGGGTCTCCAATACGGGTAATTGGCTCTGACCAGAAGATATTCATTAACAGAAGTGTTGACATTAATGATCGTCTTCCTTCCCGCCATGATACGGTACTTTAAACGAGAGGCGAAAGGAAAATATTTCGAAAAATTGGTACTTTCCCATGTTCTATATCCGTTGGCCATTCGTCTTTGCTGACAGATATCAGGGCTGGGGGAATGCTGGTTGGGTATCTAATGGAATTTCGCATTTCACAGAAAAGGTATCATTAGGAGAATGAACTACTCAGTCCATTCCTGACAACTTCACTGTGTTGTAGGTGATTAACGTGCGAAACCTATCAAGGAGGAGCATTCCTGCACCTTGAACGGCAGCAGCAGTTATAAGGCATATCTATGACTTTAATCAGAAATAAATTATCAAGCAGACAGTATTGGTGATAATACTGTGAATAAAGCCATGTAATTAAGGTTACTTTTTATAGCCAAAAGGTCCGTTGCGGCAACAAAAGTCGAACAATGTTCAGATGTTTCATAGGCTCGTAACGTCTTATAGGCTGTTGTCTTACGAGGATGAGGTGTATAATGCTTTCCCTTCATTATGCCATGAAATTACTTCAAGCCCCTTTGGGCAGTCATAGTGACGAAATATAAGTCGCTCAGTCTCACATCATTTAGGTGAACGCATGTCTCCGCATTATTTAATTACCACAACTAATCTTGAGTTGAGTAATAACTGAGAAGCGTGTTTCATAAAGGCAATGCGATTCAGATATACTCACTACTCATTCCAGGTTCAACGAAATAAATTCATCTGTCACCTACTGAATGTTGAAATTAACAATCGCTGATTTAAGTAAATAAATTAACTACATTTAAAGTATTTAAGTCAGAGATTTAAGTCCGAAGACATGGCAATAGAAAACATCATTCAGGGTACTATAAATCATACTACCATGGCTTCCATTTGACTAAATGAAGAAAGTGCAGCACCTTAATGATGAATTATCCTTCAGTAAGCCCTGTCAACTGTGGTCACCCAACATTCCATAGACATTGATCCCCCGGCAGAACGAATTCCTCAACAATGATCGGTCTTAAGTCCACACAGTATTTATCCAGACTGTTGTTTGCTGTAAGCGTTAGTTACGTTAATTTGTTTACGATTTAATTCGCTGGGCCTAAAAACATCAATCATCATATTAGTCACGACGCCAGCTCGCGGTATAACTTTTTGGACTGCACAGTTAAAACACATTACACTGCGATCACATTAAGGTCAAATATGGAATCATCGAGGTGGAGTCCAACTTTATGTGACTAAGGCCACCTTAGTGGATCTTCTGAGCTAAACGTTCTTTGTCATAATTAATTATGGAAATCAATCTGTTACAGTTGAGGGGTTTAGCTACGTTATGAATGCTTACTAGGTAGCAATTGAAGCATGCGGAATAATGCGTTCAATGGAAGCAACAACAGTCAGCAATGACAAAATGTAGAGACTGGATTTTTTTAGTTTTTTTTTTAGTGCAAAATGGGCATTAATTACACAATAATGTACAACTTTTATCTAAGAATAAATGCTAAGCCTAATTGAACAATATGTCTTTTGTTTTCTTTTGCCTTTCGGCATACAATATCTTCTTAATTAACATATAATATATTGTCATATATATATATATATATATATATATATATATATATATATATATATATATATATACATATATATATATATATATATATATATATATATATATACATATATATATTTTTTTTTTTTTATTTATTTATTTATTTATATACATATATGTTGCGGATTCATCAAATTTGTCGGAGAGTTCTAGTACGTTCGCATTTGCCAGCTGTCAGCTACCAGCTGTCAAGGCGTCGGTGTCAGGGGATGAAGATACTTAGGCGTCACAATTTCAAATTTCTCAACGGTTTATCATCCTTTTGGATGCTGCTATTTTTACATGGTTTTCATTATCCTCTTGGGCGCAGCCTATTCGTTTCGACGGAACCTTATCACAAAGGTCGCATTCTCTAACAATGTATATATATTGTTATGAATGCTGTGAATTCATTAAAATACACATATATATCAAAATCAGTTAGAATAGCCTATCTATTTTATTCTATTTATTGGCCTGTAGGAACCCGGAAGTTCATGACCTCACCGGCTCGACTCCACCAGCGTTCCCTATCCTGTGCACTCTCTTTCCACGCTTGACCATCTGGTCCGATCTCCTCAAGGTCAAACCTTACCTTGTCCTCCCATCTGCGTCGCGGCCGTTCTATCGGTCTCTTTCCCGTTGGTCTACCCGCAAGAATTCTACGCACGGTCCTATCGTTATCCATTCGCGCCACATGTCCGGCCCATCTTAAACTTCGCAACCTGATTACTCTCACTATTGTAGGTTTGCGGTAAAGCTCTTCCAATTCGTGGTTGTGGAGTTTCCTTCATAGTCTTGCCTCCTCGTCATATTTACCGCCAAAGGTACCCCTTAAAACTTTATTCTCGAATACGTGGAATTTGTTTTCTTCCCGTTTTGTGACAGCCCATGTTTCGCATCCGTATAGAGCAGTCGGCATAATTATGGTTCTATAGACACGGAGCTTTCTGTTACGTGATAGCAGTTTGGATTTCCGCAGTTTTCTGACTGCATGCCAACTAGCGTGGCCGGAATGTAGTCTTTTGTTAATTTCCTTCGACAATTCGTTACTGGCTGTCAGTATTATTCCTAAATATTTAAATTCTTTAACTTTTTCAAATATCTTGCCTCTGACGTTTATGTGTGTTCCTTGAGGTCCATCCGCTCTCGTCATCAACATGTATTTTGTTTTGTCTTAATTTTCTTATAGGCCCACCTCTTCTGCCGCTTGCATGATGATTTCACTGTTTTTACTTACAGTTTCTAGATTATCGCCCAGAACGGCTATGTCATCCGCATATGCGAGCATTTGTGTGACCCAGTTCAGGGATGATTCGGCCATGTTGTCGTCTTGTACCATTCTGATCACATACTCGAGCACAAGGTTAAAGAGACATGGTGGGAGGCCATCCCCCTGCTTTAGTCCGTACCGGATTTCAATGGTTCTGGGAGGTGGTTTTCTATTGTAACTCGCCCTTTGTTTTCGTTCATGCAAATTTGAATAAGGGCGGCATATTTTTTCGAAATTGCCAGCTCAACTACAATATAGTAGATTCTTTGTCTTGCGATTGAGCCGTAGGCTTTTTTGAAGTCAAAGAACAGTTGGTGAACCGTCTCTCCGTATTCCCACTTCTTTTCCAGTAGTTGCCTTATTGTGAACATTTGGTCGCTCATTGACCGGTTCCTACGGAATCCGCATTCATAGACTCCCAGTATTTCTTCTGCGTACGGGATTCTCGCCAGTATGACATTTGTTAGTATTTTGTATGTGGTTGGGAGCAATGATATTCCTCTATAGTTTTCGCTATCGCCTTTTTTCAAAATGGGGCCGATTATTAAGGTTTTCCATTCTTCCGGGTTGACTTCCTTATCTCATATTGTTTTGATGGGCTGGTGGATCTTTCGAGCGGTTGCCTCTCTCCCATGCTTCACAAGCTCTGCCGGCATGCAGTCGACTCCGGGAGCTTTGGTGGTTTTCAATCGATTTATTGCGTCTACAACTTCATTGAAAGAGGGCTCTGGGATCTGAGGCTCGGCTGTATGTATGTCTGGTGCGTTTATTTGTGGTTGATAGGTGCTCACATTGAGCAGGTTTTCAAAGTACTGCTTCCCTCGGTAGCCATTTCCAATTGAATTTATGCCGGCATACATACCTGTGATGTTCTTTGCTCTGGCATTTTCTAGGATTTTTTCGATCCGAGTCTTCTCCCATTCGCGTTTTTTGCGTTTGAAGAGTCAGTGTGTCTTTCTGAATTGTCGCCTATCTTTCTGCGTTGACTTCATCATATCTTTCGAAGTGGACCACTCTGATTCGTTTACGTTCTTCGATTTTCGCTTTGCACTTATCGTCAAACCACGGTTTGGACTTAATTGTTTTCTTAAATGCTAATACCATTTGGGCTGTTTGTTTGATTATGTCTCTGATCGATGTCCATTTAGTGTCCCCACTATTGGCTTCCTCTTCCTCACTATTCCCATTCTCTAGGATGATAAATCTATTCGTTAGTTCGTCTTGATATTCAGGCCTTTTGCGCAGGTCTTTTAGTTTATCAATGTCAAACTTTTTGTTCGTCTTCCGTGACTTCGATTACTTGATTACTTTTTCCGTTTTCCTTACGTCTTGCATTCTTGACCCTTCTCTCTCTCGATCCCTTCGGATCCAACCAGCACCAATCCCTCTCCAGTACAAAACTGAAGAAAGCACCCCGCCCAACAACATTTCCCTCTATAATAGAGGATTCCTGGACCCATCCCGTAGGGTCTACTGCTGACACACTACAAACACGCAAGCACAGTACAAGACAGCACAAATAAACACACACATAGACCAAAGCCCAGATTATCAGACGCCGAAGACGTGATCTGCGTTTACTACCGCATTCAATACCTACCGGTCTTGTATGATTTCTTTCCCACCATCCCTCCATGCAAGTAGTTAGAGAACACTTGAACTAACTCTGTCCACACTACCCTTAGGTACCCCCCCCCCCCCCGCCTCTTTCTTTTTCAGATATCTTTAGACCGGGCCCAACATCCCCACGGATGTGGGTGATTCTGGTTATCGCAAGATGAGCAGAAGACAGAGACAAGATGAAGGACACATTTGACCTTGTCTCGCTAAAGTCGGGCTCCCGCCACCCCTTTTTTTTATTGTGGGGAGAAGTAAATTAGTCGCGACACGGAGAAGATCTTGTCTTCAGTCCTGAGTTAAAAATTAAAAGTCCTGAGTTAAAAGTTAAAAGTCCTAAGTTAAAAGTTAAAGGGATTGAGTTAGTTATGAAGAATTAATCGACAGTTGAAGTCATTAATTAAAATCTTAAGTCATGGACAATTAATATAAGCCCAAGGTTAATCATTAGAAGTTAAAGTCATAAATGATCAATAAAATTGTAAAAATTAAAACTGTAATTAATTGTAAGAAGTTAAAACTATAAGATCATGTTAAATTAGAATAAATTAAAATATGTAAAAAGCTAAAATTGTAAAAATAAAACTGTAAAATCATGTTAAATTAGAATAAGTACAAAACAAGATAATCGTGTTGAATTAGAAAAAAAATCCAACGGGCAAACATAATTCTCTCCTTTCTCTCCAATCTCCGACTCTCCTGATCCGCCGGAATCACCGGAGGTTGTCCCCACAAACCATATCTGGCCTAAGGGCCCAGTTGGTGCACTATACAAGGTATATAGCCCGGTCGAGGCATAACAATCTATATACAGTAGTGTGAAAAATTAGGAGTAATCAACTTTTATGACTAGTTTTGTGACAAAATATTGTCAACCGACACCAACTCGGGGAAAACCATTTAATGACTTAATTACTTTTTACAAGGAATGGTAACTCGATTTCTAAAAAAAAAAACATATTTCGCCTGTGTAACTGTTATAGTATGAACTCAAGTCATTTATATTTTAATTTTTTGTATAATAATTTATTTAATATGGAATGCTATCTCCATTATTTCTTATAATAGTTAACAATATTCGTGGTAGACTGGAAATAAAATTGTTTAGTGTTCTCCGGTATATTATGCATTCTTCAACAATTCTTTGTTTGAGCTGTCCCTTGTTTTGAGTTCCTGGGTTTTCATGATCATAAATCGCCCTTAGCAAGATCCCCCACAGGTTCTCAATGGGGTTTATGTCCGGACTTAAACCTGGCCACCGTAAAACCTTAATTATATGCTCTTGAAACCACGCAGTTGTTGTACGTGCTGTATGGATAGCGTTATCCTGTTGGAATATAACATCTTCGTTCTCCGTTAGGGTTATTAAAGGAAGAAGACGCTCTTCCAACACTCGTTGGTACTTTTGGCGTCCATTCTTCCAGAAATAAAAACAATTTCTGTTTTCAGACTTCCAATGACAGCTGCCCACACCAGAAATCCTCCTCCTCTTAAAGGCTTGCGCTACATGATTTTCCTTTTTTCCTGAGATGATGCCAATAGTACTTGAAGCCAGATTATATTTTCTCTCATCACTGAAGATCACATGAGACCACATTTCACTGTGTTGGATGTGTGTTTCAGCGAATTCAACACCTGCTTTCTTATGTCGCTGTTTGAGTGGTAGTTTACACAAGCACTTTCGATACGTCAAATTGCTTGGGGCTGTTGCCCACTTTCTAATGAGGCTAGAATCGGAGTCCAAATTAAAATGTCAAACCATTTGGGATGGAGAAGCTTCTGTTTTGGACATTTCGCGTAGATCAGCTAGTTCTACCGTCAGCGAAAATGTTGTATGTGTCCCAGATCGCTTATTTCTTCCGTAGTTTTTAATACAGGCTTGTAGAAAATTCTTCACTACACCTTGAGAGCGATTTATTTCATTGGTCATTTATCTTCGACTATTCTTTGTTTTTCAATGTCTGTTAATTGTTCCCCACGTGACATATTTATAACTTTAAAAAAATTCACTGCGTAAAACAAAAGTCTGTTTATTATCACTCTATAATGTCTGCACGGGATTTCAAGAACTTGTGTTATACCAAGCTATGCGTTACGACTAAGTCTGAGATCGAAAAAAAGGCCAGAGTTTATACTTCTTCCCGAGCGAAATTTGGGTTTTTTCAGAAAATCTGGTAAAAAGCCAATTAAGCCATTAAAAGGTTTTCCCCGAGTTGGTGTCGGTTGTTGACTACCCATTCCAAGAAAACTGATAATTTAGGTCTATAATTTCTCACAACATTTTAAATATCATACCACTTGTGGTGAAAATTCCCGAGATTTTTCAATAGGTGGCGCCACTAGAAAATGAACATGAGTCACTTCGCGGGGGCCATCTGTCACTAGTTTATGTGTAAAGTTTCGTGACATTTAGTTGATTCGTTTACAAGCTACAGTCGTTTGAGTGACGCGACTTTTGAAAAAATGTAAAAACAAATATCGCGTCTTGATCAAACATTGCTTTTTGATCGAAAAAACTTCTGAATAATCATTGCAATGGTTGCAGAAATGTTATCCCACATCTGCTCCTTCGATAACAACAGTTTACCGGTGGTTTAATGAATTTAAAATGGGTCGTACATGCAGAAGGGAAGAACAGTCACAGGAGAGTATTATGCAGCGGTATTGGACAAACTGAACGACGAAATAAAGAAAAAACGGGCTCATATGGCCAAGAAAAAAGTTCTGCACGATCACGATAACGCCCCGTCACACACGTACTTGAAAGCGATGGCCAAATTTGACCAATTACTATTTGAATTGGTTGCTCACCCACCATAAGCTCCAGATTTCGCACTCAGTGACTATTATTTGTTCCCAAACTTCAAGAGGTGGCTCCAGGGAAAGAGATTCAGATCGAATAAGGAAGCTGTCGCGGAAACCGAGGCATATTACAAAGGCTTGGACATTTTGTACTACTGAATGGCATCGAAATTTGGAAAAATCGCTATATCAAGTGTATCAAAGGCAAGCTGTTGACCAATAAATATAACTTTGCCTAAAAACGCTTATTTTCATTAAAAATTCCGGTACTTTCCAGCCTATGCAGTAAGTCGTATCCTTGGCATCAAAGTAATGACGAATCGATTGAAGAGTCAACATTAGTCAGAGCTAGAATATCAAGCTTCTCTGTTTGTAAATATTAGTTAACATTCTTATTACTGAAACCGATGTTTCTGGGGTTTCAAAATGCCGTTAGTAATTGGACGTTGACAGTGTTTCGTGAAAACACGTGATTCCGCGGAGATCATTTCGTCCTTATCAATCTATCGATAAGTCGAATTCTGACCGCCGACGGGACAGCACGTGCGCTTCTGCCTCGTGATCCGTATCATCGGATCAGTTGTGCAATTCGTTTGGCGAATCTTAAATAAACACAAGATACCCAATTGCACTATCAGTTCGCGCGACAAGTCTTACTGTGGGATCCTAAGCAAGAAAACGGATCTCCACACACGCGTCTGAGTGGTGTAGAAGGTGCGAAGATATACATCTGAGGGATATGCAGTGCGGGAAAACCCTCTACCATTTGCAATCCTTGTGCCTTTTTTCCTCTTTTTCACACCTCTGTTTGCGTCCATGGGGCTCCGATACTCCGGATTTATTTATAGTCTTTGGAAAGTTGTTGGTTTCTGAGGGGCATAATGTGATCGCATGGATCTAGTGGGTCACTACTACAGAGGCATAACACCTGTAGTGGTTGCTTCCGCTTATCTATCGCTGGTCCTGACTTGCATACTTTCCCGAGGCGATATTGGTTTTCTGTGGAGAGTAATTTCAATGGAACAGGAATTTCGCGTAGATCTTTGTAACATTCACGGCCTGAGATGCGATTTCTCCTCTGTGTCTGCCTATGTTTCCGATCAGAAGCCAGGAATCTTTGCGCTTAGCGAGACCCAGGAATAACTACTACAGATATTTCTCATTTCAATCTACTTGGATATAATTTAGTGCCTCTGTTCTTTCCACATCATGGTCTAGCCGCTTCATACGAAAACAATACTCTGCTCCAATCCAGAATTTAATTTTTCGCGGGTAAAACTTCACGTTCGTAAGCATATCATACATTACTGCCTTCTTCCCAGAAGCTCAAACTTGGATGGAAACGCGTCTTTTAACGGATTCGATACTCTGTCTGATTCTATCGAGACACTATATCCGCGCACTGAAATCGTTATTGTGGGTGATTTTAAAAGCATAACTCTCAGTGGCTTTGCCACTTCGGACACACAACCACTGCATGTCAATATGCCCAACTCTTTGCTGATTCAAATAGTTTAACTCAACGTGTCAATGAGTCAATACGGGTACCAGATATATATGGTCATTCCGCCAACACACTGGACCTGTTTCTCACCTCCCACCCAATCAAATACACAATTGAAGTTTCTTCACCATTGGGCGCTTTAGACCACTGTGTTGTGTCAGCTAAATTCACTCTAATCAATAGCAACGCTAACGAGAAACTACCAAAAGAACAGTATGGTTCTACGAGAAAGCCAACTGGGGAGGTCTGAACGAGTTTTATGGAAAGGTAAATTTGTCGTTATTTTTCCTCGCTAACGATATTGACCCTATTGCAGACAGATTGACAGACACGATTCTACTTGGCATGCGAACCTTTATCCCACACAGGGCGTACCGTATCAAACCCAAGAGAAATATGTGATTTGATTCCGGATGCAGAGAAGCCATTAAGGCTAAAGAGTTGAGCTTCCGGTTGTATATATCAAACAATATTGAGGAAAACCAGAAAAGATTTAAGAGAGCTAAAAATAAGTGCAATTTGCTTACTCTACGCGCCAAGTGCTTGCATGACCGGAGAGTGAGACAAAAAATACTACACTCTCCCACAGGAATTGGAAACTTCTGGGTATTCGCGAACAACATTCAAAACTCCGTCTCGACAACCATTCCATCGTTTATAGTCGATGACAGACTAATCACCAGTGCAATAGAGAAAGCGTATCATTTGTTGCACATTTTGGAGCGAACTTGACGCTGCCTGATACTACATCAGTTTCACTTCAACTTAAGCATAAGCAGCACACAATGAGCCAGATTCACTTCTGAACGCGTACCGTTGCCTAAGGTAAATGCAAACAAACCCGCTGGTCCTGATGGAATTCCCCCAACTCTCTCGAAGAATTTTTCCGCTTTACTCGATAAACCACTGCGGAAACTCTTTCATTTATCTCATTCTACTAACCATTTCCCAAATAGATGGAAGTCAACGAACATTCTGTAGTGCTCCAAGAAGCTCTACCATATTTCTCCCACATTTCCTGTCCCTCACATCCATAATAGATACAAATCGAATTCTCATCAAATATCATCTATTCCTCTCCCCAAATCTAAGTTGAATTCAACATCAAGCAATTGTCGAACATTGTTTCAATTCCAAAAATCCAAACATCACAATGCATATTTTCACATGCATTGTATGTACAATCAAAAACGTGTCCAAACAAACCCATGTTCATTTGATCCGCTGACACACATTTTCGGAAATCTAAACATCACAATGCATACCGCATTGTAACCAGATATTTTATGACATGCAGAAATAGACCCAAATTCCCACCCATATTCTCACCCATTTCTCAGGGACTCTGACCCCATTTAAAATCCAATATAAACTCTTGTTTGCATTATCCAGACACACTAATGGATAACCAAAAACCTCAAAAAGGATCTGCGATAAGGGACGATGTGTCCGAGACTTCGAGGAAGAAGAAAAGTAGATTAGAAAGTAGTCAGTTGGTAGAGGGGAGGAAGTGATGATCTAAGAAAAAAGAGTCATCATCGTCGGCCCTACAACCGGGATACGGTCTTGGCCTTATTTAGCAAGTCTCTCCATCGGTATCCGGTCCTTATTCGAGACTTGTGAAATTCTCCATAATAATTCGTTTTTCCGGATAAGGTTATTAGCCCTGCGCCAACCTTTCTCAGGATGTCGCTGCATGCATTGGTTCACTACTTGGCGGATGCCAAAGTAGCTATCCAGGCGTGTCACGTGGAGACTGCATGTCAATTTGGATTGAACAGGGACAAGGATCGTCCTGGCCTTCGCCGGGTTGAAAGCAGAGACTATACCCTATATGTTCGCCTCCATTCCCCCTCAATAATAAGAAAGGAAATTAACTAATATTTACAAACAGAAAAGCTTGATATTCTAGCTCTGGACAAGACTAACGTTGACTCGTCAATCGATTCGTCATATATTTGATGCCAAGGATACAATTTGCTACATAGGGTGGAAAGTGACGGGATTTTTAATGAAAACAAGCGTTTTTTTTTGGCAAAGTTATATTTATTCGTTAACATACTTGCCTTTGATACTCTTGGTATAGCGATTATTCAAAATGTCGATGTTCTTTCCGTAGCACAAAATGTCCAATACTTTGAAATATGCCTCAGTTTCCGCGATAGCTTCCTCATTCCATCTGAATCTCCTTTCCTGGAACCATCTCTTGAAGTTTGGAAGCAAATAATAGTCGCTGGGGGCCAAATTTGGAGATTAAGGTGGGTGAGCAACCAATTCAAATAGTAGTTGGTCCAATTCGGCCACCGCTCTCAAGGGCGTGTGTGACGGTGCGTTATTATGATGGTACAGAGATTTTCTCTTCGCCATATGCGGCCTTTTTTTTCTTTATTTCTTCGTTCAGTTTGTCCAAAAACGCTGCATAATACTCTTGTTGTTTTGTTGTGATGTAGCGCTGTTTGTGGACTGTATACCTTTAGTTAAACTCTCGATGTCAAGTAAATGCAACGCCGAAATAATTGTTATACAATTCATCGTATTCATATTGAAATGAAATGTAGATTTAATTGTCGAACAATTCACGTTTTTCAACTTTATTATTTTCCGATAATTAATGAATCTAATTGGCCTTAATCACCGCGTTTCTTTATTCTTCATTGATATATTCATCATCATCATCATCATCGGCACTAGAACCGGGATCCGGTCTTGACCGTATTTAGCAAGTCTCTCCACCGGTATCCGGTCCTTATCCGAGACTTGTTAAATTTGCCATAATAATTCGTTTTTCCGGGTAAGGTTATTAGCCTTGCGCCAACTTTTCTCAGGATGTCGCTGAATGCATTGGTTCACTACTTGGCGGGTGCTAAGGTAGCTATCCAGGGGTGTGACGTGCCAACTTGGATTGAACAGGGACAAGGATAGTCGTGGCCTTTGCCGGGTTAAAAGCAGAGACTTTACACTGTATGTTCGCTCCCATTCCCCTAAGAAAAAAGAGTACACTATTATAATTAGTCTGTGTTTTACTACGGCTACGGCTGCGAACAGAGTTCCTTGCCAAGTTGTGGTACCCTGTGGTAAATGACTTTATAGAATGGAAAATAGTTTATGATTCGCTTGTTCTCGGGTGTTTGAAAAACTCCCTTCGTGTGTGTGCTTTGACACTTGAGCCCATAGTGGTATTATGCTGCGCTTCACCTGTACATGGACGGCGCCTCTCATAGGGGCTACATAGACAAACCAAGGACGGGGCCGGGTATCCACGTATTCATAGTGGGACCAAGACTCAACAATAAACAACAAGCATCCATTCAGAATCCATCGTTCGATTCTCTTCCTCGTTGATCCAGAAGCACGGAGGCGAACCATACTACAATTCAGCCATTTTCCAAAAGGGGCGACAAATCGTCCCTCTCTTCTTATCGACCCATAGTAATAACTTCTATTGCTCAAAGGTAATGGAATCAATGATTAAACGTCAACTTTCGTAATAGCTGGAATCAAATGACCTCCTCAATGACCGCCAATATGGCTTTTTAGTCCACAGGGGATTTGATGGCGTACCGTCATGAAAACTGAACCCATCCCATCCACTATTTCGGTGAAAGCAAGGTAGTCGCATTGGATATATCAAAAACCTTTGACAGGGTGTGACATCCAGCCCTTCTGTCAAAATTACATTCCTTTTTTTTTTTTTTTTTTTATATAGATATCATTTTTTATTTCTTCCTATTGTTATAATTTATTTACTTGCTAGACAAAAATGATTAAACTCTAGCTTATGTTATCTTATTTCTTAACTTACTGGTCCCTTGCGGACTCTCTAAGTTACATGCATACGCTTAAAGCATGAAAATTTGTCTTTCGACATTATGGTTATTTTGTTTACATGCATTTTTAGGGAACTTAATTGGATACAAAGAAAATGAAGAAAAGAAAAAACTTTGTTCTTGTTATTGTTTTTACCTTATATCTAACTTATATACTAAACTATCTATAGAATTTTTTTTTTTTTTTTTTTTCTTTTTTTTTTTTTTTTTCTTTAACTTAACTCTATTCTAAACCTAACATCAAAACTAAATTTTCGAAATGCTAAATCTATGTAAGCTTTCCGTTGTTTGTCGGGGTTTTTTTTTTTTTTTTTTTTTTATAATTATTATTATTATTATTTCTTTAGTTTTATAAGGAAACAGGGTTTTATTTGCCACTCAGCCACCAAAATCTCTGGTGTTGCTTATTCGCGTCTTTTCGGTCTCTCTGTGCTACTGCCGTACTGAACTGCAGTCTCTCTTCATTAGTGTGCGCAACCTCTCGATTAAAACATATTCGTTTATCTATACCCGACCGACGCACGTGATAAATCAACGGTATAGCGGATTCATTTTGTATGAGGCCGTTCATGTCAAGACTAAGGAATGCTTCTGGTGGAATAAAGCCATTGCGACGTACCACCTCACAATACATATTGTTTGGGTAATATGCACCAAAAATCAGATCGTTCTGTGAGCTCATTGATCTCGCAATATGCCCTCGGATCAGCTTGATCATAAAGTTATCCACTCTGTTTATATTGGCCCCACTGTACAACGCTTCATTGGGATAATATTTTTCGTGATCGGATTCAGGAGTCCGATGTAACTTAAGGCACGTCCTGGGGCATTGTCTCTCAAAAATCCGAATCTTTTCCATTAAGCTAGGTCCCACATTAAACCACACTGGGCATCCATATATGATCATCGGTCTGATGAGAGCCATGTAGCATATAACTTTAACTCTGCTATCAAGTTGACTACTATGAAACAGTCTTCTTGTCATAGCGTAAGCTTTCTTTGCCCTGGCTAGGGCAGCTTCCACATGTTTGTTAAAATATAGATACTGATCCAGCCAGATGCCTAAGTATTTGACTACGGTTTTGGTTTCCAGTGTTTGTTGGTGTGGTCCCATAATAGCTAGCTTTCGCCAGTTTATCCTGGTGTCTCTGGTAGCTTGAGCCAGTGGTGTTCTAAAGAGGATGGTTTCACACTTCTGGATATTGATTTTGAGTTTCCAGTTGTTGCAGTATCGCTGAACATCATTGAAATCCCCTTGTAATAATCCGTTAATGATTTCAATTTTTGGTGCTGTTCTATATATTATCAGATCGTCTGCATACGCAATAGCCTGATGAAGAGACCTTACCAGGTCGCTAGTGTAAATATTAAAAAGGATCGGAGATAACACCGCTCCCTGTTGCAGACCGTTTTCTATATTGTAAGTAATGTTAGAGGTCACATTGCCACTTTTGACGATGAATTTCCTTTCATTCAACATGTCGTATAGTATATACAGTAGTGGTCTATGAATGCCTAGTCTCATTAGCTTGTAATATAACCCTTCTAACCAAACGGTGTCGAAGGCCCTCTCCAAGTCAATCAAACAGGCACCTGTACACTGTTTCAGATTTTTATTCCACTGAATGTCTGAAACCAGTTTAGCTGCGGCATGTGTGGTTTCATGACCAGCTTTAAAACCAAACTGGTTATTTGGAATAATATTATTGTCCTCAACCCATTTAAGTAGAGCCTTGTTTAGAACCTTTTCGAATACTTTACTGATACTCGGTAACAAACTGATCGATCGCAGATTTTTTGGGTTTGTTCTATCTTTCCCTTTTTTTGGTAACGGTTGGATGATGGCCGTTTTCCAACGTACTGGATAGTGTGCGTTGTTCAGAGCGTTGTTAAACAATACTGCATATATGTCCATTGCGATTGGAGGAAGATGTTTTAGTACGATATTGGGTACTCCATCGATTCCAACTGATTTTTTGTTTCTTAATGATGCAAAGACGCCATGGATGTCTTCACTAGTGATCAAAAGACTGTTGGCGTTTTCGACAGTAATCTCGGCGTTTGCCGTATTTTCATTACTGAATTCGTTAAAACCATGGTTTTCTGATCGCCACTGTGAAATATCATTTCGAAGATGACCATAATTCAGTAAAACTCTATCTTCCAAGCCATGGTTGCGACGAATTACTTCATTTGCCTTGTACAGTTCTTGAAAGACTTGAAAGAAAAGGCCCCTACAACATTCACTTTTTCCAAGGGATCTTCAAACACAAAAACTTCGTCATTTAGGATGGCGTTGTTTGTGTCTATGCCTATATTTGCCAGCATTCGTTGGTTTTCGTCAGTTCGTGGTATTTGGAGACACTGAATCTCGTTTTCATTACTCCGTCTAAATATTTTATTAATTTGCGGAAACATACTAGGGTTGTTGGATTTTACCGCCCGAACTTTGTTGTTCCAATACAAATTTGCTGATAGCCTATAGTTGGCTTTTATCAGCTGTTGGAGATTTTTTAATCTGGACTTCAGTGATATTATCTCCTGGTCGTGCCTATCAATAAATCGTCTGTACCGTAGTTTTAGTTGCGACAGAAGTCTACTTTTTTTTCTGTGGAGTGCGTTGATTGTGGCGTTTCGGTACATGTTCATGTTGTCCGTAGGTGTGGTTTTTGGTATTGTTTTGTCCATAGTTTGTTTTATGGTTTCGTCCATTTTTTGTATGTATTTGTCGATGTCATCGTTGGGTATGTTTCTGTTGGTAGGAGGGTTAATGTCTTTTAAGCGAATTTCTCTTGTTAAGGTTCTCGTGAAACGCGTCCATCGCATACCCCAATAGTTATAGGGTTGCGGTATCATACATTCACCGAGTTCCACAACTTCGCTTGGTGTTTTTATCAATATTGATAATGCACAATGGTCGCTGTCATACTCAATTGTGCGTAGGCAGTTTATATTTTGTCTGTTAGTATGTGTATGTTTAAGGCGTGTGTCAATAAGCATAATATCGAGGAACGAGCCCCCTCTGGGGAAAGAAGGATATTCTGTAGCTAGCAGGTCAACTTTATATTCAATGTGATGCTGATCTAGCCAACTAGCTAGTTGATTCCCTCTCGTGTTGGATATGCTATTTCCCCAATTTGGGTGTTTAGCATTCAAATCGCCACCCACGATGTAATAGTTCCCTTCCGAGTAAAGTTGTAAGCATTGGAAAAGAGTCTCTAGCTCCACTATAAATTGATTTTGTTGATGTGCTTCTGGTGCGTAGGCAGATATCACATACATCCCCCTACCTAGTCGGAGGGGTATGCGGATAATGCACGCTTCAAGCACCTGAAATCTGCGAATCTCACCACTATATATTACCTTATGTTGAAGTTGTTTTTTAATAAAGATTGCCACCCCTCCTCCTTGTGTGGAGTTGGGTCGGTCTCTTCGTATAATGTCGTAGTTTGTGTGACATAGTTTATGCCTCTGATTCAGCTTAGTTTCGCTAGCCAGAAGCACGTCAGGGCTTTCGTCTTGCAACAGTTTAAAGAGAGCTGCTCTTCTCTCGATTCTGATAAGTGAATTTACATTCACGACTAAAGCCTTAATTGTTCTTTCTGTTGGGGGGTTTATATTGACGGCTGGCTAGACAACTGCGAATAGACTCAGTCTAGTCTAGTGTCCTGTTCTTTTATTTGTTTTTGCATTTGTGTCATCTGCGTCTGAATAGCGAGCAAGGTTGTGAGCACATCTGCTAGTGTTACTGTTTCTGGAGGCACAGTATGTTGCGGCGGTACCCGTGTGGTGGGTTGTGGCGTGTTTCTCCTGCCAGCTGTTACTTGAGCATACGAGAACTGGGGTGTTACATTTAGTGCTGGTCGGCCTTGAACTATCGGGCGTTCTGATTTTCGTTGCTGTGAAAACTTTTTTTCCTGTAGTTCGCGGAACTTAGGACAGCCTCGATAATTAGCGGGGTGTCCCTCACTCTTACAAACTGCACACTTTAGAAGAGATCTGTCGTCTACCCTTTCTTTACCTAACGTGCATTGTTCTGCGCTGTGGTCCTGTCCGCATCTTACGCATCGATACTGCATTTCGCAGTTTGCTGCGGAGTGCCCGAACCTTTGGCAGCGAAGACATTGGATTATATCTCTGCTTTTTTTCAATTTGTCCCATGTGACAATTTGATGGTTCAGGATAGTGATTTTCCTAAGTCCACCAATTTTGCTCCCAGGGCCCAGCTGCACCAGGAAGAATGGTAATTTTCTATTCTCCCGTCTAGCCCTAGCTGTATTGAAAGGTTTTACCGCGATAAACTCAATATCATTACAGTTAAGCTCTCGCAGCGTTTGTAATAGAACTTCTGGTTCTGTTTCAGGGTCAACGCCTTTTAGTAGAACCGTTATATTCTTTATTTCTTTCGGGGTGTACGTGTAAAATTCCGCGGTGGCCCGTTTTAGCACATTTTTCATTTTTTCGAAATCCCTAACCGAATTTGTCTGTATGGCCAACCTGTTCCCTGTCAGTCTTTTAATTGAAAAATCTTCCCCAATAGAAAGCTTACATAGACTTACCAGTTCGTTACAGTCCATATCTGTAATGTTGATAGGTGGCATCTTCGTTTTCCATTTTGCTGCCTGTTGCTCTTGTTGTGGTTGTTGTTGCGTCATCTGTTGTGGTGGACATTCTTTTTGTTGGCTTGGCTTCTGTTGTGCACATTGTTGCTGATTCTGCTGTTGTTTCGCTATTAGCTGCTCCTTTTCAGCAAATTCCTTTTTCCTGCGACGCTTCTCTGCTAATTGCGCTCTTGCTCGGGCTAGCCTTGTTTCAAGATCGCTGATTTCATCTTCTTCGTCCTCAGTGTCGGTAGTCGCTAAACATGCAAACATGTTATTGGTGAGATGGCCGTCATTATATGGAACCGGGGGGAATAGATTGTCCTCTTCCATTGTGTGCGCCTTTTCGAGCAAGCCTGCTATTGCCTCGTTTGGCTTGTTTATTTTTGTTGCAGCTCGTGTTAGTGGGGAGCTCGCCGGGCGTTTTATTAACGCGGACTTCGGTTTTAATTTTTTAATATTTTGTTTTTTGTCTGCCATTCTGCATGCTGAGGGTCCATACACCGAGCTTGTTGCATCCAAGATAGCAGGCCAGTCTTTGTTTGAAACCAGTTCTTAGGTTGGCTTCACTTTGCAATTTCACTGTATATTTTAGTTCCTTTTGTTTTTTTTTTTATTTATATTTATTGTTTTTGTTTTGTTTTTCTCTTACTTCAATTTTTTTTTTTTCGCTAAACATGTGCTCACATACACTCTCACAGTTAATTAGTATTAAACGGTGTTTGTTTTGACTGTCAAACCACGTGGCTTCGTTCTCTTTTATTAGTTTATATTTATGTATAATAACTTTGTTTTGACTGTTCTTGTCACTAGAATTGATTTATTTATAATAGTTTTATTATTTCAAATTTCACTCGCGACTCATAAAAGTAACTTTTACATTTATCTCGATCGGCGAATTTAAAACACGTCCGCACTCGGTCAGTGTGTATCGTTGTGTGCAAAAAAAAAAAAAAAAAAAAAAAATTACATTCCTCTGGAGTGGACAATTCCCTGATCCAATGAATGAGAGATTATCCTTCTGGCCGTTCAATTCTAGTGGTTCTTGACGGTATCAAGTCTGTCCCCCATCAAATGAATGCCGATGTTCCCCAAGGTTCGGTACTCTCACCCACTCTCATCCACTCTCTTCCTCATCTTTATAAACGATCTCTTGTCAATTACCCAAAATCCAATTCACTCGTTTGCTGATGATACCACGTTGAATTTCTCATACTCATACAAACATTCCCGACCAAATTAAGTTTTCAAAATTTGTCTTTGTCATTTAAATAATTATAAGTACTGCCACAAACAAAGTTCTGTCGCCGAAAGGCAAATTATACAATAGCTATGTAATGTTTAGGTTAGAGCGTCTGCGTAGGACCAAGTAAGTTGTAATATAAGATAATTCAGCTAGAATATAACCATTTTTTGTCTAGCATGTAATTTAGAAACTAAGAATATCAAAAGAAAATAAAAAAAATGTTTTAAAAATGAATGAGTAGAATTCAATACCTTAAAAGCTCAATGCAGACTCTTGTTGTCAAGGCGCACTCCAAAGTAAATATACCGTCGATAAACGGCATTTGCATCGACGAATCCAAGGAACTGTAGTGATCCTAAATCACTACTCTCACCCACTTACCTATAATCCCAATCCAAGTGAATCATATGAGCGACAAGTTAAACCAAAAGTTGGTTTGCCGCACATTGATTCAAATTCCTAATTACCTCACCCATAATCCAATTGAATCATATGCACGACCAAATTAAACCAAAATCCATTTGTCGTACATTGATTCAATTCCTAATAATCCTAAACATTATGAAATGCGTAATACTAAATGCATTTCATGATTTCTCCTTCCGGGAATTAGTTCAGATAGAGTTCGTGTACACTTCCGGGAATCCTATTCCAATTGAAGCACACACAATTTTGTTTGGGCTTCTTGGAATTTTTAAATAATATCGTTAACAAATCTCTGTTGCCACAGAGTATAAAAGGGGAGTGCATTTTGGATTCTAGATCAGTTGGGATCCAGTGGTCAAGGCGACGGCCAAAATTAAACAACAATTAAATATTAAATAAATAAAATAATTAAATAAATAAAACTAAAAAATGACTTTCAATCGTGGGCACTAAAAGGAGGTAAGCCTATAAAAACAAATACATACCAATATAACCCTACATAATTGGCGCAGCCGGTAGGATCAAGGAAGCCAAAGTTAAATACTTGTAAGTGCTTGAAAACCCTTGATCACTACAATAACACAACTACAAGCGTACTGGGCACAAGACACCTTCAGCCCTGCGTCCGGAGTTGAGTCTGGCTCCGGAGGTACGACTTGGTAATATAAACCAACAAAAAAAAAAAAAAAAATAATTCAAAGCGTGCCTGGGGCTTAAACACCAGGAAGTGCTATAAAAAATAATAAAAAACAAAAAATAATTAACAGCGTACCTGGGGCTAAATACCAGTGTAAAAACAAAAATAATAAAAAAAAAAAAAAACCAAAAAAAAAAAAAAAAAAACAACATCAAGGCTCACGGGCAGTAACAGCCCCAACAACAACAAAAATATCAACGAAGGCAGAGTACCAACCGCCTCAAAACAAACAATCCAATTTTGAGAGATATCGGCGAGCGGAAGCAGTCAGAAACAGCAGCGCCAACAGCAGCAGGACCAATGGACAGCAGCTTGCTCAACAACTACAACAACAGAGAACAGCTAAGTGACCATTTATTTTTCTTTTTAATCTACTAAAGTCATAGGAATAATTTGCTTTGATTAAGTATAGTTTACCATGTTCCTTATAATTAATCACTTAATGACAACATATATTTATCTGATCATTAAGCTATTCTAAAATAATCCCAAAATTGCCAATCAACCTTGTAAAACTTATATCCCTAGTTGTCTGTTTGTCTATATTGTGCACCTACCTATCCTAGGGAAGAATTTCTAAACAAAAATAATAATCTTAACACTCGCCCTTGGGATAGCAAACATCTGAAAACCATATACCTGTACCCCTCTCTCCCATTTATATTGCTACTTTTATTTTTCTCTTTTGATCTATGGAACAGGGAACCACCTCAAACCCAAATATTTCCCGCGACCAAGTACCCCCTTCACCGAAAAAACTTCGCAGCGGAACCATAATCGAAGCAAACCCTCCGATCAAAACTCGCGACCCCAGCCCATCCTTATCGGAAATTCCAGTTCTTCAGCACCAAACGGATCTCGCAACCTTTGAAACAATGGCCATTGATTACACAAAGGTTGCGAAGCTGTCAGCACAGCTAATCCCCATCTTCTCCGGGGAACCAAATCCGCATATAGGTGCAGAATTGGAAACCTTTTTGGATTGCTGCGGGAGGGTTTTAAACTGCCTCAGGACCGAGGAACACGGGGCTTTCTTACAAATATTCCCTACTAGGCTACGGGGTGAAGCTTCTGCCTTATTCGCGTCCACTACGTTCGCATCTTTTCATGAAGCGGAAGATTTGCTAAGGAAGGTTTATTTACCAGTAGAAACCTATCAGGACCTGGTAAATAAGCTATTAGCTACTCGGCAAAATCCGGCAGAAGCAATTATCCTATTCCAATTACGACTAAAGAAGTCGTTAAGGGAATGTAAGAAAGCCGCGGAGCTAAAATACGGTCCTATATTGTCTGAGGCCGTACAGATACAATTAGATGACTTTGCAAAAAGCATCTACAAAAAGGGGTTGATAAATCCGTACCATCGTCAATTTTTATTACTGATGGGCGATGTACCAATAGATTCCTTAATGGAAAAAACATTAGAATTGGAACAAATCCAACAACCTCAGCGGCCATTAATCTCTTCGCAGGTTTCATTTAACTCTCCTTCGCCTTATACACCAGTAGCAGCTCCAGAAGCTTATAACCCAACTTTAGGTACCGAATTGGGACAAACTTTAATGCCCAATATTCCAAATATAGAAGGGTTGCCACACATCCAACCCACTACACAGGGAACTCCGCAACTAGAGGCGCAAATACCGCCAGCTGACCAACCATACAGGGGAACCGAAGGGGTTATAGAATCAGACCCTCCCAACATATCATTGACACACGATGCCTCCCTCAGCAGAATAACCTGCAGTTACTGCAACAAAAGGGGGCATGTCTATGAGGATTGTGTCAAAAGGAAAAACACACCCTTTTGCACACACTGCCAGCAATTAAGTCACGATATCCGTGATTGCCGGCGATTAAGGAAGGTAAAAAGAGTTCTGCACATAAGGCAGACTTGCGACTTCTGTGGCCAAAACGGCCACAATCTAGGATCCTGTCAGCAAAAGCTGAAATGGGAGTCGCGAGTTCAATGCCAACCTGCAAAGAATTCCCCCACTTCGAGCCCAAAACGAAAAAGGTCAAAACCCTCGTTGGCAAAAAGGACCTACCGTATCAGAACCCCACGCGCCGCGATAACCAGCATCCCCACCGTCCAACTACCAATAGATGTAGGTGTTAACAAAAACACAACACTAGTAGTAGACACCGGTGCGGAAGTAAGCCTGATTAACAAAAATTGCCTTAGAAAATCAGAGGCCAAAATAAATCATCAAGAGGCTTGCACTTTAGAGACACCGTTCGGAAGCATTAGGACCTTGGGAAGCTGCAAGGTCAACTTCCAGTTAAAAGGTATGTCTAAACTCCCATGCAAGTTCCAAGTAGTGAGCAGTATGCCCGATCTACCAGAAGACGGTCTGCTTGGAAATGACTTTTTGTCAAAATATTGCAATGTGGAAGGCCCCAAAGAACGCGTCACTTTTCCTCGCACGGAAATAAACCCCAAAGTATTTAGTGTGCCAATAAAGTTCTCACAGGTCGGGAAAAAGGCACCTGAAAATAAATACGCTAAAGGGAAACAGGAGCAAGCACAAGGTAAGCACAAAATCTTCAGGTTAAATCTTAACCATAAAAAGAGGAACCCCAAGGAGCTAAGTGGTAACATCAAAAGTACTAATCAAATAACTGACACTTCGTCAGATAATCCAAAAACTTCGTGCCCCAGCTCCTCTCGAAATACAAACTTTTTCCAAAAGCCCACAACACCCGAAAAAATAATAAACCTCGATGAGATCGCGACGATACTCAGGGTTTATCACAATTCCCCTTCCGATGGACATCAAAGCATCACCAAATCGTATAATAAGATACGACAAAGATACTGGTGGCCGTCCATGCTCTCCGACATTAGGAGATATAAAAAGCAATGCGAGGAGTGCCGTTCTCTGAAGGCAAGCGCACGCTTCGGAAATGAAACACAGTCACAAACGTTTCAAGTGGGAAACAGGGTGTTAGTAAGGTATAAAAACCGCAAGGACAAAGAAACACCCATCTGGAAGGGCCCTTTCCTCATTACAGGAATAACTGAGCCAAACAATACGACCATCAAAATTGGTCAGAAGTCAATGGTAATAAGCAATAGGAGGCTGAAATCGTATTCCAAGGTTGATTAGTTCTGATCTTCGCCCCAGTTTCACCTTCCTTTCCACTATCAACCCCAGACATATACTATCCCCAGGGTGTATTATAGTTCGATATTTTATCACTTAAAAATACTAATGGACACACAATATTGACAAAGATGACAAAAAAGTGGTAATATTAAAATAAATGGAATGAAATACAAAAAAGAAATCGCATACAAATAAAACAAAACAAACATTGACCCTCAATGAGGAAGACAATTTATGAACACTAAACAAAATTGTAAATAACTATTTCAAAAAATATATGTAAATCCTAATTAAGATCTAACTTAGAAATATGAAAAATATGAGCACTAAAAAAACACTAAATATCAAACTGAAATATATAATACATATAATACAAAAAAAAAATCAATACAGATATACGAAAACAGACCTAAGCTAAAATTTCCATGTAATCAATTGATTAAATCAAAATACAAAGAAAGAATGGAGATATAAAGAATTCTATATAATATTACAAAATATAATTCGTATTTACTACTAGTGTAAGGCGCTCTTTAAAAATAAATACACATCTATCTCTATTAATCTAGCATGAAATGAACAACAACAAAAAATAAATATTAATGGCTTAAGTATAGATTAGAAAAATAACGTTATAAAACACGAAGTAAAATAAGAACATTTATTAATTCAAAATTTATTTACTTAGTCTTATAATACATATGTCTATTTTTAAAATTCACCTTCATTAATATACTTAAAATGATAAATGTAAACATGACACCAGCCACAATTATTAGATAAATACCATACCATTCTTTATACAAACAAACAAACTTAAGAAGCAGTACCGCAAAAGAGAAAATACAACATGGAGCACACATATTAAACATAACGAATTAATGCATTAAATGTTAAACTAAAACAAAAAATGTAAACTATCGCGAATTCAAAATGCCACCGCCCCTTGCTTTTCACTCATTCTAGAAAATTAACCTCTTCCAGACTAATTTTCTTTTCTAAAGGGGGGAGGAATGTAGTGATCCTAAATCACTACTCTCACCCACTTACCTATAATCCCAATCCAAGTGAATCATATGAGCGACAAGTTAAACCAAAAGTTGGTTTGCCGCACATTGATTCAAATTCCTAATTACCTCACCCATAATCCAATTGAATCATATGCACGACCAAATTAAACCAAAATCCATTTGTCGTACATTGATTCAATTCCTAATAATCCTAAACATTATGAAATGCGTAATACTAAATGCATTTCATGATTTCTCCTTCCGGGAATTAGTTCAGATAGAGTTCGTGTACACTTCCGGGAATCCTATTCCAATTGAAGCACACACAATTTTGTTTGGGCTTCTTGGAATTTTTAAATAATATCGTTAACAAATCTCTGTTGCCACAGAGTATAAAAGGGGAGTGCATTTTGGATTCTAGATCAGTTGGGGTCCAGTGGTCAAGGCGACGGCCAAAATTAAACAACAATTAAATATTAAATAAGTAAAATAATATTATATAAACCAGGCGCGATACAGACGGTCGTAGAAAACGCGAAACAATATAAAATGGACATCGTCGCGCTCCAGGAAGTTCGACTCCCACATCAAGTAATCGAAACCAACGGGTTTATACTGGTGTGTGGAGGTGCCGATACACATAACCTCGGAACTGGCTTCATCATAAGCAAGAAGATTACGCCCCATGTAAAAGATGTGCAATTCATTAATGACCGAATGTCTGTGCTAAAAATACAGGGCCGATGGTACAATTATGTATTTATAAACGTACACGCCCCAACAGAATCTGCGGACGAAGAAACGAAGGACACGTTCTACGAGACCCTAGAGGATGTATTTCATGGGATCTCATCATTCGATGTTAAAATCCTCCTCGGGGACCTCAATGCGAAAATTGGAAAGGAAGATATCTTCCAACCAACTATAGGTAAAGAAAGCCTACACGACGTGTCAAATGATAATGGAATTCGAATTATCACGTTCGCAGCGTCAAAAGATCTGTTAGTAAAAAGCACGATGTTCAAGCACAAGGAAATTCATAAAGCCACATGGATATCACCCGACGGCGTAACGCGTAACCAAATAGACCACTTCCTCATAGACAAAAGACACCACTCGAATATCCTTGACGTAAGAGCATATAGAGGAGCAGATTGCGACTCCGATCATCTTCTAGTGATTGGCAAAATCAGGAGTCGCCTCGCAGCAATCCCACATGGGCAGTCACGGGAGACAAGCAAAAAGTTCGACACTGATAAACTGAAAGACCTACGCAAAAGGGCTGAATATCAAGACGAGCTAACGAATAGATTTAGCATTCTAGAGAATGTGAGCAGTGAGGAAGAGGAAGCTAATAGTGTGAACACTAAATGGACATCGATCAGAGACACAATAGCTAGTCCAAAATCCCATTTTGTGCGCCAGTTAGTGTAAAAAAAAACAAAAAACCAGACAGGCTAGGTGCCATATAGCGTGCAATACAAAAAATATATTTGATGAACGACTAATACTGAGAAATGGAGTCTCTTGTCTAGGCTAAGAAACTGTGGTATATTAGTATTGTGCCAAGACACGGGCACCTGTTTTACTAACGTTCCAACGATGGAGAGAGAAGTCACAACACACCATGGATAAAAATGTCACTGCTTCGCCAAGGAAGGAGAAAATAAAACACACTGATTTTCTTTTCGTTCACTTATATATTTATCTATCGATTAATTTCCCTTTTATTTTAAAGTGGACAAATTAAGGTGGGAATCAGTCTTCAATAAGAAGAGATTTGTTTTTCTTCTAGATATTTTGTTACAATGTTTTTTCTTTTTGCTACGGTCACAACTGCGTTTTAATCAAGTTAAGTCAACTGGAAAATTCAGAGCAAAATGACGCGACGAACTACAATAAACGGAAAACACTATTTTCCAAAAGAAACGCAACGACCTCGGCTTCGCTCCTTGGAGAAGGTATTTTGACTTTTTTGCACTCGACGGAGGATGAAATCTGACTCCTCGAGAAAAATAGCGTGTGTACGCTTACGAAGTTTAAAACTGATTCTCCGACGAATTCGTCGTCAACATCCACGCATCGTGATGAAGATGGATTTCCATCGGTCTGGAAGTAGCCAATCCGATCTTTTCCCTGGTGATAACCAAAGAGCGATCGAACTGGAATCTTTAACCGAGGCATTTCCCCTTTGGCCGTAGAGGCCCGGATCAAAATCCATTTGTTGGTAGCCACGACAACGCAGAAACGAAGAGTGCGTAAAAGGAAGTCTAGATACGCCAGCTGATCAAACAAAATATCGAACACCGAGGATAGCTGACTATGCCATCATAAATCATAGGGAATAGGGTTTCCTTTCCTGTTGATAACATGTAACCAAGCTTCGCTGCAATGATCGAGGCTACGATGCCTGGGTGCATGTTTATTTTAGGCATTGGATAATGCACAGGAATGCTGGCATGCAGGCAAAAATAATTTCTTCTGTTTACGTAAAGTACACAGAAACATTTCGTTTAGAATAGTGTGAGAATAGTGGCTGGTCGTTGTTTAGACAATGAATCATTAGACATGATCATGGGTATAATTGTCTAACGTCAATCATATTCGTGCCTAAATCCCATGATCGGTAGATAACCGATAAAGGAAATTGGCGCAACTGTAGCGAACCATGGGATTGGAGCAATATTCAATCAAGAATATCGGCTACAGCTGTGTCAACAATTACGCTGGCCAGCGACTATTTATCGATTATAATTGCTGACAAGCGGAGACGATTGGGTTGATACGGTTCATGTAATATGAATGAAGTAATTTGTTTCATTTGCATGCTTGCTGGGGTTTTATTTTCAGGGGAAAGCGAATGAAATGTAGTTTACGCTGTTCGATAGCAGGTAAGCAGGAGGAAGGTAATTTGGTAGGAAATGGACGGTTCCTAGAGAAGGCTTTAAAGAACCGCCACAAAACTATTGAACATCCGACGCATTTAATACAATCAGAAAACCTACGAAAAGTGATCGAAAGTTGGACCTCTATATTATGCGAAGTACGCGCCAGCCGCACCAGCCGGGTGTTCGAAATCGTATTTAAACCATAATGGCATGCAATTATCGTTCAAATAAGATTACATTTGATGCCATTAAATGTATTTTCCTATGTTTTATATAAACTTAAAGAATACCTTTAATAAAACGCCATATGGCCAAGACCGGTTGTAGTGCCGATGTGATGATGATAAATATAAATTATATGATCCAATAGGTGCATCATTTGTTTGATTGTTTACTCTCCCTTCTCTCTATATAGTTTACTTTCAATCAAACGAATTTCTTCCTATCAACTACATGAACAAGGCTAAGTTCTTTGACAGTCATCATTCTTGATATTTTTCATAGCCAGTTATTTAGTCTATTGAATATCGAATAGGTAAAGCGTTGCATAAAACGAAAACAATTGTCGCTCATACAACAAGTGGAATAAGACATGCAAAGTTAAACTAAGCGAAGACTGGATAAGTGATCTTTTGATTGAAAAAATATAACTCCGTCTTACTTGTGTGTTTCATTTGCACGTCCACCTACGCCAGGGAACACCCTGGATCTTATCGCTACTGTGAAAGGCTTATGAAGTTACTCTTGAGGTATCAAAAGAAAAACAGTCCACGTTAAAGCTGCCTCACCTTTAAATTTGAATCAGTTGTGTTGCTGCCTACGTATGTAGGTATATCTATTAGTGCGGCCGGAAGGGCATGGAATGCGTTTTAGCCAGGTGTTAAATTACCTTATATGGTCTATTGGTTTATTGGGTCTTTCAAGAACGTTGAGTCTCTGTTTATTCTATCACCTCTTATGAGCACTTTTAGACACTTTCAGCATTGAAGAGAAATGAACCGTCAGGAGGATGTTTAATACATTATGGGTGAACAAAGAGAATTTAATTATATCCTTAAGTACAATATCAAAACTCAATGAGACTGATTATGAGAAGACAACTTCGAAGGTTGACAGAATAACGTTAAATTAAACGTGCTGGAGGTTAGTGAACTTTAAAGGGTGAATAAGTAACGAGGCTTGCAAGTGAGGCCATGAACACATAAAATGGAAACAAATTATCAAAAGTTCGTTATACTGTTAAAAGCGTTCATCGTGTATGATTGTCGTCTGTGTTCATCATACCCTTCGCGTCAACATCTTTATCTGTAGTCGATCAGCCAACCTTTTTTATGGTAAGTGTAACGACTTCCACATTACCCCCACAGTATTTACACTAAATCGTTTTGGTTATATCGTAATTTTTATTACGATGCCAAATCTTCCATTTACTTTCACTTAGGCAGTTAAAGTTGTTTCTGTCACCATTAAAAATTATGATCTTCGCCGACTTGTATACAAATGTCTTGTCCTTAGGTAGTTCAAACCAGATAAAGAAGCAAATCAACTTCACTACAACTCGTCAGATTGGTTACATGGGACTTTTGGTGCACCCATTTCACTGCCACCAGCTGTACATTCTCAATCTTTCAATATCTAGATCCATATTCATAAACAAATCTACGGCAACGGTGCAATCTAATTTGCATGGCCCGTCACACCTCTTACATCGTCTGGTTTCAGGCATATTACACACCCGCTTGGTGGGATGGATCACAATCAAGAGGTATACAGATTCCCACAGAAACATCACTTTCCGTCACCGCGACGCGGTTACCGGGCTCTGGTCTCACTGTCGAACTATATTCTTTGATGTGACAGAAAGACAATAGCGATCTCTCATACCATTTCTGACCAAATAGCAGTGTCTGCAGTTCCGCCTTAAGCCTCGGATTGTGCATGGACCAATATTGCAAATTAGTAAAATAAAAACCTAACCCAGATAGAGTAGCAATTAGGATATATGTGGTCCGATTGCGGAACTAAAGATCCCAACGTTTTCTCGTGAAATTCGACTGGTATGACGAATTATTTCCCTCGGCTCTTGCGTTCCTTTGGAACTTGAAATGAATTGAACAACAATTTGTCACCACGCATGATCGCAACGGTGCTACTGCCGCCATCGTACACATACCCCGCGTGAGACTACAGTATCTCTTACGTGTTACTTGTACAGTCAATAAATGCCTCGGTTTTCAGGTAATTACCTTTCTACCCTCTTACTTCCTTTAGCCATCGGCCTTAAATTGGATCTAATTGATTGCAAAGTAATCCACAGCTAGCCAACGGGCCGATGATCGTGTTCTCCGCACCGCGCACGTGTAGCCGAATGTTGGTTGTAGAGTGATGTATCTGACGGAGAGGTTCTTCTTTTCTTTGGACAAGATCGTGGATGGTATAAAATGAATGGCCCCACCATCCTTCCTATGCAGTCGAAGTCGAGTCGTACAAACGGTTATTTGAATTATTCAAAGCCAAGGAAGCAGATCATTTCAGTGAAGGATAAGTGACTTCTGTGTTTTTGGCAGATAGTGCTGAAGTGAAAGGTATCTGTGTCCAGTGGCTTCTGTAAGATTGAAAGATCGTAATATCGTCTGTGACGAGAAAGCAATTTTGTTAACAAACTTGAATGTGTAGTTGATTGGTACTAAGTGCTGGTGAAAAAACTGAACGTGAGAATAACAAGAGAATTAATTCGGAGACGACATGGTCAGTATTGTGTAACTATATTCAATTTGTTTTTATCCCATTTGATGATAATCCTACTTAATTCATTTAATGTAATTACACTTGCTTGGTGATTGCGAAATATATTTTGCTCTGGGATGCATTTAAGTGTGTTTTTGAATGCGAAATTGCAAGGATTTAATGGTTATGAAAGCTTTTCCACCTTTAAGATTTATAAAAGTTGTTGCCCAAGATAACCAGTGCAGGAGGGCAGTGCAAGAGTTCAAATAATTCATATATAACTACCTAAAAATCGGATATTTGACGAAACCGCATAAATGTATGCTTATATTTTATTCTTTATTCAAAGTATCATTTAACCAAGAAAGAAACATTGATTTTTTTTACTTTTGCAGTGATATTACCCTTTAAAAGATAATAATGAACTCATGTCGGTTCAAACCGTTTGCCGTAAACTCTTCCTGTAATAAGACACGGGACCTTGATCTTCTTATCTAACAATTCATAATTTATATAATATAATTTTTTCTTTTCATTTTTTCCATTTTACGCACATTTTTATGTTGTTCTTTTTCTTATATTTATCTTACTTGCCAGACAAAAAATGCATAGTTTCAAGGTTTTTTAAATTATATTCTAACTCTCTGGTCCCACACGGACACTCTAAGCTGAACTTGGGGTGACTATTGTCATATATTATTGCCTTTCGGCTTTGTATGTCCTAATCTTTCCAAACCCATATGAAACATGCCTACAATCCTCATTCATTTTTCAACATTTTTTATTTCCGTTTTTTCTTAGATTCTAAATAACAGTCTACACAAAAATGCTTAAATTCTAGCTTAATTATGTTATGTTATAGCCTACTGGTCCTACGCAGACGCTCTAACCGAAACTTTTCATGTCTAATGTACAATTTGCATTTCGACGACAGAACTTTGTTTCTTTTTTAATTATATTTATTTTTATAACAACGAAAAACTAAAAAAAAACGTCAATTTTTTTTTTTTTTTTTTTTTTTTTTTTTTGTTTTTTTTTTTTTTTTTTTTTTTTTTTTTTTTTTGCCTTTAACGTAAAATTAACTTAATCTATATACGAGGGTGTCTCCTCGACAGTATAGTGGTTAGTATACCCGCCTATCACGCGGGAGACCAGGGTTCGATTCCCCCTCGGGGAGTCTCTCGCGCAAGACTTAATGACCTCGCCCGGAAAAAAAAAAACATTATGGAAAATTAAGAACTTGCTAAATAAGGCCAAGACCGGCTCCCGGTTGTAGTACCGATGATGATGATGATATTACGAGGGTGGCCTGAAAAGCTTCCGACCTAACAAAGATACAAGACATTTTTTTTTTTAACTTATTTTTATTCTTCTACATAGTCTCCTTGTAACTCTACACAGTTCTCCCAGCGATAATCCCATCTCTCTAACCCGTCCAAATAGTACTCGGCGTTTTTCTCGGCAAAACAACTGTTCACGAAGGTGATTGCCTCCTCTTTTCGCTAACATCTCTGTCCTCCGAGCGCAATTTTTAGATTAGGGAACGAAAAAAAGTTGCTTGGGGCTAGATCTGGTGAGTAAGGCAGATGATCAAACAGCTCAAACCGTAATTCATGGATTTTCGCCATGGCAGCCGCTGAGGTGTGAGACAGCGCGTTGTTTTGGTGAAACAGGATTTTATTTTTCTGCTAATGTGACCGTTTTTCCGCAATTTCTGCTTTCAGTTAGTCAAATAATGATGCGTAATGTGCTCCTGTACTGGTTTCCCATTTTGAAGATAATCGATTTAGATAACTCCATCATCATCATCATCGGCACTACAACCGGGATCCGATATTGGCTTTAGTTAACAAATTTCTCCACCGGTCCCGATTTCGAGAGGATGTCATCCAGTTTGGAACTTCCAGACTCTGGACATCCTAATCTACGCCATCCCTACATCGCAGACAAGGTCTGTCGCCATGTCTCCTTCCATACATCCTGCCACAAAGGACTTTCCGGGCAAGCTCCTCATCACTCATTCGAGCTAGGTGTCCCGCCTACCGGAGTTTACCGAGTTTAATTTTTCTTACAACATTAGCTTCAAGGTAGATCGCGTATAACTAATGGTTGTACCGTATCCAGAATCGTCCTCCCTCACATACGGGGCCAACAATTCACCTTAAGACCTTCCTCTCGTACGCGGCTAAGAGGTCAGAGTGCCATTTATTAAGCACCCAGGTCTCAGATCCATACATGAGTACTGATAAGACAATGCTCTTGTACAGTAGCAGCTTGGATGTTCTGGGTAAATTTCGGGATTCAAAGAGCCTTGATATACCATAGTAGGCTTTGTTGGGTTTGATCAGCCATTTGCGTATTTTTTTCTTCCATACTGTTATCGGCTGATACTATTGATCCAAGATAGTTAAAGGATTGCACTACTTCAAATTCGTGCTCCACTACCCTGATAGTTTGACCAACGTCAGGTCTTCTCTTCGCAGAAGTTGCCACCATGTACTTAGTTTTTCCCTCATTAATGTGCAGTCCCAGTTTTTGTGCCGCCTGCTCGATCTGGGTGAAGGATTCTTGTACCGCCGATTCGGTTCTACCGATGATGTCGATGTCATCTGCGTAGGCAAGTATCTGGCTGGGCTTGGTGACAATAGTCCCTCTTGTTGTAACGCCAGAGTCACAGATTGCTTCCTCCAACGCCAGGTTGAAGAGGAGGCAGGCCAGACCGTCCCCCTGTCGGAGTCCATTATAGATGTTTATTGGTTTGGACAGCAATCCCGCTATTTTTGCTTGACTAGTTACCTTGGTCATGGTCAACCTACAAAGTCGTATCAATTTGTTTGGAAAATGTAACAAGCCTCAGGACTTGCTAAATAAGGCCAAGACCGGTTCTGGTTGCAGTGCCGGTGATGATGATGATGATTATATAGTTCTACCCTGGCTATGCTGTCGTAGGCGGTCTTAAAGTCTATAAACAGATGATATAATGGAATCTTAAATTCCTGACATTTTTCCATCGCCTGCCATAGGGTGAATATCTGATCAATTACTGATTTGCCTGGGATGAAGCCACACTGATATTGACCAATGATGGCTTTAGCGTATGGGGCTATCCGATCTTGTAGGATAGTGGAGAGTATCTTATAGGCGGTACTCAGCAATGTTATACCCCTATAGTTGCTGCACAGTGTGATATCTCCTTCCTTATATATGGGGCAAATTATACCGCGACGCCAATCTTCCGACATCTCCTCTTGCGCCCATAAGTGCACCACTGTCGTATTCAATTGTCCGTATTGTTATGTCCGTTGGTGTTTAATAGTCTCAGTCGTGTGTCAATAATCATGATATATAGGGAACTATAAATATTCCGTATCTAGAAGGTCGTTTTTATATGCTACGTTATATTGATCTAACCAGCTAGCCAGTCGATTTTCTCTACTGTTGGACATACAATTTCCCAAACTTTATGTTTGGCTTTCATATCACCACCTAAAAAAAACTATTACTACTATTTATTGGCCTGTAGGAACCCGAAAGTCCATAACCTCACCGACTCGACTCCTCCATCGCCCCTGTCCTCCTGACTCTCCTTCCACGCTTGACCATCTGATCGAATTTCCTCAAGGTCAAACCTTACATTGTCCTCCCATCTCCGTCGCGGCCGTCCTGCCGGTGTTTTTCCCGTTGGTCTACCGTCAAGAATCCTACGTACAGTCTTATCGTTGCCCATTCGCGCCACATGTCCGGCCGATCTTAATATTCGCGACGTGATTACTCTCACTATTGTAGGTTTGCGGTATAGCTCTTCCAATTCGTGGTTGTTGAGTTTCCTTCATTGTCCTCCCTCCTCGTCATATTTGCCGCCAAAGATACCTTTTAAAACTTTATTCTCGAATAAGCAGAATTTGTTTTCTTCCCGTTTTGTGAAAGCCCATGTTTCGCATCCGTGTAGAACAATCGGCATGATTATGGTTCTATAGACACGGATCTTTATATTACGTGATAGCAGTTTGGATTTCAGCAGTTTACTGACTGCGTGCCAACTTGCGTTGCCGGAGTGTAGTCTTTTGTTATTTTCCTCCGACATTTCGTTACTGGCCGTCAGTATCGTTCCCAGAAATTTAAATTCTTTAACTTTTTCGAATAACTTACCTCTGACGTTTATATGTGTTCTTTGAGATCCACCTGCTCTCACCTTAATCATGTATTTTGTTTGGTCTTCATTTATTTCTAGGCTCACCTCTTCTGCCGCTTGCATGATGATTTCACTGTATTTACATACAGTTTCTAGATTATCGCCCATACGGCGATGTCATCCGCATATGCGAGCACTGGTGTGACCCCGTTCAGGGATGATCCGACCATGTTGTCATCTTGTTCCTTTCTGATAACATACTCGAGCACAAGGTTAAAAAGAGATGGTGAGAGAGCATACCCCTGTTTTAGTCCGTCCCAGATTTCAATGGTTCTGGGAGGTGGTTTTCTATTGAAACTCGCCCTTTGTTTTCGTTCATGCAGATTTGAATGACGGTCACATATTTTTTTAGGATACCCAGCTCAACCACAATATGGTAGAGTCTTTGCCTTGCGATTGAGTCGTAGACTTTTTTGAAGTCAACGAACAGTTGGTGAACCGTCTCTTCGTGTTCCCACTTCTTTTACTGCAGTTGTCTTATTGTGAACATTTGGTCGCTTGTTGACCGGTTCCTACGGAATCCGCATTGGTAGTCTCCCAATATGTCTTCTGCGTACGATGTGACTCTCGCCAGTATGGCATTTGTTAGTATTTTGTATATGGTTGGAAGCAATGATATTCCTCTGTAGTTTTCGCAGTCAGATCTGTCACCTTTTTTGAAAATGGGGACGACTATTGAGGTTTTCCATTCTTCCGGATTGACTTCCTTATCCCATATTGTTTTAATCAGTTGGAGGCTCTTTCGAGGGGTTGCCTCTCCTCCATGATTCATTAGATCTGCCGGTATACGGCCGACTCCGGGAGCCTTGTTGCTTTTCAATCGATTTATTGCGTCTACAACTTCGTTGACAGAGGGCTGTGGGTTCTGAGACTTGGCCGTATGTACGTCTGGTGCGTTTATTTGTGGTTTTGTTTTTGTGCGCACATTGAGCAGGTTTTCAAAGTACTGCTTCCATCTTGTGACGATATTGTTTGTTTCAGTGACCAGACAGCTGTTTGCGTCTCGAATAATTTTGGTTCTCCGTCGGTAGCCATTTCCAATTGAATTTATGCCGACATACATACGTCCTATGTTCTTTGTTCTGGCATTTTCTAGGATTTTTTCGTTCCGAGTCATCTCCCATACGCGTTTTTTGCGTTTGAAGAGTCTCATTGTGTTTTTTCGAATCGTCGAGTATCTTGCTGCATTGACTTCATCAGGTCTTTCTAAGTGGATCACTCTAAGGCGTTCACGTTCTTCGATCTTCGCCGCGCACTCATCGTCGATCAATTTCTCTCCGCAAAAAGGAAGAAGTTGGTTGGATAATATGCATTATTTAGAGCGTTATTGTACAAAATGTTGTAAACCTTCACTTGTTCAAAAGGTAAATGCTTTAGAACAATGTTTGGAATACTGTCTAATCCAGAAGATTTTTTGTTCTTAATGGATCTAAGAATGTCCATAAGTACTAAGAATGTTCAACAGTCCCTATAGCCAGCAGCATGGTACCCTTTTCTCTTGGTGGGCGGATCATGGCAGCCTGCTTGCCATCTGGTTTCTTTCTTAAACTCTTTACCGCTTCCTTTGGGATCGTGCTAAGTGCAGAGAACTCAGCGATCGCTGTCAGTGGTAACCTCTTCTAAGCGACATCCATATTATTACTATTGAAATGAAATTTATAAGTGACGACGTAATATTTAAAACTTCACTAAATAACTCAATATTTGCAAACTGAAAAAAAGAAAACATTTGTTCCCTCCCAAACGCATTCCACAAATCAAGTCTTACTTCAACGAAAGCACCAGGCGGTCATATTTGACTAGAAACCCCACGTTTTAATAATTTCTAGATCTGGATTGTTTAGCTAAACTAGTCAATAAAGCTTCAACACTTTCATTGCACACATCACATGTGTACGATCGGTTTCACATGCTTCAGTTTATCAAGAATGGCAGACTCCGTATGAAGATGTTTACTCTATTTGCAGATCACTGTTGACAAATCTTGATTATATAAGGTGTGGCATAGATAACACACACCCTAAGAACAATTATAACAATACTTTGTAATAGAGTGCACTACATTTGATCCCTTTAGATTTCTTAAAGGTCAAATTTTAAATGATGAAATGCGGATTCATGTTCTAATAGGCTCTGGGTGTGCGTATCAAGGCAGTCATTGTTTATGAAATCTATATGCCAAAGCAACGAGAGAATGTTTTTTTTTCAAGTGCGTGCAGAAAAGAAGATAATGTTTAAGCTTTATTGACAGAGAGGCCAACAGATGGTTAATTTAGAATTTACTAACAAGACGGCTTTCGCGTCCAGTCTGATCGCCTGGTGCTTTGGTTAAAATCAAACAAGTAATTTCATAGTACGAGTATTTTTTGTGGACCTGTATTTATTGACCATCAATACTTTTTACAATAAGCAATACAGATAACTTATGATACTTTAGCTATAATTGTTTACATATACTTACTAGTACATTTTTCAAACAATATGATAGGAGTTATATATTGATTATGGATTAAGATTGTAGTGGGTAGAGCTTCCTGGTAAAGGTCAGAAAACCAGGATATAGTTATTTACTTAACCTATGCTAATTTACTTAACTTAACTTAAGTTATCTTAACTTAGTCTAGTTACCTAATTATTATTGAAATAAGTTAGTGCGGTGTGGAAGGGAAACGCATAGTGATCAATATGTAGGTTATGGGTTAGTGAGGATAATGTCAGTCAGGAATGTGGGTTGTGGAACTACTTTCCGTTTGTTCGTTGAAACGCAAAATATTGGAGAAGGGTTGAATATTACTATATTTAAATTGGTGAGGTGAAAGCTTTGTATTGTGGTATACAATCTCATTAGAGTTATTAACCAACCTGCCAGAGGTGAAGAACGCCGTGATGTGGAGACAGTTCGGGAAGGCAGTTCGGTTATCTGACGGAGTCGATGTGAGCGCGTTTATTATCGGGTTGGTATTATTGGGAAGATTTTCGATAAATTTGATGGACAGCTCGAGGAAGCGTCGATCTATACGTTCAATATTAGCAGCATAGTAGAGCGAACTGCTGTTGTAATATTTGTGGGAGTTGGGATGTCGGTTGAGGCCAGTGATAAGTCTGAAGCATTTCCTTTCGAAGATGCGTAGCTTCTCCATTTGGGCGGGTGTGATATGGTACCATATCGGGCATGCATATGTGAGAGTGGGTCTGATTATCTGTTTGTAGATAAGTGATTTAACTTTGGTAGAGAGACCATTCAGCTTGTACATCACTTTTCTGCAGAGATTAAGTTGAATTGCGGCTTTGCGAATCGAGTTTTTGGTGTGGGCGGAGAAGGACAGATTGTTGGTGAAGGTTATTCCCAGGTACTTTAAGGTTTTGGAGGGTTTAATTATATTGTTATTTAACTTGATTCTGATTTTGTTATGGCAGCGTATGGTGTTGTTAGTACAATTCGCATTTCTGCCTATAAACACTATGAGTTGAGTTTTGGCTGGGTTGAATCGGATTTTCCACTTAGTAAAATATGCTGAGAGATTCGGGAGATAGCTGTTAATACAGTTTCTTGCCTCCTTGACAAACTTGTTGCTTGAATACATTAAAGTGTCATCGGCATAGTTCAGCATTACTGTATTAGGTGACAGTGGCTGCGGGGTGTCTGAAGTATAAGGGAGGTATAATAATGGACCGAGAATGAAACCTTGAGAAACACCCGGTTATACTGTATGGTGTCAAAAGAGTTGAATTTATTTTCACCATGAACTTTCTATCAGAAAGGTAGGAAGCGAGAAGTTTTATGGTGTGGGTGTTTAATCCGAACATTGAATGTAGCTTGTATAGCAGTCCTCCAATCCAAACGCAATCGAATGCTTTTGCTATGTCGAGAGAGACGCATAATGTTGGGGATTGGTTTTGGAAATTCATTGTCTCATCATGTGTCAGTTTTAGCAGAGCATGACAAGTTGAGTGTTGTGAACGAAAGCCCAATTGAGAATTCGGGATAAGGGAGTTGTCTCTAGCAAATGAGAGAAGATTTTTGTATATCTTACATTCCAAAACCTTACTAAGCGAATTTAGCTGTGATATGGGACGGAAGTTAGCCGGGTTGTTGGAAGAACGGGATTTACTAATAGGGACTATCACCGCTGTTTTCCAACATTTTGGGAAATGTGAAGCGTTTATTATGTGGTTGAGAAGAACAAGAATGAGGAGTAAGTTTTCCGGGTGAAGCCTTTTAAATAGAAGGTTAGGGATTGTATCCAAGCCTGTAGATTTTTTATTGTTACGCGAAGTAATCAATTCAGATAATTCTCTAAAGCTTAGGAATGTGTCGGTTCCCATGGGATGTGACGCTTTATTGGTTTCGTTGAATTCAGTAATGAATGGTGGGAAGGATGGCTCCAGTGTGCCTGAGATGAATTCATTCACGGTGTCGTGAAAATTAGTGACTGGGAGGGAATCGTTTTGTTTATGAGTTTTACAGAAGTGTTCAGCGAGATAGTTTGCTATATCAGTGTCCGATTGGGCGATGTTACTGTTAGTTGGTTGGATGAGATAGTCTATTCGAGGCTTGAATTTACGACCAGTTAGTCGATTTATATTTTTAAATAGGTCACGGTTTGGTTTGATACTGTTTAGAGTAGACGTGTAGGTCTGATCGGTGAAATTTTTAAGTTGTCCATTTATCAGGGTGGTCAAAAGCTGTATCTGTTGTTTAATAAAGGGTGAGTAGCTAATATGGAATTTACGTCGGAGTTGTTTTTTTATGCGCAATAATTTTGTGAGGAGGTTGGGTAATGGTTTTCCTAAGTGGTTATGAGGGACGGTCGTAGGGGTATGGCTGAAGAGAGCATTTCCCAGTATTTGCTCTATTTTTACAGCTGCCTGGTCAATTTCAGTAGGGAATAGGTTTGAAGATACCGGTAAAGAATAATTTGAAAAACTGGCAGCAATATCCTTATTGACTTTTTTCCAGTTTGTTTTGGGGAAATTTGGGATAGGATTCACTGTGTAGAGTGGTTCGAGCGAAGGGATTTGAGCCGTGGAGTGGACGGACCCATGATCGGATGGGAATGTAAAGGACACTGTAGGAGGATTAGATGAATAGATATCTGTGGATTTTAGGAAGAAACCGATTGTTGATTTGGTTGTACTACAAATTCGAGTAGGTTGCAATGGACAGTCTGCGTAAACATATGGATGAAGTGGGAGGATATCTAGGAGTTGGTAGCCATATTTGTTGCACTTGATGTCATTAAATGATGTATGCCGAGCATTCCAGTCTCCCCCTACGATGAAAGGTGCCGGCAGAGACTGCTGGATTATTTGAGAAATGTCTGCACTAGGGAAGTTAGGTTCACGAGAAGGGTGAATGTATATAGACGACAAAACCAGTACTTTATTACTTCTGCAGAAGAGTTTAACTGCCCTGTATTCGAAATTAGTTATGTTAGTGAACCTAATTTCAGTAAATTGGAATTTCTTGTGTATTAGAATTCCAGTACCACCACGAGGGCCAGTGGTTCGCGGGTTGGACACAAATGTGTAATTAGGAATGTATACTCGAGAGTTTGATTTAAGCCAGGTTTCTGAGAGAAGAAGAACATCTGGGGAGAACTTTTCAACAAATAAACGGAGGTGTTGTCTACGAGTGTGGGAATATATGCATTCTGTGTTGAGGGAGACTAGGGGTAAACTATTCATTAAGGGGAAGAATGTGGGAAGTTATTAAATCTAAGATCTGACCTTTTTTTCCATTTCCGAGCTGTGTTTCAGGGTGGGTAGCAGCGTATGCAGGCTTCTAATATAACCCATGATGTCCATGTTGAGAACGTTGGAATTGGGTTGATGAGGTTTAGTCCAGTTTCGGGAATCTTTCGTAACTTCTGCATAGGATATTCCTGATCCCGCGAGATGAGATGGTTGAGGTGATGAGGGTTTAGTTGAAGTTGCTTTGGTTGGTGTTGGTTTATTTGTTGTCGTGTGTGCCGATCGTCTCTCGAGGATTCGTAGCTCTTCGGGACATTGGGAAAAGTTCGCTGGATGTGAGCCTCCGCAGTTACAGCACGGTACTGTGATTTTATTTGTGGTTGTTGATCCATCAGCGTTTGTTTTTTGAATTGTTGTTGGTTCTGTACCAGGCGGGTTTACCTTGCATTCTCCAGGTGTATGCTGTTCGGCACATTTCCCGCATCGTGCACTTAAATGGCACGCAGCTGCTAAGTGACCTGAACCTTGACATATTTTGCAATGGAGAAAGTCCTGTTTGTGTGGTTCCTCAATCGCAATTTTATGCGTAAACAAATATTTTATTTGTTTAAGCCGGCTAACATCTTCGTTCGGTGGAATCTGTACGATTCGTAAACTCCGAATATTGGTTTCTCTCATATGAGGAGTTTGGAAGTAGTCCAATCTGTGTATACTCAATATCCTCGATATTTCGAGTAGAAGTTCCTCATTCGTCCATGCCGGGTCAATGTGCCTTATGATGAATGTCTTTGGTTTCATCTGGGCATGTTGAAAAGTGAAGAACTCATGTTTTTTTTTCTGTGAGTTTTTTTACTGCAGTGTCGTGGTCCGTCAAAGTTGTTGTCATGATCGGGATCGAGGAGCCTTTGGAATTTGTGGTAAAGTTTCGATGTCCTGGGGCATTCTCGAGCATTGATTACTTCCTTGAAGCTAGTTGCATTTTTGATGTAAATTGGTGGTGGCCTCACCTTATTTGTAATTTTGTGTCCATCTATTTGCCACTGGTCCTCTATTTTGTTGGTATATTGGGACGTTGACGGTTTATGTGATGACGATGGTTTGATGTTGGTTGTTAAGGAGATGCCTGATCCTTGCGGATGTACTTCCTTCATGCAGACATCGTCGTAGGTTTTGGTCGGTGATTGAAGAGAGCGTATTTTGTCGTGCAGTTGGTTCATTTGTGCTGTAAGCAGCCTTATTTGTTCCATGGCGTCATTGTATTTCTTATGGTAGTCGATGGTTGGTTAAGTAGTCATTGTAGCGATTTTCTTCGGGGCGTTTAAGCTACTGTGGATGGTTTTTTCTTTCCGTTTTATAGTTAATCGTTGGCCAGCACTGGGACCGTTGCCCGGCATCTGCAAACGCAAAATCCGGATACGGTAGTTTATTTTTTGTTTTGGTTTACCAATTTTGGGATAGTTTTCACAAGTTATCACCGAGATTTAAGAAATTTTCACTATCACTTTACACAATAGAACAATGTTCTGTCACAGACCGTTCTTAATAACGGTACCACATTTATAGTCCACACGCGCACACGTGTTTTTTTTTTTTCTGTCAAGCAGTAGCAGTGGCAAAACGCGTCTATTCACTAAGACGATCAGAGTGGGAATGGATTATAATAATAAATTTCCTTTTAATATGAGTTGGAATGAATTCTTTATAAAGCACTAGGTATTAAATATTTAATGTGTTTTTTCCAAATCCATTTTGAATGGCATCTGATAGACAATAATGAATAACCTGCTTATTTCTAAATTAATCTTCGTAACATGATGCGACGCTTTTTTCTATTCATGTATTTTTATTTGTATTACTGATGAGTAGGCAAATAAATTTTAGTCTCAACGATAACCACGAAATACTTTGCAAAATGTCCATTTAATTAGAAATTCGTCAACTACTGAAGTGTAATTTGCATAAAAGGAAGAAGTGGAATAAACTAAGTGTAATCAGCCTTTTTCTCACCAAATATACGTATATAGTGTAGTCTCTCCACTTTTTGGGGAGGTACATCTTTAGATCACCTGTGGAGTTGTTGACGTTGAAAACATTTTAGTAATCATTAAGCATATCGAATGTTTGAAAAATCTTCAAAAGGGGGAGATTGGTCAATGATATATATAGGGTGGCGCAAAATTAATCATCCAATTTTGTTTTTGAATTACTTTTTTACTAAATAAAAAAAAACGATTTTGAGTGATGGAAATCTTTGCTTGGATCTTTACAATTTTTTCTGTTAAGTGGAAAAGATGATATCTGTCGTGTGGCTGGCCCCAGTGCTGATACACATTTGTACCCGTTTTATTGCATTTTCCATGACTTTCCGCAAGGTTTCCGGTGATAACTGTTCGCATTCCTGTCGAATTTTCTTCTTAAGGACTGCGATTGTCTCAGGCTTGTTGGCATGGTGGGGGTACGAAGTCGTGGCACCGACATGGGCGCAGAGTTCTACTTCGTCCCCACAACTTCCACTAAACGTTTCACCAATTGTTACGCCGAACACTGTCCACCGAGGAAAGCAAATGAAACTCACCGTTATACTTTTGAAAAAAAAATAGGTTTATTGTTGGTGATCACCGTTTTAATTGAGGTTTATCTTACTGCGAAAATGTTTATATTTATTTAACACTGAATTTATTCATAACATAAGTCGTTCCATTGAGTTACATAAAACAGATTCTGGTTTCGGCGACGCTGCAACTGACGCACAAAGTATTAGGATGCCACTAATGCACTAGAAAAACTACTTTTAATTAAATGCGCGCATTTACTCCTCTTAACTTGATATAACTACGTCCCCGTGCGCGAACGGGGAGCGGGAGACGGACCGTCCGACCGGCTCGGTCGGATGATGAAAAACGACTCAATCGAGGGTCGGAATCTGGTTCTTGATTCACCCTCGATTCGGTGGTGGTGGATATCCTCTCCACTAAGGATATGTTTTTACTTACCACCAGAGAAACGTAACGTCTCTCTTGGTGGAATAGAAAACCAGATCTCGTAATGAAATCATGGTGGTATGTGTGTGATCGTTTAGATCTGTGTTGTTTACTCATGCGCGAAGGCAATGGAAAAACAAAGCAGGCAGGCGGCAAGGACAAAGGAATCGGGAAATCATGGTTTATGATGCGCATTGCGGCTAAATAAATAGACGACGAGTCATCGAAGAAATGTGGTAAAAGAAAAGATGGGACAACGGCATCATAAAAGTCTTACACGAGTGATGCCCTTATGTAAATAGACGAATAGAGATTGGGAAAAGGTGCTAATGGGTTGCGATACTTTATGCAATGAAAATTGTATATCGTATCTTGGGTCGGTGGCCGAAACGAATCCCTTGCTTACATTTGTATATGCGGAGTAATTCGTTCTAAGAAACGGATTCTATATTTGCATTGTTTATGCTTTGAATTCAATCCGGCGGCTATGCGCGAAATCGATGATTGTTTGGAGATTCAAACAAAGGAGCATTTCTGGGTAAAGTGCTTGCAGCTGTATCGATAGTTGCAAGTCATTGCGAAGCAATTCAGATGGTTACACAATTACGGTTTGTATAACATCTATGCCAATTGTATATGGCATCTAAAGCGACTCAAGAGTCGAACTCTAGTGTGAGTGTTTACACTAAACGAGAATTCGGTTCTTGATTGCTAATGCAGAGATGCATTGATGCCTGCATGAATGCCCTTGTGGGAGAAATTCTTTACAGGAATTCCTAGGCAATGCGTATGTATGATTGGGATCTGTGATAAATTTGGATATAATTTGTTTTGGCACTCGGTCGGCCAATACGTAAATTACTGCGAACGATACGGAACTCTCTCTTGACAATGAGGTCAATTAACTGGCCATCAGCACGGTATATAGATGTCGATTGCTGTCGTCCTGAAAAAATTACTATGGTAAGAAAAAGGGGAGACGAATACCTTTCGTTGGATGGACTGCTAGCGGAACCTCAAGTAAAGAATCCTCCAGATAATGTAAACACGGTAGTTAACTCTTGTGAACCATTTTTTCTCTTTATTTGTCTTGAATTTACTTTGATTTATCTAGATTTAGTCTTTGTAGAACTGTGTCTCTTGAATTAGATTTACGAAGTGTCCGCTCATTTGAATATTATTGAATGTCAGCTCTTTGCTGACATTTGTTATTATTTGTGTTGTAATGGCCGCATTCAGTAGTGCCTACGCTGGCGGCAACCAGTGTTGCCATCGTCTGCTGCTCCGTCTCCAACAGAATTCTTATGGGGAATTTTTGGATTCGAATGAATGAATGAAGGTAAGAATTCTTCTCCAGAAGCTTTTAAATAAATAAATTTGATAAGCTTGATGGCTGAAGCATTGACGCGTGCTAATGCGATTGCATTAGCAGGAAATTATGAAAGTTGGGTAGCAGTTATGGGGGTTCTTCGGGTAAGTAGCAATGCGGTTTGGCGGAACCGCCACAGCATAAACCCGCGACTTCAAGTAGGCCCAACGGAAGAAGTCTGGGATGGTTAATTCGGGCGATCTTGCTGGCCATGCCAAACCCCAAAAACGGGAGATTACGCGACTAAGACGCGCTTCCTTCACAATCTCCATTGTGGGTCGAACTGTGTGTGCGGTTGCACCCTCTTGTTGAAACCACATGTTCACCAAGCCCCACTCAACCAATTCGCGCTGTAAGAAGTCGTTTATCATGGTCCTGTAGCGTTCGCCAATAGCAGTGACCGTATCACCGATGGGGTACTCAAAAAAATACCACCCAATCACTCCTCCCGCGTGAACGCCGTACCAAACAGTGGCTTTGAGTGGATGTAATGGCTCCTCGTGCACCACACGCGGACTTTCAGTGCCCCAGAAACGAATATTTTGCTTATTGACGTAACGGCTTAAATGGAAATGCGCTGGTCGTCCTCTTCGTTGTGTTACGAAAAAGTTTGCTACACAGTATGTAACAGTCACAATACACTTTAACCACTTTGTTTATTAAATGTACACACATTGAAAATAAAACACCCTTGACCTAGTTTGAGTGGAAACAAACTTTATTACTATTCCATTAAAATGAAATACTTTACAAAATGTTAGGTCTGTAACACATACTTAATTTAATATACTTTTTACGTTGATAGGTAGAACGCACTTTTCACTTTTATATAAAAACCTTATTTCACACACGGCACACGACTTCCGTCTTGGTTGACGGTTTTAATCGATCCGATGACGACGGGTAATTCACGGCTCTTTTAAAATATGTCCGATTAGGACCACGGTTGCGCACAGACTCTCAATAAAATGCCCAAACGGGACGACGTTCGCACACAGACGCCTTATTATCTCTCCTTCGATCGTGCAGAGCGAAGAATGCATCCATTGTCAACACGAACAATAGATCTTTTTCCCACACAACAGATGTATGCTTCCCAGTACATCCGTGAGGATGTTGGGCTCACTCTCAAGATATCTGAAAAAGGAATAAAAGGGGGGCCGAGTGGCGAGAGGCTGACGTAGGCGAGAAAACCACAGATGTGTCCTTCATCTTGTCTCTGACGATGAGAATGTTGGGCTCGGTGTCAAGATATCTGAAAGAGAAACAACAAAAAAACGAGGGGCGGGGGGGTATCTGAGGATAGTGTGGACAGGGTTAGTTCAAATGTTTTCTAACTACTTGGATGGAGGGATGGATCCAGGAAACTCTATTATAGAGGGGAATGTTGTTGGGAAGGGTGCTTTCTTCAGTTTTGTGCTGAAGAAAAAATGGTCATGGTGGGATCCGAAGAGAGTCAAGAACGCAAGACTCCCGTACAAGTAGGCTTTTGCTGTTCCGAATGCTTTCGAGGTACCTGTATGCTAATTGTAGCTAGTACTTGTCTATAAGGATAATGGAAGCGCCTTCGTATAGGTGAGAGTTGGCTGATCTTCGAATCAGAAATCCATCGGCCTTTTATACAAATTTTCATTGGGATTTGTATGGGAAAATACTTTAAAAATTCTCGGAAGTACAGACAAGATTTGTCGTACGCTTCAACTGAGGTAAAGCTTCGCGGAATCGTATGGGAATTTGGTCAGACAAATTCCTGGAAATTATAATCATACAATGCGTATTAAGATATGCGTTATAATGTTTGGGTTATGGGGAGTTTTGTTTATCTATGATAAATCAACAATTGATTCAATTTATCATGCGTTTTGTTTAATTGGAAATTGCTGATAATTTGCATGTATACGAACCAAATGAACATTTGGTTCTCTTAACACGTGTTTGATTCGATTAGGAATTACAATGGATGAAAAGGATTGAATTGTTTAATGTATCGCGCATTTCTTTAATTAGCGATTTTCAATTTAGATTTATGTATTGAGTAAGGATAATATTCGGTGTATATTTAGGTACAGGAAAAGTAGGGCTTAGCAAAGCTTCGATTGGGAATTAGAATGCATGAAAGGGAACGAATTATTTAATGTATCGCACATTTCTTCAATTAGCGATTTTTATTCTAGATTTATGTATTCGGTAAGGGTTGTATTCGGTGTATATTTAGGTAGAGAAATAATAAAGCAAAGCACTACAGGGAGGTCTGGAGTTAAAATCGTCCCCTATGATGAAAGGTGTATGGCCCGAAGACCTTATTAATTTGCCGATATTCTCCGTATTAATGGGACCATTATTGGTTTTATGTGAGTGGTATTCGGAGTATATATTCACTCTACCATTATTAGCTACATGCAGTTCAACCCCGGAGAGCTCTATGGACTCGAAATGTGAGAGGTCAATGACTTCATGGCGAAGTCCGCTATTAACTAGTATACAGATGCCACCTCGGTTGATGGTGGGACCGCCAGTAAGGGTTCGGTCTCTTCGATTCATTGAAAAGTTTGGGAAAGCGGGACGCTGACAAGTATGCAACATACTTTCGGTTACAAAAGCCACCTCGGCCGGTTATCCGTTATGGCGCCAGACACTATCATACGCTTTAATAGCGAAACAAAGGAGTTGACGTTTATAAGAGTAACTTTAATTTTGGGATCCATTTTGGAGGGTATGTCTCACATATGCCGTGAAAAGGAGTACATCACCCTCAGCCCCGGTTGTTAGTTTTTCATATAGGAGCCGAACATCTTCAATGAGGCGGGAGAGACTAAGTAGTTTCCCGAGCATTAAGGATTGACCCTTGGAGCCTTTTGTACCCCCGCTCGAATTTGTGGCGTTGTGTTGGCTTGTATGACGGATCGCTTAAGGACTTGAATGTGGTTTTGAAGGGGAGGAGTTGGGAGAGTTTTGATATTATTTGTTTGTCGCGCTTTAAGCATATAGGCGAATATAAATCCATTTCGAATGGAGTTTTGTGTGGCCCGTTTATCTGAAGTCTGGCTTGGCTATTTGTTTTGCTCGAGTCTCCTTGAATCTTTGAACTATCACTTTATGTTTAGGACAGTTCCTGTAACTGGCCATATGCCCTATGTTGCCGAAGTTTCAGCAAGTTGGCAAAGTTACTTCATCCTGAACATTTGTTGTTGGATTATATTTGGGTGGGGGGAGTTCACATCTGCCGATATCGTGAGATTTTCCACAATGGACGCAACGGTGGTTGCAGCTTCGGGAGACATGTCCGAAACGTTGGCAGCTTCGGCATTTAAGTATTTTATTGTTATGAAATACTCGAAGACAACTTTCTGATGCACGATAGAGAGCGACTTTCTCCGAATTATGGAGTCTATCTCAGTCCTTGGAGAAAGGTGTAGCTCCCATATGTTCACGCTGCTGTACTTCTCCGGTCTCATTTTCACAAACCGTTGTGGTGAACAGAATGTTTTTACGACAGTGAATTTTACGTTGGGAAATGTTGCCTCAAGGGCAGTGATGCTGTCCTTCTTTTTCCAAAAAGCAGCGACTCGTTTAAAAAAAAAATGGTCCTTGACTTTTCTTTGGCCTTGAGGGTGTCTTTAACCTTACAGAACGTCTGTCGATTGTAGGTTACGATTTTATTGAGGCTTGGACTCAAGGTCCTTGCCTTAAAGTTGGAGATTCCTTGTCGATTCATATCACCGACGAACTCCTTCAGGTTGAGGTCTCGTGCAAAGACCGGGTTACTACTTCTTTTTTAAAGCAGGTGGATCGATCGTTGTTTGTGTGGCTTCTCGATTTGAAGCGGTCCTTGGTTTTGGGGTTGTGGATGATACTGCCTTCGATGGGCACGATTTTTCCGAGGGAATGACTTTTCGTGGAGTGGGGTGAACCGAGAGGCTTGCCACAGTTTCATTAACTGAAGCCGGGGACAATATTGGCGTACAGCCGGTGGCAACACGTTTACTGGAGGGGCCTCCCTCGCAGTTCAGTGTTGGTCGTAGTGTTTCTCCCCAACTCGCCAACTGCTGCCGCCTATACTCTCTTTTGGGTCCCTATGTCCCCGTTCGCATGTACACCAGAGGCACAAACGAAAGCAATTGGTATAAATGGCCGACCCTCAGTCCGCCAGCCGGCAGTTGTGTTCTGCTCCGTCGCCGACATATTGTTTTAAGTCACCGGGCGGTTTTTCCGTTTTTAGTCTTTTAATATAATATTTATGCACTAACGTGGGGATTTTTACTTATTTTGAACGATTAAACAAAACCAATAAACATCTTTAATGGACTCCGACAAGGGAACGGTCTGGTTTGCCTCCTCTTCTTTAAATCCCGAAATTTATCCAGAACATCCAAGCTACTACTGTACAAGACCATGGTCTTACCAGTACTCATGTATGGATCCGAGAGTTGGGTGCTCAGTAGAAGGCACTCTGAACACTTAGCCGCGTTCGAGAGGAAGGTCTTAAGGAGAATTGTTGGCTCGTATGTGAGGGAGGTTAATAACCTCGCCCGTAAAAATAAATTATTGTTCGGAAAATGTAACAAACCTCGAGACTTGCTAAATAAGGCCAAGACCGGATCCCGGTTGTGGTGCCGATTATAATGATGATGTGAGGGAGGACGATTCCGGAGACGCTACAACCATGGGTTGTACGCAATCTACCTTGAAGCTAATGTTGCGAGAAAAATCAAGCTCGGTAGACTCCGATGGGTGGGACACCTAGCTCGAATGAGCGAAGAGGAGCCTGCCCGGAAAGTCCTTTGTGGCAGGATGTATGGAAGCAGTTAGCGCGGCAGAGCTTGTCTGCGATGGAGGGATCGCGTAGAGCAGGACGCCCAGAGCCTGGGAGTGGATGACATCGGCTCGAAATCGGGACCGGTGGAGAGATTTGTTAAATAAGGCCAAGACCGGATCCCGATTGTAGTGCCGATGATGATGATGATAATGATGGAACAAATCTTTATCTAGATGCTCATTCTCATGGACAGTTTGTTCTCGACAATTCTGGCTAGTGGTGTGAGCATATTGAGTGGCTGCGAAAGGATCGTTTGATAAATATTCGGTTGCAGTCTGTAATTTCGCATTCTACTCATTCATATTTTTATGAGAGCTGTCAATTTGTCGCAGTTGCGGACTTCAGATCGGTTCGCCGTATATTAACATACTAGTATTACGTAAACCGGTCGAAAAATCTACCAACTCATCAAAACAAAATGGGATAAGGAAGTCAACCCGGAAGAATGGAAAACCTCAATAGTCCCCCCATTTTCAAAAAAGGCGACGTTTGACTGCGAAAACTACAGAGGAATATCATTGCTCCCAACCACATACAAAATACTAACAATGTCATACTGGTGAGAATCACATCGTACACAGAAGAAATATTGGGAGACTAACAATGCGGATTCCGTAGGAACCGGGCAACAAGCGACCAAATGTTCACAATAAGGCAACTACTGGAAAAGAAGTGGGAATACGGAGAGACCGTTCACTGTTCGTTGACTTCAAAAAAGCCTACGACTCAGTCCTAAGCCAAAGACTCTACCATATTATAGTTGAGCTGGGAATCCCGAAAAAATATGCCGCCCTCATTCAAATTTGTATGATCGAAAACAAACGGTGAGTTAGAATAGAAAACCACCTCTCAGAACCATTTGAAATCCGGGACGGACTAAAACAATGGGATGGTCTCTCACCGTGTCTTTTTAACCTTATCCTCGAGTATGTCTTCAGAAAGGTATACGACGACAACATGGCCGGAACATCCCTGAACGAGGTCACACAAGTGATCGCATATGCGGATGACACCGCCGTTCTAGGCGATAATCTAGAAACTGTATGTAAATACAGTGAAATCATCATGCAAACGGGAGAAGAGGTGGGCCTAGAAATAAATGAACACAAAACATAATACATGATTACGGCGAGAGCAGGTGGGCCTCGCGGAATACATATAAACGTCAGAGGCAAGATATTTGAAAAAGTTAAAGAATTTAAATATCTGGGAACAATACTGATGGCCAGTAACGAAATGTCGAAGGAAATTAACAAAAGACTACATTCCGGCAACGCTAGTTGGCATGCAGTCAGTAAACTGCTGAAATCCAAACTGCTATCACGTAACAGAAAGCTCCGTGTCTATAGAACCATAATTATGCCGAAAGCTCCATACGGATGCGAAACATGGGCTCTCACAAAACGGGAAGAAAACAAAATCCGCGTATTCAAGAATAAAGTCCTAAGGGTTATCTTTGGCGGCAAATATGACGAGGAGGCAGGACAATGAAGGAAACTCCACAACCACGAATTGGAAGAGGTATACCGCAAACCTACAATAGTGAGAGTAATCAGGTCGCGAAGATTAAGATGGGCCGGGCATGTGGCGCGAATGGGCAACGATAGGACCGTGCGTAGAATTCTTGACGGTAAGCAACGGGAAAGAGGCCGACAGGGCGGCCGCGACGGAGATGGGAGGACAATGTTAGGTTTGACCTCAAGGAGATCGGATCAGATGGTCGAACGTGGAAGGAGATCGCACAGGACAGGGAACAATGGCGGAGTCGAGTCGGTGAGGTCATGTACTTCCGGGTTCCTCGACGTCAATAAATAGTAATAGTAGTATAGTCTTACGTAAATCTGTCGGTTTTACCGATCTGACAAACCTCCTAGTCACAATAACCGGGCTGTGTTCTTGTCACTCGTTGGCACTTCTCATTGGCGTGCTCATACGATCTTTGGTAGCTGATGTATAGCGTTTGGAATGATAGTGAAGAACGTGTAATTCGAACTGACGCTATGACAGTTAGAATCACCAAAAATTGAACCAATGCGTAACACATCAGGCTACTGGTCGTGCTTAGAATTCGGTTTTTTTTTTTTAACTTAAGTATATTCCACTGATGTGAATTGTTATGTTATCGCTATGATATACGGCTCCGATGCATTATCTTATTCGATTTTCGTTCGGTGTTCTTCACTATTTGCTTGTGTCTTGTGTGTGTATCTGTTAGAGACGCCACAGATATGTGGGCCGTACACAGCTTACATATTAATCGCGGTACTCTAGTCCTCAGAATCATTGCCTGCATTGCAAATATCAGTCAATACGACATGTGCTCAAGGTGAGATTCCTAATGAGCAAGTGTATAATTCCCCTATTTATAGGTTTCAAATCGTTTAATGAAAGGTTGTGCAATCTTCACTTGCAATATTTAAAAAACATCGGCTTCATAAAAATCATAACGTAAAACGAAATTTACAAAAAAAAACTTTACCATCAGAACATCATTTTTTTGGAAGGCTGGTTGAACACGGAATGACGTTGCTGCTTCTGAAGTATAAACCACTAAAAATATAGATCATATCATGGCACAATAGCGGGTGATTTTAGAGACAATAGGAGGATAGGTTCTGAGCCGACTACAAAAAGACGAAATGAAGTAACAAAAAAACCTTTTAAAACGTGTTAATTAATTTACTTCTTCTTCAGCCGAAAATCGCAAAATATAACCATTTTCCCCAATCAATTTGTTCAAACCTCCTTATCTTTGCTGTCTTCTCTCACTTTCAAGGCTACTTTGTAACTTTATAACCTACGTCTGCTTACAATCTTATTTTAATTGCTTGTACATTTTCCAAATGTACTGTACTTATTTTTACAGTGTAAAAATGTATTGTAAAAAGAAAATTAATTAAAATGTTCAGCTCAATATAGTGGGGTATACATTTCAGAGACGTTAAAAAAAAAAAATACGAGCTTCATATGGATATATCGTGGGTGTTTAACGGGTTGGTTGGGTTTTCTTTGAAGACTTTGATATGTTGATTACCTAACGTTAAGTATTTGTGCTTTGATTCGCGACTGGCTCCTAAATACATTTTACCACAATCTTGTCGCCAAGATCGAAACCAATTATTTTATCTTATGATGACAACAACAACGACAGAAGAACACAACACATTGTACATCATTAGAGATATGCTGCTGAAGATCTGGTGCTATGTTATAGTTAATCGTTGTATTCAAAGCTCAGCTTCCCATTGGGCTACTAGTTAAGGTTCCCATCGAACTTATCATCGATTATCATTATTATAAAATAGCAATTTGTTCTTACTCATCATTAATAAGCCTTCATTTATGCTAATTGTAAGAAAGAACCTGCTGCAAGTCTCTGATCAATGCATAAGCCATGGAACCACTGAACAAAAGTTGTGGTACGTTGGCCTAGTATCTCAGTCACCTGCTGATATATTGCTAACAGCGTTTGCACCACAACTGTCATTTTTCTTTCTGGGTCACCTCTGGCTATATGTTCTTCCTCCCAAATGAAGCGAAGAAAAAACGAGATCAGGGGGGTTTACTGTGTGGCCAGTCATGCATGACAGATCTCGCTGAACACCGGTGAGTGTTCCGTCATGGAGCAATGTAACCACTCAATTAGCACCTGATTGTGGGCAATCCATCCTCGTGTCTGAATTTCTCGAAATCATTTTCATTCACTTTCTTTTGTGTGCAAACAGAGGAAGTTGCTGATCAGATTTCGCTTCCCTTTGTTTGATCTTATCTGACGCATTTGCCAAAATGACGAAGTGCCGCAGTTGTTGTGTTTTTAAAGAAATGCGAAATTAATTTCCAACTTTCGAAGTTGTAATGAATACGTTCGCCTTCAACATCAACATCACCAGAAACAGCAAGCCAACAACGAAAACATCTTCATATTATTCACTCGTTGTTGGTTATAATGAATGTATTTTGTATATGAGTAGTAGGGATATAGCGGTTCTGGGACAATTTTCTGCCCCAAAAGCTCTTTTCTGTGTGAAAGCTCTATGTGAAGGTGGGGATGTGTGTGTTGTGTGGTGAGTGTTGATAGTGGTATGTGGTTCATGGGTGGTGGGGTTCTTATGTGAGGTGTAAATGGTAGTATTTAGTGTATTTCTTATGAGTGTTGGTATTAATTGGGTATAGTTTGTGGATGAGATTAATGGTTGTGGGTTCTTATGTGGGGTGGAAACTAGTAGTATTGGTATTAATTGGGTATAGTTTGTAGTGTTCTTATCGCTGTAGTTGTTGGATTTTGTGTTTTTTTTGTAGGTGGTGTTGAGTATTGAGCTTTTTGTAGGTGGTGGTGAGTATTGCGGCTTGTGGTGATGTCGGTGCTTTTTGTTATGGGTTTATGTTTTTGCTAATGGATTTATGCTTAGATGGTGATATCGGTGCTTTTTGTCATTCATGGGTGGTGTGTCTTAACTGAGGTGGAAATAGTAGTATTTAGTATATTTCTTATGAGTATTAGTAGTAATTGGGTATAGTTTGTAGTGTTCTTATCGCTGTAGTTGTTTGTTTGGGCTAGTGATTAATCGTTATCAGCGTGGTGGATCCGTGGATTTTGTGCTTTTGATGCTCTTGGGTTTTTGCAGGTGGTGGTGATGAATGCTTTTATTGACTATTGGGCTTTTTTCTATGGGGTGGTGAGTATTGGGGCTTGTGGTGATATCGGTCCTTTTTTTGTTATGGGTTTATGTTTTTGCTAATGGATTTATGCTTAGGTGGTGATATCGGGGCTGAATGGGTAGTGCTTTAGGCTTTTGTCTCGGTTGTAAGCTGTTAATTGTGGTAGAAATAAAAAACGTTGTCTGGGTAGTGCTTTAGGCTTTTGTCTCAGTTGTAAGCTGTTAATTGTGGTAGAAATAAAAAAACGGTGTCTTTGGTGTGCTTTTTAATCTTATTATCATTAAGCTGAGTAATATAAACGGGAATTTTGTTGTTTGTGGATTTGTATGGGAAATGGGGTGTTTTTGCTGGAACTTAAACTGACTTCCCCTAAGACGCAGAGCTAAGCTAGTTGACTTCACCTAAGACGCAGACCTAAGCCAGTATTCAAACGAACAATAACAAGGCGGAGGCGGGGGCCGGGGGCTTTTTGCTGTATGATGTTGATGAATGGGTTGTGCTTTTGGCTTTTGGCTGATTCTTAATATATGAGAATTTTTGATTATTCTATCAGCTGTTTGGGTTCAAGGTTAAAATTTGGGTCGTAGGTTAATTGTGTCACTTTTTTTGTTTTACGATTATATATAAAAGAAGATGTTTGAATGATGATGATAACACAGAATGATTAATGTTCTACGAGAGCAGAGATAAAGAAATTGAGTTTGAATTAAGCAAAGTAGCAAGAGATTCAATACATTTTAAAGAACATTTTAAGGAGCATAAAGTTCGGTTCAGGTTTAATGTGAAATCGTTGGGGAGATTAATCTATAATTTATTCCGAAAGAATTGTATTTGGTGCAGAGCTGTTAAATAGTCATGTTTTGGTGTGAAACTTTAAATGATGCTACCAAATTTTGTGTTTGTACTCAATCATGGCGCGAATTATCATTTGGACCTGTCACAGTAATTGGAAATATATTAAAAATTTATGCGACACCAGAAGATGGAAACCGAACACTATTAGCAAAAATGTTAAATGGTGAATCATCAAAAAAAATACAAGATTTACAAATCAGAGGTATTGAGAAAGGTCAGCACATAAAAATAGAAGCAATTGGAGGTAATATAACGGTAATGGGACAGGCTGACAGTAATTGTAGAAAAAGGTCGAGAGTAGATTACTTTCTCCCAGATTGTCCATTCGCCGATGAAAATGATTGGGAACTTGCACCACTGTTAATGGTTGATGATGAAATATACGAGGAAAACGAACAAAGGAAAAACAAAACAGTTGCTGAAAGAAAAATGAAAATAAAGTTGGAGTACATGAAAATTCGAAACGAAACAAAGCAAAATATAAATGGAGATAATATGGTTGTAGAAGAAGATTACGTGAATAAATACGAATCCGAATACTAATTGCATTTTAGTCGTTCAAGAACATTCACTGCAAACTGATCAATAATTAAAAAAAAGAAAAAATGTTTGCAGTACAACTCTTTTTGATAATTTTAGTTGGAGTAACTTTTGCGGCGCCAACAGCAAGGGTTCAATTAAATGATAGCAGTAGCAGTTCATCAAACCTTGAATTTGATATTATCTTACCAAATAATGATCGCATACAAATTGATTTATCATTTATACTTTTAAAACATCAGAATTATTCAGATTTAAATGCAACAACAACAACAACAACAACAACAACAACTAGTCCTACTACCGCCACTACATTATTGCCTAATACAACTAATGACAAGGAAATTACTGAAGATGTTGACACCTTTAAATATGTGAGTGTGGAGGAGGCAATAGAGGCGTTCAGGCAAGATTTAATACGAAAGGAAATGAATATTGCTGGATATATCGAAAGTCAACACATCTTTTATAGACATTTCAAATTGGAGTTTGACGGCGACAAGGAACTAAAAATCCGATGTTCTTATGATAGTAATTTTGAGAGAAGATCGTTGATAATTAAATGCTTTGAATATCGTGAATATGAATCTGAAAGAATTCTGAGCAATGGAGAAATCGAGCACATAACAAAATATGATACAGATTACAAATCAAATTACGAATTGTTAGATATGAGGAAAGCGAAACAAACATATCACATGAATATATCTTAAGAAAACATATATATATAAATAAATAATACGAATATTACTATTGAAATAACTGTGTGTGTTTTATTTATTCAACATTAATCAAGTCTATGTATCCATCTTTTTCATTTATAATTTTACATTTAATCATTTCATTAACAAATGGTCTATATATTCTTCTTTTGTGGTTGCTCCAATTCAATAGCCCTTCTTTATTGTTAGGCAAGCGAACAAGATAGCCTACACCAAATGTTCTTGTGACAGTACACTCTACGATTAGGTCTTTTGCTATTTCCATAATGCTTTGATTTGTCATATCAGCTGGCTTTTATTAATCCATGAATTATGATCATTTGAGAAACCAAGCCACTTTACATATACTTTGTTGCCTTTAGATTTCAGTACTTTTTCCACAAGGAATATATCGGGGTGGTTGGTTTTTTGTAATTCTTTTTCATAGAAACTCCCTTGAATGGGTTGACCTTGAGAATCATCAAGTAAATATGTGATAGGATTGGTTAGGTTGGTCTTTTTTATCGTGAATATTTCAGTTGTCCAATTGGGTGTGTAGCCTTTCTCGAAAGCATGTTTAAATTTGCTTATTCGAACTTTATCGCCAACTTTAAATTTAGCCTTTGGAGCGATTTTAATGTGATTGTAAGCCGATGATAATAGATCTTTAGAATTTTTTTTATTTACATCAACTGGTCGCATTTTTATTGTTCTATGTATAGAGTTATTATATTCGTGGAGCAAGCCTTTTAGGATCGGTAGCCATTTATAGTTGCCATTAAAACTGAATTCTCGCCACATTTTCTCTTTAAGCGTTCTATTGAACCGTTCAACAATTGAAGCTTTCAATATACTATACGTCGAATAATGATTAATTTTATGCGTCTTCATTAGAACCTGGAAGATTTTATTGAAAAACTCCTTGCCATCGTCAGTTTGTAGATTTTTTGGTATTCGATTGGAACTACTGAAAATTGATTTCATAGCTTCTGTTATGGATGAGGCACTTTTATTCTTCAAAGGAACTGCCCACGCATACTTTGAAAATGTATCAATTACAGTTAGTAAAAAGTTATGTCCATTGTTTTCCTTGCTATAAGGTATCATTTCTACCAAATCCGCTTGCCATGTGTCATCAAACCCCTTGATTATAACTCGCCGCCTGATAAAATGTCTTCGTGCAGGTTTATGCAATTCCTCAACAACAGTTCGTTTACTCATCGTCCGCACAATAATGAATAAAAAAGCGAAATTTGTTATCTTTTATAATTTTTTTAATTTTATTTTATTAATCTTTCATACAGTAACATCAGTTTTTTAATTTTAACCATTTTATGCTCATTCATAAAGCAAGCGCAAGTGTTTGGTTTATTTTTGCAAAGATTTTCCTGAAAATGGCACGTGTTGCAGGATAAGTTCCTTAAAAATGAAATGTAATCCAGTATCTCATCATAGTGCTCATCCAGTAGAATGTGTTGTTTGCTTTGTAAAAATTTCAAAATCTCTTTAAGAATCGCAGTAGTATTTATATTGGACATGGTTTCAAATCGACTCACAACAGCATACTAGGGGTTTTTGTTCTTATAAAATGCTAATAAAGTATTTATTCGGGTCAACACCCTTTCAATTCTATGACATGAACAAGTATCGGGACCCGCTTTACATGTATTGGAAGACCAAGGGCAATTGGTGTAATGGTGTCCGTGAATAGTCTCGACGGAAGGAACGTTTTCAAATTTCCTTAGAAATCCGATACAATTTAAGATCTCTTTGTAATGTTCCTCAAGTATAGTGTTGGGTTGATTGTTTAGTAAAAAATTTAAAATTTCATCCGAGATTAAAGATGACATGGTTTCCAAATGAATTTCTAATACGTACTAGTATAGCAATTCTTAAATTGGAGGATACTTCTTTGTTTTATGATTATATTCTGGGGTGGGCTCTTCGAGTTTCTTATCATTGCTCTTTTTAAATTTCTCAAGTATATCGAGGAAATAGTCTTTAAACTTTCTCAATAAATCAAGTGTATTAAAATTTTGATCATCAATGTACGTGCGTAATATTTCATCATTTTTTTCCAATTTTTCATCCATGACCCGAAGATAATTTTTTAATAGTTCATCAACATACTTTTTTGTTGTAGCATCATCAGCATCAGCTGGTTCTTTGATATTCTTCAAAGCTTTATGATCACCATCAAAGTACCCATTTAAGTGTAGTTTTAAGGTTTTTGCATTGATTACCTCTGTAAGAGCATTGAAATTACTCTCAACATATTCTTGAAGTATAGATATGGATTTATTTTGAAAATCTATGGTATCGTCTATGTAGCCTTTGTTGACAGCTTGGTGTACGGCTTTAGGTATTCCGACATTATTCAAACATTTTCCTTTCATATCAAAATCACCATTAGGTAATAGTTTAAATCCTTCTCCAGGTGGTCCTCGAGGTCCAATAATTGAATTATGAGAGCGCTTGAAGCTCCTTCCGAACTTGTCAACACTCATCTTGCTTATAATTATTTACTTGTCATGTACTGATGTTAATATATAATATTTGCTTCGCGAAGTTCTTCAACAATTGAGTTTATTTCATTTTGGAGATTATTATTTCCCGCTCTTTGAGATGCAATTAAAAGTCTTAGTCTATCAACGAGCTCATTAGCGTTATCCCAATAGATATAATCAACAGGGTTATTAGAATATGAATTATCGTTGTATGCTTTTCCAATTGTCTTCTTCTTCTTAGACATTTGAAGTAAAGGTCGGATAATATGCTTATATTTGGGTCCTCTGTTACCTTTAACTTGTGAGGTACTATCGTGATTTTTCAAGTGTGCATTTGTTTTTTGTAAAATCTTAAAATATTGTTCCAAATCTTCATTGTCATATCGAGCTTTTCTAGGAATTTTCCTAAAAATTAATTCATAAAGACCATCTGTTCCATGGAAGATTTCACCATCAATAACGAAATCCTTTTGGTCATTAATTACAAAACTTGATGTACCCAATTTCGTTGAATTTGATTGTAGGTCGAAATACGGACCATAGATCTTATCACGATTCTGATCTGATGGCGAAGCTCGGTTATATGGTGTACTTTGATTAAGATCATTGGAATTAGCAGGTGTTCTAAATGAAAGATCCCCGTCAGATGGTTGAAATGAGACTGATTCTGGAGACCCTTGGATTGTTTCTGGAGAACTTTGGATTGTTTCTGGAGAACTTTGGATTGTTTCTGGAGAGTCTTGGAATTGTAGTCGGCGTCGTTTGAGTTGTTGATGCTTTACTTTATCAATTATATCGGTTTCGGTATCGGCAGCAGCAGTATTACCACTTTTAACATTTTTCACGAGTTCTTTTAAGGGTTCGACTATAGGCTTAAAAGTATTTTCAAATTCCATTTCCTTCGTAGTTTTTCCAGCTTTGAGAAGCATATATTTTCTTTTCAGAGCTTTTTTAGTTTGTATGAGATCCTTAAGTAAATTTTCATTAACGTCCATATTTGTATATAAAAAAACAGGGCGGTTCCAAACAGGGCGATTCCAAACAGGCTGTTTCTTCAAGCAGGGCGATTCCAAACAGGGCGATTCCAAACAGGCGGTTTCTTTAAACAGGGCGGTTCCAAACAGGGCGATTCCAAACAGGCTGTCTCTTCAAACAGGGCGATTCCAAACAGGCGGGTTCTTTAAACAGGGCGATTCCAAACAGGCTGTCTCTTCAAACAGGGCGATTCCAAACAGGCGGGTTCTTTAAACAGGGCGATTCCAAACAGGCGGTTTCTTTAAACAGGGCGATTCCAAACAGGCGGTTTCTTTAAACAGGGCGATTCCAAACAGGCGGGTTCTTTAAACAGGGCGATTCCAAACAGGCTGTCTCTTCAAGCAGAGCGGTTCCAAACAGGGCGATTTCTTTAAACAGGGCGATTCCAAACAGGGCTGTTTCTTCAAGCAGGGCGATTCCAAACAGGCGGGTTCTTTAAACAGGGCGATTCCAAACAGGCTGTCTCTTCAAGCAGAGCGGTTCCAAACAGGGCGATTTCTTTAAACAGGGCGATTCCAAACAGGGCTGTTTCTTCAAGCAGGGCGGTTAAAACAGAGGACCGTTCCAATGTTATCGTATAAACAGCTGATTAATGACTGATCAGTTTGATATAGATACAATTTCTTTAAAAGATTTATTATATCGTCCCTTATCTATACTAGAATCTTTATTGATAACCAAGAAACCAAATGCATCTTTCCAGCATTTTGCGCATAATTCTTTGAATTTATTGAAGGTCATATCGGAATTTATATGATCATTGTATATGTGCTTCAGGTTAAGTTCGTCTTGTTTAAATATAACTATATAGTTTGCATTGTCTCGAATCAAATGTTTTGGTATATGCGTATACGATTGACACAAGTAGAAACTGTCCACATCGTTATGTCGTCCCATGCAGAAATATTCTCGAATGTTGTTTTGTTTATCGCATGCAACATCATCAAATATAAATACTGAATTTCGTTTTGCTTCAGAAGGTGCCATAATTTCACAATTATTTGAAAATTCATTGTACTCCATACCCTTGATAGACTTTATTAACCTTCTCAAGTATGCATACTTTGGTTGATGCAAAGACTTTGAGTATATGTATAGGTTTTCAAATTTTAACCCATTGGGATCGACAATAATGCTCAGCATGACATTAGTCTTTCCACAGCTTGATGGTCCGACAATTATTCCTCGAACACTATTTGGGAAAAATGCTCCATGTTTCCTATGTTCCTGAATTTCAGTATCAAAATTTTTAACTTTAATAATATTTTGTTGTTGTTGTTTTATGAATCGCATTTTACAACTGAATGAATCTAATCAATATAAAAGACAGTGTTTTTATAGGTGGACATTTAATCATTGATCAGCACATATACTAATAAAGTGCTATTAAAATGATAGACTACCGAGTGTATCCAGTCAGTCGAAAACAATCATTCCAAGGACACGGATTAGTGAATTCCCTAATTAATAAACTACCGATTGAGTTACATCTTCCGTCATATAATTTCTGTGGACCTGGAACTAAATTAGAAGAACGTCTTGCTAGAGGAGATCGTGGAATTAATCAATTGGATGAAGCTTGTCGCGAACACGATATTGCATACAATAATAACAAAAACTTGTCCGATCGACATATTGCTGATAAAATTCTAACGGAAAAAGCCTGGCAGAGGGTAAAGGCGAAAGACACTTCTATATCAGAGAAATTAAATAGCCTATTGGTTACGAACGTGATGAAGGCTAAAACAACACTCGGCATGGGCTGTCAATCTAAAACATTGAAAAGACGTTCACGTTGCAAGCGAAGCGGTTTATTCAAAAAAGCTATAACAGAGGCTAGAACTGCTATTAGGGAGCCAAGAGCCGAGGATCCAGACACAATCGCAGTTACAGCTTTACAAGCAGCTAAAAAGATTATCAAAAATAAAAGAAGAAACATTACAATTCCCAGAGTTATACCGCTACCGAAACGGGGAGGCTTCTTACCACTGTTACCCATCTTAGCTGCATTATCAGCGGTTGGATCTTTATCTGGAGGAGCTGCAGGAGTAGTTAAAGCAATAAAAGAATCAAAAGTAGCCAAAGAACAGCTGGAAGAGAACAAACGACACAATCAAGCTATGGAAGGAATAAAAATTAATCAAGGCAAAGGGCTTTATCTACAACCCTATAAAAAGGGATTTGGTCTTTTCCTAAAACCTCAAGATTCAAAAAACTTTTAAATTTGCTACCCAATCGTCCTCTCACCAATATTGATATTGCTAAATTTGGAAAAATCAATATACCCAATTTTCGGGGTGTTTACATGAGAGATAAATTACCGATTAAATCACTTGACATAGAATGTGGTGTAATTAATTTAGACAATGAGAGTGGACCAGGAACCCATTGGGTAGCATATAGTAAACATAAAAATATCGCGAAATATTTCGACAGTTTCGGTAATTTAAGACCGCCTAAAGAGGTTGTAAGATATCTGGGTGAAAATATCCATTATAATTATAACAAATATCAAAATTACAATACATTTATATGTGGCCATCTCTGTTTGAAGTTTTTAATTGAAGAAAAATATAAATAAGTAGAGGAAAACTAGAGTTTGTGTTTTATTTCATTCGAAACAGTAATGTCGTTAACACTAACGTTAAGCGGAAACAAATCTACTCTCACCGCAGAGTACTTTCCTCCAATAATCCTAAATTCTGATTATGTATGCGGTTTAGTTGACTTCCAGACCTACAATTCTATACCTAATGTTGATGTATTTAATAATTTATTTCATTTTGGTGATGACGTAATAGAATTTCCTATTGGATCATATGAGATTGAAGATATAGATGACATTATTCAAGAAATTATCGAACTGTATAATGAGAACCACGATAATAAAATATCAATCAAAATACAAGCAAATAATAATACGTTAAAATGTGTAATTTATAGTACTGTAGAAATTGATTTTTCCCAACCTAACTCTATTGGATCGCTTCTGGGGTTCAGCAAGAAAAAGCTAGAAGCAAATAAAGTGCATGAATCAGATCTTTACGTTGATATAAACAGAGTAAACATTGTGCGAATTGAATGTAGTTTAATTGATGAATCATATATCAATAATCAACCTGCTCATATACTACACGAATTTTCGGTTAACGTTAGTCCGGGGTATAAAATAGTTGAAGTTCCTCGCAATGTTATCTATTTACCAGTGAACGCTAAGAGGATAAGTTCTATAACATTGAATCTCTTAGATCAAAACGGAAATTTTATAAACTTTCGAGGTGAAACGGTAACAGCTCGATTACACCTTAAACGCCAGCAATGATAATATATGACAGCTCATCTCATCCCTCATATAATAAAAGGACGGGTGCTACTATTAACACTACCAATATACTCTCAACTTCTGCTAAGAGAACATCAAAACTTACTCTACAAAATCAACAATTTCTGCTATCATTGGGATACAGATTGAAAAATTAAATTAAATCTAACAAAAGACATGCTGAATATTTTCGAAGAACCAGAATTTGAGGAGAGTATCTCAAAATTGGAATATCATACATACTCGCCATACTTGAATAATTTCGAGAAAAATGACATCATTCAAATCTGTGTCCAACATCAAAATCTTAATATCTTGCCGTCAGAAAGTTACATTTATATTGAAGGTACTGTATCGAAAACTGATGGATCGGCAGTTGAGAAAACAAAACTTGTGAATAATGGAGTAGCTTTCTTATTCGACGAAATTCGTTATGAATTAAATGGTGTGGAAATTGATAGCAATCGTAATGCCGGCATCACATCAACTATTAAAAATTATATTTCTTTAAATAAAAATGAAAGTGATATGCTGTTTAATGCATCTTGGTCTCCTGATTCCTCAATCAATGTCAATGGTTTCTACTTTAATTTTTGCATACCCCTAAATAAATTATTGGGATTTGCTGAAGACTACAAAAGAGTAATTCCAAACGGACGCCATGATTTAATTCTAACACGCTCCCGTACAGATGACAATTCATTAATTTCTGACGCAGATGAAAAAGCAAGGATAAACTTGTTGAAAATACAATGGAAAATTCCTCACATTACATTGTCTGATTCTTTCAAATTAAAGCTATACAAACCTATTAATGATGGACAATCTATGAAAATTGCTTTCCGGAACTGGGATCTATATGAATATCCTGCCTTACCTAGTACTAATCATCATATTTGGAATGTGAAGACAACTTCTCAAATGGAAAAGCCGCGCTATATTATCCTTGCTCTGCAAACCAACAAACGTAATTTACTTAAAGAAAATCCAGCTAATTTTGATCATTGCAACATTACTAATGTGAAAGCCTATTTAAATTCCGATGCTTATCCATGTGAAGATTTAAATCTATCATTTGATAAAAATAACTACAGTTTACTATACAATATGTACTGTAACTTTCAAAAAACCTTCTATAATCGTCTAGTTGCTGAACCTTTATTGTCAAGAGAAGCATTCAAATCACAAGCGACAATTTTCGTAATAGATTGCAGACATCAAAGTGAAATAATAAAAAACGGACCAGTTGATATTCGTATTGAAATTAAAACATCAAAAATAATCCCTCCTAATACGTCTGCATACTGTTTGATGTTACACGATCGCATTATAAACTATAATCCATTGAGTCAAATAGTTTCTCGAGAAATGTAATCGTTACTTGTCTGTTAGCTCTCGCTGAAGAAACACATATACGCACGCACAATATAAAATGTATTTTGTTTTCGACGTTCAAGGATTCAGAGGATCAAATAATAAGTTTATTCCAAAGGAAATAGCTGTACTGCGCAATGGACATCATCAGCATTTCATCTTAAAACCACCATACAAGTTTAATCAGCTATCACCATCGCTAAGAAGGCAAGCTCAATGGCTTTATCACAATCATCATGGTTTAACCTGGAATGGAGGAGTCACAACATTTTCAGAAGTTAGAAAATATCTTCAAGATAATATACAAGATTCTATTGTTTACGTTAAAGGAATGGAAAAAACTCAATGGATGAAGGAATTATTACAGAATGAAAATGTTGAAGTAACGGACATTGAAGAAGTTGGATGTCCTAATTTAAGAGAATTGAAGCGTCTCTATCCCAATGAAATGAAATGTACAAACCACAATAAATGCTGTGCACTACAAAATGTTTTTCTGTTGGAAAAGTTCCTAAATGGAAGACGATAAAAATAAAACATGTTATTTCTTTAAAATATGAATTTGTTTTTATTTCATTTATGATTATCAAGAAATCTACGTTTTTTCTGCACTGGGTTTGTATGTTGTTTTTATTTCCGCCACAATTAACAGCTTACAACCGAGACAAAAGCCAAAAGCACAACCCATTCATCAACATCATACAGCAAAAAGCCCCCGGCCCCCGCCTCCGCCTTGTTATTGTTCGTTTGAATACTGGCTTAGGTCTGCGTCTTAGGTGAAGTCAACTAGCTTAGCTCTGCGTCTTAGGTGAATTCAACTAGCTTAGCTCTGCGTCTTAGGGGAAGTCAGTTTAAGTTCCAGCAAAAACACCCCATTTCCCATACAAATCCACAAACAACAAAATTCCCGTTTATATATTACTCAGCTTAATGACAATAAGATTAAAAAACAATCCATTTCCCATACAAACCCACAAACAACAAAATCCCCGTTTATATTACTCAGCTTAATGACAATAAGATTAAAAAACAATCCATTTCCCATACAAACCCACAAACAACAAAATCCCCGTTTATATTACTCAGTTTAATGACAATAAGATTAAAAAAGTACAACAAAGACAGTGTTTTTTTATTTCTACCACAATTAACAGCTTACAACTGAGACAAAAGCCAAAAGCACAACCCAGACAACGTTTTTTATTTCTACCACAATTAACAGCTTACAACCGAGACAAAAGCCTAAAGCACTACCCATTCAGCCCCGATATCACCACCTAAGCATAAATCCATTAGCAAAAACATAAACCCATAACAAAAAAAGGACCGATATCACCACAAGCCCCAATACTCACCACCCCATAGAAAAAAAGCCCAATAGTCAATAAAAGCATTCATCACCACCACCTGCAAAAACCCAAGAGCATCAAAAGCACAAAATCCACGGATCCACCACGCTGATAACGATTAATCACTAGCCCAAACAAACAACTACAGCGATAAGAACACTACAAACTATACCCAATTACTACTAATACTCATAAGAAATATACTAAATACTACTATTTCCACCTCAGTTAAGACACACCACCCATGAATGACAAAAAGCACCGATATCACCATCTAAGCATAAATCCATTAGCAAAAACATAAACCCATAACAAAAAGCACCGACATCACCACAAGCCGCAATACTCACCACCACCTACAAAAAGCTCAATACTCAACACCACCTACAAAAAAAAACACAAAATCCAACAACTACAGCGATAAGAACACTACAAACTATACCCAATTAATACCAATACTACTAGTTTCCACCCCACATAAGAACCCACAACCATTAATCTCATCCACAAACTATACCCAATTAATACCAACACTCATAAGAAATACACTAAATACTACCATTTACACCTCACATAAGAATCCCACCACCCATGAACCACATACCACTATCAACACTCACCACACAACACACACATCCCCACCTTCACATAGAGCTTTCACACAGAAAAGAGCTTTTGGGGCAGAAAATTGTCCCAGAACCGCTATATCCCTACTACTTATATGGTTCCGCAGCTTGTTTCCATTGTATTCGAAATGATATAACGAACTTTACACTTATATAGGAAAATGAGCCAAGTGTTGGTTTCTCAGCCGGGCAATTTGTAAAATGAGCCAAACTCCAACTAACCCACACAACGAGGAATAACTTTACAACTTTACATTAAAATGAACCGACAAAAGACTACCGAAGGAGCACAACATCCGCCAACCTGAACCGAAAAGTGAACGTACGCATTATTCTGGTAGTGAGATCTAAATGGATCTTGAGCGGGGAAAATGCCGATCGACAATTGAAAGTCCACTCGAATGCTTGGGACCGTCGGAAAATCGTTTCAAATCGCAGAGATCTTAAAATATACGTCGGTCAATTCAACGCACTTGATCGCGAGATAAGCTTAAGCGGTTTGTTACAAAAGTGGTTCCAGGTACAATGGTCGCAAAAGATCTCCATTTCTAATGATCCGTAGAGTGGCCAAAACATCCAAGTATCTGAGCAAAGGCGGTTTGAGAATTTAATTAATTATTATTAGCCACAGGTGGCTCGACTTGGAGTTGTGGATAGGTTCGGGTTTAGATTGTCGTCTCCATTTAATTTCCTACACTCTTCTGGCCTAGTAATGGTGATTACTATAGTTTGTTGATGGGATGAATTGTGATAGTGGCTCAAAAGCAGGTGTACGACAATCCGGTACAACCGCATCTGTGATTAACATCAGTCTTTTAAGCAACTAGGTTAAAGGACTTACTATCTGAAATGTGATTGAAAAGCAATTATTGATAAGGATTATAGTGATCAAGAAACGGTCATCCACCTGCAGGTATTGCCGTCTATATTAAACCACGCCTGCATTCTTGACGTGCGATTGAAAACAGACCGTGCAAACGTTCGGATGCTAATTACACTGTCAGAAACAAGGGCTTTAAGCTTCTCCCGGGAATGCTCATAATATTGGAATGTCGTGACACTGTGAAGATAAATCAAAAATGTTGGAACAAGCTTTTTGAGCAGATTATACTCATCAAAATCCAACAACAAAAGATTGAAAAGTTGAGATATAAGGGCGTTCGAACATTTTTTATACACTCCCCTCGGGAAAGGCGTACCTATTGGGCTGACCCAACGCGCTGAGATGCGATTAGATGGGGTTGTTTTTGACCATTTGCATTGTATAATGTACCGCTCTGGAAACAATTGGTATACACCATCTTTCCCAAAATTAACCGGAATGTATTTGTTATATATCTGGCGCAAGACTAATGACCTTGCCCGGAAAAAACAAATCATGGAAAATTTAACAAGCCTCAGGACTTGCTAAATAAGGCCAAGACTGGTTCTCGGTTGTAGTGCCGATGGTGATGATGATTTGTTATAAAATTAATATCGGTTCATTAGGCGACTAAAGGCCAAGCGGCAGGTGGGGTCCCAACGCCCTGCCGCCCGGTGAAATACCACCCCATCTAGCTAGAGGCTCCGTGAAATGGCCGAGAGAAGTCTCTGGTCATCTTTCGGAGCTTGGCTGATGGACCGGTTCGAGAAAAGGTTGGTCTAGGTGATAACTCGGTCCCAAGGTGGGATACCACCCCATCACGCTGTACATTCCGCGATATCGTCGGGAAAAATGTTCGACTATGTTTTGGATGTATGGCTCATGGCCCGGACTGACACAGAGATAAATCATGATAGTATCTTCTGAGACAAACAATTCCAGAGGTAAACTAGTTTCCCATACGGATCTCAGGTGGGGACTAAGTCAGGGGGAGTATCATGCAAATATTCTGATAAATAATCGAACTTTAAGAAATTCGTCATCGCGTAATCGAGTTTGTTCTCGAAACTCTGTCTCTGGAGATCTACATTCCCCGTTCCATCAAACGAAATTCATCTGATAAACATTGGTTTAATAAAAATGCGAGCAGATTACAGTGGTAAGAAATAGAGATTTTAAGCAATGGCGCTCAAATCCCGCCGAGGTTAACAGAACGAATTTTGTTAGAATCAGAACCGTGTGCAACCAGGCGATTGATACCACGAAGAAGACTTACAATGACAGACTAACCAATAAACTCCTTGAGTGCCCAACTGGCTGGCGTCCCTTCTGGTCAATAGCAAGGCCTGTCAGCGGTAGCTTCACTTCCTCCTCTTTTCCTCCATTAGTTACGGACAGCGGGACGCATATACATCAGCTTCGTCAAAAAAAATAAAGGCTGTCAATTATTCATTTAATTTCATAGGATCACTCTGGGGTTTCAAATAGTCCGCCATATCAGAGCCCCTCTTTGATATGGTAAGGTCTGCTTACTGCTCTGATTCGACCCGGTGTCCGAGAGGCGCCGTTATAATACAGCCGCTATACGCCTGGCTGCAAACCATCCAATGGGCACGGTGACACGTAACACCCTGGATTAGGGGCGGTAGATCTTTGTGTGTTACTCCTCGCTAGCCTGCCTCACATGGGTGGCCCCACTGGAAGCGTATGCTTCCTTCAGCATAGCCTGAGTGATTCATTGCAGTTTAAGCCCCCGCACCGCGTCAAGGTTTCTACCAAGCGGGGCAAAGATATGATGAAGTTAACGCAGAAAGATACGGGACAATTCGGAAAGAGACGACGAGACTTTTCAAACGCTAAAAACGCGAATGGGAGAAGACAAGGATCGAAAAAATCCTAGAAAATGCCAGAGCAAAAAATATCAGAGGTATGTATGCCTGCATAAATTCAATTAAAAATGGCTACCGCGGGGGAGCCAAAATAAGCCGAGACACAAACGGCTGTCGGGTGACAGAAACAAACAATATCGTGACAAGATGGAAGCAGTACTTTGAAAACCTGCTCAATGTGCGCACCCATCAACCGCAAATAAACGCACCAGACGTACATACAGCCGAGCCTCAGATCCCAGAGCCCTCTTTCGACGAAGTTGTAGACGCAATAAATCGATTGAAAAACAACAAAGCTGCCGGAGTCGACTGCATACCGGCAGAGCTTGTGAAGCATGGAGAAGAGGCCACCGCTCGAAAGATCCTCCAACTGATTACAACAATATGGGATAAGGAAGTCATTCTGGAAGAATGGAAAACCTCAATAGTCGTCCTTATTTTCCGTAAAGGTGACAGATCGGCGAAAATTACAGAGGAATATCATTGCTCCAAACCACATACAAAATACTAACAAATGTCATACTGGCGAGAATCACACCGTACGCAGAAGACATATTGGGAGACGGAGAGACGGTTCACCAATTGTTCGTTGACTTCAAAAAAGCCTACGACTCAGTCGCAAGGCAAGGACTCTACCATATTGTAGTTTAGCTGGATGTCGCAGCGTGCTTGAACAAGTTAGTTCAAGCCATTAAATAATTTTGTTAAAGTTCTATTCGTAATTGTTATAAGTTGTTTGTTATCGAATAAGTTATTATAATTGTAATTACCTGCATGCTTGGCAGCACTTTTTTGTGTTGTTTACTGCCATTTTTGTTATTTAGTTTTTTAGTTGTCATGAAATATGTAAATTAGTTTATGTTTTTCGATTCGTAATTCGTTGTTCGTTGTAGAAGAATCCGTTATTCATTGAAAGCTAATTAAATCAATTCGTTAGATTTGTCTTCGATTTGTTGTAGTTTTAGCTGTTAAATAAGATTCGAGCCAATTAAAGAAAATTATAAATATTCTCAAACGTTTCGTCATTTCGTTCGTTCGCTTCGAATCGTGCCCGGTAAACGAACCGGGATTCAACACTGGGAATCCCGAAAAAATATGCCGCCCTCATTCAAATCTACATGAACGAAAACAAGGGGCGAGTTAGAATAAAAATCACCTCTCAGAACCATTTGAAATCCGGGACGGATTTAAACAGGGGGATGGCCTCTAACCATGTCTTTTTAACCTTGTCCTCGAGTATGTCATCAGGAAGATACAAGACGACAACATGGCCGGATCATCCCTGAACGGGGTCACACAAGTGCTTTTTTTTTGTGTCGAATTTCTTTTTGTTTTTTTTTCTTAAAATGTAACCTATTTTTTTTCATATAATTTTATTTAAAAAACTTAACTTAACTTAACTTAAATCTTATACTACCCTAATTATAGAAAAGCTAAGTCTATGTAAGCTGGCTGATGAGACTGTTATTCTTTACCGACTTTGGTATCCAGGTCTTTATATACCATTCGACCACCAGAACTGTTGACGCTGTCCAATACTATCGTTCCGGTCTCTGTGGGAGATAGCCCTACTGAAGCGCAAGCGCTCTTGTTCGGAGCGCGTTACTTCCGGCTCGTAGCATAATCGCCCGTCTACGGATGATCTACTTACATGATAGATCAGCGGAATTCCGGATCTATCCTGTATAAGCCCTTTCATGTCCAAGTCACGGAACGCCTCTGGTGGAACAAAACCGTTGCGACGCACGTTCTCATAGTACAGGGTATTTGGATAATAAGCCCCGAAAATTAGGTCATTGGACGAGCTTATTGCTCTCGCAATAGGTCCTTTGATTAATTTAATCATAAAATTATCCACCCTATTTATGCAGGCTTCATTATATAAAGTCTCATTTGAGTAGTAGTTTTTGTATGACATCGCCGTTTTTGGGTGATAATCTAGAAACTGTAAGTAATAACAGTGAAATCATCATGCAAGCGGCAAAAGAGGTGGGCCTAGAAATAAATGAAGACAAAACAAAATACATGATTATGGCGAGAGCAGGTTTACCTCAGAGAACACACATAAACATCAAGGGCAAGATACTTGAAAAAGTCAAAGATTTTAAATACCTGGGAACAATATTGACGGGCAATAACGAAACGTCGAAGGAAATTAACAAAAGACTACACTCCGGCAACGCTAGTTGACATGCAGTCAGTAAACTGCTGAAATCCAAACTGCTATCACGGAATATAAAGCTCTGTGTCTATAGAACCACAATCATGCCGATTGCTCTATACGGATGCGAAACATGGGCTCTCACAAAACGGGAAGAAAACAAATTCCGCGTATTCGAGAATAAAGTCCTAAGGGTTGTCTTTGGCGGTAAATATGACGAGGAGGCAGGACAATGGAGAAAACTCCACAACAAAGAATTTTTGACGGTAAGCCAACGGGAAAAAGACCGACAGGGCGGCCGCGTCGGAGATGGGAGGACAATGTTAGGTTGGACCTCGAGGAGATCGGATCGGATGGTCGAACGTGGAAAAAGAGCGCACGGGACAGTCAACAACGGCGGAGTCAAGTCGGTGAGGTCATAAACTTTCGGATGCCTACAGGCTAATAAATAGTAATAGTAGTCATTTACCCATACGTAGCGCAGTGAATCTTCATCCATTTCATGTGGATTATCCGTGCTCCAGAAACGAAAATTTCGTTTATTCACATAACCACTTAAGTGTCAACGTGTTTCGTCGATAATTGTGATACGAAAACATCCTCTTCTTGCAGGAATAATAATTCCGCGTTCGTCATATGTGTATAGTGTCATTGCTTGTTGTTAACTGATTCTTTATATGGTTGTATCATAAAAGTCAAAGCACAATAGTATCAGACGCCATTTGTGAAAATTATAGCAGATTCATTTTATGACATTAATTTTGTCCCACCGTATATGAAAAATGACGTCAGTGAAACAAGGAAATCGCTTACAAAATATCCGACAAACAGAATACACACAAGATCGAAAACCGCGACGCTTTATATTAATAGTGCAAACAGAAAACACTCAATATCAAAAACTACCATGGTGTAATAGAGTACTAGCAACGGATCATTCTTTTATTTTGGTTTCTAAGATCATCTGCTTGCCACGAATAGATATACTATCCATCATCCTTACAAAAATTGGAACTTCAAGTTATGAAATTGCCGCTTAATCATGTTTACCCGAAGAATGTAACTCTGACCTAAGATGTGATAATTAAAGTGCCTGTTCACTTTTTTTCCTTGCCTCCTGTGGTTTCATTGCCCATTTGTTAAACTTTTATAGTAAACTGATTCAAATAAAAAGCATCGACCTGCGCCCCCAAACGCACTCCGAACAGTTCCAACATACCCGAGGAGAAATCTCTCCTCTGAACATTACGCGTATGAATCGAATAAATAACCAATCTTAGAAACACTTGATAAATGTTTACTTTGAACCCAATTCATATCGATCTCTGGCTTCCCTTTGTGAAGTACAAAGATCGTTACAGCAGCTGCAGATCCATCATGATAACCAAATCCACCTGAAGTCATTCTCAAACCTTTCCAATCGGTAAAGTCAATGACAGCCATAGAGCGCACACTTCATTATCAAATTCCTAACTCTTACATCCCATTCGTAACCGCAAGTTGTGTACCTCTGGTCAAGAGAAACTGGTTCTCCAATCTAAATTAGCTTGCGATTCATCTGATTCGATGCCATTCCATTTATATCAATTTATCAATATTTCACGGCACGATGCCTTTGGTGAGACATGACGTAGAGACACACGTTCCGTTGAATGCGGTTCGACCACCATCCCATTCATTATCGATGATGTGATATGCATGCGTAGAAGCAATATAATAGCGACTTAGCAGCCTCTTGTTGGCCTGCAGTGCCGTCTTTAAGAAGTAGAATAGACTGGCCATCCATAAATCAAACATTCAAATCTATCAAGTGCCAGGGGCATTAATTCACACCTTGCTAACATGAAGCTTCCATTAAATGTTATCTGTATCTGCATCTCTGTCTGTGTACCTGAAGGTGCGCATTTTGGACCATCTATAATCCCTTTATTCATCTTTCTGTCACCTATAGCTTGCTTAAACGGTACTCAGGGAAGTCAATGTTGGTAGAGTGTAACGCACTACCGATCTAGAAAGTCCTTTCCCTGCCAACACTCGAATGGACTCTCACTTTTGCTGATGTTAAACTGTCGGAAATAATGGGGTGGTCGGCGGACTGAAAGTGCGACCATTCCTCGTGAGATATATTTTGATGCGGCTTGACGTAATTTAAAGTTATACTCCTCAAGCGCAGACTACAGACTGGTTTAGTTGTAGCCGCGACATACTGGTCCGACAGGAATTACGTATATCCGCAATTTAAATCTAGGAACCGTCATGTAACTATCCTGGGCGTATGATGCCGAACACAAAACACATGCAGCGTAACTTTTGGGCGGAATGTTTAATCTGATTTACAAAAATTTGCTTTCACCTGTTAAGAGTGGGATTAGCAAATGGAAAGCCAATCGAAAGCACTCTTCTGCAAGTCACAGGTCCCGGAAATTAAGATGACTGGCTCAGCAGAAGTAGTTCACTTTGGAGTTAAGTTGTTAAGACAATCAATGATCGTGATTAATGGAACGATCGATTCGATAATAAATTATCTATTCACCGAAAAATGTGGCAGAGAATTGGTACAAACCGCTTTCAAATATAACATCGGATAACAATGGTTTTCTTAATTATATGGTATTTACCAATGAAGTAGTTAATGAGGGTCGTGTTACGCTTATCTGGGTTAATCCTCGTTTGTATGGTTTTGTTTAGTTTTTTATTTCTCATTCGGTACGCAGCGTTGATATGACTTACTGGATATGGACGTTGACATTTGCGATTGTTAGCTCAGGTTGTTGGATGGAAACCTCGTTATTTGCTTCAGTACAATTGTTAGCATGTCCTAGTATTAACACCATAAGCTTGTACACGATATACAATGGCACTACTTTTTTTTTGGAATATATTTATGGCATTCAAAAGCCATTATAAAAATCTTCCAGTTTGTGTCGGACTATTGCCAGACTAGTTGAGATATTTCACCATTCCCTTTCACACGAGGGGCCAATTACACTGATTGATATTACAAGAATATGAAATAAAACCAACATTATTGCAGGTCACGTTAGGTCAAAGCCTTCCTAACTTGTACATTTTATCAAAATATGTACTATTAATTTGGGTAAAAATAAATCCATACTTTTGATGACAGTAGGGATATAACATACAGTAATGTGAAAAATTATAGACTAAACCTAAATTCCCCCCGCTTGGTAAAAACCTTGACGTGGTGCGGGGGCTTAAACTACAATGAATCACTCAGGCTATGCTGACGGAAGCATACGCTTCCAGTAGGGCCACCCATGTCAGACAGGCAAGCGAGGAGTAACACACAAATATCTACCATCCCCAGTCCAGGGTGTTACGCGTCACCGTGCCCATTGGATGGTTTGCGGCCAGGGGTATACCGGCTGTATTATAACGGCGCCTCTCTGACACCGTGTCGAATCTGAGCAGTAAGCAGACCTTACCATATCAAAGAGGGGCTCTGATATGAAACCCCAAGTTTCGTGGGAACAAAAATGAATAATCAATATCATCATCATCGGCACTACAACCGGGAACCGGTCTTGGCCTTATTTAGCAAGTCTTGAGGGTTGTTAAATTTTCCATAATGATTTATTTTTTCTGGGGAAGGTCATTAGTCTTGCGCCAGGGGCTCCCCGACGGGGAATCGAACCCCGGTCTCCCGGGTGACAGGCGGGTATACTAACCACTATACTATCGAGGAGCCCTAATAATCAATATACAAAACTGAAAAAGCGGGATATACGCGTCGGCACGTGGAATGTTCGAACGTTATATAAACCAGGCGCGATACAGATGGTCGTAGAAAACGCGAAACAATATAAAATGGACATCGTCGCGCTTCAGGAAGTCCGACTCCCACATCAAGTAATCGAAACCAACGGGTTTACACTGGTGTGTGGAGGTACCGATACACATAACCTCGGTACTGGCTTCATCATAAGCAAGAAGATTATGCCCCAAGTAAGAAATGTGAAATTTATTAATGACCGAATATCGGTGTTAAAAATACAGGGCCCATGGTACAATTATGTACTTATAAACATACACGCCCCAACAGAATCTACGGACGAAGAAACGAACGACACGTTATAAGAGACCTTAGAGGAAGTATTTGATGGGATCTCATCACTCGATGTTAAAATCCTCCTCGGGGACCTCAATGCCAAAATTGGAAAGGAAGATATCTTCCAACGAACTATGGGTAAAGAAAGCCTAAACGACGTTTCAAATGATAATGGAATTCGAATTATTACATTCGCAGCGTCAAAAGATATGGTAGTGAAAAGCACGATGTTCAATCACAGGCAAATCTATAAAGCCACATGGATATCATCCGACGGCGTAACCCGTAACCGAATAGACCGCTTCCTCATAGACAAATGACACCACTCGAATATCCTTGACGTAAGATCATATAGAGGACCGACTGCGATCATCTTCTGGTAATGGGCAAAATCAGGAGTCGCCTCGCAGTAAACCCATGGACAGTTACGGGAGACGAGCAAAAAGTTCGACATTGATAAACTAAAAGACCTGCGCAAAAGGGCTGAATATCAAGACGAGCTAACGAATAGATTTATCATCCTAGAGAATGGGAGCAGTGAGGAAGAGGAAGCCAATAGTGTCGACACTAAATGAACATGGGTCAGAGACACAATCAAACAAACAGCCCAAGAGGTATTACTATATAAGAAAACAATTAAGTCCAAGCCTTGGTTTGACGATGAGTTTCTAGTCAAATATGACCGCCTGGTGCTTTCGTTGAAGTAAGACTTGATTTGTGGAATGCGTTTGAGAGGGAACAAATGTTTTCTTTTTTTCAGTTTGCAAATATTGAGTAATTTGGTGAAGTTTTAAATATTACGTCGTCACTTATAAATTTCATTTCAATAGTAATAATATGGATGTCGCTTAGAAGAGGTTACCACTGACAGCGATCGCTGAGTTCCCTGCACTTAGCACGATCCCAAAGGAAGCGGTAAAGAGTTTAAGAAAGAAACCAGATGGCAAGCAGGCTGCCATGATCCGCCCACCAAGAGAAAAGGGTACCATGCTGCTGGCTATAGGGACTGTTGGACATTCTTAGTACTTATGGACATTCTTAGATCCATTAAGAACAAAAAATCTTCTGGAATAGACAGTATTCCAAACATTGTTCTAAAGCATTTACCTTTTGAAAAAGTGAAGGTTTACAATATTTTGTGCAATAACGCTCTAAATAATGCATATTATCCATCCAACTTCTTCCTTTTTGCGAAGAGAAATTGATTGACGATGAGTGCGGGGCGAATATCGAAGAACGTAAACGCCTCAGAGTGATCCACTTTGAAAGATATGATGAAGTCAACGCAGAAAGATACGCGACAATTTGGAAAGAAGCAGTGAGACTCTTCAAACGCAAATGGGAGAAGACTCGGATCGAAAAAGTCCTAGAAAATGCCAGAGCAAAGAATATCAGAGGTATATATGACGCCATATATTCAATTAGAAATGGCTACCAAGGGAAGCGGTCCTTTAAAAACTTGCTCAATGTGCGCACCCATCATCATCATCACTCGGCACTACAACCGGGATCCGGTCTTGGCCTTTTTTAGCAAGTCCCGAGGCTTGTTAAATTTTCCATAATAATTTGTTTTTCCGGGCAAGGTTATTAGCCTTGCGCCAATAATGTGCGCACCCATCAACCACAAATAAACGCACCAGACATACATACAGCCGAGCCTCAGATCCCAGGGCCCTCTTTCAACGAAATTGTAGACGCAATAAACCGATTGAAAAGCAACAAGGCTCCCGGAGTCGACTACATACCGGCAGAGCTTGTGAAGCATGGGGGAGAGGCAACCACTCGAAATATCCACCAACTTATCAAAACAATATGGGATAAGGAAGTCACTCCGGAAGAATGGAAAACCTCAATAGTCATCCCCATTTTCAGAAAAGGCGACAGATCTGACTGCAAAAACTACAAAGGAATATCATTGCTCCCATCGTCATCGTCATCGGCACTACAACCGGGACTTATTTAGCAAGTCTCTCCACCGATCCCGATTTCGGGTCGATGTCCGAGGCTTGATAAATTTGCCATAATAGTTTGCTTTTGCAACCACATACAAAGTAGTAACAACTGTCATACTGGGAAGAATCACACCGTACGCACAAGAAATACTGGGAGACTGTCAATGCGGATTCCGTAGGAAACGGTCAACAAGCGACCAAATGTAAGAATAAGGCAACTTCTGGAAAAGAAGTGGGAATACGGAGAGACCGTTGCTCACCTACTGTTCGTTGACTTCAAAAAAAAAAAAAAAAAAAAGCATACGACTCAATCAGAAGGCAATTACTTTACCATATTGTAGTTGAGCTGGGAACCCCGAAAAATAAGCCGCCTTATTAAAATTTGCATGAACGAAAACAAAGGCCGAGTTAGAATAGAAAACCACTTCTCAGAACAATTTGATATCCGGGACGGACTAAAGCAGCGGGATGGTCTCTCACCATGTCTTTTTAACCTTGTGCTCGAGCATGTCATCAGAAAGGTACAAGACGACAACATGGCCGGATCAGCCCTGAACGGAGTCACATAAGTGCTCGCATATGCGGATGACTTCGCCGTCCTTTGCGATAATTTAGGAACTGTAAGTGTAGTGCTCCAAGAATCCCTACCATTTTCCTCCCACATATATTTGTACCCACCTACTATATCATGCATCCATATTTCCAAACTAACAATCGAATGTTTAAATATCAAATCCTTCCTAAAAACTAAACACCACAATCCATATTTTCATATACAAACAAACACACATAAAAGATATCCATTTCATTCCCATACACACAATCCTATAATCCAGCCAGATGTGTATATTCTAAAACCAGATATCCCATCCCTTTTCTCCAGTACTCGGCTCCAGTCGAAGTACATTTCGAAATTCTGCTTGCATTTCGATGCATCCGCGATACAAAATCCTGATAAGATTTTGTATAACAGGCCGATGAATTTCAGATTCGAGTATCAGTCTCGATTGGCGTCCGAAGTGGTAGGACGCCAATAAATTAAGTTAAATAAAATAAAATAATTATATAATAAAATAAAAAGTATTTTTTATTGAGCCTACCCGATTCCCAGGACCCAACAATCGTTCGTTACTCTTCCCTTAGGTCTGAGGAAGCACGGTGGCGACCGCAATGGGTCCCCTCAGGAGCGGTCTAAACAGATCCCTTATCCTTGCAGGACAAAGAGACACGCTCCCTGAGATAAGGACGACAACATAAGTAAAAACAGTGAAATCATCATGGAAGCGGCAGAAGAGGTGGACCTAGAAATAAATGAAACAAAACAAAATACACGATTACGGCGAGAGCAGGTGGAACTCAGGGAACACATATACACGTCAGAGGCAAGATATTTGAAAAAGTTAAAGAATTTAAATATCTGAGAACGATATTATATATATAATATAATTTAAATATGCCAGTAACGGAATATAGAAGACAATTTACAAAAGATTGCGTTCCGGCAACGCTAGTTGGCATGCAGTCAATAAACTGCTGAAATCCAAACTGCTATCACGTAACATAAAGCTCCGATTGACGATTGTTCTATACATGGGGTCTCACAAAACGGGAAGAAAACAGATTCCGCGTATTTGCGAGTAAAGTTTTAAAGAGTAGTTTTGGCGGTAAATATGACGAGGAGGCAAGTCAATGGAGGAAACTCCACAACCACGAATTGGAAGAGCTATACCGCAAACCTACAATAGTGAGAGTAACCAGGTCGCGAAGATTAAGATGGGCCGGACACGTGTTCTTCAGCAGTCTCTTCACGACCTGATTTCAAACAGGACACTTTCCTCAACGATGAAAAAAACAGTGACGTGTGCTTATACCAAAAGGAGTCAATAGTCCAGAAGCGCCGTCGTCCTACCGCTCGTTGTGCAGACTGGGCACAACGGGGAAACTACTTGAGAGAGTAATTGGCACTCCCCTGGAACAATTCTCTGAGGAGGTATCTGGGCTCTCTGAATGGCAGTGTGGGTTCCGGGACGGTAGATCAACCGGTAAGGTACTAACTGTGGTGTGTGACACCGCTCGCAATGCAATAGGTAGAGCACGATGGCTAGGAGGTACGAAAAAACATCGCACCGTGATGACACTAGCGTAAAAATGCTCTCGAAGAACTGGAACCGGATTCTAGGAGCGTTGGGCGATCTAAAACTCTCAACCTACTTGGTGCATACATTAGCAAACTATCTCTCGGATAGAAGAGTGTTCTATGTAACAACTAAAAAGGTATCAACATTAATTATTGATTTAGCACCGGCTGTGTGTATGCCGGCTCCGCCAAATAGTCCGTGCCAAAAGGTTGGATTATTTGAATTATAACCTTATCTTACTGTTTGAGGGCGGTACACCCTTGCTGCTCTGGGTCCCAGCGGAGAGTTCAAATGATTAAAAGTCTGTTTTTCTAGTTTTAATTCTTTTATTTAAAAAAGAACTCATGTTATTTTGTTATTTTATTTAGAGTAGCAGGCTCGCTGTTCCAATGCTAGGCTGCAACCTGTTACTCTTAGTTTACGACTGCTCGTGTCCCTCTAACAGAACCCCTTTTAAAATCCGATAGTCAAACCTGATTTCACATTCCTTCCCACGATCGCATCGTTCACCTTGAGACAGTTACCCGATGCCAGCCCAGTCGCAGGCTATGCCACGACCATGGGAACTGCTACGTTGCAATATTGTCGTTTCACCCTGAAATGGCAAACTTACACCCGCTCTGGCTGCAGCTTTACCCCAAGGCTATGGGAACATTTCAGGCAACGGATCGAGGCTTCAACCGATTCATGGTGATGTGAACAGAAGGCATGCGCTAGGATGGAACGTTGGATGGAATTGCAATTTTGGTTGTTACTTGATGGAATGCGGGAATTGCAGAATTGCAATTTTAATTACGGGAATGGAAAATGTATGTGTACTCATAGCATAAGCTATTGCATGATGAGAATTTGCGTTTAGCAAAAGGTAGACATGTTATAGGGTTTCACAGATGCTGCAGTGAAAGAATTCAGTCGGTTGTAACAGGAACTAAATTTTGATGTTACAGCGAAAGAATTCTTTTGAATAAAAAAGGATTATTTTTATAGAATTCTTCGATAAAAACCAAATGTTCCCAGGAACACTACGCCAAAAACAAAATTACTATAATGTATACCATTTTAAAGATGACTACCTCGACGTTTTAAAAATATATCATCCCTATAGGAAAAGCTATTATTTAATTCTAAAAACATATCTTCCTTATTGAAAAGCCCTTTTTAAAATAATAATCTCTTCCTACCTCTTAGAAAAGCCTTATAACTTCAATCACATTTTCTCTCCATTTATATAGAAGCCATCACTTGCACTTGTAACGTTCTTTTTGCCCTTCACAACTCTGGCGCTCTACGATGAATCTTTCCAACAAAAAGTCAAACTCGAAGACATCGAAGACGAACACCTACGAGACGAAGGTCAGCCTAAGGCCGTACAATTACTTCACACACCTCCGCCTCTAAGCAGGCAACCAGCCAAAGGTCATCCGTTAAAGCCACAACCGTCTCCTACGAATGACAATAATGCAGAACAACAAGCCGACAACCCTCCGGCTTTTATTTACTCAGCCTTACCACACCATTTCGTTCAACCTCTAGTGGATATACCCCAAGTGCCCCAATTCGGTTGGTGTACCGTTAATTGTTGTATGTCTTATTAATTGTGGTTTGTTCATTTAGGTTTTCAACAGGTGCCAAGTTACTACCAACCGCACATGACTCTCAGGCAACAAACACCTTTCTACTACAGTCACGATCTCCAACAACAAAACTCGCAGCAGCCCCAGCCGTTTTCGAATTACCAGTTTCAGTTCATTCCGATTGGACAAAAAGATGGGTAAGTATTGATGGGGTTTGTGTCGAAGGTGTGGAAGAGCTTTAAGCGTTTATACCACAGAAAACAAATGCATTTAAATTTGTAGCTTATTGATCAGAAAATAATTATTGGTGATAGCAATAGTTTTCCCACTATTCCATCATAGGTACATAATTTCCCAAAGGCAAGAAGTGTTAGAAAGATAAATTGTAATGTAGCATCAATTTTAGACTTTTAGGTGCTATGGATGTTGGTCCCGACTTATTTATATTTACGATTTTTATATGTAGATAAATGTGTGTACAGTATTTATGTTTGCATCTTTTTTTTCAACGAGTCAATAGGAAATATGTTAACAATAAGCCGTCGTGGTGATTTGCTTTTCACAATTCAGTTACATTTAACTGCTTCTTAGATTGGAATTTGGTTTCACGAACAGATCAGTAGGTTTTCTTCTTGTTAATCACTTTGGAGAAAATATTCCTTAAAGACACTAAGAAGATTGACTTCCAAGCCTTTTTATCTGATTTTACACAAACGGTCACATGAATCTAACACGAACAAGACAATGACGTCTGAATACATCTGGCTGGACCCTCTCCTGTCGACTTCTGGGGATGACCCGCCAAAGGTTTCACACATCTCTTCCTACGGTTGGTTCCTGGCTGTTTTCTTTCATCTCTCCGATGAAAACTTCCATGCCTATTGCATCGCACCCCGCCTGGACTAACAAGGCGTGGATATATGCCCGCACATAATGTGACCGAAGATGAGGGATTTTGGAGTACGTTTAAATGTCAGAGCACAGCGCGAGCGGGAGGAGGGGGAGTGGATAAGGAAAGGAGGTATGGATGTACACCATCATCATTCGGCACTACAACCGGGATCCGGTCTTGGCCTTTTTTAGCAAGTCCCGAGGCTTGTTAAATTTTCCATAATAATTTGTTTTTCCGGGCAAGGTTATTAGCCTTGCGCCAAATGGATGTACATTGGTCTTAAATGCCTGGACATTACAACCACAAGGAATCACATGATCAGGTAGAGTATTCTACATTCGTGTAGTTCGGCTAAAGAATGACTCTATACATTTCTTTGTACGCCTGAAATTCAGTTTCAACGTGAATTAATGCGCATTCTCGGTATGCATTGATGAGCATCGCGGGAAAAGGTCTGAGAAAGCGGAACATATTGAGCAAGTTCGGTTGAGCAATGACCGTGATAATACCTATAGAAAAAAAATAGGCACGACACGTTGCGCCTGTGTTCTAGCGACGGAATTGATCGACTTACGGTTGAGTCCCCAATAAGTTTCACTGCTCGTTTTTGCATCCTGTCGAGCACGTGTAGTGCAGTTTTGGATGCGCCTGACCAAATATGGGAGTTGAACTCCATTTTGGGACGAATATACGCCTTGTAAATAGTTGTCAGGTTGGAGTGAAGTTTCTTTTGCATCTCTTAAGGAACCTCATACATTTGGCTGCACCTTTCGCAGCTTCAAATATGTGGTTGCTCCAATTAAGAGTCGAATTAATTCGAATGCCGAGGATTGATACTTCCTTGGCTTCGTCGATGCAAGTACCCTTCATCGACAGTGTATTTACTTAGGGGTTCGCCTTTGATGACAACAGACAGCACTGAGTTTTTAAGGCATTGAACTCTACACAGTTAGATAATCCCCATTGATATATCTTGTTGAGGTCGGAATTCAATGTATTAAGCATAGCGTGCTGATTGGTAATGACGTTCGAACAGTTTGGTCGGGAATGTTCGTATGAGTATGAGAAACTCAATGTGTTATAATCAGCAAACGAATGAATTGGCTTGTGGGTAATGCACAAGAGATCATTTATAAAGATGAGGAAGAGAGTAGGTGAGAGTACAGAACCTTGGGAGCACCTGCATTAATTTGATGGGGGGCGGGTTTCACACTTGAATTGAAAGGCGACAAGGTAATCTCTTATCCATCGGATCAAGGAATTGTCTACTCCATATGAATCTAATTTTGATTAAAGGGGTCGAGCCAAACTCTGTCGAATGCTTTCGAAATATCCAGTCCAACAACCTTGCTTTCTACGAAGTAATGGATGGGATGGCTCCACTTTTCGGTAAGGTACGCTATTAAATTTCCTGTGGACCGGTTGCTACGAGGGTTGCCTTTTATATTTCGGGATTAGAGAACAAAAACAAATATTGATCATCGAAAATCACTTTATTGTTTTTCAAAATATTCCCCATGAAGATCTATACACTTTTGCATGCGTTTGAACCAATTGTCGAAGCACTTTTGCCACTCTGATTGAGGTATCTCCAACACATGCATTCTGAATGCAGCAACCGCTTCTTCAGGCGTCGGAAAACGTTGACCTCTCAGTTTGTTTTTTACGTACGGGAATAAAAAGAAGTCATTCGGTGCCAAGTCAGGACTATACGGCGGATGACCCATCAAATCGATGTTTTGGGTGCTCAATAATGCAGTTGTCGCAGCCGATGTGTGAGAGCTCGCATTGTCGTGGTGAAGAGTGATCCGTCTTCGGCGGTTGGTTTTCCTGATTTCTTGGAAGACAACTGGCAAACAAATGGTTGTGTACCACTCAGAATTGACTGTTCTGCGTTGTTCTAGTGGTGCGGTTGCGACATGTCCAGTTTTCCCGAAATAAAACAGGCGACCATTTGCTTGGAAGTGCTTCGTGCGCGAACAACTTTTGTTGGATTTGGCTCATCTTGAAACACCCAGACAGTCGACTGCTGTTTACTTTCGGGCTCATACGCGTAAATCCACGATTCATCACCTGTCACGATGTCATAGACGTGTTTCGAAGCACCGCGACCGTATTTTTTGAGCATTTCTTTCGACCAATTAACACGAGCCTTTTTTTGGGCGATTGACAAATTGTGTGGGATCCAACGCGAACAAATTTTTTTGACAGTCAAATGTTTATGCAATATTGAATGTATGCTGGTCCCACTAACGCCTAAGGTTGTCTCAATCTCACGATAGGTCACATGACGATCTTCCAATATCAGTTCGCGCACAGCATCACTGGTTTTCGGAACAACAACTGATTTTTGACGACCTTCACGAAATTCATCTTGGAGTGAACTACGACCACGATTGAATTCACCATACCATCGATAAACACTGGTCCTTGATGGAGCTTCATCGCCAAAAATTGAATTAAGTTCATCCATGCACTGTTGCTGAGTTAATCCACGCCGAAAGTTGTAAAAAATACTCGCACGAAAATGTTGACGATTTAATTCCATTTTTGGGCCGAGATGAATCTATTAAGTTACTGTAAACAACACAAATAGCGCTCGTATGTCAAAACGTTCTGAGTGCGTATAACCTCAAAAATGTCCAACTTTACGACAGAGCTGTCAATTGCCGGATTGCAATACTAGGGTTGCCAAATCCCGCAACATAAGAGGCAACCCTCGTACGAAAGCCATATTGGCAGTCATTGAGGAGGTCATTTAATTCCAGATATTTCGAAAGTTGACGGTAGTAGAGGGTTTTGGAGGCTTGCGGCTTAGAAATTACCCACAATAACGATTTCATTATGCGGATATACGATCAAGGTCCTATCAATAGAATCAGATAGAGCATCAAATTAGTTGAAGGATGTTTGGGTTTCTGTCAAGAAAACAGTAATGTATGATATGGCTACGAACGTGAAGTTTTAGCCACGAGAAATTAAATTCTGGATTGAAGCTGAGCCCATATTGTGGCAGAAGCTGATACGCAATATAACTTCGTATGTATGTGGCTAGACCACGATGAAGAAAGAACAAAGACACTAAGTTATAACCGGGTACATAGAAATATCTGTATCAATTTTTATCTGGGTCTCGCCAAGTGCAAGGATTACTGGTTTCTGTTTAGAGACGTGAGCGGACACAGAAGTGAAATTGCATCTTAAGCCATGAATGTTACAAAGATCGACGTGAAATCCCCGTTCCATTGACACAGAATACCATTCTCGCCTCAGAAAAAGGATGCAAGTAGGAACCAGCGATAGATAAGTAAAAGCAACCACTACAGGTGGTATGGTCTCGCAGTAGATGCCCCACTAGATCCGTGCCGAAATCCAGGTCATATCCCTTTCATGACAAACATTATGCTACTCAAACACCGAAAACTCTCCAAAGATTATAAATCAATCGCGAGTTTCGATGGCTGATGTACGCAACGATCCGGAGTCATGCCGGGTTTTTACCGACTAAAACCACCATTTTCTATTTGGCCTTCGCAATACAAGCAGTATGGGTGATCCACATGTTTATACTTGTGCAAGTATTGCCGAAATGATCCACGTCCTGATATTAGCTGAGTCAGGTGTTAATTCAGCTCGCCATGTTTTCTTTTCACCCATGTTTCTACATCGGGTATCACGGTGTGGGTCCATCTACGTTTGGTGGAAGAATCCCACTTTCGTTGCCATTCTCTTAGGCTTGAGAGCTCTAATTTAGACCGCATTCTCCGACGATTTTCTTGGGAGGCCTCATGGAATGCACCGTTTTCTTTAGCTGCAATATCAAGTGGTGTCCTCCCGGACAAATCTTGTATGGCATCTTCGGATACCGTTCGGAATACACAGCATACTCTTATTGATGCCAACCTATGGGCTGAGTTCACTACCCTCACGTACGACTTATACTGTGCGGCTCCTGCCCATATGTGAGCTGCATACATTATAATGGTTATGAGTTTCCTTATGTGGGCTGGAGTCCTCATTGGGTAGCAGTCTCGCCAAAACTTTGCATACGCTTGCCGTTTTTTCACTCGCTTTCCCCAGGTCTTCCTTGATGTTCAACGTGTTGTCGAGTATTATCATCATCATCATCGGCACTACAACCGGGATCCGATCTTGCCCTTATTTAACAAATATCTCCACCGATCACGGTTTCGAGCCGATGTCATACAGTTTGGCATTCGTAGGCTCTGGGCGTCCTGGTCTACGCCATCCCTCCATCGCACACAAGGTCTGCCGCGCTGTCTGCTCACCGTGAACGGTTATCAGACTTGTGTTCTTAAACTTGCCTCGCACGCGAAGAGTGCACAGCCTTTCATTTATTGGATAAAAGCCGATAATGATAGGCTTCCGTTTTTGGCTGACTAGACAGCTAACCCCGAGCACATAGTGTTTTGCATGACAGCTGTAATAAATGTCATACTCGTTTCTTTGAATAACACCACTCCCCGTCCATCTTATTTCTTGTAATGCTGTTATGTCAGCCTTATATTCGGACAGGGCATCGGCTAGCTGCTGTGCGGCTCAAGCTCTGTATAGTGAGCGGACGTTCCATTAGAAAATTCTTAAATCGTTTAGCTATTTTCGTTTCCGTGGTCGTCGCCGTGTATCCAGTCCATATCCGAGGCTTGTTAAATTTCCCTCAATAATTTGTTTTTACGGGCAAGGTTTTTAGCCTTGCGCCAATTTTTCTCAGGATGTCGCTGCATGCATTGGTTCACAACTTGGCGGAAGCCAAAGTAGCTATCCAGGGGTGTCACGTGGCGACTGCGTGCCAACTTGGATTGAACAGAGACAAGGATTGTCCTGGCCTTCGCCGGGTTGAAAGCAATCAGTGACTGTGTCATGTATGTTCGCTTCCATCCCTCTTGTCGAGTATAAGACCAAGATATTTAATAAAGGAACTGGATCTGATTGTTTGTCCTTGTATTTGCAAATCAAGGTATTCAACCTTCTTGTTAAAATTGTCTCCGTCTTATGCCCAGCTAGTTTCAATCCGGCCATATATAGCCACCAGCACTTAATACTCTGGATTGCTTGGGAGCAATTATTCTCCAGATAGATTTAGCTACGTTCACTATTGCCAAATCATCTGCGTACTCAATGATTCTAACCCCTTCTGGTATTAGGTTGTACCACATGGAATGTCCGATTTTCGCTCAGTCGGAAATAAGAAGTTCTCGAGTGAACATCTGTGCCAGAACGTTAAATTTTCTTTTTTTATAGAGTAAAGTGGTACGTGTGCTTGAACTGTGAGAATATTAGGGTTCGTTACAAGTACAGTTAATGTTTTTTCTAGGAATTGTTTACCATGCTGTCGGCAGTTCAAATTCGAACCTTCTTCCTTTATGAATATAAAATAGGACATAATGCGTCATTGCCAATGAAAAACATGACTGACGCATTTAAGGATGTAGTGGCCAACGAACGCACTATACGACGTTGGTTTGAAAAGTTACGTTCGGGAGATTTCAGCATCGAAAATGAATCATGTGGGAAGCCGGAAACCTTTGTGGACGACAATATTTTAAGAGCAACGGTGGATGCGGACCCAACGAAATCGGTGTGGGATATTGCACAAAGCATGGGAGTATCCCCTATGAAAATAAGTCGACACTTTTCTCTCATAGGAAAGGTAAAGAAACTCGATAAGTAGATAACCCATGAACCGAACGAATCCCAAAAACGATGGCGCCTGGAAATCTGCGAATTGCTTAAAATAAGAAACCAAACTGAAACGTTTTTGCACCGGATAGTCACCTTTTATGAAAAGTGGATTCTCTATGATAACCGTAAAAGACCTGGGCAGTGGTTTGATGCAGCTGAAGAACCAAAACACACTCCCAAGCCCGATCTTCACCCAGAAAAGATCATCGTGACAATTTGGTGGACATCGAAAGGACCAATCCACTTTTCATTTCTTCAACTAGGAGAAACGATAACACCATTAAATATTGTGGGGAAATCGACATATTGCATGCCAAATTGGGTGAAAAGCAACCTGCGTTGGTCAATAGGCACGGCCCGATCATTTAGCATGACAATGCTAGACCCCATAACTGACAAGTAACGGTGCAAAAATAGTTACAGTTGTGAATTGAAATTCTTCCGCATGCACCGTAGTCTCCGGACATTTCTCCAGCGGACTACCATCTTTTCCGCAATCTGGACTCACTTTGCTGGCAGAAGGTCTTCCGGAACTCAGCAGAGGTCATAAAAGCCTTTGAAGATTTCATTGCGTCAAAAAGTCAGTACTTCTACAAAAAAGAAATATTTGACCCTGTATTACGTTGGAAGAATGTCATGGATGCCAACGGATCCTATTTTGATTGAATAAACATTTACGGAAAAATAATATTGGCTTTTAAATGTTTACTATAAAGTGGTACAACCCAATACATTAACCCTGAGCACACCATCATACCTGATATTCCATAACAGTGGACCTAATACCGATCCCTGAGGTACATCTGCTGTTATTTTATATTCCTGTGGTCCCTCATCTGTGTCATAGTGCAGTCTTCTATCCGAGATATTGCTTGCTAGTATACGCACCAAGAAGGGTGAAACTTGTAGATCGCCCAACACTTCTACAATCTTCTATTTTTCCTAACGTGGGTTCACTACTTCGTAAAACGGACAACTATCCGACTGTAAACGTGAATTTATGTTCCTAAAATAGTGCTCAAGAGATTTTGACTCTTTATTGACTGTGGCGCCAAAATGTTCTAAATGACTCGCGATGTAGGAGGTCTGTACGATAGAGGGCTGAATATTAAACTTGAGAAGGTGAACAAAATAATTCCTGTTCCTTCGGTATTTGAACATTTCTATAGTTGGTATTTATCTTTCCGGTTTTAGAATGTACCAACCAAAGACCAGATCTATATCAATTCCGTCGCAAAACCCTAAAATTTTGTATTTTTTGCTCTCTAATTAAATCGATCGTTTGCAATTTGATTACTAGTGACTCCTCTTTATCTATGACAACCGATTACGAATTAGAAGGGAGACGGTCCATATTATCCGCGGGCGTTACAACTTGACTGAAGCCATTGACTGGGCGCCCTCATAGGATAGTATCGACCCCAAAGTTCGCAAACTAACATTCTTTACTATTTTCCGCCTTTCATAAACCTCAAATGTTTCAATTTCAATTACGTCGCTCAAAGTGAACTCCAATCTTTGGCCTCTTATCCATAATTATAATAGTTGTGATCTTAGAATATTTCTCCTTCATCCCTCTCTATTTTCTTAGATTCTTTCATACAATTAACTTCAATTTCAAGTGTGATTTTGAAGTTGAATATTATTTTGAAGACCTGAATTAAGTTAATGAACATCATCAAGCCTTGACACCATCAAATCAAATCTAAATCTAACATTATACAAGAGGTTTTTCTATTTGTCTTTAATGGTAAAATATAAAACGCAAAATGTCTGCGAACTGAATTGGTGAAACACGGTTCAGTAATTTTCGACAACTCATACAAGCTTTAAAGCCCATTCCAATTATTTGTACATTTCATAACAACAGGTGACTCTATTCGCAAAGTGTCTGCCAATTAGCAAATTGCGTACAAATCATTTTAACATCCCTGTCTAGTAGCGTATTTATGCAATACACTGAAGTGCATTGCGTGCAGTTGCACCTTTTACACGAGTTGGCATGTACAATTGGAGCGTAAAGTCTCACCGTCCGCAAATAAATTCCACAAAACTTTCCTTAATTTCGTGGTTATATGTGTCACTTGTGATCAGAAAGGCATAAAATATAAAACTTTTTGGTTGGAGCTACCTGTTTTGGGTGTACTAGATAATGATAGTGTGGCGATTGCATTCTGAAAAATTACGAGTGACATAAACCCTCATAGCAGGGTGTACACAGAAGTTTACCTAGTATAAAGATGCGGTCCATTATCTGGCATAGTCTAGCACCATGCGCAACAATGAATCGGTCTACTTGGTGATAAAATATATACATCCAAAGACATTACATAACGCTTATCCCTCCAATAGCCCACAAATAATCTTAGTTACTAAATTTGCCACAATTATGAAGGGACGGGTACAATGGAGCAAGAACGTTTATGTGCAAAACAGAGTTTTGGATACACTTCATTTAGGAATCAGTTGATGTGTCACAATTTATTTGATTTCCAGATGTCAAACCTTTTCCAAAAATATTAAAAAACCGAAGTTCTAAAAGGTTATCACCAAAAATGGTAAACCGATAAACTTTTAGTAAACAACTAGCAATAACAAAATTCTGATCATCCCTGTACTCACATAGTGACAACTTAGAAAGATGTGACTTTCCGTCTCTTTCTTTCCAGTTTAAAATTTCAACCCACAAGAATGTTTACAACAAACCTTTAGAAAGTTCGCCTTTAACAATCCACTGTTTTAACTGTTCTTTCATCTCGGGAGTGTAGTGGTGTATCCATATTTCATCTACAGTTACTAATCTGCGCAGAAACTCATCCGGGTTGCGACGCATGCGCTCCAAAAGTTCTCAGCTGAGAGCAAATGTGGCACCCATCTCGCAGATATTTTTTACATACCCAATTTATCATGCAAAATTGAAACATGAAACGAATCGAAAATTGACAGATACCTAGTGAGGAATGGTGCTTACTAAAAGCAAACCATCAGCGATGCTAAGAGCGCTATCGTAGGCGTTTCTAGGGACTTATTGACCTGCCCTCATAGTTTACAATTTTACTTTGATAATGGCAAAACTGCAAGGCCGGCTTATAAAATTGTGAATGGAGTTTATGATCCCGATAGTCTCATGGCTAATTACGGGTAACTTTGGTTTCGCCAGTTCCGTTCTGGTGTTTTCGACGTTTAAAATGCACCTAGTCCAATTCGACCAGTCGCCGAAAACGTTCAAAAACTCATGGAAATGATCGAAGTAGAGCGATAGCAGTCGTAGCATTGCATTTTATTAGTATGTGTTACACAAAACCGAAAATAACTCTAAAAGTAGAAAGTCGTTTCATCTATGCAGTCACGACATTTAATGGAATGAATGCTTGTACAGTTCTGTGGGGGTTCTTTTAGTTTACCCTTAGAACCCCCCATAACTACAACCCAACTTCCATAGTTTCCCGCTAATGCAATTGCATTAGCACCTGTAAATGCTTCACGCATCAAGTTTTCCTAACGTATAATCTAAAAGCTTCTTGGAGAGAATTCTTACCATCATGCATCAATTCGCGTTCAAAATTCAAAATTCCGTACAAGAATTCTGCCCATATGTATTTTCTCTAGATGAATTCCTGTAAAGAAACAATTCGGTTCACACATAATGTAACCATCAGAACTAGGGAGAATAAACATTGCGTCGCCTATTCCCAGCCTCACCATGTGTACAATAAAATCCCTTACATACACATTGGATGGCGACCTTTCACCCAACGATAAATAATCCAATGCAACTACATACAATTAGCACAATAGACGCTAAAATCAATTTCCTTAGCACGTATCATGCGCAAACAAAAGAACGCTGTTCTTCAGCAGGCATTCCGGCGATACGACAAACAATTCAAATTGTTTCAAGTATCCCAAATACATCGAGCCGCTAATGAGTTGTAACTTGTTTACTCAGTTGAACTCTCAGCTCATAAATCCCTTTATGTCTTTTAACTTCCCGAATCCGTTTCATGGCCTCGCGGCATGAGCAAACAGAAATCCAATTAGCACCCAATGAGATCCGGCTTTATTTACTTAGCCGAACTCACGTCTCATTGATGCCCATTATCCCTTTCGGTTTTTCCGATTCGTTCTCATGGCCTTGTCCGATGAAAGAACCAATGTTCACACATGCATGCGTACCACTACGATATTCGTTATGAGATCCGGTTACCTACCCCCAAAGAGAGACTTTACGTTTCTCTTGGAATAGGAAACGCACCCTTAACTAAGAGAGCCAGTACCACTGGCCGAATTTCCTTTGGGAATTCACTACGCTGAGTTGTTTTCCATCACCCATCAGAGCCGGTCGGTCCGCCTTCCATTCCCCGTTTCGCGCATGGGGACGTAGATATCGCTGAGTCGTGTCCCAACCATCCTCGCGCGAGCATCCTTTTTTCGCCACTGCCGAGTGCACACGAGAGTGTCGTAAATTTGGGCAGTTTGTGGGACAGGTCCATGGATGGCTGCATGGACGATGTTGTTCGTGGATATCTCTTGGTCAATTCGTGAGGGTTTGGACGTGTTTGGAACCGCCAGCTGTGATAAGCTCTTCATTGCAGTTATCACCAAATGTGAAAGCATCGGTTGTCTAGGACTTATGCAATGGGTCCAGACGGGGATCCTCTGGTGCATAGATCGTCTTAAGTTGTTTCGGTTTCATACCTGTAGCTGTCGGTACTTCGTAAGCATGACTGGTGTCTTGATTAGCTGGTTCAGATGTACCTCCGGCGACCTCGACTCCAATTGTATCCTCGTCTAATAGTTTCGGGGATTTCTTCTTGATGAACTACCTAATCCTAGAAGAAAATATTTTTGCGGCTTCATATTTTGGCAGGAATTCAGGGGCGGTTTTTGCGCTTAGTTTTTTTCATGGAGTTGTAGTAAGCCTCGGTGGGGGTCCATAGGTTCTTTGCGTTTCATACTGCCTGGAAAGTATTTCCTGGGTACGTCTCTCTACTGGCAGCTTAGTGAGGTTGACCCCAAACTTCTTTTACCTGAGTAATAGCATCTTGGGGATTATCTATAATGCCCAAATTGATCCATGTTTGTATAAGCTGTTGCTTTTAACTCGGAAATTTTTTTTTGGTTTCGTTGTGAAGTAAAGTTTTTATATTAAAGTCAACTATTACTTTTATATGATATTTTATAACCACCCTAGTGTGGCCTCATACTACGAAACAAAAGAAAGGCTAGGCAATGGTTAAAACCGTTTTGATTGAAGGACCACTGATTAAAGAGATACGTCATCGTCATCATCGGCACTACAACCGGGATCCGGTCTTGGCCTTATTTAGCAAGTCCCGAGACTTGTTAAATTTTCCATTATAATTTGTTTTTCCGGGCAAGGTTATTAGCCTTGCGCCATTAGGAAATACGTAGTCTTTGTAAAATAGTTGGTATAAGGACTGGCCTTTATTAAATCTCCTTACTCTATTTATACTTAAAACTGGTGAGGTTATATATTAGGCATGCAACTAAGTTCCCGCTGTTTGTCAATAGATGGCTCCAGCAATAAGTATTGGTCGATTTCGACATATCCAAAACGTCATGAACCAAGCTTAGACATATAGTAAACAAACCACTTTAATTCAGACGCTGATTTAAATGGATCTACAGGTAGAAACTTCACTTTTTTTGTCAAATTCAACTTTATCGGAAAAGACACTTATATAAAGATTGATTGATATTGCTTAGCGAGAAACTCCTAACTGATCTGCAAGCTCTTCTTGAGTCTGACAAAGATTTTCACACAGTAAAACTTGAAGTTCTTTGTCGTCAAATTTTTTTACAGCACCTAGATGTGGAGCGTCCTCAAGACTAAACTATCCTTCACGAAATCTTGCAAACCACCTTATTACTGTTGAATGTCTCACAGAATGTTCACCCAAAGTCAAAATAATCAATTCAATAGCTTGTGTGGCTCATCATGAAACCGGTTCCGAGGTTACCTCCACACGCCAGTGTAAACCCGTTGGTTTTGATTACTTGATGTGGGAGTCAGACTTCCTGAAGCACCACAATGTCCATTTTATATTGTTTCGCGTTTTATACGACCGTCTGTATCGAACCTGGTTTATATAACGTTCGAACATTCCAGGTGCCGACGCGTATATCCTGCTTTTTCCGTTTTTCATACGTCTTCTTTTTGCCGAGTCGGTCTTTTCTTGATGATTTGTTCCCCTATGGTAGTGTCGGCTCATCACACCTACGCCTACCGTGTTTTTCGTGAGATTGTTTTTTGTATATTGATTAGTCATTTTTGTTCTCACGAGTCTTGGGGTTTCAAATAGTCCGCCATATCACAGCCCCTCTTTGATATGGTAAGGTCTGCTTACTGCTCAGATTCGATCCGGTGTCAGAGAGGCGCTGTTTTAATACAGCCGGTATACCCCTGGCTGCTAACCATCCAATGGGCACGGTGACGCATAACACCCTGGAATGGGGGCCGTAGATCTTTGTGTGTTACTCCTCGCTAGCCAGTCTGACATGGGTGGCCCTACTGGAAGCGTGTGCTTCCTTCAGCATAGCCTGAGTGATTCATTGTAGTTTAAACTCCCACACCACGCCACGGTTTCTACCAAGCAGGGGGCTGAATATTAAGAACTAACGAATAGATTTAGCATCCTAGAGAATGGGAGCAGCGAGAAAGAGGAAGCCAATAGTATGGACACTAAATAGAGATCGATCAGAAACACAATCAAACAAGCAGCCCAAAAGCTATTAGGATTTATGAAAGCGATTAAGTCCAAACCTTGGTTTGAGGATTAGTACAGGGCGAAGATCGACGAACGTAAACGCCTCAGGGTGATTCACTTACAAAGATATGATGAAGTCAACGCAGAAAGATACGCGACAATTCAAAAAGAGACAATGAGGCGCTTCAAAGGCAAAACAAGCGAATGCCAGAGCAAAGAACATCAGAGGTATCTATGCCGGCATAAATTCAATTAGAAATGGCTCCCGAGGTAGAGCCAAAATAATTCGAGATGCAAACCGCTGTCTGGTCACTGAAACAAACAATATTGTCAGAAGATGGAACCAGTACTTTGAAAACCTGCTCAATGTGCGCACCCATCAACCACAAATAAACGCATCAGACGTACATACAGCCGAGCCTCAGAACCCACAGCCCTTTGTCAACGAAGTTGTAGACGCAATAAATCGATTGAAAAACAACAAAGCTCCCGGAGGCGACTGCATACCGGCAGAGCTTGTGAAGCATGGAGGAGAGGCAACCGCTCGAAAGATCCACCTATCTCATCAAAACAGTATGGGATAAGGAAGTTACTCCGGAAGAATGGAAAACCTCAACAGACGTCCCCATTTTCAAAAAAGGCGACAGATCTGACTGCGAAAACTACGGAAGAATATCATTGCTCCCAACCACATACAAAATACTGACAAATGTTATACTGGGGAGAATCAAACCGTACGCAGAAGAAATACTGGGAGACTAGCAATGTGGTTTCCGTAGGAACTGGTCAACAAGCGACAACTCACAATAAGGCAACTACTGGAAAAGAAGTGCGAATACAGAAAGAGTTCAAAAAAGCCTACGACTCAGTCGCAAGGCAAAGACTCTACCATATTGTAGTTGAGCTGCGAGCCCCGAAAAAATCTGCCACCCACATTCAAATTTGCATGAACAAAAACAAAGGGCGAGTTAGAATAGAAAACCACCTCTCAGAACCATTTGAAATCCGGGACGGACTAAAACAGGGGGATGTCCTCTCACCATGCTTTTTTAACCTTGTGCTCGAGTATGCCTTTAAAAAAGTACAAGACGACAACATGGCCGGATCATCCCGGGGTCACACAATTGCTCGCTTATGCGGATGACATCGCTGTTTTGGGCGATAATCTAGAAACTGTAAATAAAAACAGTGAAATCATCCTGCAAGCGGCAGAAGAGGTAAGCCTAGAAATAAATAAAGACAAAACAAAATACATTATTACGGCGAGAGCAGGTGGAACTCCGGGAACACATATAAACGAGAGGAAAGGTATTTGAAAAAGTTAAAGAATTGAAATATCTGGGAACAATACTGACCGCCAGTAACGAACAGTCGAAGGAAATTAACAAAAGGCTACATTCCGGCAACGCTAGTTGGCACGCTGTCAGTAAACTGCTGAAATCCAAGCTGCTATCACGTAACAGAAAGCTCCGTGTCTATAGAACCATAATTATACCGATTGTTCTATACGGATGCGAAACATGGACTCTCACAAAACGGGTTGAAAACAAATTGCGCCTATTCGAGAATAAAGTTTTAAAGATTGTCTTTGGCGGTAAATATGACGAGGAGGCAGGACAATAAAGGAAACTCCACAACCACGAATTGGAAGACCTATACCGCAAACCTACAATAGTGAGAGTAATCAGGTCGCGAAGATTAAGATGGGCCGGACATGTGGCGCGAATGGGCAACGATAGGACCGTGCATAGAATTCTTGACGGTAGATCAACGGCAAAGCGGCCGGCAGCGCCGCCGCGACGGAGATGGGAGGACAATGTTAGGTTTGACCTTGAGGAGAACGGATCGGCTGGTTAAGCGTGGAAAGAGAGTGCACAGAACAGGGAACGATGGAGGAGTCGAGTCGGTGAGTTCATGAACTTCCGGGTTACTACAGGCAAGTAAATAGTAATAGTAATAGCTTGTGTGGCATTTTTGTTTTAATTTGAAGACAGAATAGAATGCAATAGCTTAAATGTTGATTATCGATATCCATCTCTTATACAATTGATGCACACGAAATAACAGGTTATAAATGACTAAAGCTAAGCAACAATGACTAAGCTACATATATCCAAAATGGTGAGCAAATTGTATGCGATCAAATATGTTTTAATGCAGCCAACTTCAGAGCCGAGTTTCTACTTGCACCGCTATAATTATCAAACGATTGTTTTTGCATTTCTATTTAATTAATTGCGACTCTCTGTGTTGTCGCGTTGAGAAGGTTTTTACATTTAAAACCGCGACAGTCTTTGACGAGATTTACACATACTTATTTCAGTTGTGAAGCGATCGTCTTTGCGTTCTATTTAATTAATTGTGACCACCTCGGTTGTCTGTTTGTGAAGGTTTTGCTATTTAAAAACACGACTGTCTTTGTCGACAGTTTAATACATAGACTTACTTCAGTTATGGGGCGATCGTCTTTGTGTCCTATTTAATTAATTGTGACCGCCTCAGTTGTCTGTTTGCGAAGGTTTTGATATTTAAAAATACGACTGCTTTTGTCGATAGTTTAATATAGACCCTTACGTTAATTATGAATCGATCGTTTTTGTGTTCTTTTTAATGAATTATGACCGTCTCGGTCGGCGGTTTGTGAAGGTTTTTATATTTAAAACGCTTTCTGATGGGTCCTCTTAAATTTTAAAATTCTTTTGACCCTTAATTTAAAGTTGATTATAATCAGGACATATCATCTACGTAAGAACAAGGGTCGTTTAATAAGTCTAGAACATCCAAGAGATGGCGCTCGTAATATAAAAAATTGTTTGGTTTTAGTAAGCATTGTGGGGGTTCGCCATATGTGTGCCAAATAGGTGCACGGTTTCACTATACCCCCAACACAACACTGGTGAAAAATAATTGTTAAATGATCACTGACAATGGCGCAAGAAAAATAAAAATGCTTATTTCTTTGTGATAATTTGATTTATTGTAAATTGATTTAACATTTGTCTTTTATTATTCTCACTAAGTTTTTTTCTCTCTCTTAACATTCGTTTCCAAGGAGATGCGACATTAAATAAATACTCGCACTTCTTGCCGTACCACGGCGAATTTTTCATTCACACTATTTATTAGGCCGATGTGCCGAGGAAAACGAAATTGGTATTTTTGTATAAATGACTACTAAATGAAATCAAAAGTACAATTTTAACTACAACCGACGGACCCGATGCCCTTCAGCGTGTATATACACCACGGGGGAATGGAACTTGACTTTTTGTTGGATTGACTCGTGACGCATGCGCTCTTGATAAAGGTAGTGAATCGACTGATCCCAATCAGGGATGAACATTTGCTTTAGCCACCGATCAACCAATAGTAATCGTGCTCTCTTGTGCATTCTTCAAATTTCCCAGCTCATCGAGGTGAATAATCACTTGTGCATTCATTCGACAGTCGCTGGGCATAGGATGGATGAAGAAACCAAAAGGGAGAGCACAATGACCTCGGGGTTGATTGGCTTTAGTGTGTATGCACTAACGCCAAATCTGCGGACGACAGAGTGACCTAGTTAGGACACCGGTTTGATCTCAGAGTTCAATGCATCCAGCAAAGGGGAAAATGAGATGGAAAGGAAATGGTTTGTGCTATTCGCCTGACTAAAGAGATCATTGATCCCCAGCGAATAGAGTGTCTGGGGGAAGTTAAAGGGACGCTATATGACGGAAATATGACCATGGGAACCAAATTAAATAATTCGATAATTTCCCCAGCGGTTTAACGATGCTGGAACAGCATCGCTTGCCCAGACTTTGCCGTTGCTAACCGACGTGAAATTGTGATTTCCGGTGGAAATCTCATGGGTTAGTGAAAAGGGGTTGCCGTATGGCAAGTGGTACTGAATTCCATTATGCGTTACCTGCATAAAATAAGGAATTCAGTAATGCGTCCTATAGAGCTATTTCTTTTACAGGTGAAATAGCTGAACGGAGGGATTGGGGTTGAGGTGGTGCGCTGTTAACAGGCGAAATTGGGTTGGAATTGTGGGTTGGTTCTCCATGTAATATAGAGAACCCCCACAGCATCATTACTCACCAGACAGCTAACTCGTAAGTAACATTACCCTCTTGATAGCTACATACAAAATTCGGGTGAACAAAATCTCGGCAAGATTCGTGCCGCGTTAGCACAATAAAAGTAAAAATGTGGTCGATTTAGAAGTTATTTTGGCGCTTTACCGTCCCAATCTTGACGAGTTTCTGCATCGATACATAACTGGAAACGAAACGAAGCATGGATACTAATTTGGTTGTATACATAACTCGCCAAGCACCACTTGTCGACCATAAGATGTTGGTGATACACAGGCACGTAAACCAATGCACCAATATGGATCAATAACCACCGTGTGGTGCTTATCTATCAATGGCTACTGTATTCTAAGAAATTTTCTATCTTGTATACACAGAAATCGTGGTAATAGGAAAGAGAATTGGGTTGAAAGATTCATGTGGCTCAATTTGGATACCTCGCATAAAATCATTCTCAGGGTTTCGCGAAATCTGGCATTCGCATCTTTCACATATTGCGAATCCAAAGACTTTTGGTATCCATAAGATATTTGAATACCTTGCATAAAATTGTTCTCACAAAAAGTTGATTACGCGTGCCGTTGCCGAAATCCAAAAACTTTGCGTCTGTTCTGATTGTGGGAACGGTGACCGGAATATGAATACTTAGGTATTTGACAGTGTGGCAAGGAGGAAAGTAGAAGTCTTATGCTAATTATCACAGTAAGGTGTGCAAGTAAGCATGGAATGTGCTTATAACATTCTTAATTCGTAACAGAAACACTATAATACTCCAGAGACAAAGGAACAATCAAAATGGTGGGTTTTTAAAGGCGGACAGGCTCCGAAAAAGGCAAAGATAGTTAAATTGGAAGACAACGGTATTTTAGAGTGCACGCGAAATTGTCTTCATAAATGATTTTAAAAAAGACGAAAAAAAACCTCGGAGTATCATGCGTCAGTTGAGAAAAAAAAACGCTCTCATCTAAAAATTGTGTTCTAAGAACTATTGAACGATCCTCGTATTATAATTAAATAACCTTCAAGATGCATAGGTCGCATATTAATTCTATATTTAAGTAAAAGTCCTATTTCCGAAACCCGATTGATCGCTGACAACCTATTATATTAGGATGTCAATATAATGATTCCCAGTGCCCTATTAAATATGTTCTTGTGTATCTAATTGGCATCAGTTCTGCGTATTCGCTTATTTTCTGGGCAACATTGTTTGTTCCGTAAAGGGTATCCATTTTACCAGTTTTTTTTAATCTGGACTTTATAATTTTTTGGCGTGTTAATGCATTTTTGCAGACATGCATGAATAATTTGGTGTAAAATTACATCTTTTGAAAGGTAAACTTTTTGTCTAATGTCAAGACGCAAGCGCCAAAAATATTAGACAACGTTTTAAGTTATATTAAAAATCGACGCTTTATGCAAAGATTCTGGATTGGTTTTTATTATTTCTGGCATTTTTGCTGCTCTTGTTTTTGTGTTATCAAAGCTTAATTTTTGTGTCTCGTAAAAGTATAACATTTTATATTTACTATAATATTTATAAATCAGGTTAGTAAATATACTTCTTTGATCAGTTGCCTCATCGCATGTTGGGACACAGCTGCCAATAAAGTCGACTTAGTAAATTAAAATTCTCTACTGAAATGCACATATGTATTACATCACATCCCTTACTGAAAACTGGAGCACATTCACTTGCGGAAACAAAACAGATCGTCCGGAAATGTGGACCAAGCATCCGTCTCTGATTAAACAGTATTCGAATAATGACTTTAAAGTATTGTTTTCCAACGATCATCTGCTTCTGGGCATGGATCGTAAAATAAACAAAGTGCACTTTCCAAGTTTTAGCTCACTTCGAGGGAATCGTATGCCAATCGTTTATTTATTTGCAAGAACCTCTATTAAGATAAGCAAACATTTGTCTATTTACTAGTATGGAATGCATTCACTCTTCGGAGGTTATCGCTGACTATAATAAAGTTCTTTAAAAGGCATTTTTATCACTCTTGCATTGCTGTATTAGTCACTTAAACGACAAGAGCAATTTAGAGCAGGTATAAATGCTCGGGTGCCTGGAACTAGCTGTCAGAATTAAACAGAACTTGTTGAGATGAATAAACTGTTCGCGATATTATTAGCTTTCGTGGTCGTATTGCACTATGTTAGTGCAGACGAGGATCCAACGAGAATTTCTATGGAAAGATGCAAAAATATTAAGTGTCCTGAAGGAATACATACCTTATGTGGAATAAAAGATGGCGCCACTAAGACATTCGAGGGCTCTTGCTATTTGTATATGGCAAACGACTGCAACAACAAGCCTCGTACTGAGAGTAAGTTCTTTGGTTTTTCTTTATGCATTGGAAAATGTTTGCCAAGTTAAATTTTTGAATATTTATAGGGTGGTTTAAAATTTACGACGGTGACTGTTCTCCCGAATCTTAAGAAGGAAGCTGCCGTTTGAGGGATCCTAAATTGACGACGAATCTAAAAGCAATCAATAAAAAGCATTGACTTGTTACGCATAACAAAAATCCTTTAAGTTTTATTGGGCAACTATTTTATGTTTTGCAACTTGCCAAATTCCTAGGTGGTGTTTATGTTGGGCCAGGTTTTTCGCTTTTTGACTCACAGGTAATCAAAGTTATCATCATCATCATCATCATCGGCAGTACAACCGGGATCCGGTCTTGGCCTTATTTAACAAATCTCTCCACCGGTCCCGATTTCGAGCCGATGTCATCCAGTTTGGCACTCCCAGGCTCTGGGCGTCCTGGTCTACGACATCCCTCCATTGCAGACAAGGTCTGCCACGCTGTCTCCTTCCATACATCCTGCCACAAAGGACCTTCCGGGCAGGCTCCTCTTCGCTCATTCGAGCTAGTTGTCCCACCCACCGGAGTCTACCTAGCTTGATTTTTCTTTCAACATTAGCTTCAAGGTAGATGGCGTACAACTCATGGTTGTAGCATCAGCGGAATCGTCCTCCGTCACATACGGGGCCAACAATTCTCCTTAAGACCTATCTCTCGAACGCGGCTAAGATTTCAGAGTGCCTTTTATTATTATTATTATTATCCATACAAGAGTACTGGTAAGACCATGGTCTTGTACAGTTGCAGCTTGGATGTTCTGGATAAATTTCGGGATTCAAAGAGCCTTGATAGACCATAGTAGGCTTTGTTGGATTTAATCAGCCGTTCGCGTATTTCTTCTTCCATATTGATATCGGCTGATACTATTGACCCAAGATAATTAAAGGATTGCACTACTTCAAATTCGTGCTCCACTACCCTGATAGTTTGGCCAACGTTAGGTCTTCTCTTCGCAGAAGTTGCCACCATGTACTTAGTTTTCCCCTCACTAATGTGCAGTTCCAGTTTTTGTGTCGCATGCTCGATCTGGGTGAAGGATTCCTGTACAGCCGAATCGGATCTACCGCTGATGTAGATGTCATCTGCGTAGGGAAGTATCTGGCTGGACTTGGTGATAATAGTCTTGTTGTGACGCCAGAGTCACGGACTGCTTTCTTCAACGCCAGGTTGAAGAGTCCATTATAGATGTTTATTGGTTTGGACAGCCAAGAGTTCAGAGTCCTTTTTATTGAGCACCCAGGTCTCGGATACATACATGAGCACTGGTAAGACCATGGTCTTAAACAGTAGTAGCTTGGATGCTATGAATAAATTTCGGGATTTAAAGAGTCTTGATAAGCCATAGTAGACTTTGTTGGATTTGATCAGTCGTTCGCGTATTTCTTCTTCCTTATTTTTATCGGCTGATACTATTGACCCAAGGTAGTTACAGGATTGCACTATTTGCAATTCGTGCCCCACTAGCGTGATAGTTTGACCAACGTTAGTTCTTCTCTTCGCAGGAATTGCCACCATGTACTTAGTTTTCCCCTCACTAATGTGCAGTTCCAGTTTTTGTGTCGCATGCTCGATCTGGGTGAAGGATTCCTGTACAGCCGAATCGGATCTACCGCTGATGTAGATGTCATCTGCGTAGGGAAGTATCTGGCTGAACTTGGTGATAATAGTCTTGTTGTGACGCCAGAGTCACGGACTGCTTTCTTCAACGCCAGGTTAAAGAGTCCATTATAGATGTTTATTGGTTTGGACAGCAATCCCGCTATTTTTACTTGACTAGTTACGTTAGTCATGGTCAACCTATAAAGTCGTATCAATTTGTTTGGAATGCCGAACTCTCTCATGGCATTATATAGTTCTACCCTGGCTATGCTGTCGTAGGCGGCCTTAAAGTCAATAAACAGATGATATAATGGAATCTTAAATTCCTGACATGTTTCCATCGCCTGCCTAAGGGTGAATATCGGATCAATCGCTGATTTGCCTGGGATGAAGCCACACTGATATTGACCAATGATGGCTTTGGAGTATGGGGCTATCCGATGTTGTAGGATAGTGGAGACTATCTTATAGGCGGTACTTAGCAATGTTATACCCCTATAGTTCCTGCACAGTGTGATATCTCCTTTCTTATGTACGGGACAAATTATACCGCGACGCCAATCTTCCGGCATCTCCTCTTGCTCCCATACGTGTACCACGATCTCAGGAATTGCGTGATGTAACGCTGTCCCTCTTTGTTTGATCAGCTCAGCTGGTATGCCATCAGCTCCGGGGGCTTTATTTGATTTTAGCTGTCTAAGGGCTTTTAATGTTTCCTCAATGCTTGGTGGCGGCAGCATTTGGTCTTGGTCTTGCATTGGTGGAGCCCCCAATTCTTCTGTGAGCTGACCATTTAGCAATTCATTGAATGCCTTCTGGATCGGTGATCAGATTACCCTCTTTATCCATGCAGTAAGTGCAGCGTGGTGTGTACCGCATCATACTGTGGATTATTTGGTAGAATTTCCGCGCCTGGTGCGGACCTCGCTCTTTACTTTTCTCTATTTTACAGACATGGTTTTTTTTTTCAGGCACTTTTCTTTTGTCTGTGAAGTCTTTTTTCAGATCTTCTGAGCTCTTTGTATTTCTCCTCGCGCACCCGCGTCCTATGAGACGGCTGCATTGTCCGGTATGCAGCATTCTTACGTTCAGTGGCTAGTTTGCACTCATCATCAAACCAGTCGTTCCGATCTCTACGACTACTGCCTAAGACGGAGTTGGCAGTACTAATGACAGTATTCTTAAGGTGTGTCCATTTATCTTCTACGCCCGGCATTCTGGCCCCAGGACTTACTCTCCCTCCGTCTAGCTCTTCGAGGACGAGTCTTAACGCGTGACCAAAGCTGTTACTGGTATTCTCATTGCGTAAAGCAGCCGTGTTGATTCGAACCTGATCCGCGGATGCAATACGTCTCCGTAGGGCAATCCACTCTCGGAAAATGCTACCAACAAGATAGTGATCCTAGTCGACGTTGGCACGTCGGTACGTTCGTACCATCATCAGGCTTGAGGAGTGACGGCGATCTATCAACACGTGGTCAATTTGGTTGCAAGTGGCTCCATCAGGTGATACCCAGGTGGCTTTGTGGATATCTTTACGCGGAATCCTGCCAAGTTTTTCGATGCTGCCAGTTCGATGACTCGTAGTCTATTGTCATTAGTGTTCTCATGCAAACTATGGGAAACTGTGTAGTGCCTGAAAACCGGTCCCGACCTATTTTTGCATTCAAATCACCAACAACGATTTTCACATCGTATGTTGGGCAGGCATTGAGGGCCCGTTCGGAGTTCTCGTAGTATTCTTCTTTTTCGTCGTCAGGGGACTTCTCTGTAGGTCCGTGAACGTTTATGAGGCTTATGTTCTTAAACTTGCCTCGCACGCGAAGAGTGCATAGCCTTTCATTTATTGCATTAAAGCCGATGATGGCAGGCTTCCGTTTTTGACTGACTAGAAAGCTCCCCCCGAGCACATGGTGTTTTGCGTGACAGCTGTAATAAATGCCATACTCTTTTCTTTGAATAACAGCACTCCAAGTAATGAACCAATGCATGCAGCGACATCCTGAGAAAGGTTGGCGCAAGGCTAATAGCCTTGCCCTAAGGCCAAGACCGGTTCCCGGTTGTAGTGCCGATGATGATGATGATGGAATATATATATATATTGGATATATTGCAAATGGGAATGAGACTTGATAACAAAGTTAGGAGAAAAAATATTGTTCCAAACTGCTAACTTACAAGACAGCTTATAGTTAGTTTAGTGGGGCTACCACCCCATATAAGTACGAGTACTTCTAAACTATATATAACTTTACAAACTAACGAACGTAAGAACTAACTTAACTAAGCTTAATCTAAGGTAAACAGGATATATTATGAAGGCAAGAGTAGGAGCATGTGGTGGAGGCAGATTAGAGAGGAAAGTGTAGGTACCGCCGCTTAAGATTAGTGGCGAGAATGGTCTAGGAGGCGGTGCTTGAGAGTATGGGTAGAGAGGTCAAATTCGAACAAGGTGGGGTTGGAGTTGACATTTCTCAGCATCCGCGAAAAGGTTTCAATGAAATAATAAGAGGTGCGGTGAGGGAGAATGTAGAGAAGGCGGGGATTACGCGTATTTTCAGGGTTCGTGTTCAAAGTAATTAAGTTTAAGGAGGTAGGCGCAGTCGACTGAGCCCGAGAGGACCCGATGAATGAACATTGTGTCTGCTACGACCCTGCGCTCGGCAAGGGTACTGAGGTTGATTAACTGAAGGCGGTTAATGTACGGGGGAAGGACTAAGGGGTTTTTCCATCCTAACCCTCGGACAGCGAAGTGAAGGAATCGACGTTGAATACTTTCGATTCTATAGATATGGATTTTGTGATAAGGAGACCATACCTGGGTAGCATATTCAAGCAGTGGGCGGGCGGGGGTAAGGTAAAGGGGTCGGAGAATTCCTTGGACCATCGTTTCACGAATCCGAGGGTAGAGTTGGCTTTCCCCGGATCGCTCATCAATGTGAGAGAGGAAGTTAAACTCCCTGTCGCAAAAGATCCCAAGATCTCGAATACATTGGACAATGGTCAGGGGTTGTTTATGAAGGGTATAGAAACGTGACGATGAGTGAATACGCTTACGGGAAAAAGTTATAGATTGGTATTTGGCGATGTTAAGTACAAAGCAATTTTTGTCACACCAAGTCGAGAAGTTTTCATGGTCAGATTGCAGCAGTGTCGAATCAAGTGGTGACTCGATGATCTTGTATAACTTGGTATTATCGACGTATAAGGACTAGCTGGAATTTTTAATGATCTTATCGATGTCATTAGTGGCCAGTATAAATAGGAGAGGGCCCAGGTGGCTACCTTGGGGGACTCCGGAGGGGGCGAGGAAAGGGTTGGATATGATGGACCTAAACCGAACGGAATAAAGTCTATCCTATAGATAGGAAGAAATCCATATCAGCAATCCAGGTTCAAAGCCGAGGCCGGATAATTTGAAGAGGATTAGATTGTGTGAGATTTTGTCGTATGCTTTAATGAGGTTGGTCGAGACCATATCGACCTCGTAACCGTGCTCTAGTGCTTAGAGTGTGAAGGAAGTGAACTCAACAAGGTTGGTTGTAGTTGATTGCCCATTGAGAAAACCATGTTGCCTTGGTGAAATTAAAGATTTGTAACGAAAACTAAGAGATTCGTATAGAATGCTTTCAAAAATCTTGGGTAAGCTGGATAGGGCGATAGGGTGGCAACTCGCGACATCATTTTTGGGACCCTTGTTGTCAATAGGGGTGATGAAGGAGGTGTTCCAAATGTGGGGGAATACGCCTTGAGAGACTGACAGATTGAAGATCAGTGAGAGAGAAGCAGAGAGAATGGATGACCATTTCTTGAGGAGACTTGCAGGGATACTATCGGGGCCAGGTGTATACTCGTCTTTGAGTTACAGTAGCTTAGATTCAATTAAAGGTGGATCAAAGGAGTTGTTGAGAAGGGGACGAGCATTGAAGTCTCCAGCAACTATAAGGTGGCTCTTATCTCTAGCTTCTTGTATTACCCTATAGCGTTTCACTATTTGCTTGCATATTCTGAGTGTATCTCTCCCCACCTTTACGGCGCGTAACAACAGTAGAAATGAATTTCTCTAATCTTAGCATGGGCGAATCCTTCCTGCCGCTGGACCCTTCTGTGTTCCATGGGGAAATTTCCAGTTGTCCAGATGGAAATTTTACCAGTGCCAGGCATCCTGGACTGCTCATTGATGGGTTCCTATGTAATTACCCCAGTGCCAGGTATCCTGTACTGCTCATTGATGAGTACTACGTCTGCTTCATATTCCTTGACCGTTTGGGAAAGGAGATCTTCTGGGGCTCCACAATGGTTAAAGATAATTTGAATGCACTTACCGGGTCTATGCATACGTTTTTTCCTGTTCCTTTGGTAAAAAAATACGTCATTTTCTAGGGAAATTAATTTTTTTTTATTCAAAATATTGGCCATCGGCTTCAACACATTTCACCCATTTTTCAGGTAATTTACGGATAGCATGCCAGAAAAACTCTTTGTCTTTCGCGAGAACTATTCGTCGAGCCATTTTCCAACTTCCTCGAAACCGTTGAAGTGCTGCTCTGCGAGCAAGTGCCCCATTGATGAGAAGAGGGGATAGTCATATGGCGCCAAGTCCGCGGAGTGCGGTGGGTGCAGAAATATGCCCCATCTAAGTGATTTGAAGTTGTCTTTTACTAGTTTTGCTATGTGAGACGCCGCTTTGTCGTGTAACAGAAGCACTTTGCCGTGGCTTCTGGTCCATTCCGGTTGTCTTTCAATTAATGAGTGGTAAATTAATCATTTGTTGACGATAGCGTTGTGTATTAACGGTTGCGATGGGCTTCAAGAGTTCATAATACACAATACAGCTATGGTCCCATCAGACACAGAGCATGCTCATCTTGCCGAAACAATTTGGCCTTGGTGTTAAAGGACCGGCTTGCCAAGTGAAAGCCACAATTTTTTCCACTTCGGGCTTTCAAAAAAAAAAAAAAAAACGATTTATCGTCACCCGTCACAATTCGATGCAAAAATGATTTCCTTTCGTTTCGTTGAAGCAGCATTTCACAAGTGACTTTCCAATTTTCCATTCGACGTTGATTCAAATCTTGTGGGACCCATTTACCGAGTTTATTGATCTTCCCCATTGCTCGTAAACGTCTGCTGATTGTTTCTTGTGACACATGTACTGCTTCTGCTAATTACCGTTGAGTTTCATCATCCAATAACCCCTGCAATTGGTCGTCGTCACATTTTTGTGGCCTAACAGACCGCTCACTGTCTTTCACATTGAAATCACTACTTTTAAATTGTCGAAACCATGTCTCACATATTCTAATTGATGGAGCGTGTTCACCATATGTTTCTACCGGCAAACGATGATTTTCAACAGCCTTTTTCTTTTGAGTAAATAGGAAAAGCAATGCGTGCTGCAAATGTTCTTTTCCAGGTACAAAACTCGACATGATCACTGAACGATAAAACAGAGACACTAGTGTTTGGCGGACTCAACTTGTGTATGTTTGTAGTTAAATCTCAGACGAACAAAAAACGTATGTGTCAAATTAATACACTGCCTACTTTTCGTTGGCACCATCTCTTAGTTAAACCGTAAAAGAACATTTGCATTCACCTGGTAAGCCTCTCCATTTTTATTCAGGAGATTGGACACCGGGTTTTTAAATGCTCGGCATTTGTAACTTCCTGTTGAGTGGTCGTTACCGCCTTTGCACCCTGATTCGCAGAACATGCATTTGGGTTGTCCTTCATGCTTGTTGAACATGCATTTGGGTTGTCATCGCTTCGTGGTCTTTTCCACCATCTTCGGATTGCAGGATTTCGCCACATGTCCGTATTGCCAACCTCTGAAACATCTTGTGAGTGAGATGTGTACTCATAGTCGCCATCTCACCCATCCGACCCGTAATAAACCTGTAACCAGCAACATACTAACCTTTTCCCTTGATAAGCGGATCATGGCAGCCTGCGCATTATCTGGTTTCCTTCTTATACGAGTACTCTATACCACTTTCTTTCATGTTAGTGCAGGAAACTATATAGCAATCGCTGTCAAGATTTCCTCCACAGTGGAAACCTCATGTAAATCACGACACTCTATCGTGATTTACTGTGACACTGTTTTCACACTGGCAACTTTCTTTAATACTTCTTGCACTTTTGGTTTCAGGGTCTCAGTGGTGGCTTCTGGCCGGCGTTTCAGTTCTAGTAGTAATTCCCCTTTTGCTGTCGTTTGAATTTTATTCGTGCTCTTAGTCCACTTAGCTCGGGCTTGGCCTACATGTACTTCAATATATCCGCATATGTTTTGTGGCGTTTCTAACAGATACACACACAATACACAAGCAAATAGTGAAGAACACCGAGCGAAAATCGAATAAGAAAATGCATCAGAGCCGTATACCATAACGATAAAACAACAATTCCACATCAGTTGAAGGGACTTGAGTTAAAAGTCGAATTCGTACACGCGGCAGTGGCCTGGTGTGTTAAGCATTGGTTCCATTTTTAGTGATCCTAACTGTCTTAGCGACAGTTCGAATCACATGTTCTTCACTATCATCACAAACGCTATAGTTTCTTCGCCGGTTTTGAATATTATTATAGCGTCTGGGCGTGACCTCTTCTTTTTACAATGTTGGATTTCCTGGTATCATTTTTTGGAGCCTCTTCGCCCTTTAATCTCAAATCCCTCTTCTTTACTTTTTGGGCAATTGCAAACTACGACTCATCACTGACCTGTCCGGGGACTCTGCTTACACCTATGGGTGAGTTTTGGTTAGGTGTAATTTGCAAGTTTCCACCCCTTGCTTTAGCCGGCTCAGATGGGTTCTTTAAACGATTTTCATCATGATCATCATCATCACACCGGCACTACAACCGGGACCCGGTCTTGGCCTTATTTAGCAAGGCTCTCCACCGGTATCTGGTCCTTATCCAAGACTTGTTAAATTGTCCATAATAATTTGTTTTTCCGGGCGAGGTTATTAGCCTTGCGCCAACCTTCCTTGAGGATGTCGCTGCATGCATTGATTCACTACTTGGCAGGTGCCAACGTAACTATCCAGGGGTGTCACGTGGAGACTGCATGTCAACTTGGATTGAACAGGGACAAGGATCGTCCTGGCCATCGCCGGGTTGAAAGCAGAGACTTTACCCTGTATGTTCGCTCCCATGCCCCTCTTTAAAAGATTTTGCACTTCCTATCATAGAGGCAACCAATAGTCTCGACCAATTCTCGCACGGCATTATTAATATGCCTTTGTTTTTTAATTATTATCGCCTTTGTTAATTTGGCGATCTGCTTTCCGAGTTGTCCAAATACCAAAGAACCATCATCACTTCCATTACGGTTTGACCCGCGCTCGTCTTTATATCATCACTGCTTGTTACCGCCATAAGTTATTCAAAAAAAAAACCTTCCTTTGCAAAACTAAATTATAGTAAGACAAAACTTACCAGGTACTGAAACAATCATTGGGGGGCCAATCGAAAGCACAAGAGTATGGGATATACTTTTTGTGTTATAGTATTGTTTTTTTTTTGTTTTTTTATTGACTAATTGTCAATTTTTCGACTTGAACTAATTGTTCCTCGATAGTATAGTGATTAGTATACCCGCCTGTCATCCGGGAGACCGGGGTTCGATTCCCCGTCGGCGAGCCTCTGGCGTAAGACTAATGACCTTGCCCGGAAAAACAAATCATTATGGAAAATTTAACAAGCCTCATGACTTGCTAAATAAGGCCAAGACCGGTTCCCGGTTGTAGTGCCGATGATGATGATGAATTGTCATTTTTAGGTTTTTTAATTTTATTCTCTCTTTGTTTTTTGACTGTCAATTTTTGTTATGTTTTCTTTATAGACATTTAATTAGCTTGTAATTCTTCACTCTACCCCACGCCACTGTAAACCGCACAGCGCTACACTCCCGTAAAAATTATTCTCGCGTTATCATTAGATTCAATACTCGGACGCATGTGTGGGGCTCCGTTTCCCGGTGTTATGTATGGCTGTATGTATGTAGGGCTACCTGTATATGAGTCTGTGAACATTCTCTCAATAGTATTAAAGTAAAAAAGGAATGTTAATTATAACTCGATTTCAACTTTCCTGCCGTATTCGATAATTTATTTTAAACCTAAAATCACTTTTAATAAAATTGTAAGTGACCTTTCCTCAAGAAACCTCAAAAATGTGAAGATAATTTATGCGTACTGTCTCGAAACAATACTTGAAAATTCCAAACAATATAAAATAATGTTACATTTTTTGTTAACCATCTTCTTTTTCTATTTGTCTATTTTGTAGAACGAATAGGCAACAAGCTTATACAGCGCCTTTAATTTCTCTTCCATTTACGGCGCCCGGTGCAAATTTGGCTACAGAAAAGGAGACCAGTTCCGAAACCACACATCCCCAGCAACAAGAATCCAGCAATAACCATGACATTAGCAACGATATTCAAAGACCAGATAACATCAACGACGTTTACAATGCGAGAGCACTACTAAATTCCCAAAAGGACATAGAATACGCCAAACCATCTAGTGTCTATGGACCTCCAACTAAAACAAAAGATTTATCTAACTACAACTCTGCTACTGCTTCACAATCTCATTACAATATCGAGAGCGATGCGAATCCTTCCGATCAAAACACAGAACAGAACTACGAAAAACCAGAACACCCTTCAAATTATTTTGGGTCACAGAAAGACATTGAATACGCTAAGCCGATACCACCTACTTCATATGGGTCCTCCAACAATGTAGAGCATGTTCCCCATGCTCAGTATGGGGTCCCAGAAGCACCCTTCCGCCGGCCACAATTTCAATCCAATCAAAAAGCATATGCTCCGCAACGTTCTCAGAATTCTGCCCACTCCAATGACAAATTAGTTGCAAATACTCTACCATATCCTCCGTCGTTCGTGAGTATCACAACTAAGGCCCCACAAAATAAAGAAATAACCCCAACTGCTGAACCCCAGTACAATGAACCTCAACAATGGCAGATTAATGTTATGCCACTACATTTAATTCCACCAGCGGAACCCAGTTCTCAAGGCAGAACTACCAATCCAAGTTCACCAACAGGTAAATTGGTTCAGCATCAATCTATCACACCAACGATAGACCTTTTCCTCAATCGGCGATCCAAAAGCCTGCTCGACTCATATATACCTAGTTGGCTGGTACCACGACTCCAAGAACAACACCAGCGCCAATTTTACCAAAACTACCAACAAGTTATCCAGGACACACTGCCGCCATCGTCAAACGTCGGCTACAACACAATTGCCTATTCGGCCGACTATGACGACATCTATAGAAATGACAAAAAAAGATCTGTCCGCAGCGGCAAGCTCCACAAAAAGACCGATGCCATTTTTACGAATAAGCCAACTGCCATAGTAAAAGATCTCTCTCCTGAAAATACAGGCTAGAATTTTAAATTCTAATTTTTTTTATTTATTTATTTTTATATTATTTAGTATATAGCAATTAGTTGTTTTTTATCTACAGAGAAATATGTACGTATTAGTGAAAATGGGGAAATAAAGATTATATGCAAATGGCGCTGTTTTTTTTCGCAGGGGTGGGTGGGGGTTATAAGAAGCTAGAAAACGTGGCTCACCACCCGAACCGAACCATATACAATATTTCATGTAAACACAAAAAAGTAATTCAATGTAAGACAAGGTAAATGTACAATATAAATAAATATATTGTAGCGAGCTTAGGGTTCGCTGGATTAATTATTTTAATAAATAAGAGCCATTAAATTGATTTTTAACTAATGTCTTTATTAGTCTGTTAATAACAACCGTTACTTTTACCGTACACTTAACGATTTCTTGACTTATCGCTTGCTTCACTGCTTACTTCTTCTTCCTCTTCTTTAATCTGTGTGTGGTGTATTTATACCGTTTCCTCAGTCTGATTCGGTGTTTCGTTTCCGCCCGTTCCATAGCCTCGAATTTTCTACTGCTCATAGTCTCCAGTTTTCCAATGCTTTCTATAACATTCTAGTACTTTGTTTTGGACTTTCTAGAATATTCTAGTACTGATTGTCATATGCGTCACAATATTATGTATAAAAATGATGGTATAATATTACAACTGGGTATCCAACTTCTTCCTAAAGAATTACGCAATCATCATCATTAACTTCAACAAGATCTCAAACCAGGCCCCCAACTCATTTTGTTTTTACATCTCCTCTCCCTACGAATGACTATTCTATCACCCGACAGATGGCATTCTTAAACTGGGTAAATTTTCCATTTTTAAAAATCATACTAATATCAACATTTCCCATATTCATAAAAAGAGTCCCACTCGTAAGCGTCCCCACCCCCTTGCGGTAATTCAACAAGATCCCCACCCAACACTTCGCACCAACATCGTTTTTTACCACGACACAGCCGATTCTCCAAACCCGCTACCGCGCCATACCACACTCTCACCACCAAATCAATCAACCGGCCAATGCATACCCCCATTCTCGACGGCACTTTTCGTACAGTCCGGCACAATTCCACACTAGCCCCCTCCCGACCCATGCAAGACACCGCTTATTCCCTCCATTAACGGAAAACCGCCACCCACAACCTCTCTCATAAAAAGAAGTTTTCCTTCAAACTTCCCCCCAATAGAGACTCTTTTAACCCCAACCCCACCCTTTCCAATGGCTCAAAACCCCTAATCCCCACTTTCCCTTCTCATTCCATAACATCCCTCGCCACATTAACACCAAACAAATATCCCAATTTCATCAAAGCCCTTTCTATTAACCTATCACACCCGTCATTCTCCAAGTCCTTTTATTTTCCCAGCTCTACACAAACATCTACCGTACCAGTTAATTCTAGCCACTCGTCGCGTCCTCCCTCCTTGGACCCCCGCCCCCCACCTGTCTCCCACAGCCCTGATTCCCAACCCATATTTGACCCAGTCTTCCCCTCCTTGTAAAAACCACACAGCTTACCTCCCAAACATCTGATTGCGGCTACGCACTGTTCAAACTTAGAGACCGAAAGACGTATGAAAATATTCGTCTCTTTCTAGCGTATTTCCACGACAAATTGATTCTGTCTGTTACGAAGGCAAAACTAAAACCAGTGTCAAACTCTCTATTCAACAGGAAGGTTTAACCACTGAGGGGTCCCCAATCTTCACAATCTATTCATAAATTTCCACATAATTTTCAATGTATCGCCTCACAAAGTATCGAATGACCTAAAAGCTTTCGACTACTTCGCTCACTCCAGAACGTTATCACATCTTCAACATAGTAAGGCCGTCCTCGGCAAGTTTTTTCGCCCCCCCCCCCCCTACCGCCCCATATCCCCAACAAACCGACAGTATAACACCTGTTACCCTCTATTATCCGAACGTAAGAGGTCTTCGCTCAAAGACCCAATCCATTCTGAAAAACTCCCATGCCCCACCTGTCGATATTTTCGCTTTAAGTGAAACGAACTTCATCCCCAGCATTCATAACCAGGAACTGTTTCCCCCCACGTTCACCATCTTCCGCGATAACCTCCTCAATCATACTCCTGACTTTTCAGTCGAGGAGTGCTCATCGCACAATCCTCGAGTCGTCACTTATCGCTTTTCCTACCTCGCTCAAGCTGGACTTTGTGACTGTCAAAATCGCTCTTCCTCGGAACTCAATCTTTGTCATGTGCTTCTATACACTGCCATCCCAGCCTGTTGAAGTTTACGAGCTAGCTCTCACTGCTATCGACCATATAATCGAGCTGAGTAATTGCGAGGACGACATCATCATCTTCCGAGATTTTAATCTTCCACAACTCAATGGGGCTTTATCTGACGATCATTCACACTTCACCTCCCACCTCACCTCGGAAGAATGTCTTTTCATCGATCGACTAGATGATTCTTGTCTCTGTCAGATCAGCACCGTTCGAAACCTCTTGGGTAGGCAGCTTGACCTCATCTTTACAACAGATCCTATCAATACATCTGTCTTACCCAGCCCCTTCCTTCTTACATCTATAGACAACCACCACCCGTTTATTCGCGCGACATTTTTCCGAGTCCACTCGCCACCACCCCCCCCCCCCCTCTCCGCCCACCCATTCCCCACGCCTACGATTTCCATAAAGCTAATTTTCGCCTCATCAACGACTACCTAGGCCACATTTCGTTCAACTACGATCACCTATCCGTTGAAGATGCCATCCCCCATTTATATATCGAAATCCTTTACTATATTTCCCTGTTCGTTCCCTACTCTAGACAAAGAACATCAAACTCTTCCCATCGATGGTAGAATCACAGGCTTCGCTCCCTGCGTAATAAAAGGAATGAGTTATGGATCGTCTTCTCCCGCAATCGAACTATACCTGACTACTCCAATTTTCTGGGCTGTTACCTTTAATTCATGGAACTTTTCAACACCCTATATCGCAACTATCTTACCAAAACTCAGACCAATCTCAAAAATGACCACAAAACCAGTATATAAACCAGGGTCTCGGCTGACATGATATTCATTCATCGGGTCATCTCCGGCTCAGTCGACTGCGCCTACCTCCTTAACTTAATTCATCTAAACACAACTCCCCGAAATACGCGTAGTTACCGACTTCTGCACATTCCCCCCCACCATCGCCGACCTTCTATCGCCTTAACGAACCCCTTTCGCGGATGCTGAGAAATGTCAACTCCAATTCCACCTTGCTCGACTTCGACTTCTGTACCCATCCTCTCAAGCACCCCCTCCTAAACTATTCTCACCACCAATCTTAAGCGGCGCTTCTACACTCGACTATAACCCCCCACCACCACCTTCTTATTCTGTCCTGGTTACCTTAAGTTAAGCCTAGTTAAGGTAGTTCTTAAGCTCTCTAGTTTGTAATTTAGATATACTTTATATGGTATATATTTACATGTAGGTAATTATGTTGCTTAAATTAAGCCAATAAATGGAGTGGTTGCCCCACTAAACTAAACTACAAAATATACTATGTATATCTGTGTAGTATATTTGTTTAGCATTTTTGATTATGGTATTTGGCGGTCATTGAATTATGTTTTAACCATGTCAAACCCTGGTATTTATAATAAACATCGATACTATCTTACCGATGGCTTCAGATGCTGTTCATCCGGACACCAAAACATTGTTCGTGGGCATTCGAAATTTACATGTTCGTTCAATAATTCAGTAAATTACAAAAACATATCAGTCAAGGCTTTGTAAATCGTAACTTTTGATTGGGGATATTTGAACCAGCCCAGATTATTAGTCCAAAATCAGATCAGTAACTGTTTGTAACATAATGTTAAACGATTGAGTATTGAGTTGGGTGAATTCACAGTGGATGGTGTAACTGAGTGGAAAATTTAAATGAATTGAATACCTACCTCTTTGGAGCTAAGCTCCATCATTAATCGCGCATACAGTAAATATCGACATATCAATTCAATATCAAACAAATTGAACTACACGTTCAATTTGCCCATATTGAATTCAAGTTGAATCCAAGACAAGAAAGAACGATCCATATGTTCAACACGCAGAATCCCCTGGATCCAAATTTGTGGAGCAGATGACCAACTTTCAAGTAAAGTTGTTGAGAATCATAAATTGCACGTCTGCAATTTTATGATCTTTCAATGGTTTGTTTACCCAAACCATTTCCCACAAGGAACATCCTTGCCCATTCGCCTAGAACATACAACTTGCGCCATAAAACGAATCGCACGTTCGTCTAAGCGCCCAACAACATAGAGGATCATAAATGTGCATTAGCACGATCCTCTTTTGATTTTTCCTTTGTGTTTCCACTTTTGATCCCAAGCCGGGAAAGATAAACAAAGGAAATAGCGAGTGGCAAAAGGGCCAAGCAGAAAAAAGGACATATCCTTCGATCTGCAGGATGGAAGAAAAAAGTCTTCGTTAAAGGGGTTGGTTTTCGAGGCTTGACGGAGGCGGCCATTGGAGATAGTGGTCCGCAATAGAAATTATCTTCAGTCACATAAAAAATAAAATTACAAAAAGAAAGAGCATTAAATTAATCGGTGGTTTAGATATTGATAGCAGAATGAAATCAACTTAAAACAGTGACTCACTATAAGAGAAATTCGTGTAGTTGACTAAGGGGAGAAATCAGTTTGGTTTGTGGAACATTGAATTAATCTAATTGTGAAACAAAGTAAATAGAGTTTACATTAATAAGTCAAGACAAGAGTTATATTAGAAACGCAATATAATATATGAGAGTTCGGCGGTTTAGATTTTAATACCAGACTGAAATCAATTTGAAACCGTGTTTTATTTAAAGTGTGTGTGGGGTGTAAAGTGGGTGGTGAAATAAAGTTTTATTAACATCAATTTCAAACCGTGTTTCATTCAAAGTGTATGTGGTGTTGTGGGGAAGAAAGTAGGTTGCGCCGACGTACGGCACGGGTTCACGTCTATCCCCATCAGAGTTCACTCTCACCCATGGAAAACAATAGTACAACGAAACACACACTCGTGGAACCGCAGCACGGGAAAGAAAACACTAAATGATTTTTTAGTTTTCGTCATTTTTATTAGATGTATAATATTGTTTATTAAATTTTCTGTATTTACGGTAATTTACTTTATACTTATTGTTCACATTTACAGTATTCATGGTGATTTACTTTATAAGATGTAAATATTGTTTATTAAATTTTCTGTATTTCCGGTAATTTACTTTATAATTATTGTTCCCATTTGTCGTTTCCTTTTAATCCCCTTTTCCTACTCGACTCGACTTTGGGATATATGCGTCCCCGCGGCACCTCGGGCAACAGGGAAAAACACAGCCGGCGTGTCTGGTGGACTTACCGAGGGAAATACTCCAACCTGTATTCAATCCTCGGTTAAGGGTGAGATTTGTAGGTGAAAGAGAAAATTTTCTCTTTAGGGTGTGGCCACCAAAGGAAATGCCATCTTTCCTTACTGCCAGTGACCAATTGAAAGGCGATCTCTGGCACGAAGCGGTGTGCGTGTGTGATCGTACACATCACCGTGTTTATCGATGCATTTCAGCAAAGGATAAACGAGACCTACAATAAGGGAAAAGGAACAAAGGGATCGTGAAGATCTTTGTTTATAATGTGCATTGCTGCTAAATAAATAAAGCATCGAGGAAATGGTGCTCAAAGGAAATATGGGACGAGGGCATCATAAAAGTCTTGGATGAGTGATGCCCTTGCGTAAATAGACGCATAGCCATTAGAAAACGGTTCTAATGGATTGGGATACTTTATTATTTATTATTTACTGGCCTGGAGGAACCCGGAAGTTCATGACCTCACCAACTCGACTCCGCCATTGTTCCCTGCCCTGTGCGCTCTCCTTCCACGTTCGACCATCCGATCCGATCTCCTCGAGGTCCAATCTAACATTGTCCTCCCATCTCCGTCGCGGCCGTCCTGTCGGTCTTTTCCCCGTTAGTTTACCGTCAAGAATTCTATGCACGGTCCTATCATCGCCCATTCGCGCTACGTGTCCAGCCCATCTTAATCTTCGCGACTTGATCACTCTCACTATTGTAGGTTTGCGGTATAGCCCCTCCAATTCGATTGGGATACTTTATACTCGTACAATGAAAATTGTATATCGTATCTTGGGTCGATGGACGAAGCGAATCCCTTGTCTGCATTTGTAAATGCAGGGTAATTCGTTTTTGGCAAAGCACAAAATTGGTGATTGCTTATTAGTAGGAAAACAAATCTTGGGTTGGAATTTATGCATGTTTACATGCGTAGGAATTCGGTTTATGGCACTTGACGCTACATGCGCTTATTTGCTTTTGTCCCTTGGACAAAGGGTCTGCTAGGTATGTGCATGTGGGAAGATTAGTGTGCACATGGGGTACAAAATTGCTTGGCAAACAGTGGTGCCGGAATAGTTTTCCTACGAATTCTAGTGATGCATTAGATTATGAATGCTAAGAATGCTTTGTTGGGAAAATTTTTGCCGATGCGTTGATGCATGGGAAAATGCCCCTGTAGGTGAAATTCTCTTTACAGGTGCTAATGCAATTAGCAGCAATTAGCAATTAGGAAACAATGGAATTTGAGGGGCTTCAGCACAGGAAGCTTTGGGGGTAATTGGACAAGTAGGCAGTGGCGTTTTCGGAACCGCCACCGTGTCAAGTGTGTGTGGTGAAAGAAAAAGTTTATTAACACCGACAATGGATTAATGACATTCACATAGGGGTCGAGTTTGGGCGTATTTTCAAGTCGATGAGATTAATTTGTGCTAGTGATAATATTTTGGCGCAAGGCTAATAACCTTGCCCGGAAAAACAAATTATTATGGAAAATTTAACAATCTTCGGGACTTGCTAAATAAGGCCAAGATCGGATCCCGGTTTTAGTTCCGATGATGATGATGATAATGAGTGATAATATTGATGATAGTAACACAATAAAGACAACATTCGTGTTAACAATTTTACCGAGCCATTTTGCTTTGCCTTTTTAACTTAATGGTTAATAAGTGACTCAAAGTAGAAAAAGTCAGAAAGAAAATATTCAAATGTTGTGAAGTGTCGATGGGGGTACAGAAGAAAATTATCATAAAACTGTTGCCATTAATCACAAAGAACATTTTTACATTAAATTCTGTATATATTTTCTAACAAAAAAAAGTTTTTTTTTTTACTTAAGACTAAATGCTGTCCTATTTACAGTTATTTTTCTTATATTAACTTACTGGCCCTTCTCAAGAACTCTAAATTGTATATCGTCTTTTTGTTGTGTTTTGTCTTTCCGCGTACAATATTTTCTTAATTAATTTTTAATATGATCTATGTATATTGTTGCGGAACAACCATAACTTCCAATAAATATAAATATAAATCATGCCAATGAGTTAAAGACCAAATGACTGCATCGGACCTAGAAGTATGCAAAGGAAAGCCAACTTTAACAAACTTGAGCTTTCACGTCGATTATGAAATCAAAACAGATTTGAAGTGTGCCTTTAGGATGCTGCGGAGTATTGAAACCAACGCCGAGGTAAACACTGTCAGCTGTTGAAGCTTTTGTAGATGGCTAGTACCGGTGCCGGACGATGACCCACTACGGCAACGAAAATCCAACACCCAACGGAGAATGGCTGTTGCTGTTTTTGGCAGTTGGATTTACGGAAGTTCGACTGTTTGAAAACGAAAGAGAGAATGGAAAATTGCGGCAGATCATTGGTAGTTTTCACTATTTAAAAAGAACACTGTCTTTGAATTCCAGCTAGTCAAAAAGGTGATATATTGTTCCAATAAACAATTAAAGATTGAATTCAAATTAATACGTTATCTTTTCTTTTTTCCTTTTGTGTTGCTGGTTTGGAATACAACCATAACTGGTCCTTCAACCCGGATCGAAGCATCCGCGAAGAACTATCGAGGAATTGTTGGCCAAAAGCAAGGACTGATTTTGTTGGTGGATTGCGGATTTGGAGCAGCAAGCCAAAAGCAAGGTAAGGTGGCAATTCATAATTCCTTTGCAATTAAATTAAGTAAATTAAGATAACATAATCAAAGTAAGTGTGAATTGTGTTTGCTGAACTAAGGACGAGTTCCAGTGTGTTGTGTCGGTGGTCGAACTGTTGAAAGGAGTATGTTCGACAAAAGAAAAGTTCACAGAAAATTCGGTCTGTAGAATTAAATTAAAAAAAAAAAACAGGATAAGCGCTAAACGGTTCGAGAAATTCACTACGGTGTGTTCGATAATCCACGCACCAGTGCATTCAGCCTACAAAAGACGTCCAAACACGAACATTTGGATAACGTGCATCCAGCCTGCAAAAGACGTCCCAACAGGAACATTTGGATAAAGTGCGAAAATCAAAACGGTGTGTTCGGTAATCCACGCACCAGTGCATTAATCCTATAAATTTCATTCAACCAGAGGAGCAACATTTTGATAAGGTGCGGAAATCACCACGGTGTGTTCGGGAATCCACGCAACGGGGTATTCGGCATCTTTCTTTTTTTGAATCCTTCACGGCTCAGTGGGAACAAATTTAATAAAGCACCAATATTTCATCCTTATTCTCCTATCTATTTATTTTTTTTTTTTCGGTAACCAAATCTTTGGCAATTAGTTCTTTACGAAGTATCCCGACTAGCGGAGTGTTAGCAACAGAGTATCTCACGGCATCGATACACGCGCTTCATCTGAATTGCCTCTCCACACGTTAACCAGGAATCACCAAATTATCTTGTTGCTCAAGGATAACCAGTTCAGCCTACTTTTCAACCAGTCTGCACTCACTCATGAGCCGGCTGACGGAATCAAGGCACTGGTAGACACCACCAACGAGGCCAAGCAATCTCTCCAAAACCTTGGGGTCTCGGTTACAACATGGGAAGATGTTCTAATCTACCACACGGTTCAAAAACTTCCCCCCAATACGCGCGGTTTATGGGAATCGCATATTGCATCGTATGTCGACTATCCGGCTTATGACGTGCTGGAGGATTTCCTGCTTACAAGGGCAAGAACTTTGGATGTTATGGGACAAACGACATCCAGTATTCCTCACGGGAAGTCTAGGAGAACACCTGCTACAGTCCGTGTCCTTAATTCTACCACCCACAATGTCCTTTGTGCTCGGGTCCACATTTAATTCCTAGATGTTTTAAATTCAAGGCACTCAGTCCTCAAAAGCGACGGAGCATGGTAACCCAGTACCGATTGTGTTTCAACTGCCTATCCAATACTCATACAACTCAGGAGTGCACGAGCAAATTTACTTGTGTGCGGTGCAAGCGGAAACACCATTCATTGCTGCATTCAAGCGACATGTACTCTCCTGGGTCCAGAAATGATTCGACTCCAGACAACACTGCCCGGTCAGTTGTTCCAACTAGCAAATCTACAGTTCCGGCGGAGCAAGCCAAGTCAGCAGTGTCCACAACCGGAGCATCATCATTCAACGCCTGCATTCTCGGGAGTCACGATGCCCAGACTGTTCTACTGGCAACGGCCGTCGTGAAAGTTTACACAACCACTGGTCAAGCCATTTTATTACGGGCGCTGCTCGATCCTGGATCGGAAGCCTCATTCATCACGGAATCGGTGTCACAACGTCTGGGACTCAAAGGTAAGAGAAGCCTCGTGTCCGTCTATGGAGTCGGAGAAGGAAGGTTGACCACAGCGAAAAGGAAGGTAACACTCACCATTCACTCCAATATCACCGAGGCCTTCCGACTACAGGTGCGGGCGTTGGTTCTGCCTAAACTCACTGCAGTACTACCAGTGCGTCACCTACCAGGCTCAAAATGGGATCACTTAAAGGGCATGGAGCTGGCTGACCCAACATATCATAGGCCGGGGAGAATCGACATGCTTCTTGGTAGCGATGTATATTCGTCAATCCTTCTGGAAGGAATGGTCAAAGGGGCTCACGGCACCCCAATGGCACAACGGACCGAACTAGGATGGGTCCTCTCTGGCGCCATTTCCAACAATCAGACAGCAGTAACATCCTTTCATTTGAGGACGGAGGACGCGCGGCTAGACACCTTGCTCACGAAATTCTGGGAAATAGAGGAGAAGGAGGAGAAGAAAATGTTGTCACCTGAGGAAGAAAGGTGTGAGACGCAGTTTTGCCACTCCCATAGAAGACAGGTCGATGGAAGGTATATGGTCTACCTCCCATTCAAAGAAGAAACACATCCTTCTTTAGGATTATCCCAGAATTCGGCGCTAATTAGGTTGCTGCAATTAGAGAAGAAATTCAAAGCGAATGCAGAATTTCACAAAGCATACCAAGAAGTGCTGGAAGGGTATAAACAATTGGGGCAGATGACAGAATTGCACCTCAAACCCCTTCCAAGGTCACACTACTTCGTCCCTCGTCATGCCGTGATGAAGGAGACTAGTTCGACCACGAAGCTTCGCATCGTATTCGACGCATCATGCAAATCTTCGGACGGAACATCTCTCAACGATCATCTTCTGGTGGGCCCCCGGTTACAGGATGATATCTTTGAGCACATAGCCCGGTTCCGACGCCACAAGATAGGATTCGTCGCAGACATCACCAAAATGTATCGTCAAATATGGGTTGCCCCGCAGGATGTTATTTTCCAATTGATTCTGTGGAGAGATAAGGAAGAGGAGGAAGTCCGGGCATATTGTCTTAATACAGTCACCTTTGGTATGGCCTCGGCTCCATATCTAGCTATCCGTACCCTTCAGCAACTGGCACGAGATGAGCGGGACGATTACCCCATTGCTTCAAAGATTGCATTGAGGAATTTTTACGTCGACGATGTGATACATGGGGCGGATTCGATAGATGAGGCGATAGAGATGCAGCGTCAGCTGTCGGGGATGTTGGGTCGCGGGGGCTTCCCGCTGCGAAAATGGGCAAGCAATAGCGAAACATTCTTGGCTGCTGTCCCACATGAAGATAGAGAGATGCAGCTTCCCCTCTCATTTGATGACGCAAAGACGATCAAGGCCCTGGGCATACAATGGCACCCGGGAAGAGATATTTTCACCTTCCAATTCAACATTCCTGAGCAGAGGAAGGCAACGAAACGAACGATCTAATCCGACATCGCTCGCTTGTATGATCCCATGGGATGGATATCTCCCTGTGTGGTAACTGGCAAAATGTTGATGCAGGAGATATGGAAACAGGGAAAAGCTTGGGACAGTGAGCTTCCTGAATGGATCATATCAGCATGGCACACACTCAAGACGGATTTGGACGCTGTCAATACACTTGAGATTCCTCGTTGGTTGAATATCACCCACGACACGCAAATCGAGCTGCATGGGTTCTGTGATGCTTCCGAAAAGGCGTATGCCGCGGCAGTGTACATTCGCGCTATCAACATGGGCTCCGTAACAACAAACTTAGTTCTTGCCAAAACTAGAGTCGCACCTTTAAAAACCATCTCATTGGCGCGATTAGAGTTGTGTGGAGCTGTATTGCTGGCAAACCTGTTGGTGCGCACAAAGGAGATGATGGACCTCGCGGAAACAGGAATATATGCTTGGTGCGATTCTCAAATCACACTGGCCTGGATAAAGTCAGCACCATATACGCGAACCGCTTTTGTGGCGAATAGAGTTGCCGAGATTCAACGGCTGGTGGACCCGAGTCGCTGGAACTACATTGCTTCGGAATACAATCCGGCAGACGTCGCTTCTAGGGGAATCTCCCCAAGGGACTTACCGACACATCACCGGTGGTGGCATGGACCGGAGATGTTGCACACGTTTCGGGAGAGCACGCATTCATCTGAGGACGTGCCGACAACTGAACTCGAAATGAAACGCGCTCCAGATTTAAGATCGAAACCCATCCTCATTTGTGCTCATTTGGCAACATCCAATGATCTATTAAGTAGATACTCTACCCTACGGCGGCTGATTAGGATAACAGCATATTGTCTCCGATTCGTCAACAATTGTACCATAGGTAGGTCATCGCCCTCTACGGGACCACTTTCAGTGGAAGAGATCGCATCAGCCCGGATAAAGCTTATAGCAGTGACCCAGAGGGAATTCTTCGCCGAAGACATCGAGCGGATCTCGAACGGATCCGCAGTCTCAAGGGGCAGTAAGGTAGCAAGGCTGTCCCCCATCATGGACGATTACAAGATAATGTGTGTTGGAGGGCGATTGGAGAATGCGGACCTCTCATACACGCAGCGTCACCCAATCATATTGCCAGCGCACAGTGCTCTCACCGATCTGATAATTCAAGACGTTCATAAAAGGACGCTTCATGGTGGCCAGCAGTTGATGCTGGCGGTGCTTAGACAGGAGTTTTGGATCTTGAAGGTGAAGACACGGGTTAAAAATTGCATCCACCGCTGTCTCAAATGCTACCGACACGTGGCCATTCCGATGCAGCAGATGATGGCTGACTTGCCAGCAGCCAGAGTTAATCGAGCTCGTCCGTTCCAATCAACAGGGGTAGATTATGCAGGTCCTATTCAGTTAAAGGCCTGGAGGGGTCGCTGTAATAAAGTGCACAAGGCATATATCGCGATTTTTTTGTGTTTCTGCACGAAAGCAGTTCATCTGGAGCTGGTCAGTGATTACAGTACGAACGCCTTCCTCGCTGCCTTTAGGCGATTTACAGCACGTCGCGGAATCTGCACTGATCTGTACAGCGACTGCGGAACAAATTTCCAAGGAGCAGCAAGAATGATGCACCAAGTGCAATCATACCACGATCGACAATGGACAACGGACGTTGCGAAGCAACTTCATGACAACGGGACCACTTGGCATTTCAACCCTCCTGCAGCACCTCACTTCGGCGGTCTCTGGGAGGCAGGAGTGAAATCAATGAAACACCATTTGAAAAGAGTTATCGGTCATCACACTTTAACGTTTGAGGAATATGCTACGGTTCTCGCTCAAGTGGAGGCCTGCTTGAACTCACGGCCACTTTGTCCGGTAACCGAAGATGCCGATGATCTAACAATACTGACTCCAGGGCATTTCCTCATTGGTGCGTCTCTGAATACTGTACCGGAGAAGGATTTGTCAGACGCCAAGCCACATTATTTGGATCGATGGCAAATGTTACAGAAAATCCAGCAGGACTTTTGGAAAAGTGGAAGTCGGAATACCTCGTTCGGCTTCAGCAACGCACCAAATGGCTGATTTCCAATCTGCAACTAAAGATAGGTGATTTGGTGCTACTCCCCGAGGAACAAACTCCGCCAACGTTATGGAGATTGGGTCGTATTGAGGCACTGCATCCCGGAGAGGATGGAAAACCGCGTGTTGTTACGGTCAAAACAGCCACTACACGGTTAACGCGACCTGTAGCTAAACTCTGTCTTGTTCCCAGGACAGAACAATAAACTCTACCACACACACGCACACACACACACACACACACACACACACACACACACACACACACACATATTCACACACTGATAACATAAATTATGCGATTAACATAACCATTTTATTAATAACTCAAAACCACTAATAGCATTTAATCATAAACAACTTAAGTAATTATTGCCACCTCACCTTACCACGATGTCTCTAATTATTATTATTTATTGGCCTGTAGGAACCCGGAAGTTCATGACCTCACCGACTCGGCTTCGCCATCCTTCCCTGTCCTGGGCACTCTCCTTCCACGCTTGACCATTCGATCCGATCTCCTCAAGGTCAAACCTAACATTGTCCTCCCATCTCCGTCGCGGCCGTCCTACCGGTCTCTTTCCCGTTGGTCTACCGTCAAGAATTCTATGCACGGTCCTATCGTTCCCCATTCGCGCCACGTGTCCGGCCCATCTTAATCTTCGCGACTTGATTACTCTCACTATTGTAGGTTTGCGATATAGTTCTTCCAATTCGTGGTTATGGAGTCTCCTCCATTGTCCTGCCTCCTCGTCATATTTACCTCCAAAGATGCCTCTCAAAACTTTATTCTCGAATAGACGGAATTTGTTTTCTTCCCGTTTTGTGAGAGCCCATGTTTCGCATCCATATAGAACAATTGGCATGATTATGGTTCTATAGACACGGAGCTTTATGTTACGTGATAGCAGTCTGGATTTCAGCAGTTTACTGACTGCGTGCCAACTCGCGTTGCCGGAATGCAGTCTCTTGTTAATTTCCTTCGACATTTCGTTACTGGCCGTCAGTATCGTTCCCAGATATTTAAATTCTTTAACTTTTTCAAAGATCTTACCTCTGACGTTTATATGTGTTCTCTGAGACCCACCTGCTCTCGCCGTAATCATGTATTTTGTTTTGTCTTCATTTATTTCTAGGCCCACCTCTTCTGCCGCTTGCATGATGATTTCACCGTTTTTACTAACAGTCTCTAGATTATCGCCCAGAACGGCGATGTCATCCGCATATGCGAGCACTTGTGTGACGCCGTTCAGGGATGATCCGGCCATGTTGTCGTCTTGTACCTTTCTGATGACATACTCGAGCACAAGGTTAAAGAGACACGGTGATAGACCATCTCCCTGCTTTAGTCCGTCCCGGATTTCAAATGGTTCTGAGAGGTGTCTCTTATGAACGAAACAATAACTAGAGATCATTTGGGTCTCAATCACAAGCATCCCCGTGATTACCGCGGACAAGACCACCACTGCCCTGACATACTTCAACTGGACAGCAGGAAAGAAGACATGCCTGGTGTTGCTTCGTTGCCGGCCCGGGAAGATGTTGCGGAACAAGAAGCAACAAAACATCATAATCAACCATAACTTCCAATAAATATAAATATAAATCATGCCAATGAGTTAAAGACCAAATGATTGCATCGGACCTAGAAGTATGCAAAGGAAAGCCAACTTTAACAAGCTTGAGCTTTCACGTCGATTATGAAATCAAAACAGATTTGAAGTGTGCCAATCACAAAGAAGTGAAGTGTACGATTAACGCGGATGATTGTTTTTGTTTTTCTTAACGTAGGTGTACCGAAAGCACCTATGGACAATCATGAAGAACAACAAATAACCAAAATTACGAAAGATGAAGACAAAATATTGTGACGCATATGACAATCAGCTGTGATATCTGACAGGTCTCCAAAACAAAGTACTAAAATATTCTAGAAAGTACTGGAAAACCGGAGACGAGCAGTAGAAAATTCGAGGCTATGGAACGGACGGAAACGAAACACCGAATCAGAATGAGGAAAACCGGTATAAATACGCCGCACGCAGATCAAGGAGGGGAGTATTCCCGACCCTTCAACGCCGGTGCAGGCGGACCACAGACGGGGCATTGCATTATACTCCCTATAAGAATTCCTTCATCCATGGAGAATTTCCCACAAATTTAAAGAAAAACTTAAAATAAAACAAATGGCTTTTCTTTTATCCAAATATGTATAAATGAACACATAAAAAAAAACCGAAATTTAAACAGTAGTAAATTTAAATGAAAAAAAAAGAGAGAGAGAAAGAAAAGAGAAAAAAATTTTTTTTGATTTAATCGTAAAGAATTATAAATAGTGTTAATATATTTTAGAAGAAGAAAATTTATCTGTAAAATTGTAAATTTTACTTGTTAAAATATAATAGAAACACTTTAAATAGTTTTAATATATCTTAGAAAAAGAAAATTTGAAAATTTTACTTATTAAAATAGAAAACTTTAAATAGTTTTAATATATCTTAGAAAAAGTAAAGTTGGAAATTAAACTTAGTAGAATAGGAAACTTATTAAAATAACAAAATTTAGTTACTCTATGAAGAGTCTATAAATTAACAATATTGTAAATAAATTACATATATCAAACTTGTTATTTTAATTGTAATTTTGTAATTGTAATTGTATTCCCATAATCTTAACATGTAAAATAATAAGACCTCAAATATTGTAAATGAACGAAATCATCTGCAGTAACATTTTAGTATTAAATAAAGAGACAAAATGGTCTCAAATTTCTTTTCGCTTCACCTAGTACAAAGAATATTATCCTTTTCAAGAATAATTTTCTTTTTCGAAGAAGGATGGAATGTAGTACACCGCAGCCCTACTGTCTTCCCATAATCCTAACATATCCATTTCACTATAAAATCCTTATTTCCCATATATCTTTTAATATCTTTTAACCTCAAACAAATTTCCCATTTATCCAATTTACATAGTTCATACTTTTGCATATTAATCAATTCCATATTATCAATATATTTACATATTGAATAAATCCCAAATCCCTTTTTATTTGAATCTATTCTTCCATATTTCCATATATCCGTTACATTAGAAATACAATATTTCATTCCTAATTCCCAAATTTCATATCATAACATAACATGCTATACAAAATTTCAACCTATCCCTTACATAATAACATTGAACACACTTCCCGTTATCCAAAATACCTAAACAGCTGCAATAGTTTCAGTTAACAAGAATAATGAATCACCCCCATGAAGGTAACTAAGGGTCACAGATGGATTTCGTTCATAGAGAAGAGGTAAATGAAAAGGAGAATGTTTTTGGTAAGGTCGAGAGTTAGTGATAGATAGACTTCCGACAAGGAAGCACTTATTTTGAAAATAAATAAAAGAAAATAAAATATACACAGACGTGTGCGGACGTCTTGTGTTAAATAAATATAAATAAAAGTTTTTTATTTAAAAGTTAAATTTTAGTAAAAATACATTCCACGCACTTCCTTCGATCGAGACGAGGAAGCACGGCGTTTTGGAATACGACAATTCCATAAATTCCCTGAAGTATCTATCAAGTACTTACCCATCATAACTATCTTCTGAAAGGAATTCACCAGGGCCAAACACAATATCCCTGAAAAGAAAAGTTATCGGTTCGCATATAATGTAACCGCATAATCAGGGAATCTTGAGTTGGCTATTCCCAGCCTTACATGTGTACAACAATGTATTACATACATATTGGCTGGCAATTCCATTGTCCAACGGCCAAAGCAGCTTCGGACAGCTTGTTTGTTCAGCTGGAATATACCCGACCACGATCCCTCGTCTAAACGAATAAAGAATCACCAATTTCGTTCTTTGCCACAAACAAATTACCCTGCATATACAAATGCAAGCAAGGGATTCGTTTCGGCTACCGACCCAAGATACGATATACAATTTTCATTGTATAAAGTATTGTAATCCATTAGCACCTTTCTCTAATGGCTATTCGTCTATTTACACAAGGGCTTCACTCATCTAAGACTTTTATGATGCTCTCGTCCCATCTTTTCTTTTAGCACATTTCCTCGATGCATTGCCGTCTATATATTTAGCCGCAATGCACATCATAAGCAAAGATCTCCGCGTCCCTTTTGTCTTTAACGTTTTCCTGCTTTGTTTTCCCATCGCCTTCGCGCATGAGTTGAACAATATGATCTTCACGATCGCTCATACACAAATACTGTCATGATCTTCATTAGAAGATCTGCTTTTCTATCCCACAAAGAGAGACTTTATGTCTCTCTTGTGGTAAGTAAAAATATATCCTTAGCTGAGAGGATATCCACCACCACCGAATCGAGGGTGAATCAAAAGCCACATTCCAACCCTCGATTGAGTCCTATTACATTCGCCGACCGAGCAGGTCGTAGCCGTCTCCCACTCCCCGTATCGCCGGGGATGCGCAAATACCGCCGAGTCTGATACTTCGTGGAGTGCGCGCACCCTGAGTGAAGTCAGAGTTGTAGCATCGATCTATTACAATTGGTAGTTTCCTTTTTTTTCCTGGTGTCAGTTATCAAATAGTGCTGAAGTTCGTTGTACATTAATGAGACGCTTTGTGAGTGTTTTACCTAGATACATTGCTTACAATTTACTGTGTCCGGTGTTCGAAAGAAAACTCCTTAGAAGATGCACCAACTCTAGAAGGCCTGACGGCCGCCATTACCCGAACTCTCGCCTATACGAAGGTACCTTCATTATCCCTATCGACGAGTACTTGCTACAATTAGCATATAAGTACCTCGAAAGCATTCAGAACAGCGAGAACCCACTTGTACGGGAGTCTTGCGCAGTCGACCCTTCTCTCTCTCGATCTCTTCGGATCAGACCACCTCAATTTCTTCTTCAGTACAAAACTGAAGAAAGCACCCTTCCCGACAACATTCTCCTCTATAATAGAGGATTCCTGGACCCATGCCATAGGGTATACTGCTGACATACTAGAAACACGCACGTACAGTACAAGACAGCACAAGCACACACAGACACACACACCGACCAAAGCGCAGCTTATCAGACGCCAAAAACGTGATCTGCGTTTACTACCGCACTCAAGACCCACCGGTCTTGTACGATTTCTTTCCCACCATCCCCTCATCCAAGTAGTTAGAGAACGCTTGAACTAACCATGTCCACACTATCCTTAGATACCTTCTTCCCCCTTTCTTTTCAGATAACTCGAGACCTAGCCCAACATCCTCACTGGGAAGCCAGAGACAAGATGAAGAACACATTTGTCCTTGTCTCCCTAAAGTCGGCCTCTCGCCACCCCATTTTTTTTCAAGGAGGGGAGTAATCAGTAAGGAAGCGATAAGTAAAGAAGCGATAGGAATTAAATGATAAGTCTCGAGAGAAAGAATAGTCACCGAATACTTAGCGAAATATCAAGAACGCTTGTTATTAACAGACTAATGTAGTGTTCGAAAGGAATCGATTTAACGGCCCTTATTTATTAAAATAATTAATACAGCGAACCTTAAGTTCGCTACAATACTAAAAGGCAAACTAGCCATCATGAAAAGAACTACAACTGCAACGCAAGTCGGCATCAACAACACAAGCCCACGCTTGGTTGAAACCTTGCCGTGGTGCGGGGGCTTAAATTACAGTGAGTTACTCAGGCTTTGCTGCCGGAAGTATACGCTTTTAGTAGGGCCACCCATGTAAGACAGGCTAGCGAGGAGTAACACACAAAGATCTGCCGCCGCTAATCCAGGATGCTACGCGTGACCGTGCCCATTGGATGGTTTGCAGCTAGGTTATATCGGCGCCTCTCTGACACCGGGTCGAATCAGAGCAGCAAGCAGACCTTACCATATCAAAACGGTGGTCTAACATGGCGGACTATTTGAAAACCCATGATTCATGGGAACAAAAAATGAATGACCAATATATACAAACAAACCCACGAAAAACCCGGTAGGCGTGGGTGTGATGAGCCGACACTACCATAAGGGAACAAATCATCAAGAAAACACCGATCCGGCAAAAAAAAAAAAAAAGACGTCGGGAGAAACGAAAAAAGTGGGATATACGCGTCGGCACGTGGAATGTTCGAACGTTATATAAACAACGCGCGATACAGACGGTCGTAGAAAACGCGAAACAATTTGAAATAGACCCCGTCGCGCTTCGAGATGTCCGACACCCACATCAAGTAATGGGTTCACACTGGCGTGTGGATATAACCTCGGAATCGACTTCATGATAAGCAAGAAGATTACGCTCCATGTAAAAGATCTGAGATTTATTAATGACCGAATGTCATTATACAATGCTAAAAATACAAAGTCCGTGGTATAATTATGTACTTATAAATGTCCCAACAGAATCGACCGACGACAAAACGAAAGGCACATTCCACGAGACCTTAGAGGAAGTCACCACATGTTCGTTTTATCGCCCACCGACATTGAGGATCGTAAATGCTCATCAGCAAGATCCTTTGTTGATTGTTCTTTTGTGTTTCCTCTTTTGATCCCAATCCGGGAAAGATAAAGAAAGGAAATGGCGGGTGGCAAAAGCGCCATACAATCAAAAGAAGGAATCCTTCGATCTGCACGATGAAAGGAAAAATGTTCGTTAGGAGACACGAAGTAAGAAAAGACGGAGTTGGATTGAAACACAGAACCGCTAATACAGTCGAACAAGATAATAAGACCAGTGATTGGGATAGAAAAGCGTGTGCCGCATACCCAACTGAGGAAATCTAAGGAGAACGTGCCCTAAGCCACCTAAAGAGATCAAAAGAAGAAACTACCCCATCGCCCGAAAACTGCGGAACACCGCGGCTCATCGTATACACCGATAGAACCCACAGCAGATTGAAGGGTCCCACAGGTAAGGATTCCACTGCTGCCATCCAATTCAACAAGTTGGAAACGTGAAAGGTAATCACACATCTAGATACACTATATGGCGGAAACAAATGTAACAACTAAACAACAGACAACGCGTTGTGGGACTCTCCAGGCCCAAACAGCCACGTCAGGACCAATCCGGACATTAAGGACCTGCGGGACGGAAGTTAGCCTAAAGTACAAGCAAATCATAACCACCATAGAGGAATATCATGGCCACTGCATACAAAATACTAACAAATGTCATACTAGCAAAAACCACACCGTATGCGGAAGAAATACTGGGAGACTAACAGTACGGATTCCGTAGGAACCGGTCAACGAGGGACCTAATGTTCACAGTAAAGCAATTGCTGGAAAAGTAATGGGAATACGGAGAGACGGCTCACCAACTGTTCGTTGACTTCAAAAAAGCCTTCGACTCAGACGCAAGGCAACGACTTTACCATATTGTAGTTGAGCTGAGTGTCACGAAAAAATATGCCGCATAACTAAAATCATGCCGATTGTTCTTTACGGATGCAAAACATTGGCTCTCACAAAACGGGAAGAAAACAAATTCCGTTTATTTGAGAATAAAGTTTTAAGGGGTATCTTTGGCGGTAAATATGATGAAGAGCCAGGTGTTATAATATAGTTATATTAGTTTTTCTGAGTTTACTGCCTTACCTGCAGTTGGAAAGTCCATCCTGACTGTTTTAGCGAGAGACCGGTTGGGTCCCTGTGGCTGCTGGAGCTGGCGTACCGAGCCCTGTTGACGGGTCAAGTGGCCCCGGTGGAGGCGGTATAAAGGGAGAGCGCCCGCGTTTCTTCTTCCTCAGCCTTCTGGATGGGCCCCACTGTCGGCGAGTGCCTCTCGCATCAAGGTTATCCTTGGTCGACTTTGCGAACTGGATCACAATACACACTGCTGGGAGTAAAGTTTGAGATTGTGGATAGGGTTAGGTAGGATATGGATGATTGGTTTATGATTTAATAATGGGGGATTGGGTGAGAGTAGTGATTACCATCACACAGGATAATGGAGAAAACTTTACAACCACGAATTGGAAGAGCTATACCGCAAACCTACATGGAGAGAGCAATCATGTCGCGAAGATTAAGGTATACCGGGATAGGCAACGATAGGAGCGTGCGTAGAATTCTTGGCGGGAGGGCAACCAAGAAAAGAAAGGACGTCTGCGATGGAGATGGGAGGACAATGTAAGGTTTGACCTTGAGGACACCGGATCAGATAGTCAAGCGTGGAAGGAGAGTGCATAGGTCAGGGAATGATCGCGCAGCCGAGTCAGACACCTCATGAACTTTTGGGTTCCTGTAGGCTAATTAATAGTAATAGTAAAAATATCATAGGCACAACTAAGCAACACAACCATGCCGCGTATTAAACCTGCAAAATTGATGTTGAAGCGGGAACAGGAAATGGGGGACGACAGTGAGCTCCCCTTAGCTTCCAACTATGACATTTATGGGGCAAATAATGATTTCAGTTCTCTTGCATCGTCCGAGCTTGGGGATGAAGAATAGATAAATGACGGAAGGAAAACTTGCGCTGGCAAGAGCTTATAGCTGCGCTCGAACAGCAAAAACCTATTTAACAACAACAAAAGCCGAAGCCAGAAGTAGGCCAGCATCAACAAAATCAACAGAAACTACCAAAACAACATCACTCACAGCAACAGCAAGCAGCACAACAGCAACAGATCAAAAACAAAATATAGAGATGCCGCAACGCGAAAATTGGTGACCCCGACTTGATCCGGTGTACGAAAAGCACACACTTTCCCATAGCTTAACTGGACTTTACCACTACGATCCCGACTGCACAGAACACCGACTCACTGGTCTGGTCCGACATTCTCTCGCTTCTCGCTCCGTCGTTCACATATGAAGATGATCGTAACAAAGTTACTGAGGAGGGAGTAGTGTGGCGTTTCTACCAGATACACATACAGTACACAAGCAAATAGTGATGAACAACACGGAAAAAGAATTGAATAAGCAAGAAGCATCAGCCGTATACCAATCAATAACATAGCAATTCTACATCAGTTGAGTGTACTTGGGTTTAGAAATCGAATTCCTAGCCGCGGCAGTGGCCTGATGTGTTGCGCATTGGTTCCATCTTTGAGTAATCCTAACCGTCATAGCGTCAGTTCGAATCAGACGTTATTCGCAATCGTCGCAAACGGTATAATGCCACCAATCAACACCATCGCTATCGATTGTAAGGAATTGGTATGTCTTTGTAAGCTAGCTGTAAGGGACGATTTTTTAAATAAAAGACTGGGATATAACAGACATGCCATTCAAACTCATAGGGTGGCAGATCACAATAACATAAAACAGGTTTTAAAATAGACCTCAATAGAACAATTGCTTAAAGCTAACTATAGATTAGCAACAAATTTGTATTGGAACAACAGAATTCGAGCTATGGGAACATCTTCGGGTTAATGTTCCCACAAATAAATAAAATATTCAGGAGAAATAATCACGTACCAATGTAAACAAGCAGCTGCTAATCAACATTGGCTTAGATATAGAGAACATCATCATCATCATCATTCGGCATTACAACCGGGATCCGGTCTTGGCCTTTTTTAGCAAGTCCCGAGACTTGTTAAATTTTCCATAATAATTTGTTTTTCCGGACAAGGTTATTAGACTTGCGCCAATAGATATAGAGAACGCTATTCTCAATAATGAGCTCTTCATGATCGAAGATCCTTTGGAAAAGGTGAGCGCTGTGGGATCTGTCTTTCAGGAAATGTACAAGGTGAATGAAAGCATTCGCCGAAATCACGACTTGGAGGACAGAGTTCTACTGAATCACCTGCACCTCCGAAATGAAATTTCACTTTGTCAATTGGATAGTCCCGGTTTTACCGAATTCAATGACGACAATCTGTCAATTGACATTAGTGCTAATAGCCTTTTAAATATGAGAGAAGAAATCCAGGGTATCTTCGACTCGAGAAGCAAAAAGTCAGTAGGAATAGATGGAATATTAAACATCATACTGAAGAACCTCGCCCAAATGGCAACAAATGTATATACAGTCCTGTTTAACAATTCGTTTAATAATGCACACTATCCCACAGCTTGGAAAACGGCAATCATACAGCCCATCCCAAAAAAGGGCAAAGAATGCACAAACCCAATGAACATGCGTTCGATACTTTACTCCCGAGCATCAGTGAAGTATTTGAAAAGACTATTAACAAAGCTCTGCTAAAATGGATAGATGACAACAACATTATTCCGAATAACCAGTTTTGCTTTAAGATGGGTCATGAAACGACACATGCCGCAGCTAAACTGGTCTCCGACATACAGTGGAATAATTGTAACAACCAATGCACAGGTGCCTGTCTGATCGACTTGAAAAGAGCTTTCGATACCGTCTGGATCGAAGGGTTATATTACAAACTGGGCAGACAGGGCATATATAAACCTTTACTATAAGTACTTTATGATAGTTAAATAACAAGAGGTTCGTGGTTAAAAGTGGGAATGTTGCACGATGCAACTAATCATGATGAGGAAGCTCTGTGTGAGACACGAAAATAACTCTCCATCCTCTACAGTAGAGGTGTTAGCTTGTGTCACAACCAATTAGCTCGATTTCGATTACATTGAGCTGTGACACAAGAATTAATGAGGCGAATTCAAGTGAACAATACAACCGTTCTGCTCTTGATCCTGAAGAGCACAAAAGCCCTGGAGGGAAGAGGGCGATCATGTTGTGGGGAGAAAGCAAAGAACTGATAGGATGGAGCCATAAGAAGGAGAAAACAAAGGGAGCGAGAGAAGAGACGTGAAAAACAATAGATTATAACCCTGTTAGTGATTGGTATGTTAATACCAAAGTGGACGAAGCAGTTCAGAGCGAAGTATTTTGCGGCTATTCATAAGCCATACGTGAAATTGCCTTTAAGTAACAATTTCGGTACTGCTATTGAGTCACGGTCAAATAAGTAACAATCAACGGAACGTAGAAAGGAGTATCAACCGCAGAAAAGCCGATCAAAAAGATAATCCCTAACATATAGTATATTAGTGTCAAGGAAATTGGTGTGTCATACTGGGGATTATTTGGTAGAACCTCCGCGCCTGGTGCGGACCTCGCTCTTTACTTTTCTTTATTTCACAGACAAGGTTTTTTTCCATGCACATTTCTTTTGTCGGTGGCGTCCATTTTCAGATCTTCTAAGCTCTTTGTATTTCTCCTCGCATACCCGCGTCCTATGATACTGGTGCATTGCCCGGTATGCAGCATTCTTATGTTCAGTCGCTAATTTGCACTCATCATCAAACTAGTCGCTCCAATCTCTATGACTACGGCCTAAGATGGAGTTGGCAGTACTAATGACAGTATTCTTAAGGTGCGTCCATTTCTCTTCTATGCCCAGGATTCTGGCCCCAGGACTTACTCTCCCTCCGTCGAGTTCTCCGAGGGCAAGTCCTAGCGCATGACCAAAGGTGTTACTGGTATTCTCATTGCGTAAGGCAGCCGTGTTGATTCGAATCTGATCCGCGGATGCAATAAGTATCTGTAAGGCAACCCGCACTCGGAGAACTGTACCAACAAGATAATGATCCGAGTCGACGTTGGCACCTCGGTACCCTTGTACCATCATCGAGCCCGGCGAGTGGCAGCGTTCTATCAACACGAGGTCAATTTGGTTGCGAGCGGCTCCATCAGATGATACCCAGGTGGCTTTGTGGATATCTTTACGCAGAAACCTGGTACTTGCAACGACCAAGTTTTTTATGCTGCTTGTTCGATGACGCGTAGTCCATTGTCATTAGTGTTCTATGGGAACCTGCGTAGTGCCTAAAAACCGGCTCCCGACCTATTTTCGCATTCAAATCACCAAGACCGACGTTCGACGTTCTCCTAGTATTCTTCCCTTTCGTCGTCAGGGGACTCCTCTGTAGGTCCGCGAACGTATATGGGTCTTATGTTCGTAAACTTGCCTCACACGCGAAGAGTGCATAGCCTTTCGTTTATTACATTAAAGCCGATAATGGCAGGCTTCAGTTTTTGACTGACTAGAAAGCCTACCCCGAGCACATGGTGTTTTGCATGACTGCTGTAATAAATGTCATACTCGTTTCTTTGAATAACACCACCCCCCGTCCATCTTATCTCCCCTAATGCTGTTATGTCAGCCTTATATTCGGACAGGGCATCGGCTAGCTGCTGTGCAGCTCGAGCTCTGTATAGTGAGCGGACGTTCCATGAGAAAATTCTTAAATCGTTTAGCCATTTTCGTTTCCGTGGTCGTCGTCGTGTATCCGGCCCATATCCGAGGGTTGTTAAATTTGCCATAATAATTTATTTGTACGGGCAAGGTTATTAGCCTTGTGCCAACCTTTCTCAGGATGTCGCTGCATGCATTGGTTCACTAGTTGGCGGGTGCCCAAGTAGCTATCCAGGGGTGTCACGTGAAGACTGCATGCCAACTTGGATTGAACAGGGACAAGGATCGTCCTGGCCTTAGCCGGGTTGAAAGCAATCAGTGACTTTGCCCTGTATGCTCGCTCCCACCCCCCCATTTCGATTCAATATTTTCTATATATTTGAATATCTTTCTAGATTTGAATATGCTGTTTTCCCACTAATTTCCGTTTGCAGTGGACATCAGTAATTACAAATAAGCTATAAGCGTGAGTGACTTGTATGGTACGAAGTCGTGGCACCAGTATGGGCGCAGGGTTCTACTTCGTCCCACGAACTCTTCACTTAATAGTGATGAACGCAACGTTCACACGGGAAAAGAAAACACACACTCAAGAAATAAGACGCACGGTTATTGTTTGTAAGAAAACGCTGGTTTATTGATTCTTTATGATTTTAACATTTTAAAAGAGAGTGCTGATACAAAACAAAAACTTTTTGCACTTTACATAAATGGCGCACATACATTTAGTTGCCACCTTTTGGTGGATCCGGAACGTCTTACACAGAAACGGCAATTTAGAGTTCATTGTTTTAAAATGACGTTACTACGCAAACTTAAAACTCACGACCGCCTAGGGAAAACTGGGGAGCAAAATCGACTCCTAAATAACCCACCGTACCGGCGCCGGTACGGACAGCGGACTTTGTTTGCTCATGGTGTGAGTTAGGAAAATAGCCTTCAGCGTCGATTGCGCTAATTGTATGCAGCTGCTGGTTGTTTATCGCTGGCTAAAACGGTCGACAGCCGATGTGTGCATAGATAGTTTTTATGTACACGTATTGAGGCTAGGAATAGCCAACCCAAGGGTAAGTTTCCCTGATATGCGGTCGTATGATATGCGAACCGATGAATTTTATTACAGGGAATTTAAGATAAGGAAAGTAAAAATTAATACAGGGGATTTGTAAGCGAAGGAATGCTTGAAAAGGTAAGAATTCTTTTGCAGGTACTTTTAGGTTGTAGATTTGATCTATATAATGCGTGAAGCATTTAAGATGCTAATGCGAAATGCGTTAGCGAAAGCTTATGCAGACTGGGTTGTGGTTACGTGGGGTTTTCCAGGTCAGTAGGCAGTAGGATTTAGCGGAACCGCCGCAGACTTGAGCTGTCAATTGCGGAAGATGGCGGAGTTCCAAACCTAATTTTGTTATGTATATTAAAATAATATATATACACCTCGTTTAGATAAAACTTACTCCGTATTTAAGGTTCATTAGAAGTATCGTGGTCGGTGGCTGCCTTTGCAGGAGGATGTGGCTGATGATGATTTGCCAAATGAAAACATTTCTGTCACTTTTTTTTATTAATTTTTATTTATTACTAAGGTGATCAAGTTTTTTGTCTATATCAATTCACAGGTATTTAAAATTAGTACTAATAAGTTTAGTTTCTTTTTTATCTATTTTAATTTGCAGGTATTTTAATTCAATATTATTTCAATTCACAGGTATTTTAATTTAAAATTATTTCAATTCACAGGTATTTAAATTTATTACTAATCAGTTTAGTTTCCTTTTTGTCTATTTCATTTTACAGGTATTTTAATTCAATATTATTTCAATTCACAGGTATTTAAATTTAGTACTAATAAGTTTAGTTTCTTTTTTATCTATTTTAAATCACGGGTATTACCAACCAATCCAGGTGCCGGACAATTTTCAACTGCCTTCAAATCAAGAGTCCAACATCCCCGTGGACATTTGTCATTCGGGGTTTTCTTTTTTAACCTCTGACGTTCAAACTTACTACCTGCTTACTCCACGTGGAGTCAACCCTTGATTTTTGGTTCCCACCAATCCATCATCCTTTTTTTTTTTTGGTTTCCTTTGTTCAATCCACTGTTATGTCCGCCCCTCTGCAATGGTCATAAGTACTTGCGACTGTCCTTTTGCCATTACGGATGGTTGTCTCACAACGGTACATCCAACAAGGGAAACTTTTTGGGGAGAGTGTTGTTTTCTGTGGATAATATTCCGGACCTGTGGCCAGCAACATATTAATCTATTAGGATAGGGATCATGTATTTCTAGGGATGTATTTTATTTTTAAATAAGTCTATTGCTTGGTGGGAATGTGCTATTATATTTTTAATGTGATGTTTTGGTGTAGGAAAAGGATACGGACTGGTAAGAATTGTGGTGATAATTAACTAATGTTAATTATATAACATTTTTTTGAATATGCTATTTTCCCGCTATTTTCCGTTTGCAGTGGACACCAATTATTACAAATAAGATATACGCGTGCGTGACTTGAGCTGTTAATTGCGGAAGATGGAGGAGGTCCAAACCTAATTTATTTGAAAACGAATTTTCTACATAATTTTTTTTCGTGAATTTTTCCGATATTTTAATGGTTATTCTGTTATTCGGGGCTGAGACGAATCCAACAAATCAGAGATCATTAAAATTGGTACAGCCATTCTTGAGTTATAAATGGTGTAACGAACCCGACTTTGTTTTATGTTGTTACATTTCATTACCGACCTCTATATCTTTACATCACCCGAGTGATGCATCATTCACCATCCATCTAATATCAATAAGATTTCCTCTCATTAAAATCCAACTATCCATTCAAATCCGCACTCTGCTTACAAAGCAATATCCCAAACATAACTTCCAATTCTGCATTCAATACCTCATATCAAAATCATACTCTGCAATCAATGCAACATTAAATTCATTCAGAAGTAAAGCCTTCAAAATGAGTCATATCGCTGGATAAACGATAATTACCCATTAAATCGTTTCACCGTAGATTCCGCTGCGTTGACAAAAAACAGACGGGCACCTGTTCGCCGTCGGCGCGGCCTCATATTTCAATAACATATGTTTACAAGTGTAAACATAAGTCGGTTTTCTTTGAAGATCGGCTCAATGGCAGCGGACTGCCAACATATGCGAAATAGGAATCAAAATACGGAACTCATCGTACGGGGTGATGGACTGAAATTAGATCGGTCAATGCTTTCGTACATCGTTTAAACGAATGAGTTGATGCGGTTGCAATTTTCGCAGGTAAACCAATTAAGAAATTGGTAAAACCTATATCGCTGCAGTTTTTGCAGCACAATTAATTTTTTTTTTTTTTTTTTAACATTTCTGTATTTATTGACCATAAATGATTTGTTACAATAAGTAATACAGATAACTTATAATTATCTTAGCTTTAATCGTTTACACATACTTGCTAGTACATTTTTCAAACATTATTATAAAGTTATATATTTCATGGGTGGACAAGATAGGAGTAGGTGGGGCTTCCTGGAAAAGGTCAGAAAACCAGGATATAATTATTTACTTAACCTATAACTAATTTGCTTAACTTAACTTAACTTAGCTTAGCCTAGCTTATCTAATTATTAAATCTATTATTATTACAATAAGTTAGAGTAGGGTGGGGCGGGAGGTATAGTGGTCGATGGGTGGGATTTGGGTTAGGGTGCGTACTATCAGTCGGGGATATGGGTTGGGGGAACACTTTCCGATTGGTCGTTGAAACGCAAGATATTAGAGAAGGGTTGTATATTACAATATTTAAACTGGTGAGGTGAGAGTTCAGTATTGTGGTATACGATCTCATTGGAGTTGTTGACCAACCTGCCAGAGGTGAAGAGGGTTCTGGTGTGGAGACAGTTCGGGTAGGCAGTTCGGTTGTCTGACGGAGTCGATGTGAGCGCATTTATTATCGGATTGGGATTATTGGGAAGATTTTCGATAAATTTGATGGACAGCTCGAGGAAGCGTCGATCTATACGTTCAATATTAGCGGCATAGTAGAGCGAACTACTGTTGTAATATTTGTAGGAGTTAGGATGTCGGTTGAGGCCAGTGATAAGTCTGAAGCATTTCCTTTCGAAAATGCGTAGCTTCTCCATTTGGGCGGGTGTGATATGGTACCATATCGGGCATGCATATGTGAGAGTGGGTCTGATTATTTGTTTGTAGATAAGTGATTTGACTTTGGGAGAGAGACCATTCGGTTTGTACATGACTTTTCTGCAGAGGTTCGGTCGGGTTGTGGCTTTACGAATCGTATTTTTAATGTGGGCGGAGAATGACAAATTGTTGGTAAAGGTTATACCTAGATACTTTAAGGTTTTGGGGGGTTTAATTATATTGTTATTTATTTTAATTCTGATTTTATTATGGCAGCGAATAGTGTTGTTTGTACAACCCGCGTTTCTGCCTTTAAAAACTATGAGCTGAGTTTTGGTTGGATTTAGTTGAATTCTCCACTTAGTAAAGTAGGCTGACAGGATTGGGAGATATCTGTTAATACAGTTTCTTGCCTCCTTGACAAGCTTGTTGCTTGAATAAATTAAGGTGTCGTCGGCATAGTTGAGCATTGTTGTATTGGGTAACAGTGGCTGCGGTGCGTCTGATGTATAAAGAAGGTATAGTAGTGGGACGAGGATGGATCCTTGAGGAACTCCTGCGGTTATGCTATAAGGTGTCGAGAGAGTTGAGTTTATTTTCACCATGAACTTTCTATCAGAGAGGTAAGAAGCGAGAAGTTTTGTGGAGTGGATGTTTAATCCATACATGGAATGAAGTTTGTATAACAGTCCTGCGATCCAGACACAGTCGAATGCTTTAGCTATGTCTAGGGAGACACATACCGTTGAGGATTGGTTTTGGAGGTGGGTCGTCACATCATGTGTCAGTTTTAAGAGAGCATGACAAGTGGAGTGTTGTGAGCGGAAGCCAAATTGAGAGTTCTGAATGAGGGAGTTATCCCTGGCAAATGAGAGAAGAATTTTGTAGATTTTACATTCAAGAATCTTGCTAAGCGAGTTTAGCTGCGATATCGGACGGAAGTTATCCGGGTACTTGGAGGGCCCAGATTTGCTAATAGGGACGATCACTGCTGTTTTCCAACTTTTAGGGAAATGTGAAGCGTTTATTATGTGGTTGAGAAGAACGAGAATCGGGAGCAAGTTGCCTGGGTGGAGTCTTTTGAATAGGAGGTTAGGGATTCTATCTAGGCCAGTCGAAATTTTATTGTTACGTGAAGTAATGACTTCGGATAGTTCTTCAAGGCTTAGGAATGTGTCGATTCCTACGGGGTGTGATGCTTTAATGGTTTCGGTGAATTCGGTAATAAATGGTGTGAGGGATGGCTCCAGTGAGCGTGGAATGTAATCGTTCACGGTATCGTGGAAATTTGTTACTGGGAGGGTATCGTTTTGCTTATGGACTTTGCAGAAATGTTCAGCGAGACAGTTTGCTATATCAGTGTCCGACTGGACGATGTTATTATTAGTTGGGTGAATAAGATAATCTGTTCGAGGCTTGAGTTTGCGACCCGTTAGTCTGTTTATGTTTTTAAATAGATCGCGATTTGGTTTGATACTGTTTAAGGTGGATGTGTAGGTCTGATTAGTGAAAACTTTTAGTTGTCCATTTATCAGGGAGGTCAATAGCTGGATCTGTTGTTTAATAAAAGGTGAGTAGCTAGTGTGCAATTTTCGTCGGAGTTGTTTTTTTATACGTAATAATTTTGTGAGTAGGTTGGGTAGGGGTTTTCCTAAGTGATTATGAGGAACGATAGTGGGAGTATGGCTGAAGAGAGCATTTCCCAGTATTTGCTCTATTTGGGCCGCTGCTTGGTCAATTTGTGTAGGGGGCAGGTTAGAAGATTCCGGTAAAGAAAATTTTGAAAAGCTAGCAGCAATATCCTTATTGACTTTTTTCCAGTTTGTTTTGGTGAAATTTGGAATAGGATTCAGAGTGTAGAGGGGTTCAAGTGAGGGGATTTGAACCGAGGTGTGGACAGAGCCATGATCCGAAGGGAATGTGAATGACACTGTGGGAGGATTAGATGAATAGCTATCTGTAGACTTTAGGAAGAAATCGATTGTTGACTTGGTTGAGCTGCAAATTCGAGTAGGTTGCAACGGGCAGTCTGCGTAGACATATGGATGAAGTCGGAGGAGATCAAGGAGTTGGCAGCCGTATTTGTTGCATTAGCACAATTAAACAAATGAAGAATGACAGGCGAATGACCGTTGATTAGGTTATTCGTTTGGGAAGAGACGCATCATAGGCGGAAATAATTGGTAGCCAATTGGTATATAAAGTGGCTGCAAGTGAGTTGTAAGTGGCTCAGTAATTGAAAGCAAGAAGACTGCGGCCACCCGTAAGTAGAGTGGGTCTTCTTGCGATTAAATTACTATAGGGTCTTGTTTTAAATTACTTAAGTTGAAACTCACATAATAAATAAAAAACATGTTTTAAATTACTTAAGTTGAAACTCGCATAATAAATAAAGACATAACCAAGTTAACCAATAAATAACGTATTATTTAAAATGTTTATATCGGAGGTTCAAACTTCGATATAACAATGTTTAGAGATTTATTTTTTATTACAATCCAAATTATACGGTAACTTAAATCTAATAGCACCAACTACAATGGCTTTCATTAACAAATAAATTAGATAAAGATATAATATTCTAGAATTAAGTGTAGGATGTCAATTATTATTGCGTACATACTTATACGGAAACACGTAACAAAATCCCCCCAACAGAAAGCACAATTAAGGCTTTAGTCGTGAATCTAAATTCACTTATCAGAATCGAGAGAAGAGCCGCTCTCTTTAAACTGTTGCAAGACGAAAGTCTTGACGTGCTTCTGGCTAGCGAAACTAAGCTGAATCAGTGGCATAAACTATGTCACACAAACTACGACATTATACGAAAAGACCGACCTAACTCCACACAAGGAGGAGGGGTGGCAATCTTTGTTAAAAAACAACTTCACATAAGGTAATATATAGTGGTGAGATGCGCAGATTTCAGGTGCTTGAAGTGTACATTATCCGCATACCCCTCCGACAAGGTAGGGGGATGTATGTGATATCTGCCTACGCATCAGAAGCACATCAACAAAATCAATTTATAGTGGAGCTAGAGACTCTTTTCCAATGCTTACTACTTTACTCGGAAGGGAACTATTACATCGTAGGTGGCGTATTGAATGCTAAACACCCAAATTGGGGAAATAGCATATCCAACACGAGAGGAAATGAACTAGCTGGTTGGCTGGGTCAACATCACATTGAATATAAGGCTGATCTGCTAGCTACAGAATATCCTTCCTTCGCCAGAGGGGGAACGTTCCTAGATATTATACTTATTGACACACGACTTAAACATACACATACTAACAGACAAAATATAAACTGCCTACGCGCAATTGAGTATGACAGTGACCATTGTGCATTATCAATCGTGATGAAAACACCAAGCCAAGTTGTGGTGCTCGGTGAATGTATGATACCGCAACCCTATAACTATGGGGGTATGCGATGGACGCGTTTCACGAGAACCTTAACAAGAGAAATTCGCTTAAAAGATATTAACCCTCCTAGCAACAGAAACATATCCAACGATAATATCGACAAATACATACAAAAAATGGACAAAATCATAAAACAAACTATGGACAAAACAATACCAAAAACCACACCTATGGATATACATACGAAACGCCACAATCAACGCAGTCCACAGCAAAAAAAAGTAGACTTCTGTCTCAACTAAAACTACCGCACAGACGATTTATTGATAGGCACGACCAGGAGATAATATCACTGAAGTCCAGATTAAAAAATCTCCAACAGCTGATAAAAGCCTACTATAGGTTATCAGCAAATTTGTATTGGAACAACAAAGTTCGGGCGGTAAAATCCAACAACCCCAGTATGTTTCCGCAAATTAATAAAATATTTAGACGGAGTAATGAAAACGAGATTAAGTGTCTCCAAATACCACGAACTGACGAAAACCAACGAATGCTGACAAATATAGGCATAGACACAAACAACGCCATCCTAAATGAACTGGTTTCAGACATTCAGTGGAATAAAAATCTGAAACAGTGCACATGTGCCTGTTTGATTGACTTGGAGAGGGCCTTCAACACCGTTTGGCTAGAAGGGTTATACTACAAGCTAATGAGACTAGGCATTCATAAACCACTACTGTATATACTATACGACATCTTGAATGAAAGGAAATTCGTCGTCAAAAGTGGCAATGTGACCTCCAACATTATTTACAATATAGAAAACGGTCTGCAACAGGGAGCGGTGTTATCTCCGATCCTTTTTAATATTTACACTAGCGACCTGGTAAGGTCTCTTCATCAGGCTATTGCGTATGCAGACGATCTGATAATATATAGAACAGCACCAAAAATTGAAATCATTAACGGATTATCACAAGGGGATTTCAATGATGTTCAGCGATACTGCGACAACGGGAAACTCAAATCAATAGAACACCACTGGCTGAAGCATGTTACACGCAACGCCTACCCTCCCCTAATACTCACCCTTTTTGGGGGCCACCCGCCACCATTAACAGGATTCACCTTCATGTGAAGCCCCATATGTTGATTAATCCAAATCAACATATCCAACCCAATGAGTACCTGTAAAAGTGCATTAGCTACAAAATGCATATACGGGCAAATCATGGGATCCAGATACCACATCTGGGAAAAATCCTTGACGGCACAAAGAAAATAATGTGCTGCTCAAAACAAAGAACAATTCTATGGTAACGAAGCAATAAAGTATACAAAATATATTTGCCATCGTTGACCATAAATGAACACTTGTGTAAATACAAGTTTCTAAGAATGGTATACACGCATTCACACAATCAGATCTCGCAGATCATAAACATTTTCAATGTTTACGATTTTCAAGAAATGTACTGCGAAGCATACCCCAATGGATGCGTACTTCGAGATACACGATCAATAGAGTGATAAGGGGGTGTCGATGTATGAACGTCGTCCGGTTTGGACATTCATAAATTAAACGAGTCTGAAAGAAACCATCGTCCACATCGGACATAAAAATATAAAAGTCTGAGACCGAACCTCGTCCTGGACGGACACAGTAAAATATAAAACCCGTCGCGTGGAAAGTTTGACGTATCCATCGTCGCGATCGGACGCAAAGAATAAAGTGTCAGTGTTGTGCTTCGCAGATTCCAAACATAAAAAGGATTGTGTTAGAAAACTGAATTTTGTGAATGTGTATTCAAAACAACAGCAAATTAAAAGTTACAAATAAAGTTAGAACTAAATAAAAAGGTGCGTTTGATTGCTCTGTGTGTGTTATTTTTGGCATTCTCTCAGCATGAGTGTGAGTTTTCGTTCTCTGTGTGTGCAGTGCAGATATAAATATACAAACTTCTTTAACAAACAACCAGAGACACCAAGAAAACTGGCGAAAGCTAGCTATTATGGGACCACACCAACAAACACTGGAAACCAAAACTGTAGTCAAATACTTAGGCATCTGGTTGGATCAGTATCTATATTTTAACAAACATGTGGAAGCTGCCCTGGCCAGGGCAAAGAAAGCTTACGCTATGACAAGAAGACTGTTTCATAGTAGTCAACTTGACAGCAGAGTTAAAGTTATATGCTACATGGTAGTCGAAAGCCCTAGCAGCTAGCGCTATTTAGAATTAAGTTATTGTGTAATTAATTACATCGTAATAAATAATAATAATAATAATAATAATATATGCTACATGGCTCTCATCAGACCGATGATCATATATGGATGCCCAGAGTGGTTTAATGTGGGACCTAGCTTAATGGAAAAGATTCGGATTTTTGAGAGGCGATGCCTCAGGACGTGTCTTAACTTACATCGGACTCCTGAATCCGATCACGAAAAATATTATCCCAATGAAGCGTTGTACAGTGGGGCCAATATAAACAGAGTGGATAACTTTATGATCAAGCTGATCCGAGGGCATATTGCGAGATCAATGAGCTCACAGAACGATTTGATTTTTGGGGCATATTACCCAAACAATATGTATTATGAGGGGGTACGTCGCAATGGCTTTATTCCACTAGAAGCATTCCTTAGTCTTGACATGAACGGCCTCATACCAAATGAATCCGCTATACCGTTGATTTATCACGTGCGTCGGTCGGGTATAGATAAACGAATATGTTTTAATCGAGAGGTTGCGCACACTAATGAAGAGAGCCTGCAGTTCAGTACGGCAGTAGCACAAAAAGACCGAAAAGACACGAATAAGCAACACCAGAGATTTTGGTGGCTGAGTAGCAATTAAAAACCTGTTTCCTTATAAAACCAAAGCAATAATAATAATAATAATTAAAAAAAAAAAAAACCCGACAAACAACGGAACGCTTACATAGACTTAGCATTTCGAAAATTTAGTTTTGATGTTAGGTTTAGAATAGAGTTAAGTTAAGTTAACAAAAAAAAAAAAAAATCTATAGATAGTTTAGTATTGAAGTTAGATATAAGGTAAAAACAATAACAAAAACAAAGTTTTTTGTTTTCTTCATTTTCTTTGTATCCAATTTCCCTAAAAATTCAAGTAAACAAAATAACCATAATGTCGAAAGACAAATTTTCATGCTTTAAGCGTATGCATGTAACTTAGACAGTCCGCAAGGGACCAGTAAGTGAAGAAATAAGATAACATAAGCTAGAGTTTAATCATTTTTGTCTAGCAAGTGAGTAAATTATAATAATAGGAAGAAATAAAAAATGATATATTAAAAAAAAAAAAAAAAAAAACACATGACAGATTTAAGTTAAGTTCTTTTAAATAAAGTTAATAAAAAAAAGTAATTAAGTGAGTAAATTTTTAAGAAAAAACAAAAAGGAAATTCGACACAAGGTTTTCCTAATTTTTCTTTGTCATACGAGTACAAATAGTCATAAATACAGCCACAAACAAAGTTCTGTCGCCGAAAGGCAAATTATACAATAGTCATCTAATGTTTAGCTTAGAGCCTCTGCGTAGAACCAGTAAGTTATAATATAAGATAATTAAGCTAGAATTTAAGCATTTTTTGTCTACCATATAATTTAGAAACTAAGAAATATAAAAAAATGTTAAAAAATGAAATGAAAATAATTGACAAAATAATCATTACACTTGATAACAATGAAATCAAATCACCTCTAAATGAATTTCATCTTAATGTGTCTTACCTGCCGATATGCTATAAAATGATGCTATAATCTCAACTTCAACTTCTAATTTACCAGTAACACCCAAATTGGTTGTTAATTTCTCTCAAATATATGGAAAAAAAAAATCGTTCAAATAGTTTTCAAATACCAGACACTCTAACCGCGTAAGGTGTAAGTCTATTAATAAACCACTATCTCCTGGACAAGCAAATATAGAGCCGATCCAAATCATATCACAATTACCTGACGATAATTGACTATCATTAAATGTAGTTATATAATTTTTGAAAATTAACTGCAATACGTAAGACCCTTTCTTCAATTCGATCTTTGTGCCCTACTTATTTATTTTCCCGTTCATTCCCACCTCATTGCCAGTGACGTAATTGTTTTGCATGTTCCTCACCTGCATCATTTTAGACCAGGTGAGTCTAGCCGTTGCCCAAGTTTCAGATGGTCAAACTACCGGATGAAATAGTCATGATGTTAAGGATTACCAACACTTGCTCTTGAAAAAGAGCCATAAAACGCCATCATCGATGTACCAGTTGCTTGGTCCAGTTTACGATCAAACATGCCGATCAACATGGGCTTTTTATCAATATTAATGTCGTGTCAGAAAACTGTAAAATGGCAGATCACCGGAGACTTGCAAAAAATATTATTGCGGATGGTCCGCCATCACTGAGAAAGTTCATTGTGCAACGCGATCAGTCGGGTTTGAAAATCTCTTTCTTACGACCTAGAGGCTCCAACCGCGATCGTGATTTGTATTCAAGGTCGGCACGTATGCATTAAATTGACTTACATGGGTCTTAAATGGTCTAAGTCTAAGTTTTACTCATAACTTGTACAGAAAATAGGAAAGTTTCTGAATTTAATCAAAGCATAAATATTGACAGGTCGTGAATTTTTAAGACGATAAGTTCGTGAATTTCAAAGTTCCAGGCTTAAGTAATCGGACGATTTTGAAAACAAATATTCTGATAACGCTTCATGTACCATCTGCCCGCAAATGTCGGTCAGATTAATAGTCGACGATTATTACGAGGCATCCAAAAATTAATAGTGTGAACTATTATGCAATGAAAGCAGAGTTTGTAACTCAGGTGAAGACCGAATGTTTTTGATCGATAAATGAGCTTATTATGGATGCGCTTTGTCGTATATCTGACGAGCGGCGAAATGATATTTTCCATGATGACTCATAACATCAATAAAACACCCCAATAATGATAACTGCATAATCATTTAAAATATTTGATCACATCTGAATTAACATAAGCAAACTGGCTTATGCAAATCTTGGTTGGGTAGTATTCATTGATGAGATGGAGGTAGTATATCTTTATAAACATTGAAGAGTGGATAAAATGTCATAAGTGCAACTGGGCGACCCACATTAAAGTCTCAAACTTTTATAATCGGCACTTGTAATCAATAACTTTCTCAAGTTATAGGAGTCCGGAGCTTAAAACTAAAATCAATCTCGTCACGATTTCGAACCGGCAATAAATTCTGCAATAAACCTTTATTTTAGACTTTTGCAAGATCAACTCTATTAATTACATTTTACTACAATACAAAACACATGTCAGTATAAAATCTTCTGCCTTGCAGGGTTGCGTAGACAAGAAGTCACCGCTCAACTACTTACCAAAATCGTAAATGCTAATTTTGTGTAATTTAGAAGCAGCCAAACCAAGGATGCTGACATAACTAGATTGTATAATACACGTAGTCTTTCTGCCCACATAGTTTGTAACACATATGTATATATTTTGAGGCTTGTATGTGGGTTAATGCTTATATCCAAGAAGTGTATTACAAATAAAATATATAAAAAACTAATAGGCTCTGTTAAATTAACACAATTATAATACAAATCATAAATTAACGACCCTATGGGGGAGACCTCAAAAATAAGTAATATAGCAACTATCACATATTTCTAAAGTACTTGAAAAAAAAAACCCTACGAAAGTTCTGTTCAACCACCAACAAAATCCTGCAATAATCTTTAAAAAAGAGCACGAGGGATTATATGGAAAGACATTTTTTACAGTATCCGGTTGTGCTAACAATGTACACTAATGTCGCGCCCATGAACTATTCGTCAAATAATGTTGTAACCAAGAAAGTTCGGCACAAGAGCATCATACTATATATGTAAGATGAATGTGTCTTAGGGCGTTGATTCCAATGATCTTGTGAAACGATGACCTTTATCAAAAATTTGTTTCACAAATCATGTTGTCGAAGGGCATCATGTACAAGGACTTTATTTTTAAGAAGGTTATTTTTAAGAACATTCTATTCAAAAAGACTGAGGTCCTCCAAGACTCCATACAAGAAGATTGTTTCCAAAACGATTGTATTTAGAGGGATGTTTTAACGAGCCCAACAATATTGAACACAAAAAAAATATGTTCAAGAACTTGTACTTTGTGAATTTCATATCATCATACAAAAATGTTATTTACAAAAATATATGACTACTTAAAATATGCCTCAAAGCTCAATAATGTGGTCAGTGCCGAATTAAGCCAATCGGGGGCCCTAGGCCATTCAAATTTTGGTGCCCTCTTTTTTTTAATAATCGTAAAATTAATAGTTATTGATGCATTTGTATAATTTAAACAACTAATTCATATCATTTTAAGGTTTTCAAATACAATAAAATAAAGGAAATCATTTTTTTCAGTTGAATTATATATTTTTTGATTAAAAATAATTAACAGTATATTAAATTATAAAATAATCTTTGGACATCTCTTTGGAAGATGAAAGCGACGCTCGTTTTCAACAAACTTTTTTTCTACATTTTTGATCAACAAAATCATGATGATTTCTTCAAAATCAATTTGACGAAGAATCTCCGATTCAATGGACATCAGACTTAGCATGTCTAATCGTTCTTGACGCATAACACTTCTTTGCTCGCTTTTGATGCGTTTCAATTTTTAAAAAGAGCGCTCTGTCGAACAATTCGTGGTCATAAGAGTTAAAAAAATGCGAAGAGCAATTTCAACGTTCGGAAAAACTAATTCAAGATGATCTTGAATCAAACTTTCGTAGAGGTCAGAGTGAGTGAACTTAAGTTTCATTGGGAATTTTGATTTAATGAAAGCGTGAAACTGTATGAGTTCAGGGTAAAATTCTTCTAAATCGTCAGAGTAAAAGTCAACTCAGATAGTGCCTTTCCAGTTGATCTACTTTCCGGATCCCATACTGCCATTCAAAAAGCCCCGATGTCCTTTAGTGAATTGTTCCAGGCGAGTGGCGATTACTCGATCAAGCAGTTTCCCAGTTGTGTCCAGCATGCACAACGGGCGATAGGACGACGGCGCTTCTGGATTCTTGACTCCTTTTGGTACTCGTATAAGCACATGTCGTTGTTTTTTCCATCGTTAAGGAAAGTGTCCTTTTAACGGTGAAAAGTACTCTTTACCACAGCGCTAGGAATTCCATCCAGTCCCGGGGTCGTGTTCTTTTTAACGATCCTTGCAGGCAAGTGCACCTCTTCGGTGGTCACTGGAGGTATTTCTCATTCAATGATGTTCCATTCCTCTTGCGCACTCATCACCTCATTACACTGTGGGAAGAGGACAGCAACGATTCTGGCCATGTCAGTTTTACTTTTTTCCAATTTTACTACTGTTGTTGTGTAGTCTTTTTATGACCATCCTGTAGGCGTTGCACCGTGGGTCGTTATTTAATTCATCCCTTAGGGAGAAGAACACGTCATATTTACTCTCGCGGATCATATATCTGAACACCTTCCGTTTGTTGACGGATTCCGCATGTAACTGTGGGTAGGTGTTTCGGTTTCTTGCTCTTTGTTGCAAGCGTCGTAGCCTCATGAACACCGCACGGACATGGGCGATTTCTGGCCCCCATCAATTCACTGATTTGATTGCTCCTGGTGGTTGCCTCTGTCTTGGCATGGAAGCATCACATACGTTAGTTGGCCACTTCATAACTTTTCCACCCTGCTTGTTCGTATCGGGCTCTACGTCGAATTGTTCGATTTGATCTTCCAATATATAATCGAGCAGTTCCACATCGGGGTCCTTCTCTTTTCACCCATTTTTCTGAGTTTTCTTCGCCAATCTGTCAGTGATCAATCCCTGAGTGGAAGTATTTGGTACAGCATGGCTTAGTGGTCACAGTGGGTGTTGGTATCCAAATCTCGATCCTCCACATTTCTCGCCAACATGGAGCTGGCAAATATGATGTCGATTTTAGACCAGCCCCTCTCTTTTTTAAAGGTGTTCTCAGCACCATCATTAAGTAACACCACATCTAGAACTGCGAAGCTGTCGAGTAGAGCCTGGGCTCTACTGTTGGTTCTGGCGCTTCCCCATTCTACCGCCCACGCCTGGAAATCTTCAGCAATTATAAAGGAGCTCTTGGCTCTAGCTTCTTATGTTACTCTGTTCAAAACACATTTGTATTCTTCTATTTCCCACCATGGTGGAGCGTAACAACAGTAGAAATGAATTCCTCTGATCTTAGCATAGGCGAATCCTTCCAGCCGCCGGACTCTTCTGTGTTCTAAAGGGGAATTTCCAGTTATCCAGATGGCCGTTGTTCCACTGCTGTTTTCTTCCTATGTTATTGTGTCAGTGCCGGACATCCTGTACTGCTCATTGCTGAGTACCACGTCGGCACCATATTCCTTAACCGTTTGGGAAGATCTTGTGCGGCCCCACAATGACTTAGACTAATTTGAATACACTTAAACCTTTCCATTTTTATTCAGAAGATTGGCCATCGCGTTTTTAAATGCTCGGTTTTTGTAACTCCCCGTTGAGTGTTCGTTACCACCTTCGCACCCTGATTCACATATCATGCATTTCGGTTGTGCTTGACATCGCTTGATGGCCATTACCTCCTTTGGGATCGCGTTCAAGGAACTCAATAGCGATCGCTGTCAGGATTTCCTCAACAGTGGTAACCTCATCTAGATGACGACACTAGACCGTACCTCAAATATCTATAATCGCTTTTAGGTATTATACCTTTTTACAAATGAGATGACAAAAGGGGTTTCCAAATGCTCAGTAATTCACGTCATGAAAGGGATAGATTATAGACCACTCAGAGCGAGAGAGAGAGAGAGCGGATGAGCATTTTGTTTTAAGACAGCAGGGAGACCATCTGGGATGAGGTTGAACTTCTGGGGAGGTTTTTGGTTATATGCCAGACACGGGCACACTGTTCACTCAATCCCCCATCACTTTTCCAAGCACGGATTGTTCACTTTGCTTTCAAGCAGACACAGGACTGAATCCGAAACACCTAAATTGTTGGATGTCCAGAAATAAACCGCTCATCAATTACTTTATTTTTATCTTTATTGTTTGCAGTCAAAAGGAGTTTAAAATGTCATAACAAAATTCACTACTTTAAAGTCACAGTGGTGCATTCAGGAACGCAGCATCAACACCTTAACATGAATCGGGAAACACAGCTACTGTTGAGATCTCCGGCACTATGGCACTAGAACTGCCTAGGTAGAGCTAAATTGTATGAAGCGGATTTAACGTTGAACCACATTTCATTGGATAAGTTTTAATTGTTTATTTAATTACGCGTGAATAGCACAATATTCTATTTAACGAACTGTTGGATGACGACGAATAGTGATTGAGAGAAACTACGAAACCGCGCGGAAAGAGATTAGGTGGATTTAATATTGACTTAACTAAGCGACGATTTCTTTTCATTCAACATTTAACCGCACTCGGAAATGATGTACCTCATCTTTTCCACTATCGATACGCACTCTGCGGAAGCTAAAATTTTACTCGACAGCAGCAATCCACATTCCATCCGATGCAACGGTGGTGGATCACACCGAGGTGAGAGGGGCGAATCGGATCAACTTGGCGACGGCCAATGGGCGATCGAAAAAGGAGTTAAATGGGAGAATTTCCCATATGTCCGTATAGGACAAGTACGATGCCCATTCACCTGCAATACAGACAACGATGGGCCCTGCACCTATTCAAACAAATGGACGAGCATAGGGGGCTGCAAGCATTGTGGTCATAAATCATCGATGATGAACGCCTGAGAATGAAATAGGTTTCTGCGTCCTAAGTAAACAGAAACGCTATTTCAAAGGTCATACGATGAGATGCATGATGAGATGCAGATGGTACATTGCATCATCATCTTGTTTACTTAGGCGTTCACGGTGATGCTGTTGTAGGCGATACATTCTTCGGTGACGATACGTCAATCGAAGATTTGAGGTTTGTTTGATTTAGCCATATGGCTCTGGTGCTCTAGAAAGGAAGATATTTTGTTGATATTAAGTCAACAGAAATCTTGCCGACGGTGGCAAAAGGTCAGGCTGGATGGTTATCTTATTTGGGCTAATATGCTGGTACATGAATATGGTGGTGAGGAATTTTCCACCCATGGGAACCATGGACCAGCGTTGGTAAGCAAAACAAACACAGTGCGGTACTGTGTGTTTACTTTGATTTCCAGAAGGGTCATCATAGAGCATGAACGTGGGTATGATTGCCTAAACAACGATCCTATTCATGCCCAAATCCCATGATCGGTTGATAGCCGATAATGGGAAATTGGTTGCAGCTATTGTGAACCTAAATATATGGGGGCAATATTTAATTATGGCTGTAGTTGTGTCAACAAGTACGTTGATCGACGTGTCTTCTGGACCAACGGATTGTTGTTTGGACGATCGACCGATGGTCCAGCCGATAAGACGAGGATGGGCATGTCATACACGTGTGTGAGAAAGCGCTTCTCAGCAATGCTCATTGACATGTTCGGGAATTAATGTCGGTTACATGAAGAGGTAACCGAATTAGATTTCGGAAACATGGTGCGCTGGATGCAAGCATGCCCCGGGGTGATAGTTTGATAGCACACGGCAAGGTGGTATTCTTGCCGTGGGCTTATGTTTACAGGTAGAAGGTGATGCAGAGTAGCTTACGATGCTCATTTGCAGTTAAGTATAATGACTTGCCTGGTAAGTGGGAGACAGTTAATTAAAAGGGAGTCGGTGGTTCTTTGGGAATGCCTTACAGAATCCCCACAAACTCATCCTTAAAATGGATTAATTTATCTTCAACTTGGTTTAGTTGAATAAGTTGTGAAATGAAAGAGCCGAGGCATGTTTTTGAACTAGGGAGGGTCTGACTCAAAAATGATCGTCTATTTGTATGGATTGTTTAAAAAATGATGCGAAAAGTTTGGGGATAGTTTGTGGATCGGTTGAAGTAATCGAGGTATAGAAAAGAGAGGTGAGATATTTGTCAGATTTGCGTTTGTAAGTAACAAAGGAAAAAAAGGTTTGGGGTCGTTAATTCAATTGGTTTGCATTTTAAAATGATAATTGTGATAAAGGGAGCTAAAAAATTCGATAAAATGAAAACAAAAAAAGAACCGCGAGTGTTGTTATTTCTAAATGCTCCGAGCTGGCGGTTATACCATGAGGGCGATGAAATCAATATTCTATGTCAAGAATAAGGAACATATCGCGAAACGGCATAGAAAATTTCATTATAGAAAACGATGGCAGGGTCTTCTACTGCTAGATGGTTAAGCAAAATGTACTCTAATCTTAACATGGTATAGCAAGTTATCCATTTCGGAGTTCAGAAAATATACCAATTCTGACATCCGTCAAAGTTGAATCTTTTGAAATTAACTTGTGTTTTTTTCAGTTTAGGGTTTGCCATTTTACAATATGAATCATTTAATCACTGGGTATCACGAATGTGGCGAACACGAAAGCGGTGTTTGCGAATGTGAGTTCCATAAATGTGGCGCAGGAATGAGACCCATAGGTATGTGATGCTCATTAATGTGCGCACATTAATATGATGCACACGAATGTTGCGTCTATGAATACCATATCAATGAATGTCCTCAAACGTGATTTCCGCGAATACGGTATACGCAAATGTGATCCACACGCGTTTGGCATCCACAAATGTTTCACACATGTGATATTTACGAATGCGGTACACAGAAATATATTGTACACGAATGTGGTGCACACGAATGTGGTGCGCACGAATGTGGTGCACATGAATGTGCCGATGACGAATATGGTCCACATAAATGTAATACACACACGAATATGGTGCACATACATTTTTTAAATACTAACTCGCGCATTAAAGAGGATTTTGAAGTACCCTTAAATGTGAGAGCACAGTGCGAGCAGAAAAAGGGCTAGATGATAAAGAAAGAAGATATCAATGTAATGTGAGCCCGAATGTAGTGTCCACCAGCATCCTCGAGCCTACAAGTATTTTCCATTCACGAATCTTGGAATTAACACCCATGTGTCCAACAACATTTTTTCTAAGAACTATTTAAGCAATATAGGGCTCCTGGATAGTATAGTGGTTAGTATACCCGCCTGTCACGCTGGAGACCGGGGTTCGATTTCCCGTCGGGGAGCCTCTGGCGCAAGACTAATGACCTTGCCCGGAAAAAACAAATCATTATGGAAAATTTAACAAACCTCAGGACTTGCTAAATAAGGCCAAGACCGGTGCCCGGTTGTAGTGCCGATGATGATGATGATTTAAGCAATATAAGCAAGATGTACTAAGGAGAATTGCACCGAAAGCGATATGTGGAATAAAATTGTGTACAATATCATTTTTCGAAAGCCCCGTATTCAAGAATGCTTATTCTAACTAGGCTGAATGGAAAAATACTATTTCCCATTGTTGCGGATTCGCAATTACATGCAGCGGGGAGAATCTAGTACGTTTATCGTCTAGTCCACTCCCCCACCAAAACACATGACACACCTGTCAGTAACCAGCTGACAGTGCATCATCTACAGAGAACTGTTTTTTAATTCATTAATTAAAACATGTGGCTAACGTCTTTTGGAGTTCGAGTTGATCTTTGAAATCTTATAAATGCAATCGGTATCCGAGCAAAGGGGTTGCTTTTGGGTTTTCAACGATATTATTAGAAGTATCCGCACTTTATTTCTTGTATTCAGTGTACATTAACTTAACTAAATTTGACAATAAAAGTGGCTTTACTAACAAACTCATCAAGTGTGTGTGTTTGTCCGGTTCGCATCCAGCTCCTTCCTCCTTCGTTGCGTTGGTCCTGTCGCGTTTCGTGTGGCCTGGTGTATCGTGACTTTGTCGTTCTGTGCGGCTCGTCCTTGTTTGATTGGAACCAGCGGTGGTGTTGGATCGCGCATCCATGTGCGCGCCATTTCCTATAGTGCGCAACGGAACTAATTTTACCACCTGTGTAGCAGAGCATCGCTATCGGACCGAAGGGGACACTGTAGACATCAAAGGCAAGGTTTCCAGAATAGTCGCGTTTTATCTAAACGGAGTGGCATCAACCTTTTAAGAACCGGTTATGCAATTATTTGTATTTTGAACTTATAATGCATAACGTACATTTACAGAGAGAACGCACACGACCAGCATTCCCATTTTAAGTACTGTCAGGCAGCGGAAGTTCCAGGAGAGTTTTTTTTTTTTTTTTTATTAGACTTTTCTCGAGAGAGGCGAACCTATAGCGTCGAGTGGGCGCCCCGAGATGCCATCAAATAACTGTTGCAGTTCTTTTTGAACAGTTACAGGTTGTAACGCTCCGGGAACACTTCCGTGGGAAGGCAGTTCCACAGCTTCCCCGCTCTGTAACGGAACGAGTTCTGATACAGGGATGTTCACGCCGTCGGGAGATGAACCACAAACGGCTGCGATCCATCGGCTGAGAAGTTCTGCCACCTCATCCCCGACGCCATCTTCCTGGTCGACTCAAATCACTAACTTCATGTTGGCCGCTCGATTGCCAACACCCAATATATTATTGTGTCAAATAAATTTGTAAGTAATCGAATCCAAGACGGATTTGTTTACGAACTTCGTCGCCAGGAAGATTTTATTCACGAATTTGATTTGATTGATTAGAAACAGGCTTGGGGACTGGTGGCCTAAAACATCTTGAAACAAGCAAACAATGTACATCTTTCAATTTTTATTCGAAATAATCCTCTCGAGTTTCAATACACTTGTAGCGATCCTAAATCGCTACTCCCATCCAAATCCCCAATATTATCAAATCCTAAATTTCCTAATTTCCTATTGAATCATATGAGCAATAAATTAACCCAAAGTTAATTTATCGCTCATTGATTCAATTCCACATAATAAACCCAAATCCCAAATTTTCCATTGCTTCATATTCAAATTCCATATTGAGTCAATGTACAACGAATTTAACCAAAAGTTAATGCATCATACATTGACTCAATTCCTAAAAACTTTGACATCATGAAATGCTTAATTCAAAACGCATTTCATGATTCCCATTCCTAGAACCGATCCAACTAAACTTCTAACAAATTCCCAGAACACAACTCAAATTGAAACACGCAAACTCTTATGTGTGCTTCTGGGAATTTTGACAAAAATTAGTTGACAATTCTCAACTAGAAAAACTATAAAAGGGCAGTGAATTTCAATTTCGGGATCAGTTGGATTTCAGAGGCCGAACCTATGGCCAACAAACTGTAAATACATCAGATGAAATTCCGAGGCCGAACCCCTGGCCGCATACCATCCAGATCCTAAAATAAAATATTCAAAACAAAAATAGTTAAAATAAAGATAATGATATAACCCCAGACAGAGACCGGAAATTTGACTCAAATCAAAGGATACTAGTGCTGGGAAGCTTGCGCTCCTCGCGCTACCTTTTTTGTTATTACACCGTTGACTAAAGCAAAGAGACCTTGTTATCCCTTATTGCGAACCCGGAGATGATTCCTCAACACACTGTTCTACAGCGACACACTGGCAACTCAAATTCGTGTTGTATCTCATTTCGTAGAATTTGCCTTTAATGCTCGTAATCTACAAAGCCGTATCAATTTGTTTGGAATGGCGAACTCTCTCATGACATTATATAGTTCTACCCCGGCTATGCTGTCGTTGACGGCCTTAAAGTCTATAAATTGATGATATAATGGAATCTTAAATTCCAGACATTTTCCCATCGCCTGCCTAAGGGTAAATATCTGATTAATCGCTGATTTGCCTAGGATGAAGCCACACTGATATTGACCAATGATAACTTTAGCGTATGGGGCTATCCGATCTTGTAGGATAATGGAGAGTATCGTATAGGCAATACTCAGCAATGTTATACCCCTATAGTTGCTGCACAGTGTGATATCTCACTTCTTATGTATGGGGCAAATTATTCCACGACGCCAATCTTCCGGCATTTACTCTTGCTCCCATACGTGCACAACGATCTCATGAACTACGTGATGTAAAGCTGTCCCTCCTTGTTTGATCAGCTCAGTTGGTACGCCATCAGCTCCGGGAGCTTTACTTGATTTGACCTGTGTTATGGCTTTTAATGTTTCCTCGATGCTTGGTGGCGGCAGCATTTGGTCTTGATCCTGCATTATCTGGAATTCAATGTGTCTAAAACTCTGCATTGGCTCTTCTCGTCAAAGACGTATCCCAATATAGACACTGTCGATAAATGACCCTAGCATTATTGAAGTGTAGGTACTATCACACAACGATACACACTGACCGAGTGCGGACGTGTTTTAAATTCGCCGATCGAGATAAAGGTAAAAGTTACTTTTATGAGTCGCGAGTGAAATTTGAAATAATAAGACTATTTATAAATAAATCAATTCTAGTGACAAGAACAGTCAAAACAAAGTTATTATACATAAATATAAACAAATAAAAGAGAACGAAGCCACGTGGTTTGACAGTCAAAACAAACACCGTTTAATACTAATCAACTGTGAGAGTGTATGTGAGCACATGTTTAGCGAAAAAAAAATTGAAGTAAGAGAAAAACAAAACAAAAACAATAAATATAAATAAAAAAGAAACAAAAGGAACTAAAATATACAGTGAAATTACAAAGTGAAGCCAACCTAAGAACTGGTTACAAACAAAGACTGGCCTGCTATCTTGGATGCAACAAGCTCGGTGTGTGGACCCTCAGCATGCAGAATGGCAGACAAAAAACAAAATATTAAAAAATTAAAACCGAAGTCCGCGTTAATAAAACGCCCGGCGAGCTCCCCACTAACACGAGCTGCAACAAAAATAAACAAGCCAAACGAGGCAATAGCAGACTTGCTCGAAAAGGCTCACAAAATGGAAGAGGACAATCTATTCCCCCCGGTTCCATATAATGACGGCCATGTCACCAATAACATCTTTGCATGTTTAGCGACTACCGACACTGAGGACGAAGAAGATGAAATCAACGATCTTGAAACAACGCTAGCCCGAGCAAGAGCGCAATTAGCAGAGAAGCGTCGCAGGAAAAAGGAATTTGCTGAAAAGGAGCAGCTAATAACGAAACAACAGCAGAATCAGCAACAATGTGCACAAAGAAGCCAAGCCAACAAAAAGAATGTCCACCTCAACAGATGACGCAACAACAACCACAACAAGAGCAACAGGCAGCAAAAAGGAAAACGAAGATGCCACCCATCAACATTACAGATATGGACTGTAACGAACTGGTAAGTCTATGTAAGCTTTCTATTGGGGAAGATTTTTCAATTAAAAGACTGACAGGGAACAGGTTGGCCATACAGACAAATTCGGTTAAGGATTTCGAAAAAATGAAAAATGTGCTAAAAAGGGCCACCGCGGAATTTTACACGTACACCCCGAAAGAAATAAAGAATATAACGGTTCTACTAAAAGGCGTTGACCCTGAAACAGAACCAGAAGTTATATTACAAACGCTGCGAGAGCTTAACTGTAATGATATTGAGTTTATCGCAGTAAAACCTTTCAATACAGCTAGGGCTAGACGGGAGAATAGAAAATTACCATTCTTCCTGGCGCAGCTGGGCCCTGGGAGCAAAATTGGTGGACTTAGGAAAATCACTATCCTGAACCATCAAATTGTCACATGGGACAAATTGAAAAAAAGCAGAGATATAATCCAATGTCTTCGCTGCCAAAGGTTCGGGCACTCAGCAGCAAACTGCGAAATGCAGTATCGATGCGTAAGATGCGGACAGGACCACAGCGCAGAACAATGCACGTTAGGTAAAGAAAGGGTAGACGACAGATCTCTTCTAAAGTGTGCAGTTTGTAAGAGTGAGGGACACCCCACTAATTATCGAGGCTGTCCTAAGTTCCGCGAACTACAGGAAAAAAAGTTTTCACAGCAACGAAAATCAGAACGCCCGATAGTTCAAGGCCGACCAGCACTAAATGTAACACCCCAGTTCTCGTATGCTCAAGTAACAGCTGGCAGGAGAAACACGCCACAACCCACCACACGGGTACCGCCGCGACATACTGTGCCCCCAGAAACAGTAACACTAGCAGATGTGCTCACAACCTTGCTCGCTATTCAGACGCAGATGACACAAATGCAAAAACAAATAAAAGAACAGGACACTAGACTAGACTGGGTCTATTCGCAGTTGTCTAGCCAGCCGTCAATATAAACCCCCCAACAGAAAGCACAATTAAGGCTTTAGTCGTGAATGTAAATTCACTTATCAGAATCGAGAGAAGAGCCGCTCTCTTTAAACTGTTGCAAGACGAAAGTCCTGACGTGCTTCTGGCTAGCGAAACTAAGCTGAATCAGAGGCATAAACTATGTCACACAAACTACGACATTATACGAAGAGACCGACCCAACTCCACACAAGGAGGAGGGGTGGCAATCTTTATTAAAAAACAACTTCAACATAAGGTAATATATAGTGGTGAGATTCGCAGATTTCAGGTGCTTGAAGCGTGCATTATCCGCATACCCCTCCGACAAGGTAGGGGGATGTATGTGATATCTGCCTACGCACCAGAAGCACATCAACAAAATCAATTTATAGTGGAGCTAGAGACTCTTTTCCAATGCTTACAACTTTACTCGGAAGGGAACTATTACATCGTGGGTGGCGATTTGAATGCTAAACACCCAAATTGGGGAAATAGCATATCCAACACGAGAGGAAATGAACTAGCTAGTTGGCTAGATCAACATCACATTGAATATAAAGTTGACTTGCTAGCTACAGAATATCCTTCTCTCCCCAGAGGGGGCTCGTTCCTCGATATTATGCTTATTGACACACGCCTTAAACATACACATACTAACAGACAAAATATAAACCGCCTACGCACAATTGAGTATGACAGCGACCATTGTGCATTATCAATATTGATAAAAACACCAAGCGAAGTTGTGGAACTCGGTGAATGTATGATACCGCAACCCTATAACTATTGGGGTATGCGATGGACGCGTTTCACGAGAACCTTAACAAGAGAAATTTGCTTAAAAGACATTAACCCTCCTACCAACAGAAACATACCCAACGATGACATCGACAAATACATACAAAAAATGGACGAAACCATAAAACAAACTATGGACAAAACAATACCAAAAACCACACCTACGGACAACATGAACATGTACCGAAACGCCACAATCAACGCACTCCACAGAAAAAAAACGTAGACTTCTGTCGCAACTAAAACTGCGGTACAGACGATTTATTGATAAGCACGACCAGGAGATAATATCTCTGAAGTCCAGATTAAAAAATCTCCAACAGCTGATAAAAGCCAACTATAGGCTATCAGCAAAACAACAAAGTTCGGGCGGTAAAATCCAACAACCCCAGTATGTTTCCGCAAATTAATAAAATATTTAGACGGAGTAATGAAAACGAGATTCAGTGTCTCCAAATACCACGAACTGACGAAAACCAACGAATGCTGACAAATATAGGCATAGACACAAACAACGCCATCCTAAATGACGAAGTTTTTGTGTTTGAAGATCCCTTGGAAAAAGTGAATGTTGTAGGGGCCGTCTTTCAAGAACTGTACAAATGAAGTAATTCGTCGCAACCATGGCTTGGAAGATAGAGTTTTACTGAATTATGGTCATCTTCGAAATGATATTTCACAGTGGCGATCAGAAAACCATGGTTTTAACGAATTCAGTAATCAAAATACGGCAAACGCCGAGATTGCTGTCGAAAGCGCCAACAGTATTGTTTAACAACGCTCTGAACAACGCACACTATCCAGTACGTTGGAAAACGGCCATCATCCAACCGTTACCAAAAAAAGGGAAAGATAGAACAAACCCAAAAAATCTGCGATCGATCAGTTTGTTACCGAGTATCAGTAAAGTATTCGAAAAGGTTCTAAACAAGGCTCTACTTAAATGGGTTGAGGACAATAATATTATTCCAAATAACCAGTTTGGTTTTAAAGCTGGTCATGAAACCACACATGCCGCAGCTAAACTGGTTTCAGATATTCAGTGGAATAAAAATCTGAAACAGTGTACAGGTGCCTGTTTGATTGACTTGGAGAGGGCCTTCGACACCGTTTGGTTAGAAGGGTTATATTACAAGCTAATGAGACTAGGCATTCATAGACCACTACTGTATATACTATACGACATGTTGAATGAAAGGAAATTCATCGTCAAAAGTGGCAATGTGACCTCCAACATTACTTACAATATAGAAAACGGTCTGCAACAGGGAGCGGTGTTATCACCGATCCTTTTTAATATTTACACTAGCGACCTGGTAAGGTCTCTTTATCAGGCTATTGCGTATGCAGACGATCTGATAATATATAGAACAGCACCAAAAATTGAAATCATTAACGGATTATTACAAGGGGATTTCAATGATGTTCAGCGATACTGCAACAACTGGAAACTCAAAATCAATATCCAGAAGTGTGAAACCATCCTCTTTAGAACACCACTGGCTCAAGCTACCAGAGACACCAAGATAAACTGGCGAAAGCTAGCTATTATGGGACCACACCAACAAACACTGGAAACCAAAACCGTAGTCAAATACTTAGGCATCTGGCTGGATCAGTATCTATATTTTAACAAACATGTGGAAGCTGCCCTAGCCAGGGCAAAGAAAGCTTACGCTATGACAAGAAGACTGTTTCATAGTAGTCAACTTGACAGCAGAGTTGAAGTTATATGCTACATGGCTCTCATCAGACCGATGATCATATATGGATGCCCAGTGTGGTTTAATGTGGGACCTAGCTTAATGGAAAAGATTCGGATTTTTGAGAGACAATGCCTCAGGACGTGTCTTAACTTACATCGGACTCCTGAATCCGATCACAAAAAATATTATCCCAATGAAGCGTTGTACAGTGGGGCCAATATAAACAGAGTGGATAACTTTATGATCAAGCTGATCCGAGGGCATATTGCGAGATCAATGAGCTCACAGAACGATTTGATTTTTGGTGCATATTACCCAAACAATATGTATTATGAGGTGGTACGTCGCAATGGCTTTATTCCACCAGAAGTATTCCTTAGTCTTGACATGAAGGGCCTCATACAAAATGAATCCGCTATACCGTTGATTTATCACGTGCGTCGGTCGGGTATAGATAAACGAATATGTTTTAATCGAGAGGTTGCGCACACTAAGAGAGCCTGCAGTTCAGTACGGCAGTAGCACAGAGAGACCGAAAAGACGCGAATAAGCAACACCAGAGATTTTGGTGGCTGAGTGGCAAATAAAACCCTGTTTCCTTATAAAACTAAAGAAATAATAATAATAATAATTAAAAAAAAAAAAAAAAAAAAAAGCCGACAAACAACGGAAAGCTTACATAGATTTAGCATTTCGAAAATTTAGTTTTGATGTTAGGTTTAGAATAGAGTTAAGTTAAACAAAAAAAAAATCTATAGATAGTTTAGTATTGAAGTTAGATATAAGGTAAAAACAATAACAAGAACAAAGTTTTTTCTTTTCTTCATTTTCTTTGTATCCAATTAAGTTCCCTAAAAATTCATGTAAACCAAATAACCATAATGTCGAAAGACAAATGTTCATGCTTTAAGCGTATGCATGTAACTTAGAGAGTCCGCAAGGGACCAGTAAGTTAAGAAATAAGATAACATAAGCTAGAGTTTAATCATTTTTGTCTAGCAAGTAAGTAAATTATAATAATAGGAAGAAATAAAAAATGATATAAAAACAAAAAAAAAAGTGTAGGTACTATCGATTCTAGGAACTCGAATTAATTCTAGTTTTACTCGGAAGGACCTTATATTTGAAGCTACGGAAAGTGCGGCTAAATATATGTAATTTTTTAAGAGATGCACAAAAAATACTCAACACAATCTAATCTGATCACGATTTTCAAGAAACTAATTCTGGACTGCACGTATTTAATACACCGGTGATTGTGCTCGCACAAAAACAATCACTGTAAATTCTTTGGGGACACCAATCTTTCAATTCTTCTCTATATGTGGTTGCTCCACTAAAACTGCATTCTACCTCTTCCAATAATTTCTCATGATATCCATGAACCTGAGCGTGGGCATAGGATTGCGTTGAAAGGCAACTCCAACTATAAATCATGAGTAAGTGTTCGTTATAACAGATCTGCGTAGAACACTTTGTGGTGCTCAGCCAATGTCACAACCTCTGACGGTAACATAGTTGTGTCACTAGAAATACTGAGGGCAAATGAAAACTACGGATCTCGATCTGTTGTAACAAACAAGAATAGGACGAAAAGGAGGAATTGGTTTACGGTGGAGAGGAAACAACAGATCGGTTACAAAACAAAAAAAGAGGTTTTCTACTCGAGACTGAAAAATATCACGGTTTACGATCGACTACCAACGAACCAAATCCGAGGAGTCAAGCTTGGTCAGCTGTGAGCGCCGCCATTTTGTTTTTTTTTTATTCACAAAAAATTTGTTTCGTTCACACTTTAACGTCTATTATAATATGTAACTTCACGAATTGCAATAAATGCTTTCAGTTTTTTGTAAAACATGATTGAACAACACGTCGTTTACATGAATTTCCCCCCTTAATGCTGAGGAAGTAAGGTAAAGTCTTGGTTCCCTGGAGAGTGTTTTGTTGCGTGTACCGATCAATTCGGGGATATCAAATATAGCGATTGAAGAAACAGTGAGGAACGTGTTTCAAACCCAGGCTATGAAAAAGATGTAATCAAAGCACTGGCACATAAAACCGCGGCCGCATGTATGTGGGGATGTTTCGACACTCTACTTACGCTATGATTGCAAGTTTACGCTTTTGTATACTGCATGATCTGCTACTATCGCTATGGCGCTGATAATTTTGCGAAGAAGCATTTGTTCCCCATTTTGAAATCGAATGAATACGAGTAGTAGGGTTTGGGGTGTTCTGCCCCAGTTTTTGTATGGAAAATGGCATGGCGCACAAAAATAGATCCACCTTGTCAAACGAAGAGCGTAACGGTTCTATTAAAGGGTGTCGACCCTGAAATGGAACCGGAGGCTCTGCTCGAAATGCTTCAAAACCTGAAGCACGAAGATCTCGAGTTTACCGCGGTAAAACCATTCACCACACCCAAGGCAAGAAGGGAAAACCGCAAGCTACCCTTCTTTTTGGTGCAATTAACACCCAACAGTAGGATTGGTGGTCTAAGAAAAATTTCAGTCTTGGATCATCAAATGGTCACATGGGACAAATTAAAAAAAGGCAGAGACATCCTGCAATGTCTACGTTGCCAAAGGTTTGGTCACTCGGCGGCTAACTGTGAAATGCAGCGCCGTTGCGTAAAGTGCGGAAAGGACCATAAGGCAGAAGAATGCCCTCTGGGAAAAGAACGGGTAGAAGACAAAGCCCTTCTAAAGTGCGCAGTGTGTCGGAATGAGGGACACCCCGCTAACTATCGAGGATGTCCTAAATTCCGAGAAATAATGGCAAGAAGTGTGACCCGGCAAAAAAACACAGAGCCAGCTCGTACTTCAACAATGCCCGTAACATCGCAGCGGTCGTACGCACAAGTTGCTTCGGGTGGGAGAACACCAAATCAGGCTACATCACAGGTAGCCACAAATACTCCCATACAGACTGAAACAACACCGCAAGCGGACGTGTTCGCAATCCTGCTCAATCTGCAGAGACAGATGACACAGCTACAAAGCCAAATAAACGAGATCTACTCGCATTTGCCCAGTCTAAATAACAAGTCGATATAAACCCTCTAACCACAACATCAATAAAAGCTCTTGTCGTGAATGTAAATTCACTAATAAGAACTGAGAGAAGAGCCAATCTTTTTAACCTGTTGCAAGAGGAACAACCTGATGTACTTCTGGCGGGGGAAACAAAGTTAAACCAGAGACATAAGATAGGACATAAAAACTACGATATTATACGAAGAGATCGACCTAACTCCTCTCAAGGGGGGGGTGTCGCAATCTTTATTAGAAAAGGGATCAATCATAAAGTAATATATAGTGGAGAAGTGCGCAGGTTCCGGGTGCTGGAAGCCTGTATCGTCCGCATACCCCTTCAGCAAGGAAGGGGTTTGTATGCGATTGCGGTCTACGCACCTGAGGAGCACCAACAAAACCTATTTATAGCGGAGCTCGAGACACTCTTTCGATGCTTACAATTGCACCTGGACAAAAATTACTTTATCCTAGGGGGAGATATGAACGCCAAGCATAGAAATTGGGGAAATTATATATCTAATGCCAGAGGAAATCAGTTGGCTGGTTGGTTAGATCAGTATCATATTGAATATAGAACTGACCTGCTAGCTACGAAATATCCATCGTTCCCCAGAGGTAGATCGTTCTTAGATATCTTGCTAATCGACTCACGACTGAGATTACTTAACACCAACAGACGAAACACAAACTGTTTACGGACAATTGAATACGACAGTGACCACTGTGCATTCACGGCAGTAATAGAGCTTCCGAACGAGCTCGCAGATCTGGAGGAATTCGTGACCCCGCAACCCTATAACTACGGGGCAATGCGATGGCCGCGGTTCACCAGATCATTAACAGGAGAGCTTCGTTCGAATGACTTTAATCTGCCAGTAAACAGAAACCTGACTAATGACGAAATCGACAAATACATTCAACAAATGGACGAAGCCGTAAAACAAACAATGGACAAAACAATTCCCAAAACAACAGTTACAGATCACATTAACATGTACAGAAACGCAACAATAAACGCACTCCACAAGAAAAAGAGCAGACTGCTATCGAAATTAAAACAATTACACAGACAGTTTACAGACAGACAAGACCAGGAGATAATATCACTGAAATCTCAATTAAAAAACCTCCAACAATTACTTAAAACTAATTATAGATTAGCAACAAATTTGTATTGGAACAACAGAATTCGAGCTATAAAAACTAATAACCCGAATATGTTCCCACAAATAAATAAAATATTCAGGAGAAATAATCAAAACGAGATTCAGTGTCTCCAAATTCCACGTACCGAGGTAAACAAGCAGCTGCTAACCAACATTGGCATAGATACAGAGAACGCTATCCTCAATAGTGAGCTCTTCGTGATCGAAGATCCTTTGGAGAGGGCGAACGCTGTGGGAGCTGTCTTTCAGGAAATGTACAAGGTGAATGAAAGCATTCGCCGAAACAATGACCTGGAGGACAGAATTCGACTGAATCACCTGCACCTCCGGAATGAAATTTCACATTGGCAATCGGAGAATCCTGGTTTTACGGAATTCAGTGACGATAATCTGTCAATCGACATTAATGCCAATGGTGGGGCTAATAGCCTTTTAATCACAAGGGAAGGAATCCAGAGTATCTTCGACTCATTAAGAAGCAAAAAGTCAGTGGGAATAGATGGAGTACCTAACATCGTACTCAAGAACCTGCCCCCAAAGGCAATAGATATATACACGGTCCTGTTTAACAACGCGTTGAATAATGCATATTATCCCGCGCGTTGGAAAACGGCTATCATTCAGCCCATCCCAAAAAAGGGCAAAGACTGTACAAACCCAATGAACATGCGTTCGATAAGTTTACTCCCAAGCATCAGTAAAGTATTTGAAAAAATCATTAACAAAGCTCTGCTAAAATGGGTAGACGACAATAGCATTATTCCAAACAACCAGTTTGGCTTTAGGGCGGGTCATGAAACCACACATGCCGCAGCTAAACTGGTCTCCGATATACAATGGAATAAATGTAGGAACCAATGCACAGGTGCCTGTCTGATCGACCTGGAAAAAGCCTTTGATACCGTCTGGATCGAAGGGTTGTATTACAAACTGGTCAGATATGGCATACATAAGCCTTTACTATATGTACTTTACGATATGTCAAAGGACAGGAGGTTCGTGGTCAAAAGTGGTAATGTGACCTCTAATAAAACGTATAATATCAAGAATGGCTTGCAACAGGGCGCGGTACTCTCTCCGATTCTTTTTAACATTTACATTAGCGACTTATTAGATGCACTTCCGCAGGCTATTGCGTACGCAGACGATCTCATAATTTACAGAACAGCTCCGAAAGTTGCGATCATAAATAGGTTAATACAGCGAGACTTCAACAAAGTGCAGCGCTATTGCGATGACTGGAAACTTAAGATCAACTTCCAGAAATGTGAAGCCATCCTATTTAGAACTCCATTATATAAAGCCACGTACGACACAAGGAAAAACTGGCGAAAGCTAGTTATCGTGGGACCGCATGGAGATAAACTGGAAACCAAGAGTTTAGTTAAATACCTGGGCATCTGGCTAGACCAATATCTATATTTCAACAGACATGTAGAGGCTGCTTTGCTCAAAGCGAGGAAAACTTTTGCTATGACAAGGAGGCTATTTCATAGTAGCCAACTTGACAGCAGGGTAAAAGTCATATGCTACATGACGCTAATCAGGCCAATGCTCATATATGGTTGCCCAGTATGGTTCAACATAGGTCCAAATTTGATAGAAAAGATTCGGGTGTTCGAAAGAAAGTGTCTCAGAAGTTGTCTCAGATTATATCGGACACCGGAATCGGACTATAAAAAGTATTACTCAAATGAGACTTTATATAATGAAGCGTACATAAATAGGGTGGATAATTTTATGATTAAATTAATCAGAGGACATATTGCGAGAGCAATAAGCTCGTCCAATGACCTAATTTTCGGGGCTTATTATCCAAACACCTTATACTATGAGAGCGTGCGTCGCAACGGCTTTGTTCCACCAGAGGCGTTCCTTGACTTGGATATGAAAGGGCTTATACAGGATAGATCCGGAATTCCGCTGATCTATCATGTAAGTAGATCATCTGTAGACGGGCGATTGTGCTATGACCGGGAAGTAGCGCGCACCGAAGAAGAGCTCCTGCGCTTCAGTAGGGCTATCTCCCGCAGAGACCGGGACGATAGTATTAGACAGCGTCAACAGTTCTGGTGGTTGAATGGCATATAAAGACCTGGATACCAAAGTCGGTATAGAATCACACTATCATCAGCTAGCTTACATAGACTTAGCTTTTCTAGAATTAGGGTAGTATAAGATTTAAGTTAAGTTAGGCTAAATGATTTTACATAAAAAAAAAAAAAAAAAAAAAAAAAAAAAAAAAAAAAAAAAAAAAAGTAGATAAGTTTAGGTAAGTTAAGTAAGTTACATTTTAAGAAAAAAAAAAAAAAAAAAAAAAATTTACAAAGTTTTTCAAATTTTTCTTTGTCATTCAAATAATTATAAGTTATGCCACAAAGTTCTGTCGCCGAAAGGCAAATTATACAAATATTAAGTAATGTTTAGCTTAGAGCGTCTGCGAAGGACCAGTAAGTTATTATATAAGATATTTAAGCTAGAATTTAAGCATTTTTTGTCTAGCCTTTAATTTAGAAAATAAGAATACAAATAGAAAATAAAAAAATGTTTAAAAAATGAAAAAAAATGAAAATAGATCCACCTTGTTTTTTTTCTGGACCTTTAAAAGTTGGGTGGGATATCGGTGTGTATAACAGTTTGGTATTTTGAAATGGGTGAGTATTTTTTGTTGATTCTTTGGTTTGGTGGATGTTTGAATATGTTATTATTAGTCATTGAGTAGAGTAATATGCTGAAGCTTGGATTGTATGGAAATGATTCATCATCACAGTCGTCCGCAAAAATAGATCCACCTTGTTTTTTTGCTGGATCTTAGTGTTGTTATTAGTTGTTTCAATTTTGTTCGGGCGTGATTCATGATTGTTTGGCTTGTTGTGTTGTTAACAGTTGAGCAAATCTTTAGTGGTTCGTGGGTTTGTTATCTCAGTAAGTGAATTATGTATTATTATTATTATGTATGTGTTTTTGCTGAAGCTTGGATTGTATGGAAATGATTTATCATCACAGTCGTCCGCAAAAATAGATCCACCTTGTTTTTACAGTTGGTTGGGAGGCCGGTGTGTGTATAACAGTTTGGTATTTTGAAATGGGTGGCTATTTTTGTTGATTCTTTGGTTTGGTTGTTATTATTAGTCATTAAGTAGAGTAATATGCTGAAGCTTGGATTGTATGGAAATGGTTCATCATCGTCATGGAAATTTTTGGTGATTCTTTATAGCGATTCTGAGACACTTTTTGTATGGGAAAAAAAAATCCATGCCCATATATGGTAATTCCGGAAGTGCTCCCCTAGGAAATGAGGTAATCGGAGGGGGGCGGATGATTCATGACCGTTGTCTTTGTGTGATCGATATTTTTTTAATTTTGGGTTGTGATTAATGGTTGTTATCAGTAGTTGGCGATTGATATTTTTTTCAATTTGAGGTGTGTGATGCATAGTTGTTTTGGTCTGTTGTATATTTGTTATCAGGTGTGTACATCTTCAGTGGGTTGTGGATTTGTACTTGTTATCAATTGTTTTAATTTTGTTCAGATGTGGTTCATGGATGTTTGGCTTGTTGTGTATTTGTTATCAGGTGCGTACATCTTCAGTGGGTTGGGGATTTATACTTATTATCAGTATTTTTTCAATTTGAGGTGTGTGGTGCATAGTTGTTTTGGTCTGTTGTATATTTGTTATTAGGTGTGTACATCTTCAGTGGGTTGGGGATTTGTACTTGTTATCTCGGTAAGTGAATTATGTATTAGGTTTGGGTGATTAGCGTTCAAGGTTAATTGTGTGACATGAACAGTTGGTAATTTTGAATTGTGTGTGAATATGTGATAGGTGATTCATGATTGTTTGGTAGTGAATATATTATTATTTAGTCATTGGGTTTGAGTAATATATATGGGAATTTTTAGGATGATTCTATCGTGAAATGGGTGTATGTTTTAGCTGTTTCTTACTAAATGGACATTTTTTGTGATTCTATCTGCTTTTGGCTTTTGTTTCGGTTGTCGAAGACTTTTTCAGTAAATCTAAGCTGGTTCTTAATATATAGGAATTTTTTGGATGATTCTATGTTGAAATGGGTGTATGTTTTAGCTGTTTCTTAATATATGGAAATTTTTTGTGATTCTATCTGCTTTTGGCTTTTGTCTCGGTTGTCGAGAGCTTTTTCAGTAACTCTAAGCTGTTTCTTAATATATGAGAATTTTTTGATGATTATAACTGCTTTTGGCTTTTGTCTCAGTTGTTGGGGGGCTGTTTTTCTTTTTATGAATATACCACTTGGCAGTAAATCTAATTTTATGAATATATACCACTTGGCATTAAATCTGGTTTGAAGTGGTTTGTGCTTTTGCTAATGGCTTGTGTCTTTGATCGCTAGACTTTCGGGTGGGCTGTCTCAGTTGTTGGGGGGCTGTTTTTCTTTTTATGAATATACCACTTGATAGTAAATCTAATTTTATGAATATATACCACTTGACATTAAATCTGGTTTGAAGTGGTTTGTGCTTTTGCTAATGGCTTGTGTCTTTGATCGCTAGACTTTCGGGTGGGCTGTCTCAGTTGTTGGGGGGCAGTTTTTCTTTTTATGAATATACCACTTGATAGTAAATCTAATTTTATGAATATATACCACTTGACATTAAATCTGGTTTGAAGTGGTTTGTGCTTTTGCTAATGGTTTGTGTCCTTGGTCGCTAGACTTTCGGGTGGGTTGTCTCAGTTGTTGGGGGCTGTTTTCCTTTTTATGACTATACCACTTGATAGTAACTCTAATTTTATGAGTATATACCACTTGGCAGTAACTCTATGCTGAACTGGTTTAATGCTTTTGATCTCTAGACTAGCAAGCCTTTTGCTATATATATATATATATTGAATATAGCCTATTTTTAAAGCCACAATTTTGAGTTTTTATATGGATATATTGTTAATTGCATACTTTAGGGCTACGCATTATCCATATAATATATTAAATTCTTTGTGCTTTTGGTTTTTTTATGAATATACCACGAGTCAACGAATGATTATTCAAGTCCATATTGGTCAAAAAAAAAGTGTTGATATAAAAAAAAGGGTGTTGTTGTCCAATCCCTTGACCTTGGAATCTATATTAAATTCTTGATTTCTAAGTGTTTTTTAGTGAGTCGCCATTACTCTTATCTTATTTTGCATCCAGTATCACGACCAAATACTGATTTCTATATAGTAAGTTGTTGTTCATTATTCTGATCCCTTGACCTTGGGTGCTATATTAAATTCTCGATTTCTAATTCTTATTTTTCCATAGAACAATTTTCTAAGTACAAATGATTATTCAAGTCCATAAAATGTGCTGTTATCAAAAAACATGTGGCTGCTTGTCCAATCCCATGACCTCAGATGCTATATCAAATTCTTGGGTTTTTTTCTTTTTTCCCATAGAACAATTTTCTAAGTACAAATGATTATTCAAGTCCATAAAATGTGTTGTTATCAAAAATATTAATGCTTACCCGGTCCAATGACCTCATATTTAACCATAAAAAAATTTTGAATTCTAAGAAATATTAATTGAGTCCCACGGTTCTCTTATCAAAAATATGAATGCTTGCTTACCCGTTCCAATGATCTCATATTTAACCATAAAAATTTTTTTTGAATTCTAAGAAAATATTAATTGAGTCCCATAGTTCTCTTATCAAAAATATGAATGCACCCAGTCCAATAATCTCATATTTAACCATAAAAAATTTTTTGAATTCTAAGAAATATTAATTGAGTCCCACAGTTCTCTTATCAAAAATATGAATGCTTACCCAGTCCAATAACCTCATATTTAATCATAAAAATTGTTTGAGGTCCAAGAAATATTAATTGAGTCCCATAGTTCTCTTATCAAAAATATAAATGGTTACCCGGTCCAATGACCTCATATTTAACAACAAAATTTTTTGAATTCTGAGAAATATTAATTAAGACGCCTAGTTCTCATATCTTATTATTTCTTTTTTTTCGTTATATTGTTCAAAAATGTTTTGCTGGTCCGGTGATATGACTAAATAATGATTTCTATGTCGCTGGTCATTATTCTTATCATAGTCTCCATATTGTATAAAGAATGTATCGTTTCCGGTATTAGAAGGGATTTCTTGTATAAAAGCTCGAGTGTTTAAACCAGTGCGTATCAGTTTACTTTGAACTACAATCTGCAAACAACGGAACAGTGTGAAGAAAAAATCAACATCATCATCATCACACTAAATAGGAAAAAAGGTAAGTTATCTTATATTTATATTAATTATGAAAAAAATTTTTAGGTAACAATTACGTGGCGATAATGTTTCGCGGTTAAATTTTAGTTAATAATTACGCGGTTCTAGTGTTTTTGCGAATAAATTTTTAGTTAACAATTACGCGGTTCTAGTGTTTTTGCGAATAAATTATTAGTTAACAATTACGTGGTGATAATGTTTCGCGATTAATTTTTAGTTAACAATTACGCGGTTAAATTTTAGTTAATAATTACGCGGTTCTAGTGTTTTTTGCGAATAAATTTTTAGTTAACAATTACGCGGGCGGTTCTAGTGTTTTTGCGATTAAATTTTAGTTAACAATTACGCAGTTCTAGTGTTTTTGCGGTTAAATTTGTAGGTAACAATTACGCGGTTCTACTGTTTTTTGCGAATAAATTTTTAGTTAACAATTACGCGGGCGGTTCTAGTGTTTTTGCGATTAAATTTTAGTTAACAATTACGCAGTTCTAGTGTTTTTGCGGTTAAATTTGTAGGTAACAATTACGCGGTTCTAGTGTTTTTTGCGAATAAATTTTTAGTTAACAATTACGCGGGCGGTTCTAGTGTTTTTGCGATTAAATTTTAGTTAACAAATACGCAGTTCTAGTGTTTTTGCGGTTAAATTTGTAGGTAACAATTACGCGGTTCTAGTGTTTTTTGCGATTAAATTTTAGTTAACAATTACGCAGTTCTAGTGTTTTTGCGGTTAAATTTTTAGATAACAATTACGCGGTTAAATTTTAGTTAACAATTACGCAGTTCTAGTGTTTTTGCAGATAAATTTTTGGGTAACAATTACGCGGGCGGTTCTAGTGTTTTGCGATTGAGTGTGTTTACCCTATTTTGATCATTGTTTTAATGAAGTTTTTTTGTTCATATAGGAATTCATCAAAAAATTTAAAAAATCATCGAGGAATTCATCAAAAAATTAAAAAAAAAAATCAGCGAGGAATTCAGCAAATATAAAAAAAATCAACGAGGGATTTATATATAAAAAAATCATCACCAAAACGGTAAGTTATCTTATATATTAATTATTATTTCTTTTTTGATGCGGTGTTAGTATTTATTTTGTTCTGGGTTTTAAATGTAGAGCGCAATATTTGATGAAAATTGTTTTGTTCTTAACAATAATACGGTGTTATCGTTTTTAGAGAGAGGAAGTAAATATTAATATGAAATTTATAGTGAAAAAATATATATAGCAAAAATTATCACTTTTTAATAGACAATCGCGGTCTATCGTAGTGATGTTTTGTAATAGCGATTTTTTTCTGTTTTTTTTATCCGTTCTTATTGCTAAAATGACACCGCCTAATACCTACTCAACCTCTCTTCCAAACAAAAAACTGTAGAAGTAACAATAAAATTTTATTCATTCCTTTTTAGATAAAAAAAAACACCAACCAAAAAAATTTAATTTAATACCATAACAAAATATTTAATAATATGAAGCGATCAGGACAACATCAACAACCACCAACAATGTCAGGAGAACAACCTGCAAAAAAATCTAAGCAGTCGACATACAAAAGATGCTTGTTTTGCTATGAGAATGTTGAAGAGCAGCGTTGGGTTCAACATCAAAGAAAAAATACCCATAAAGCAAACGCTCAACAATCTCTAAATGAAAATGTTTCCTTGATAGCAAACGCGTTCAAAAATCGTGTAAAAACATTCTCCATCACCAACAAAGATGAGAGTATGATAAATGTGAATAATCTGTTTGAAAAAAATATTCCATTGATTAATGAATTATTGAAAAATCAATTGGAAATTTTGATCACATTTAAATTTAGCATGGAGCTTTTTGCTAAGTTTGCGAAATTCACCAAAGAATGTGATGAGTTAATGCAAATAGATATAAAAAGCATGCAAACTAAAATGTACACGATTGAGAACGAGGAAGACATAAGGGAACATTTGAGCACGGCAATTGAAAATATCAAAGCAAAATTGGAAGAGTTCCAAGAAAAAGATAGCGGATGGACGTTGTTAACATTTCAGAGCATTGAAATTAACATCAACAAATACGAGCCACTTCGAGCTTCTTCCCATTTTAGCCTGCCTAAACAAATATTGACCAAAAAAGCCTGTATCAATGTTAAAAACAATGATGATTACTGTTTTAAATGGGCCATTATATCGGCTTTCGCGAATGATACACATCATGCTGATAGACCATCATACTATAAAATTGTCAACATTGCAAGCGAAACAATAGTATACAATAACCAAGTACTTTGTTTCAAGAATATGCAATTTCCTCTGGTAGTCGAAGACACGAGCATATTCGAAGCAAATAATCCAACCATTAGCATAAATGTTTTTGGTTATGAGATTAATGATAAAGGGCAATATAAGATAATTGGACCCTACTATCATACTCGTGAGGAAAAAGCAAAGCATATTAACTTGCTTTATTGCATAAGTAGTGATGATGAGAATAAAACGCATTATGTATTCATTAAAAACATCTCGCGTTTATTGAAAAGCCAATTAACGAAAAGCAAACAAACTCGACTGCATCTATGTAACGGCTGCTTGTTGCGATTCGCTTCAGAATCTGCCCTACAAATGCAGAAGAGCGAATGCAAAAAAATAATAACAGTTATGCCTGATGAAGGTAATAAAATACTTAAATTTAAAAAGCATAATCGCAAATTAATTGTTCCTTTTGTGGTGTATGCGGATTTTGAATCCATTCTACGCCCCATTAGCCAATGTGCACCGGATCCGGAAATTTCTTCAACAACAAACGTTCAACAACATATCCCGTGTGCTTTTTCATACCATATCAAATGCTCCTTTGATGATGATTTAAGCAAGCACCGCATATTTGTTGGTAAGTCAAAACATGTTTAATAAGAAAAAATCATAAAACTAATAAAACATTTTTTTCTTTTTTGCAGGAGAAGACACACCAAACCGTTTTGTGCAGATGCTATTCAACGATTTAATTCATATTCACAAGGAAGTCATTGGTCGACCAAAGCCAATGGCTCCTTTAACAAAACAACAGAAGCAGCATCAAACAACATCGCCAGTCTGCAGTATTTGTAAGGTTAGATTTAATGAATTAGATGTAAGAGTAAGGGACCATTGCCATTTCACTGGTGTCTATAGAGGACCAGCCCATTCTCAGTGTAATTTAGATTTTCGCGTTCCAACCTTTTTCCCAGTCTTTTTCCATAATTTGACGGGCTATGATTCACATCTATTTATGAAAAGTCTGGGTTGTATTAAGGGGGAAATACGTATAATTCCACTAAATAAGGAAAATTATATATCAATATCCAAACGCATATATTTAGATGAGCACAATTCATTTGAGATTAGGTTTTTAGATTCATGTCGATTTCTACAGTCTAGCATAGATTCGCTAACTAAAAATTTATCTGAAGACGATTTCATAATTAATAGGGGATTTTACAAAAACGATTCCTCTTTGAAGTTAATGATGAGGAAGGGGGTATTTCCCTATGAATATGTTAATTGTTGGGCTCGTTTAGATGACTGTTCTCTTCCTCCAATTACAGAATTCTATAATAGACTAACGAATGAAGATTGTTTAGTTGAAGATTACGATTATGCTCAAAAAGTGTGGAAGCATTTCAATTGCAAAACATTAAAAGAGTACATGCTTTTATATCTGCAGAGCGATGTCTTATTGCTGGCAGATGTATTTGAGAATTTTCGTAAGGTTTGTCTAGATATATATGAGTTAGATCCATGTCATTACTATACATCTCCCGGCTTATCTTGGGATGCAATGTTGAAAACAACAGAAATCAATCTGGAACTTCTAACAGATGTTGAGATGCTTAATTTCTTTAAGAATGGCATCCGTGGCGGATTATGTCAGTGTAGTCATCGACATACCGTTGCGAATAATAAATATTTGAACAATTTCGATGCTAGCAAGCCAAATAAATATCTTATGTATTTAGATGCAAATAACCTGTACGGTTGGGCAATGTCGCAACATCTTCCAGATGGAAATTTTCAATGGAGTGATCCACAAATCTTCACAGCCGATTATATTTTAAATTGTGATGGAAACGATAAAATCGGCTATGTATTGGAAGTAGATTTAACTTATCCAATTGATCTTCACGATCAGCACAATGATCTTCCATTTTGCCCAGAAAATATGATAACGCCTGGGTGCAAAACTCCTAAGCTTGTCGCTAGTCTACATTCAAAGACAAAGTATATAATTCATCTAAAGAATTTACAACAATGTCTGAAACATGGGCTGATTCTCACTAGAGTTCATAGAGTGTTGTCTTTTACACAATCTGAGTGGTTGCAAAAATATATAACCCTCAACACGGAGTATAGAAAAAAGGCGAAAAATAAGTTTGAAAAAGACTTTTTTAAATTAATGAATAATAGTGTGTATGGCAAAACCATGGAGAATGTTGAGAAGCGACGAGATGTAAAAATTGTCTCTCAATGGGAAGGAGAAAGAAATTCACACAGCGCCAGAAAACTGATTGCTCATCCCAATTTCCATAGCCTCTCAATATTTACACCTCAGATGTGTGCTATTGAACTGAGCAAGGCGCGAATAGTATTTGATAAACCCATTTATTTAGGATTCGCAGTATTAGAACTATCAAAATGGCTCATGTATGACTTTCACTATGATTACATGAGAAAAAAGTTTGATAGGGCGATTCAGCTGAATTACATGGATACAGACTCTTTTATCTATACAATATCAACTAATGATTTCTATTCGGATATATATAGCGATATTGTTGATCCTGAAAAATCTAGGTTTGATACATCGGAATATCCAATAGATAACATTCATAATTTCCCTCAAATAAATGGAAAAGTTCTCGGAAAATTCAAAGATGAGAACAATAGCAAAAACATGACTGAATTCATTGGGTTAAGAGCTAAAATGTACTCTTTTGCTTTAGACACCAGTGAAGTAACAAAAAAGGCTAAGGGGGTAAAGAAGTCTGTTACCAATAGTTTAGATATAAGAGATTATAGAAATTGTTTATTAAGACGTAAGTTATTATATAAACCTATGTTAACATTTAGAAGTAAGTTACACAATATTTATACGCAGTCTGTAAATAAGTTAGCATTAAGCGATAGCGACACAAAAAGGTATATTTGTGAAGATCGCGTAAGCACATATGCTTGGGGGCATAATAGATTAAGTAATATTTAAGTTAAAAATTATGATTCATATTTATATTTAATAATAGGATTGTTATATATTTTTTTTTTTAAATAATAATAGGTTAGATATAAGAGATATTTGTAGTAAAAATAAAAAAAAAGTAATAAATTATAACGTTATGAGAAAAAAAAAATTAACTATTGTTTTTCTTTATTGATTCGCTTGTGTGTCCATGGAATGACTGTTTTATACTAACTGGATACATTCGATAGTCTATCATTATAAATAGGACTTTATTACTCGTGCTGATTACTGTGGAAAAACTAATGTTGATGTCAATGGTTTAAAAATAAATTCTTCAAACTCATTTGGTCATGGTACCGGAATCCACCCATTTTTAACAATATGGAAACTATGATAAGAATAATGCTCAACAATTTACTATATAGAAACCAAGAATTCTTCAAACTCATTTGGTCATGTATGGAAACTATGATAAGATGAATAGGATAACCACCTAACCCTAAACAGGGTGGGTTCTTCAAACAGGGCGGATCCAAACAGGGCGGTTCCAAACAGGCTGTCTCTTCAAACAGGGCGATTCCAAACAGGCTGTCTCTTCAAACAGGGCGATTCCAAACAGGCTGTTTCTTCAAGCAGGGTGGTTCCAAACAGGCTGTTTCTTCAAGCAGGGTGGTTCCAAACAGGCTGTTTCTTCAAGCAGGGTGGTTCCAAACAGGCGGTTTCTTCAAACAGAGCGATTCCAAACAGGCTGTCTCTTTAAACAGGGCGATTGCAAACAGGCTGTATTATAACTATCCCTCTCTGATAACTCTTCAATGATGTAAGCAGGTCTTATCATATGATGTTATGGTGGACTATATTTGATCCTCCAAGACTCATGGAAAAAATGGCCTCAATTAATTTTAATGTTTAAAGAACAATGATCAGCGGTTTTATTCATATAGGTAAGATAAGAATAATGGAGACTCACTAAAACCACTTAGACATCAAGAATTTGATATAGCATCCAAGGTCATGGGATTTGATAAGCAGCCACATGTTTTTTTTGATAACAGCACATTTTATGGACTTGAATAATCATTTGTACTTAGAAAATTGTTCTATGGAAAAATAAGAATTAGAAATCGAGAATTTAATATAGCACCCAAGGTCAAGGGATCAGAATAATGAACAACAACTTACTATATAGAAATCAGTATTTGGTGGTGATACTGGATGCAAAATAAGATAAGAGTAATGGCGACTCACTAAAAAACACTTAGAAATCAAGAATTTAATATAGATTCCAAGGTCAAGGGATTGGACAACAACACCCTTTTTTTTATATCAACACTTTTTTTTTGACCAATATGGACTTGAATAATCATTCGTTGACTCGTGGTATATTCATAAAAAAATCAAAAGCACAAAGAATTTAATATATTATATGGATAATGCATAGCCCTAAAGTATGCAATTGACAATATATCCACATAAAAACTCAAAATTGTGGCTTTAAAAATAGGCTATATTCAATATATATATAGCAAAAGGCTTGCTAGTCTAGAGATCAAAAGCATTAAACCATTTCAGCATAGAGTTACTGCCAAGTGGTATATACTCATAAAATTAGATTTACTATCAAGTGGTATATTCATAAAAAGGAAAACAGCCCCCAACAACTGAGACAACTCATCCGAAAGTTTAGAGATCAAAGACACAAACCATTACCAAAAGCACAAACCACTTCAAACCAGATTTAATGCCAAGTGGTATATATTCATAAAATTAGATTTACTATCAAGTGGTATATTCATAAAAAGAAAAAAAGCCCCCCAACAACTGAGACAAAAGCCAAAAGCAGTTATAATCATCAAAAAATTCTCATATATTAAGAAACAGCTTAGAGTTACTGAAAAAGCTCTCGACAACCGAGACAAAAGCCAAAAGCAGATAGAATCACAAAAAATTTCCATATATTAAGAAACAGCTAAAACATACACCCATTTCAACATAGAATCATCCAAAAAATTCCTATATATTAAGAACCAGCTTAGATTTACTGAAAAAGTCTTCGACAACCGAAACAAAAGCCAAAAGCAGATAGAATCACAAAAAATGTCCATATAGTAAGAAACAGCTAAAACATACAGCCATTTCACGATAGAATCATCCTAAAAATTCCCATATATATTACTCAAACCCAATGACTAAATAATAATATATTCACTACCAAACAATCATGAATCACCTATCACATATTCACACACAATTCAAAATTACCAACTGTTCATGTCACACAATTAACCTTGAACGCTAATCACCCAAACCTAATACATAATTCACTTACCGAGATAACAAGTACAAATCCCCAACCCACTGAAGATGTACACACCTGATAACAAATATACAACAGACCAAAACAACTATGCACCACACACCTCAAATTGAAAAAATACTGATAATAAGTATAAATCCCCAACCCACTGAAGATGTACGCACCTGATAACAAATACACAACAAGCCAAACATCCATGAACCACATCTGAACAAAATTAAAACAATTGATAACAAGTACAAATCCACAACCCACTGAAGATGTACACACCTGATAACAAATATACAACAGACCAAAACAACTATGCATCACACACCTCAAATTGAAAAAAATATCAATCGCCAACTATTGATAACAACCATTAATCACAACCCAAAATTAAAAAAATATCGATCACACAAAGACAACGGTCATGAATCATCCGCCCCCCTCCGATTACCTCATTTCCTAGGGGAGCACTTCCGGAATTACCATATATGGGCATGGATTTTTTTTTCCCATACAAAAAGTGTCTCAGAATCGCTATAAAGAATCACCAAAAATTTCCATGACGATGATGAACCATTTCCATACAATCCAAGCTTCAGCATATTACTCTACTTAATGACTAATAATAACAACCAAACCAAAGAATCAACAAAAATAGCCACCCATTTCAAAATACCAAACTGTTATACACACACCGGCCTCCCAACCAACTGTAAAAACAAGGTGGATCTATTTTTGCGGACGACTGTGATGATAAATCATTTCCATACAATCCAAGCTTCAGCAAAAACACATACATAATAATAATAATACATAATTCACTTACTGAGATAACAAACCCACGAACCACTAAAGATTTGCTCAACTGTTAACAACACAACAAGCCAAACAATCATGAATCACGCCCGAACAAAATTGAAACAACTAATAACAACACTAAGATCCAGCAAAAAAACAAGGTGGATCTATTTTTGCGGACGACTGTGATGATGAATCATTTCCATACAATCCAAGCTTCAGCATATTACTCTACTCAATGACTAATAATAACATATTCAAACATCCACCAAACCAAAGAATCAACAAAAAATACTCACCCATTTCAAAATACCAAACTGTTATACACACCGATATCCCACCCAACTTTTAAAGGTCCAGAAAAAAAACAAGGTGGATCTATTTTTGTGCGCCATGCCATTTTCCATACAAAAACTGGGGCAGAACACCCCAAACCCTACTACTAATACGAGTATTAAAATATGTGAAGAACTTAAAAGGAAACGGCGGCAATTCTTGGACGCAGCTTTTGATTACTACAACTGGTATCCGGTTCGCTTGCTTTTTTCCTGTCGAGTCCACGCCGGGTACGTTGAAACTTCACATTTGCCATTGAAGATTGTACCAGGATGCGGAGTTAGGAGAAAACAAATTTACGAAAATAATCCTCTTATCCAATATTGTGGGTTCACTGCTATCTCCGAGGGAAGGATTAGGAAGTGAAGTGATTGCTAATAGCGATGGCCAGGAGAGACGTGTATCAATTGCCACCTCGGACAGTTCGCTAATTACTTTAAAAATGAAAAATTAATTATTTACTGACATTATTTACTTTGTGGTTATGAACTTTGATCGCCGTTTTAATAATCCGGTTGCAAGAGGTTCTCATTAGGAATCGAGCGCCATAATTTAAAAGACATGTTTTTAGTTGTTAAGATTTGCTCACAATTCTTACTATGTTAAGAACATCGAAGCATGAAACTCTAGCCTTGAAGAGATTGGAAAACAACGTTGGAGCCACAAGAATCGAAATACAACCACCGAATGACGGGACCTTTAACACGAGAGTTTTTGTATAAGAGACAAACATCAGATTTAATTTACGCCTTTCGGCCCTACATTCTATTTAAGATGTTCGGTTTACAAGGGTTGAAACACGGTTCTATGCCGACTAGGTGCAAAGTAGGAGGCGCCATTTTCACTACTCGAAACCACGCGCCCTGACTTACACTACCTGATCCAGGAGACTTACAGCGTTTTGTGAACTAGTGACGAATGTGATTTGCTAGTGACGTGGTGCAGTTTAAGCGATATATTTTCGATACGTTGCCGTAATGAAAACTAGTGAAAATACAAGTAAACAAATGTTGGAGACGTGATGTGGTAGTAATCACAAAAAGCAAATTCATAACGTAAAGTGTGCAGGTGGCTATGAAAGTATCTTAAAGTCGATTCAGTTCATCACAAACTCCGAAGGAGATCAATCCAGAATAAAATAAGGAAACAATTAATTAAATTAAATACTTTGCTTTTTGGTCAATATCAAAATCGTTACGGACCTCGCCTCCATGTCCTCACCCGACACCCACTACTTCCCGCAAATTTCCCGTCTCTGCCTGTCAAGGGAAGAAAAATCGTCAAGTAGCTAATTTGCATAAACTATTTATGCAAATTCTACTTGACCGGGAAAAATAATAAAAAACGGCGTTGGCGCTGAATAAAACAATAAACATCAACGGCAAAAATAAAAATTAAGTGATTCGCTGTAAAACCTTACAGCAGATATAACTTAATTAGAAAAATACCAAGTTTACAAAATCAAGTCAAACGTACAATTTTCTCGGAAAATCATTACACGTTCAAGGGTAAACTTACGAACGAAAATCATTACACAGCCAATGGAAAACTTACAAACGAAGTAAGTTAGACGTAAAACAACCATCAACCAACAATCAACACCCAACTGCAAGCTGAACAGGGAAGCACAAAGCTCAACGTCCTCTGTAACCTGCCACCAGGAGCCAGCTACAGCGACCGCTCCACGGTGGACCAAGTAAGTTAATTTACTTATTCCTTTTCGTTATTACATCTATCATATTATATTTAAAATGCGTGAATATATTACACAACAAAATAAATTGAATACCTTGTATTTTCATCATCATCATCATCGCCACCACAACCGGGATCTGGTCTTGGCCTTATTTAGCAAGTCCCGAGGCTTGTTAAATTTTGCATAATAATTTGTTTTTCCGGGAAAGGTTAATAGCCTTGTGCCACTGTGTATTTTAGTTTCTAATAAAATAAATAAATAATAAATTAAATACTCTCGAAAAACAAATTTTCTGTTTCCCTTCTTGTTTGTTCTTCTTTTGCTCTTTCCTATTTATTGGTACAAGTTGCGGGATATAAAACATATTCTTACCAGCCAGCGTAAAATATTATATAAATTTTCGATAACATGACGCGAACCCACGTTACGTTATGAAAAGATTAGAACGAGCACATCACATCACAGCTGCTTATATACGCAGATGACTGAACTCGTTACATAAGATATGGATAGCTACGATCATGTTCTGGTATTCGGCTTTGATATATTTCGTTTCTACTTTCTACCGGTGTTGGGACAGTTACTTGTATAAAATCTGTTGGATTCATTACACTAGAACCTAGTCACTACATAAGATGTGGATAGCTACGCTAATGCTTTGGCATTCGACTTGAATGATGAATGATGTTGGTGCTGTTACGGTTACGTGTATACAACCTGTTGAAATCAGTTAATTAATCTTGATCCCTCCCCAGTAACTCTGTTACAAAGAACTTCTACGCGGTAATTAACTCATGCAGAACGACAGAGAAGCGGACCATGTACCGGCCCCTTGTGAGGAAGTGACAAAAATTGCTTATTTGTAAGCTGCGAAACCTGACATCCTAGCCTTAATTGAGACCCAGGTTGACTTGACAATTGACTGATATTTAAGGGTACTTCAAAATGCCATTTGTACGCGAGTTAGTGTGAAAAAAAATCTTCGTTGCTCAGGATACAACGTACAGTCGAAATTTCGGTTTAAGGGTGTAGTGAACATCTTCAGACGTTCAATTTGGTTTGTCAAAGGGAAGAAGCAATCTATAAATTGGGTGAAAATTGTTGTGAAGAGTACTGTGAAATTTCTTTGTTGTCTCTACCTATCCCCGAATGACGATCGACCAGCGATACCTTTCGAACACCTTTCACATACCGTCGACTGGATACAAGTTACCGCGAAGAAGGTTCACAATGACAAAGTGATCAACAAACTGCTCGAGTATCCAACTGATTCGCGTCGCTTCTGGTCAGTGGCAAAGGCCATCAGCAATAACCTCGCTCCCTCCTCTTTTCCTCCGTTAGTGACGCCAAGCGCGACATTAATCTCGAATTCAAAGGATAATGCTAATGCGTGCGTGTATTCATTTTCCACATATTCAACCTTGATGCCGTTGTTTTGAGCTACCTGTGATCGCGGCGGTGCAGTGTTCAATACCGGATGTGAAGTTCTCCCCTCGAGTTATTCAACCCATTTTCCGTGGACTAGATTGTAAGAAAGCAGCCGGCCCGGATGGAATACCAGCACTAGTGTGGGGAGGAAGTATTGTGCCGAGCATGGGCACTCCGTTCACTTCCTCCTGCATCATAAATTGTTTCTAAAGTTCCGACACGTATCAAAGAAAAGCACAAACAGGAGAAGTATAAATACAAAAGTCCGTCCACAAGGAGCAGGTCAAAGGAAACACACTGTTTAATGGATTATTATTAAAGGTTCCTTTTATTTAGTTAAATTTAAACAAACATGGTACGAAGATTGATTTTAATTACACTGAAGATGAACCGTATTAACAAGAAAAATAATAAAAGGCTGGTGTGCACTACTTGTACGACTTTTTACTTTTAGCGCGCTAACTCGACTCGCGGTGTATTCGTGTCTCCGTGTGCACCGGAGAGCGGAAGTTGGCAACGACCGTGGCGGTCGGCGGGTGGAAATGGAGTCAACGATATTCAATCGTTGTTAAAAGAAATTCAGTCAGTGAAACTGGCTCTCTTAAATTAAGGGAGCATTTCCTGTTCCGAGAGAGACGTAAAGTCTCTCTTTGGGGTAACCAAACAGATCGATCAAAGCAAACAAAACCGAAACTCGTCGGATGCTAATTGAGTCTTTGTTTGAGATATGCGTTCCGGCTAAATAAATAGACGCAACGCATCGAAGAAATGGTGTTCGTGGATTTTGGCTAGATTACCGGGAAATGGTGTTTATGGCATCACTGGTAGGGGTAAGTATTCGTTTCCTATTTGCATTTGCTCATGCTGTAGGATTTAATTGGTGCCAAGAGATGTGTGTATTCGTTTTGGTCCCTTGGGTGTAGGTCGCCAGCTAATGTGTTTGTCTGGTAATTTATGATACACATGATGAAGCTGGGATAAGCCAACTCAGGGGTAATATTTCCTGATTATACGGTTGTATTATATATGAACCGATGAATTTTCTTTCAGGGAATTTATGATAAGCTTGGAGAGAACTCTTATAGGGGATTTTAAATGCGAAGTTATGCATGCAGGTAAGAATTCTCTTTTCCATGGGCTTTTTAGACTATACCTTAGATAACCCTAGATACGTAAAGCATTTAAAATGCTAATGCGATTGCATTACCGAAATTATATGATTGGATAGAGTTATGGGTGTTTTTTGGGAAGGCGAACCGTGGGGTATACCCGCCTGTCACTCGGGAGACCGGGGTTCGATTCCCCGTCGGGGAGCCTCTGGCGCAAGACTAATGACCTTGCCCGAAAAAAAAAGAAAAACAAATCATTATGGGAAATTTAACAAGCCTCAGGACTTGCTAAATAAGGTCAAGACCGGTTCCCGATTGTAGTGCCGATGATGATGATGATCCATGGGGTTTGGCGGAACCGCCACACTAGTGCTTAAAAACTGTGTTCCAGAACTGTCGCTGATTCTTAGCAAACTTTTTCGTTTATTTTATTCACAGAGGATCTTTCCCGCCTGCTGGAAAATCGCCCGAATTCACCCAATCCCAAAGAAAGGGAAAGTGTCTCCTGAAAAATTACACGACTGATAGTATAGCATTGCTGTTTATGTTATCCAAATTTTTTTAAATTTTATTTCTGCCAAGAAAGGCGAACCTATAGCCCTGAGTCAACGCCCCCACGAACAAAAGCAGAAAGTAAGGGTGTGAAAGGCCAGGTGGCCATAAGAATCGGTGTGACGAGTAAGCCAAGGAATAAGAGTTCTTGGTTATGGTGTTGCAGAAAAATACGGGAATTCAACGCAATAGAAGACTAAAGGGACTTCAGTTTCAACATGACATATAAGAGAATTCAACACAATAGAAGACTTAAGGGGCTTCAGTTTCAACACATAAGGACATGGTATACAACTGAGTACAACTGAGGTACAACACGACAAGGACTCAACTTAGCGGCGAATCAACCACTTCTTCTCCAGCCAGTTATAAATTTGAATTACGAGAAATAAAGGGTCAATCCCAGGCAGTTTTAAATTTGAACTACGAAAAACAATCCCAGGCGAATTTATCGAGTTCCAATTGTTTTACTTAACGTTTAATAAAGGTCTTCGATTACATTGATCCTGGAACCTGACCTACCAGAGCAGCGGGCATTCAGGCGGCCTTCGCACGAAGATACAGTTCACTTCACTTGCACGACCCATAATACTAACAGATAAACACAGGCAATCGTTCTTTGGCCGAACCTCACAAAAGTTTGATGCTCTTCCTAATCACGTTTCATTGTCATAGTGAACTCCAGGCATTCAAGCCGAATGTGCATTGATACCCCTTTTATCGCGTTTTCCAATAGCGACATGACAACTTTGAATTTAATTTGTGAACGCACCCTTGCACTAATCATCGAACTGTCACTGTCAATTTATTCAGTAAACTCAAGATTTTCATCGTGGTTAAGTACACGAACGAACAACGTCTGCAAATTATAAAAATTTACTACCGGAAAAAGTTGTCAAGTCCCCATTGGAAAACCCATATAATCACTCTCTTCTTTCGATCAAATTGTACTTTAATCTTAAGTGTGTCAATATAAAGAATTTCAATAATTTTTGGCATCAAATAGCAATCATGTCATCAGTTTTCCGCCGATGTCGTACACCTTCCTAAAGTCGTGTTTCATTTAATAGATTTAAAATAGCGAAAACAAAAAATAATAAAAGTCTGCATTACAGAAACAAGATATTTTAGAGATTTCCTTTTAAAAATATATGCTCGATCCTCCACAGGATGACCTCACCATTCTAATCGACTTTGTAAAACTAAATGGAATTTCAATGTCAAATATTTCTCTCAAGCTCTTACAAAACACCAATTCAATACTATCATTATCAGACCTTCGCATTTTATGCGCATGTAAAAATATATAGCTACATATTATTGCCGACTATTAAGGCGCGACAGATACGTTTCTTATTTCAGTTCAAAGAAATTTTTTGTCAATCTATATTAAGACAGAGTTCCGAATATCGGTTGATTTCCACGTCCCCTTGAATTTAAATCTTTTCTTAACCTAGTTTTTTAGGTGAACTAGTTCGTTAATCGGCCAATCTGAGTATACCAGGGAATATCAACTTTCACTTCCGACCATTTTATATGGTCATATGGCTCTGTAAATTGTATTTGCTATATAAGCATTATGCGTTTCTTTAATTTTCGACGGCACTTCCTCTCTAGTTTAGTAATCTTATTTGGCGGAAACAAAGATCGCACGCAAAGTTCGTCAATTATATTCATTTCCAATAGCAATATTTTACTGAACATGGCCGTCATTACAAGTTTTACAAGATCACGCTAAACCAAATTACCTGCCGGTTTTAGTTTATTTGTTTTATAAGAAAACGAAATCCATTTATTGTCGGAAGCAATCTCGTCTAAATCAAAACATTGTTTCCGGTTAATGAATATATAGTAAAACTAATGTGAAATAAAGTTGCTTAAAAAATATGCGGAAATTGTTCTTCCTGGTTAAGTAATATTTCTTATTGTAGTTTATTTAATTTTTATGTTTTCTTCTTTTATATTTTATACTGAAATTGATATTTTTATGTTATCAATGTGAAGTTATTTTTAAATAGCAACCCTGACACCAAATATATTTTTATCTAATTTGTATCACTACCCGAGAAGAACAGCTACGGAACACTACAATATGCCACCGTTCAAAAACTACACCAACAAATATCCAGGAGCATCTCAAGGCGTCGATTCGGCGCAGTAAGTTCACCTGCCCTGAGAAAAATGTCTATTCTATTATTCTGCTAATATTCTATGTTAGTTATCTGCCATGACTGGTTTACATGGCCTTAGGTGGATGTTTCAGGGGCGGTCCTAATGAAAACGTAAGGAGAGGAAAAGGTTCCGAAGATTTATGCCAATATGGAGGTTTTAAAGTTCATAAACTCAAGAACTTGCTTTAGTTTAAACGATGTTAACTTCTATCTCTATCTTTTGCATCATAATTTACAACAATTTATACCGCAATCAAAGATCAAGGCAAGCCCATAAAAAGAGTGATAAACACGCTCTAATAGCCGCATAACTTTAATCCTCGACAGCCGCGTGTGAATTTATGCCACTGTCTCGTTATTGAGTAGATAAAATCCAACCTCGTAATAGAAGATTTTACGAGCCTTGTAATCGAATTAAGCACGTTACGAGTGCTTTCTCTTACTGATATCGTAACACATTGGGTAGTTCCAGCAAGACAGATATTTAAGGGTATTATCAGCAGCAATAGTTTTGTAAATTCCTTTGGTCTCAAATGTGAGACCATCATTGTATATAAACTTATTTATTCACTCGACTTACGATGACGTTTTTATGCCCACTCAATAGATCTCTTAAGTTACTGTTGAACCAATCAAAGGGTTTCCTAACTGACTATTTATTATGCTTCTTTTTTTCATAAATCGAATGTTTACCGATTGGCAAGCAGCGCATTTGGTTAACAAATAAGTCATTGTTTGAATTGACTTTTATGGGATTTGACGACCTCTGTATTGAGTGAAGGAATGAATTCGGGGATAGATAGTTTTAACCCAGGTTTATGTATTGCCTGATCTATATTATGACCGAGTTACAAGAGCCTGGTAAAATGAGTTCACTCTTTGCTCATGTTTGTCATTCTATGAGGGTGGGCTGAAAAGTTTCCAACCTCAGCCTAAAGATAGCAGCACTAGTCAATAAAAGCTAATGAATGTAGTTGTGCATCTTTTGACAGTTATTCAGTTATTCAGCGTAGACGTGTTCAACGGAACGGCCTTAAAAGTGAAGTGTATGTAAAATTATTACCTAATTATTGTTAAATTATTATTATTAAATTAAACTGCGTTGCACACGGGCTCGCTTGGGTCTTCCCTGAACCCAAAATCAGTGCCGGATTAAGCCAATCGGGGGCCCTAGGCCATTCAAATTTTGGGGCCCTCTTTTTTTTAATAATCGTAAAATTAATCGTTATTGATGCATTTGTATAATTTAAACAACTAATTCATATGAATATAATTGAATTATATATTTTTTGATTAAAAATAATTAACAGTATATTAAATTATAAAATAATCTTTGGACATCTCTTTGGAAGATGAAAGCGACGCTCGTTTTCAACAAACTTTTTTTCTACATTTTTGATCAACAAAATCATTTATGATTTCTTCAAAATCAATTTGACGAAGAATCTCCGATTCAATGGACATCAGACTTAGCATGTCTAATCATTCTTGACGCATAACACTTCTTTGCTCGTCATTGATGCGTTTCAATTTTGAAAAAGAGCGCTCTGTCGAACAATTCGTGATCATAAGAGTTAAAAAAGTGCGAAGTGGGAAATTTTCTTGGGGGCCCTTGCTCGCCAGGGGCCCCAGGCCATGGCCTAGTCCGGCCTAATGGGTAATCCAGCACTGCCCAAAATAATTAAAAAACAATTAGTGCCGATACGCCACTTACGAAGTGTTCCTGTTTGTGTATGTACACAGTATAAAAAATGAACTCTTGAATGTGATTTTCTACCTGTCACTCGCGCAATAAAAAAAACGTGAGAACGCGTGGTCCATAATATGGACGTAAATCAAAAATGCAAATTGACAGAGAAGAAACAAGTAATTAAAAAGTTAAAACCAAAGCAGCAGAAAAAACAGCAACAGTGTGCACAACAAAATACTAACCCACAAAAAGGATGTCTGTGGCGGTTCCACGAACGGCACAAATCACCAGAGGCTGAGATACCTTCGTTCCACCAAGGAACATACTCACCTAAGTCTAAACTTCACGTGCCCACAGACACGTGCGGGGGTTCTCTGTACTACATGGAGAACCAACCCACTGTTTCCACCTTATTTCGACCGCTAACAGCGTGTCAAATCAACTCCAATTCCTCCTACTAACCTATTCATCTGAAAATCATGTTTTCCAAAAGGACGCATAGGTAAACTCATTATTCTATGCAGACAATGCATAATTGAGTTTAGCTACATTTTTGCTATACGGCAACTCCATTTCGCTAACCCATGAGATTTCCACCGGAAATCGCATCGTCGGTTAGCAACGGCATAGTCTGAACAAACGATGCGGTTGCATAATCATGCAACTGTGGGTGTTCTCTATACCGCATGGAGAACCAACCCACAATGCCAACCAATCTTTACCACTAACAGCGCGTCACCCTAACTTAACCTGTAACCAACCCATTTCAAAACATGCAAAAAGACATTCCAATCTGCAAGCGCATCCATCCCGAACTTGCAAGAATCCATCTCCCAATCTGCAATGAAAGGCATTTCCCAAAACTCCCAACAGAATACAATTCAACAGAATACATTCTAAATCATCCCCGCATACATTTTCCCAAAATTGCTTCGGTCAATTCTGTATCCAAATCATATCCCTTGCTTACGACCAAGCAATTCTAATTTCCCCCGAAAATCATATTCTGTAATGAACGCATATTCCAATTTACAACGGAATACTCACCATCTCCATCAAATACATCGAGCCGCATACATTTTTCCAAAAACCGCGTCGGTTAATATCTTATCTAAATGATATTCCTTGCTTGCAACCAAGCAATTCTAATTTCCCCCGGAAATCATTCCGGCTCACTTCCTGCCCAAACTATTTTCTCGCTTGCAACCAAGCAACATTTAGTTCCCCGAAAACCATTTCGGCTCCCATTCTACCCAATACCAATTCCTCGTATACATAGCGCCAGAGGAACTTAACTCAGTCTATACGGCAATGATTTTCCGAAACCCAATCCCATACAGGCATAGCAACTCTTCTCGAAATTCCTCGTAAGTGGCAGCAAGTTTTTTTCAGCTATGACCCAACCGCCACGACGCGATGAATAGATTTTTCCCATCCTTTAGTCAGTCGTCATTCAACTCCGAACACGCGCACGTCGAGGGTCCGCATGGAGCCGCATCGCGCGAGCCTGCTGCGCGAGTCCCAACCTAAGTCGAGCTTCAACCACCACCGGGGGCCCACACAGAGAAAACATCCGGGCGCAGTTCGTGAATAGAAACTAAACAACTTATGGGAAATCCTAATTTTGTTCAAAAACCGGTATTCGGTACAACCGTACCAGTTAAGTGCTTGCCAGTGAAATGGATATGTTTAATTTTTAGTGTACAAATTTCACACTAACGATATTCGTCTCGCCTTGTATAATAAAAGATCCTTACGGCTAATTCGGTGTTTCATTTTTCCTTGCGGCCGTGGACAGTGCGCTGGTAAACAACTCTCTAGTGGGGCGATAGTGAACTGGTGCCATACGTTGGCGCACCTACATCGTAACCCCACACAATCGCTGGGGAAATTATCAAAGTATTTAATTTAGTTCCCACGATCAGATTTCCCTAGCCAATTCGGCGCTCTATTCACTTTCTCCAGACACTCCATTCGCTGGGGATCAATAATCTCTTCTTGCAGGTGAATAGCTACAACACATTTTCCTCTCCTACTCAATTTTATCTTCCCACAGTTCAATGCACTCTGAGATCACCACATTCACCGAATTAGGTCAGTGGGCTATTCTCAGAGCTGCATTGATACATGCACACAAAAACCAAATCCACCCCGGGATCATTGCACATTGTATTCCGATTCTCTCATTCTCCCTTGTCCGTCAACTACCATATCAACCGAAGCGTTTATCTACCTCGATGGGCGGGGAACATGAGAGAGCGCAAATGCAAAGATGATCTCGATTGGTTGCTTGTGGTGCAAATCAAAAAATCCCATCTTCATCCCTAATTCCAACCAGTCGCTTCACATCTACCACCGGTGACGGTCACGCCGCCGCTTTGGGAAAATTTTATTTCGTGTCTGTTTAACCAGTGAGTCGATATTCAACCACCGCAGCATACACACGCTACGTCAAACGTTCCAAAAAGTCGAATCTCTATCACCAGTGCGCTTACAACGTGTCTAAAATTAATCGTTTCAATTTGTACAAACCCAAATTCCAAAAGACAAATAAAAGTAGCAAAATTCACCAGTGCACAATCAAAGAAAGGATCACCAGTGAATTAACATAAATCATTTCTCTTTGTATAAATCTCGGTCAAAGAACTGTGTAGATTTCTGTAAAATTCACCAGTGCACAATCAAAGAAAAGATCTCCAGTGAATGTAAATAAATCGTTTCTTTTTGTATATAACTAAATCGAAGAACTGTGTAGGTTACTAATTCCAGAAGACAAATAAAAATTAATAAAATTCACTTGTAACATCACAACAAGCTTCCGTGTTTTCTTTGAACAATCATTGGGGTTAAAAGTGAACCTAGTGCCCGTGTTTTGGCATCAATACTTTCTACCCCCACACACGTGCCCCCCAAAGCCCACCTTTTCACCTGACCAAAGGTGACATCCATACCGGTGTCAACAACCCCACGTGTCCACAGATACGTGGGCCCCAAGTCCTGAACAATTTCCCTACGCCTGCACGGCGATCGAAGGACACGACCCAGTAGAGAAATTGTGTACCGATCCATTAGCTGGATAAACACAAGTGGTTAGCACAGCTGCGCCAGATGTCGACAAACATCAAATCCTCGGCGATAAGCATATTGCCGTAAAACAATCCGTTGGCTAAACCCTTGACCATACGGCAATACACTTCGCCTAAACAAAGGCCATTGCGGAGAAACAGCAATAAACAAAAACGCTGTTCCCATAGGGCAAAGCAAATACGTTTATCACAACCGACGAAAATTACCACGATCCCATGATCACCAAGAAGAATAAACCATACACCCGAATATATACAAAAGAGATTCGACAGAAGGTGTGAAAATTCTTGCGATCCCAGGAGGATCTCCGGCCACACAGGCAGCAACCTCCGCGTCTGTGTGCGTGGGTGTGGCCGCACATCTGGCCTGCGACCAAACAGGAAATCGCAGGACACAGATAGAGGGTGTGTTCTCTGCTAGTGGAGAGATTCTCAATTAAGAGAAAAGCGAAAAAGAGAACGGTGGGGTGAGTAGAATCATCCGCGAAAGGAAATTTTTAATTCAGTCTACATTGAGAATCTCAACGGGGAAGTCGACAGGAAGTAGTGCGAACAGTAAGTTGCGCACACATTTTTAGATACTGATAAATTTTATGGCGATCACATGTTCACGCTGTAAAAGGCGGTTTGGAATTTAGAAACGGGAAATTTCAAGAAATCAATCGCACTTAAGGTAAACTATCGCGAATATAAAACAATACATAATAAAAAAAAATTTACAAAACTTTTCGTTTCGGTCGAAAGTGCATGTATGCCGGATATCATATTGATTTTATTTTTATTTTTGATGTGCTAAGGAAACGGTAGTGATACATCGCATCGATTCCAAATCAAATAGTCGCGAATTCAGTTCAGTGGTTGAGTGTTCTTCACTATTTGCGTGTATATTGTGTGTGTATCTGTTAAAAACGCCACACTACTCCCTCCTCAGTAACTTTGTTATGATCAACTTCGTGTACGAACGACGGAGCGAGGTGCTCTATGCGGAGGTCGTGATCAAGTAGTAAGTTCTGTTTACCTATGGGAAAGTGTGTGTTGTGTGTACAGATCACGTCGGCTTTGTCGCGTTAAGCAAGGATAGTGAAGCCGGTGATTTGAACATACGGTGAAACGAGTGAGAAGTGAAGCAATGAAGCATCAGACTACTGTCCGCGAGTACGAATTCGATTTCTAAAGTCAAGTGCCTTCGACTGATGTGGAATTGCTATATTATTGCTTGGTATACGGCTCTGATGCTTTGCTTATTCGAATTGCCTGTGTTGTTCTTTATTATTTGCTTGTATATTGTGTGTGTAGGTGTTAGAAATGCCACATGTCCACCGCAACAGATGACGCAACAACAACCACAACAAGAGCAACAGGCAGCAAAAAGGAAAGCGAAAATGCCTCCCATCAACACTACATATATGGATTGTAATGAACTGGTAAGTCTATGTAACCTTTCTATTGGGGAGGATTTTTCATTAAAAGACTGATAGGGAACAGGTTTGTCATACAGACAATTAGAAATGTGCTAAAATGGGTCACGCGGAATTTTACACGTACACCCGAAAGAAATAAAGGATATAACGGTTCTACTAAAGGGCGTTGACCCTGAAACAGAACCAGAAGTTCTATTACAAACGCTACGAGAGCTTAACTATAATGATATTGAGCTTATCGTTGTAAGACCCTTCAATACAGCTAGAGCTAGACGGAAGAATTGTAAACTACCATTCTACCTGGTGCAGCTGGGCCGCGGTAGCAAAATTGGTGCACTTAGGAAAATCACTATCCTGAACCATCAAATTATCACATGGGACAAATTGAAAATAAGCAGAGATATAATCCGGTGTCTTCGCTGCCATAGGTTCGGGCACTCAGCAGCAAACTGCGAAATCCAGTATATATGCGTAAGATGCGGATGTTACGGCTCCAACGCCGTGCTTGCTCTTTCGAGGGAAGAGCGTGGGGGTTATTATTTATTAAATTAAGGGGTTATTAAAATAATTAAAGTTTTCTTTATTAATAATTATTATTTGTTTTATTTTTATTTTATTGAACTCAGCTGTCTCAAGCTGAGCTCTCTTCTTTCTACTTTTTTCATATAAATTTACTTGTTTATATAGAACATTTTTTCTAACTGACTGTGGCGTATAAACTGAACAAAAGAATCTAGAAGTCTCTGTGACTTAGAATTTTGAATAAACTTTGAACGAAAATCAAAGTGTCCATGTTTTGAAATGAAAAATGTGCTTGTTATGAAAAGGGGCATATTTATGAAATGTGCTGTAAGTGACTGTATATAGAATATTGTGTCTGTTTATTTATGAATTGTATTAACTGAGAATGTAAGATATGTGAGGATGTAGTTTTAAGGGTTGTGTTTGAAAGGACATGAGTTAGTGTTAAAGCGAATAAGGGTAGTATTCTGGAATACAACACGGACAGTACCATAGCACAGAACAATGCACGTTAGGTAAAGAAATGGTAGACGACAGATCTCTTATAAAGTGTGCAGTTTGTAAGAGCGAGGGCACCCCGCTAATTATCAAGGTTGTATTCCGCGAAATACAGGAAAAAAGTTTTCACAACAATGAAAAATATAACGCCCAATAGTTCAAGCTCGACCAGCACTAAACGTACCACTCCAGTTCTCGTATGCTCAGGTAACAGCTGGTAGGAGAAACACCCCACAATCCACCGCATGGGTACCCTCGCAACATACTGTGCGTCCAGAAACAGTAACACTAGCAGATGTGCTCACAACATTAATCGCTATTCAGACGGAGATGACACAAATGCAAAAACAAATAAAGGACCAGGATACTAGACTAGACTGGGTCTATTCGCATTTGTCTAGCCAGCCGTCAATATAAACCCCCAAACAGAAAGCACAATTAAGGCTCTAGTCCTGAATGTAAATTCACTTATCAGAATCGAGAGAATAGCCGCTCTCCTTAAACTGTTGCAAGACGAAAGTCCTGACGTGCTTCTGGATAGCGAAACTAAGCTGAATCAGAATCATAAACTATGTCACAAAAACTACGACATTATACGAAGAGACCGACCTAACTCCACCCAAGGAGGAGGGGTGGCAATCGTTGTTTGAAAAGGACTTCAACATATGTACGCCGAAAGGCATAAGAAAAATAATAATGTGTAATTTAGAGTGCTTGCGAAGAGCCAGTAAGTTAATGTAAGAATGATATTTGTAAAATAGAAATTAACATTTAGTCTTAAGTAAAATATGTAATTAATTTGTTCAATAAATGTGGATATAAAACAAAAAAAAAGGACTTCAACATAAGGTAATATATAGTGGTGAGATGCGCAGATTCGGGTGCTTGAAGCGTGCATCATCCACATACCCGTCCGACAAGAAGGGGGATGTATGTGATATCTGCCTACGCACCAGAAACACATCAACAAAATCGACTTATAGTGGAGCTAGAGACTTTTTTCCGATGCTTGCAACTTCAGTCGGAAGGGAACTATTACATTGTAGGTGGCGTATTGAATGCTAAACACCCAAATTGGGGAAATTGCATGCCAAACACGAGAGGAAATCAACTAGCTGGTTCGCTAGATCAACATCACATTGAATATAAGGCTGACCTGCTAGCTACAGAATATCCTTCTTTCCCCAGAGGAGGGTCGTTCCTAGATATTATACTTATTGGCACACGACTTAAACATACACATACTAACAGACAAAATATAAACTGCTTACGCACAATTAAGTATGACAGCGACCATTATGCATTATCAATCGTGATAAAAGCACCAAGCCAAGTTGTGGGGCTCGGTGAATGTATGATACCGCAACCCTATAACTATGGGGATATGCGATGGACGCGTTTCACGAGAATCTTAACAAGAGAAATTCGCTTAAAAGATATTAACCCTCCTACCAACAGAAACATATCCAACGATGACGAAACCATAAAACAACATCAACATGTACGGAAACGCCACAATCAACGCACTCCACAGAAAAAAAGTAGACTTCTGTCTCAACTAAAACTATGGTACAGACGATTTATTGATAGGCACGACCAGGTGATAATATCACTGGAGTCTAGATTAAAAAATCTCCAACAGCTGATAAAAGCCAACTATAGGTTATCAGCAAATTTGTATTGGAACAACAAAATTCGGGCGGTAAAATCCAACAACCCCAGTATGTTCCCGCAAATTAATAAAATATTTAGACGGAGTAATGAAAACGAAATTCAGTGTCTCTAAATACCACGAACTGACGAAAACCAACGAATGCTGACAAACATAGGCATAGACACAAACAACGCCATCCCTTGGAAAAAGTGAATGTTGTAGGGGCCGTCTTTCAAAAACTGTACAAGGCATATGAAGTATTTCGCAGCAACCATGTATAGCATCTATGGCAGCGCAAAGGGTCAAATTCTTGTGTGAATATTTACACTATTAGAGAATTCGGCTCTTAGCTGCTAGACGCGAGTTGCGATATGCTTTTTGTCGGTTTGGACAAAAAGCCGCCGTGCATGCAGATAACCCAGAAAAATATGCTATGCACGTGTGTGGCAGAATGCGTTGGCAGATGGGGGCGCCGATATGTTTCCCGCTTTATTGTGGTTACTTGGTACGGTAACCGAATTGTTTTACTAAATTATCGTCATCTTCAAAATGATGTGACGTTTTCCGCCACAGAAATTTATGTATTCAAAGTGGGTTACCTGTGGTTAGTCCAGAGTGGGGTGTCTATTATTTCGCCCCAGAGACTTCAGTTGGGGCTCCTCTTCTTCTTCAGCGGCTGCTCCACCACCGGTGGTTCCTCTTCAGGTTCTTCCCCAAGTTTTTCCTCTTTACACGACCAGCGCGGCTGTAGGGGGTTTCTCTATTCTACATGAGAAACAACCCACAATTCCAACCAACATTTCCTACCTAATTTCGACCGCCTTTCAGCGCGTCAAATCAACCCCATTTCCCCCTACTTACCTGTTCACCTGCAAAGCATGTTTCCACCAAGGACACATAGCTAAACTCATTGTACCACGCAGACAATGCATAAATGAGTTTAGCTTACCTTTTTTGCCATACGGCAACTCGTGTCCATGTCGATTAGCGACAACCAAATCCAGCCGGACGAAGTTGTCGCATCATTGCAGATCCGCTTGGGAAATTTATCACCACATTCGATTGAATCACGACACTTCATTCGCTGGGGATCAATGTTCTCTTTTTGCAGGTGAATATCATCAGCTCAATTCCCCTCTCTTTCTCAGTTCTGTCTTCGTATGGATCAATGTACACTGAACTCACCATACTACCGAATCAGGTCAACGGGTTCCGCTCAGAACTACATTGATTCATGCACATACAACCAAATCCACCCCTAGGATAATCGTACATCGTGTTTCTGTTCTCTTATTGTCCCGCTCTCTTCGATCATCAGATTACCGATGTAACCTACCACACATCGAAGAACGTGGCAATGAGAGAGCAGAAGTATGTTTTCTTTTGGTTGTATCCAATTTCTTCCCTTTTCAAGTCAGTCGATTAACGTGATTAACCGAGGGAGGTGGAGTCGCTAATTGCCGCCGCGTGTGCATGCTCATGCACACGCTCGTCCGCGGACATCCCACTTTTATGTGAAATAAGTCGTTTCAACCAGTACGTTGTGTGGTTGAAAGTGACGATTAATAATTATTAGAAATATTATCTGAGTTATGTGTTGTGTGACCGCATCGGAATGTTCTCACTAGTGAATATTTTCAATAAATTAAAACGCTTGCTGGCAGTGCTATCTGTTATCTTTTTTATTGATTACTTTGGTGTCTTAACTCACTTATTCGAATTAGACTTCAATCGTTTATTTATCTATCCACTCGAAGGAGATGTCGTCCAATATGCGCATCGGATTCGGTACAACCAGGAAGTGGGCGTGCGTCCCATAAATGTTTACAATTACACATTCCTCAATAAAGGTGAACATAAATCGATGCCGCATTTTGAGAGACGAATGGCTATACGACAAACCTGGGGTTACGAGCAACTCTTTTCGGACGTGATTATTCGAACAAATACCTTCCCACGGATCGATGGGAGATATAAGGAATACGTGCCATACGCTGGCACATCTCACCTTATACCCCCACACGGCCACCGCCAAATAGTGATTTTAGAGAGAAGTCGATGTGTTTCTGCGAATCCAATCGCACCACAAACGATGAGGTGTTCACCTCCTGCTTCCAAACTCAATTGTGTCTTTGACAGATTAAAACACGAGCATGATGGATAGATTAGGCCAATCCAAGTTTAAACACTTTCGTCTGTTGTTCCTTCTCCAAGAAAAAGAAAAAGCTTTTTGTTTTTGTTCCGTATCGTTTAATTTCCAAACTTCACTTTGACAAATGTTTCAGTGCTTTTCTGTTTTCCTTCCTTTTAAATTTTAAACTTTAACTTTTTCTACTTTCAACCACTTATCCCCAACAAAAAGAACGGAGCGTTACTTCTTTCTTTTCTCCTTATCTCTGTTAACCAACTGTCTTCTCAAAAAAACCGTAACGAGCAACGAAAATCAAAAATAAACGGAATCAAAATATCATCTTGCTGTTCCTTTCTCTCCCTCTCCATCAGCATCCACTCCGAAAACAGAAATCTAACTTCCACACGATCCACACTCGAACAGGAGTATGTTCGCACATTCAACATGTGGATCGTGTGTTTTTCCCACCACCTTACCATATACCATTAAATTATATTAAAAACGAACAAACGATGGAGGTGGCGGAAGTCGCACGTAACAATGACATTTCACAGTGACCATCAGAAAACCATGGTTTTATCGAATTCAGTAATGAAAATACTGCAAATGCCGAGATCACTGCGGAAAGCGCTAACAGCTTTTTGATGACTAGTGAAGACATCCACGGCGTCTTTGCATTATCAAGAAACGAACCATTAAGAAACAAAAAATCAGTTGGAATCGATGGAGTACCCAATAGTGTACTCAAACATCTTCCTCCAATCGCAATGGACATATATGCCGTTTTGTTTAACAACGCATACTATCCAGAACGTTGGAAAACCGCCGTCATCCAACCGCCTAAAAAAATGGAAAAACAGAACAAACCCAAAAAATCTGCAATCGATCAGTTTGTTACCGAGCATCAGTAAAGTATTCGAGAAGGTTCTAAACAAGGCTCTGCTTAAATGGGTTGAGGGCAATAACGTTGTTCCAAATACCCGGTTTCAGACATCAGTGGAATAAAAGTCTGAAACAGTGCACAGGTGCCTGTTTGATTGACTTGGAGAGGGCCTTCGACACCGTTTGGCTAGAAGGGTTGTACTACTAGCTAATGAGACTAGGCATTCATAAACCACTACTGTATATACTATACGACATCTTGAATGAAAGGAAATTCATCGTCCAAAGTGGCAATGTGATCTCCGCCATTACTTATAAAATAAAAAACGTTCTGCAGCAGGGAGCGGTGTTATCTCCGATCCTTTTTAATATTTACACTAGCGACTTGATAAGGTCTGTGGGGGGTAAGAAGTATTGCACCAAGCACGGGTACACGATTCACTTCTTCCCCAGGTATCCTTATTTAAATAGATGAATTCGAAACGCACGCATTATACTATTTTACACTCTAAAGAAAGCTTCAAATTAATAACTTTTCGTTTTATTTCGTTAGGTTTTTTATTTATGAAATTTGTCCCGGTCTTCCATTATATGCTCGGGCTTTTTGGCAAGAAGTTTAACGCATGCGTCATATTTTGAGAAGAAATTCGAAATTGATGGAGACGAGCGGCGGCGCGAACTTCGACTCCAACAATTGAGATGTGACTGATTCTACTTAGGGGTTGAAACATGAACATTTGGATTTGCATGCCAAACAACCAATCGACATCATCCTTACATCTGTGCTCTCTCATTCTCTCCATCTATAGAGGTAGATAAACGCTTCAGTTAATTCGATAGCTGACGGACAAGAGAGCATGAGAGAACCAGAACACGAAGTGCAATGATCTCGAGGTGAAGTTAGCTTTAGCATGCATGTCGCAATGCTATCCTGAAGCTGACCTAGTGACACAATTAGGATATTATGGTGATGTCAACGTACGTTGGACTCTGGTAAGGGGAAATGAGATGAGTATGGAAGTTGGTTTTTAGCTATTCACCTGTTAAAAGGGATCATTGATCCCAAGCGAATGGATGATCTGATGAAAAGCCGAAGTGGCGCCAAATTTGCTGGGGTAATTTATCATGACAACTAATGTGTGTTCAACAAGTGTTGAACACACTTTCCACGAACACCGGGTTCTTATTGTGTTGTGGGCTGGCGTCAGGAACAATGCGGTCTCCTGACGTGCACGTTGGTTCGGCGTTGTTGGGCTTCGCCGACTATGTTGAATGTCGTTCTGCAATAATTTTAAAAGTAATGCTGTGAAATGAAAATTAATACCTATATGGAATGCGCAATCCCGGAAATACTCCTTCTCATGGCGGCAATAAGAAATATGGTTGGTTTAGTTTACTTTTAAATAACTTTTATTTACTAGATTATTGGATTGGATTGGATTGTAGCTCCGTGCTCGTCAACAGTTAAAGTAAGAAGGAAATCACAACATAAAGATGGTTGTCAAGTGACAACCAACAGAATTCATAAATGTCAGCTGATTGCTGACATTTTTAAAGGTGATGCCACAAATTTAAATATTGCGAATTCGCAGGTTGTTTCGAATGCGAATCCGCAACAACTAATTAGATATTTTGATAAATTCCCCAGCGGTTTCGCTATGATGCGACGGCGTCGTTTGCTTTGACTTGTTGTTGCTAACCAATACGAATGGAATTTCCGGTGGAAATTCCATGGTTAGAGCAATAGTGTTGCCGTATGGCGAAGATAGTACCTAAACTCAATTATGCATTATCTGCATAGGATAATGAGTTTAGCTATGCGTCCTTGGGGAAATTATGTATTTCAGGTGAATAACATATGAGGGAAATGGCTATGTATGACGCGCTGAAAGCGGTCGAAATTAGGTGCAAATTGTGGTTGAGATTGTGGGTTGGTTCTCATGTAGAATAGAGAAACCCCCACAGGTCTCTTCTTCAGGCTATTGCGTATGCAGACGATCTGATAATATATAGAACAGCTCCAAAAATTGAATTCATTAACGGATTATTACAAGGCGACAACTGGAAACTCAAAATCAATATCGAGAAGTGTGAAACCATCCTCTTTAAAACACCACTGGCTGAAGCTACCAGAGACACCAGGAAAATCTGGCGAAAGCTAGCTATTATGGGACCACGCCAACAAACACTGGAAACCAAAAATGTAGTCAAATACTTGGGCATCTGGCTGGATCAGTATCTATATTTTAACAAACATGTGGAGGCTGCCCTGGCCAGGGCAAAGAAAGCTTATGCTATGACAAGAAGACTGTTTCATAGTAGTCAACTTGACAGCAGAGTTAAAGTTATATGCTACATGGCTCTCATCAGACCGATGATCATATATCGATGTCCAGTGTGGTTTAATGTGGGACCTAGCTAAATGGAAAGGATTCGGATTTTTGAGAGACAATGCCTAAGGACGTGACTTAACTTACAACGGACTCCTGAACCCGATTACAAAAAATGCTATCCCGATGAAGCGTTGTACAGTGGGGCCAATATAAACAGAGTGGATAACTTTATGATCAAGCTGATCCGAGGGCATCTTGCGATATCAATGAGCTCGCCGAACAATTAAATTTTTGGTGCATATTATCCAAACAATATGTATTATGAGGGGGCCCATCGCAATGGCTTTATTCCACTAGAGGCATTCCTCAGTCTTGCATTGAACGACCTCATACAAAATGAATCCGCTATACCGTTGATTTATCACGTGCGCCGGTCGGGCATAGATAAACGAATATGTTATAATTGAAAGGTTGCGCACACAGATGAAGAGCGCCTGCAGTTCAGTACGGCAGTAGCACAGAAAGACCGAAAAGACCCGAATAAGCAACACCAGCGATTCTGGTGGCTGAGTGGCAATTAAGAACCTGTTTCCAAATAAAACTGGCAAAAAAAAAGAAAATTTATTATTATTTATTGGCCTGTAGGAACCCGGAAGTTCATGACCTCACCGACTCGGCTCCGCCATTGTTCCCTGTCCTGTGCACTCTCCTTCCACGTTCGACCATCCCATCCGATCTCGTCGAAGTCCAATCTAACATTGTCCTCCCATCTCCGTCGCGACCGTCCTGTCGGTCTCTTTCCCGTTAGTTTACCATCAAGAATTCTATGCACGGTCCTATCATCGCCCATTCGTGCCACGTGTTCGGCCCATCTTAATTTTCGCAACTTGATTACTCTCACTATTGTAGGTTTGCGGAGCTATCCAATTCGTGGTTGTGGAGTTTCCTCCATTGTCCTGCCTCCTCGTCATATTTACCGCCAAATATACCCCTTAAAACTTTATTCTCGTATACGCGGAATTTGTTTTCTTCCCGTTTTGTGAGAGCCCATGTTTCGCATCCGTATAGAACAATCGGCATTATTATGGTTCTATAGACACGGAGTTTTATGTTACGTGATAGCAGTTTGGATTTCAGCAGTTTACGGACTACATGCCAACTAGTGTTGCCGGATTGTAGTCTTTTGTTAATTTCCTTCGACGTTTCGCGTCTGGCCGTCAGTATCGTTCCCAGATATTTAAATTACTTGACATTTTCAAATATCTTGCCCCTGACGTTTATATGTGTTCTCTGAGGTGAGAGGCCATCCCCCTGTTTTAGTCCTTCCCGGATTTCAAATGGTTCTCAGAGGTGGTTTTCTATTCTAACTCTTCCTTTGTTTTCGTTCATGCAGATTTGAATGAGCGCGGCATATTTTTTCGGGATTCCCAGCTCAACCACAATATGGTTGACTCTTTGCCTTGCGACTGAGTGGTAGGCTTTTTTGAAGTCAACGAACAGTTGGTGAACTGTGTCTCCGTATTCTCACTTCTTTTCCAGTAGTTGCCGTATTGTGAACATCTGGTCGCTTGTTGACCGGTTCCGACGGAATCCACATTGGTAGTCTCCCAATATTTCTTCTGATTCTTGCCAGTATGACATTTGTTAATATTTTGTATGTGGTTGGGAATAATGATATTCCTCTGTAATTTTCGCAGTCAGATCTGTCGCCTTTTTTGAAAATGGGAATGACTATTGAGGTTTTCCATTCTTCCGGAACGACTTCCTTGTCCCATATTGTTTTAACCAGTTGGTGGATCTTTCGAGCGGTTGCCTCTCCTCCATGCTTCACAAGCTCTGCCGGTATGCAATCGACTCGGGGAGCCTTGTTGTTTTTCAATCGATTTGTTGCGTCTACAACTTCGTCGAAAGAGGGCTATGGGATCGGTATGTACGTCTGGTGCGTTTATTTGTGGTTGATGGGTGCGCACATTGAGCAGGTTTTCCAAGTACTGCTTCCATCTTGTCACGATATTTTTTGTTTCTGTCACCAGACACCCGTTTGTGTCTCGGACTATTTTGGCTCTCCCTCGGCAGCCATTTCTAATTGAATTTATGCCGGCATACATACCTCTGCTGTTCTTTGCTCCGGCATTTTCTAGGATTTTTTCGATCCGAGTCTTCTCCCATTCGCGTTTTTTGCGTTTGAAAAGTCTGGTTGTCTCTTTTCGAATCGTCGGGTATCTTTCTGCGCTGACTTCATCATATCTTTCTAAGTGGATCATTCTGAGGCGTTTAGGTTGTTCGATCTTTGCCCTGCACTCATCGTTAAACCAAGGTTTGGACTTAGTTGAAAAGGGAAGCAATAATAATAATAATAATAATATTAATAAAAGCCCAACAAACAACGGAAACCTTACATAGATTTAGCATTTCGAAGATTTAGTTTAGATGTTAGGTTTAGGATAGAGCTAAGGGAAAAAAAAAATATATATATATATTAGTTAATTTAGTATTTAAGTTAGAGATAAGGTAAAAACAATAACAAAAACAAAGTTTTTTCTGTTCTTCATTTTCTTTGTATCTAATTAAGTTCTTTAAAATTCATGTAAACAAAACATTCATTGGTGCAAGGCTAATAACCTTGCCCGGAAAAACAAATTATTATGGAAAATTCAACAATCCTCAGACTGCCGATGAATGATTTACGAGTTAAGCGTATGCATGTAACTTAGAGAGTCCGCAAGGGACCAGTAAGTTAGAAAATAAGATACCATAAGCTAGAGTTTATTCATTTTTGTCTAGCGAGTAAGTAAACTATAATAAGAGGAAGAAATAAAAAATGATAAAAAAAAATCACTTATTCAATTATTATTCCAGCCATTTTGGGACGCGTAGTTTTTATTTGAGAGTCGTTGGAGTGAGTTGATGTGTTTGTTTTTGTGAAAATGGATAAAATTGAGTATCGAGATGTCATCAAATTTTTGTTTTTGAAAGGCAATACCCCTACGCAAATCAAAAATGAGTTGGACTTTGTGTATGGGGAATCTGCACCATCATTTACCACAGTGAAATTTTGGGCAGCTGAATTTAAACGTGGCCGTGAGAGCTTGGGAGACGATGAACGTTCGTCCATAAACTGCAACAACTGACGATAACATCGCTAACGTTCACCAAATGGTGCTAGATGGCTGCCGAATTAGAGTGAGAGAGATAGCAGAGGCTATGAGAATGTCCAAAGAATGTGTTTGTCACATATTAAATCAAGATATAGGCATGATAAAGCTGTCCGTGGATTGGGTGACGCGTTTGCTCACGTTAGACCAAAAAACGTGTTCGAATGAACATTTCCAAAGCTTTGTTGGCGCAGTTTAGGCGGAATAAATCCTAGTTTTGGCGCCGATTAATTACTGTCGCTGAAACTTGGATACGCCATTATAGGCCCGAAATAAAAAATACAGTCAAAACAGTCTGCAAAGGGGGAATCGGCTCAGAAAAAAAAGCAAAAACTGTTTTTTCGGCTGGGAATGTAATGACGACTGTTTTTCGGGATAGCCATGGAGTTATCTTAATCGATTATCTTCAAAAAGGAAAAACTATTACAGGAGCATACTATGCATCACTACTTGACCAACTGAAAGCAGATATTGCGGAAAAACGGCCACCAAGACAACGCGCCGTCTCACACCTCGGCGGTTGCCATGGCGAAAATCCACGAATTACGGTTTGAACTGCTTGACCGCCCACCTTACTCACCAGATCTAGCCCCAAGCGACTCTTTTTGTTCCCTAATCTAAAAATTGCGCTCGAAGGACAGAGGTTTTCATCAAATGAGGAGCACTCACTTTCGTGAACAGTTATTTTGCAGAGCAAAACCCCGAGTACTATTGGGACGGTTAGAGAGATGGAAGCATCGTTGGGAGAATTGTGTAGAGTTACAAGGAGACTATGTAGAAAATAAAAATAAATTTTACGAAAAAATGTCTTGTGTCCAGTACAGCTCAACGTCGAGCGTCAATTTGTTACACTTTTAAATTGACAAACAAAATGGTACTTACGGATGCTTACTGGGTGGAAACGAGTAGAGAAGGATTAAAACTCCATGTTGATGATAACAAAGTTAATGTTGATAAATCAGTCGGAGAATTTTTGCTCGTATTTACAAAAATAACAGCTTGTTTTGGGGCCGGATTAAGAGATAATGGAGATCTAGCTACACTACCTGGAGTTATACTTTGGTCATCTTCTATACTCTTCATTTGCGAGCCCTTCCACGGTTTTCTGGGTTCAAACTCCTGAACTAGGGAACAACCTCTGCAAGGTTATCTTACGGGGTTTTCGCGGCGATGGTTGTTGTTGCTGCTGCTCTTGCTGTCCGGCAGAATAAATAAAAAACTTCTTTTGCCTATTTTTTCTTTATTATGAAAATTAATAATAGATAGCACATTTCTTTTCTGCGGTCTTGTTCACATATAAATTTCAATTATAAAGTTTCTTTCTTACGCCCTTTCATTATAATTTCAAACACAATGTTTTTAAGGTTTGTTAAATAAGCTTTTTGTCTCACAGGTGACAAACAAACATTTTACCGAAATCCTAAGAGTATTTACTGGTCGAACTTCATTGAAAAAAACTGCACATAATCCACATACGAACTTACCTCTTACTCGACCTAACCTCTTACTCGACCTAACCTCTTACTCGACCTTACCTCTTACTCGACAGAAAAACTGGGTCATACCAGTTAACCATCATTGTATAACCGAGTTTGTATTCACCAGTCTATGTTTAAGTTTTGTGTTTCAATTTAAGTTCTATGTTTTATTGTTGTTATGTTAAATGTAATGTGTATTTTATGTGTGTTTAAAATGTGAAATGTGCATTGCATAAATGAAGGTGTTTATTTTATGTTGTAAATGAATGCTGTTGTAGTTTGTAAATGAATGATATGTAATTTATGTTTTATTTATTATGTGTGTAATTGAAAATGTACATTATGTTTCGTATTTAAGGTTAATGTGAAAATGTGATAATCGTTTGTAATGTATGTGTTTATTTAATGTTTAGTAAGGTAAATGCTTATGGTATAAAGTATTCAATTACATAAAATGTAATTGAATGCTTTATTTTAAAAATGTAATTTGTTTGTTATGTATATGTGCATTTTTTCAATTGTTTAAAAGTTTTATGTATTATGTACTTTTGTTTATGTTTAAAATTTTATGCATTTCATTTAATGTTCTCTCCGTCGGATAAAGGTGGTGGGGGAGTTACTACGTAACAACTATTTCACACTTTCATTAACGACATCTTGTCTTCCGCGCAAAATCCACCGCACTATTCTGAGGACAATACATTAACTTTCCCAAATTACTTCGAACATGCTGTTATGAAATATATTCACAATTTAAATTTAATATAGTTAAGTTATTATGTAAATGAAGTAAGTTAAGAGTTTGACTTACTTGGTCGACCGTGGAGCGGTCGCTGTGGTCTGGTTCCTGGTGGCAGGTTGCAGGGGGCGTTGAGGTTGTGCTCCCATGTTCACCTTACTGTTGGTTGTTGATAATTCCTCTGTCACTATGGTTTAGCGAGTCCTCTATTTCAAATTATAAGTTTATATTTGGGTAGCTGGTTATTCAGGTCTATATTGGAATTTGAGCTCGGTCCAGTAATTACGTGCTTTTTTGTTCGTAGTTTTACGTCGAATGATTTTATGTTATTTTTGTTTTCGCCGTTGACGTTTAGTTTTTATTCGGCGCCAACGCCGTTTTTTATTATTTTCCTGCCAAGTAGAATTTGCATAATGTAGTTTATGCAAATTAGCTACTTGACGATTTGTCTTCCCTTTATAGGCAGAGAGGGGAAATCTGCGAAAGGGAATTAGTGGGTGTTAGGCGAGGACATGGACGCGAGGTCCGTAACAATGCCCATCACAACTCTTCCGCCATCAAATTCAAAAACAGGTGTATGCTGAGATCATTGAACTCTGATCTTAACATGAGATAATAGAATGTCTATTTCGTGAATCGGAAATAAGAAGTTCTCGAGTAAACATCTGTGTAAAAACGTTAAATTTTCTTTTTTTTTTATAAAGTAAATTGGTACTGTGGCGGTTTTTTTGAACGCTACCTATCACCTTCCCATTACCCCATATAAAACTCCCACGTAGGGCACACAAAAAAGAAAGCAAGTACTTACCTGTCCATTGTTTGCGTAAACCTTCGCCTAAAATATCTAAACATATAATTTTCGCTGATGTGAAATCCAACAGCACCAAACAGATATTTCCCCAAAGGCACGGTTTCATGAAACGCACCATTTCCACAAAGCCAATTCAGTTGCACCACGAAGCAACTGACTTAACACGACCACCGCCGTGCACATATCTCCCATCTAAATTGCAGCACACAAGCAAGAGATATTCTAGCTTTGCTTCATCGCTGCAACCACATCGGTCGCCAAACCGATCGACACGAAATGTTTAACTTGCACCTGGCCGCAAAAAGGGATCGAGTTCCCGTTAGTGTAAATACACACACGACGGCCCGACCCTCTGTTGACGCCAACAACGTGCGCCTGATCAGCATACAACTTTTACGCGGTAACAATCGGACAAACATTTCCTTTTATGGAAATGTAATATCCACAGTCCGAGTGAGCGTACAACCATCTCAATGCCTATGCAAGGATATTGGCACCAGCTGCATCCATGTCGGTTTATGTTTACCCTGAGGAAATCCTGATGCCCACGGTTCGATTGCTCATGCACAGCTTGAGGGTGCGATGGAACCTCATCTGTGTGTGTGCGCGTCCTCTCGTTGATCGGCATCAGGATCATCCCTTATATGGTCATCGGGGCAATAAATGAATATTTCGTAATTATGTTGCTTCGATGGCGATCTTTAATCGTTCAACAGATTCCGTGCAGGAAAGTCGTTCCTCCACGCTTAACGAAAAACGGAGTCGAGTTTTGGCTGCATAAAAGTTCAAACGTGCGGAAGTTGATCGTATACAGCGGGGTGTTACAACTACTAGTGTAAGCAAAAACTGTAAACTTAAATCCTGTTATGGGATGTACACGTGTTGTTGTAATAGTGGCGGGCGATAATGTGGTCGCGTCCAGAGGAGAAAAGCGGTCCAAGAGTGAAGTCAAACGATGGAATCAGCGTCCAAAAGGATGAACTCGAACGGTAGAATTAGCACATAAGAGGATGAAGTCAAACGATGGAATCAAGGCCCAAGAGGATGAAGTGAAACGATGGAATCACTGCCCGAAAAGATAAAGTGAAACGATGGAATCGCTGCCCGAAAAGATGAAGTCTTTTTTCCTTGATATTGACTTTTATTAATTAATGTATGTTGTTGATTGGCCGAGAACCGATGGTGTTCATTCGATGAAGGTTGATTGCAGACTGACGAATTGGCATAACTGCCAATTCAAAAAGCGACGCTATGACATCATCGTGGTGACAATGATGGCCAGTTGGTGCCAGCTGCTGCGCAACTGGTATACATGCGAATGAACTAGATTTCTCCAGTACATTCCAGCACATTTAATTGCCAATCCGCAACAACACGGTTCGCGGATAGAGTAAACAAACAAGTGTAAGAGATTAAATTTAGTCAAAGTTTATTCAAGTTTATTCAATGCGGACAAATTTATTTAATTTATTCAATCTACTGGACTATTTTATACAATTTATTCAATGTGCTGACAGTGTATTTAATTTATCTCATTTATGTTCGATTTTACGTTGCAAGTTAATAAAACTAAGAATAAGACGAAGAGTAAAACAAGGACTCATGACATTAAGAGGATGTTTAGAGACCTACACCCAGTTCCATGTTCGGCGTCGTGACCAGCGTTTCTTTAGTGAACTAATGATGGAGGAAAGAAGTGAACCGGTGCAGTACGCCTGCACACAATACTTCATCCCCACAGTACGTCTGCTTAGCACGTGAGAATTATAAGCTTCGTTACAACTACCGTTTTTTTTTTTTTTTTCTAGGAATTGTTTACTGGGCTGTCGGCAATTCATATTCGAACCCTCTTCCTTTATGAATTTAAAATGGGACCTAATGCGTCATTTTTAATGAAAAACATTAACGTTGGTTTGGGAATATTTGACGTTGGTTTGGGAAGTTCCGTTCGGGAGATTTCAGCCTCTAAAATGAACCACCCGGGAAGCCGGAAACGTTAGTTGCCGAAGATGTTTTAAGAGCAACGGTGGATGCGGATCCAATGAAATCGGTGCGGTAGATTTCATAAAGCATGGGTGTATCCTCAATGACAATAGGTCGACACCTTTCTCTCATAGGAAAGGTAAAGAATCTCTATAAATGGGTACCCCATGAACTGAACGAGTCCCAAAAACGACGGAATTCTGCCCATCGCTTAAATTAAGGAACCAAACTGAACCGTTTTTGCACCGGATAGTCAGCTGTGATGAAAAGTGGATTCTGTATGAGAACTGTAAAAGACCTTGGCAGTGGTTGGATGCAAGTGACAAACCAAAACAGACACCAAAAAAAGGTTATGGTGACAATTTGGTGGACATCTAAAGGACCAATCCACTTTTCATTTCTCCAACCAGGAGAAACGATAAACGCTATCAAATATTGTGAAGAAATCGACATATTTCATGCCAAATTGGCTGAAAAGCAACCTGCGTTGGCCAATAGGCACGGCCTGAGATCTTTTGCATGACAATTCTAGACCCCATACCTCACAAGTAAGGGTGCAAAACCAGTTGCAGTTGGGATTTGAAATTCTTCCGTATCTACCGTACTCTCCTGACATTTCCTCAACGGACTACCATCTTTTCCGCAATCTGGATTCATTTTGCCGGCAGAAGGTCTCTCGGAACCGAGCAGAGGTCATAAAGGACTTTGAAGATTACATTGCCCCAAAAAGTCAGCACTTCTACGAAACAGGAATATTTGACCTTATATCACGTTGGACGAATGTCATAGCTGCCAACGGATGCTATATTATAAAAATGTATGCTATATTATAAAAATTTACGGAAAAATAGTATTGGCTTTTAATAGTTTACTATAACATCGAACATTTCATGTGGTACAAGCCAATACTTGTTATTTCTTTAGTTTCCATCCTCAATTTTTTGTTCTCTCGTCCTTCTTCCACCTATAGTGTGCATTTGCATTTATGGGTATCAAACATTCCGTTTGGTGCACGGTTATTTACTTTAATGCCTGGAAAACCACTTTCTACACATCGAAAACTTTCCTATATAAGCACCGCCGTTATGTTCCATTCACTATTTTCAAAAAATTTGGGATCCGCATAATTGGTCGCTTAAAACACAAAATAACTAAAGTCGAATGTCCATGTCACAAAATTAACGAAAAATCAAAAAGCAATCAAAAGCATTTCAATTCACCTTAACAAACTACATATGTTAGATTGATCTCACTCACCCCATCAACAAAATTAGTCGACATGCACACCGCATAATTAGCCGACAAATTACCATCGCGTTTTCATGAATTGATCATGTAACCCAATCACTCATTTGTTCGGCACACTTCTCTAAAAGGGTCCAATCGAAGTTAGGCACATACATCCAGTCAATTGCTGCCTCCATGCCTGTGACATAATAGAGATCAATAATTACCGTACCAACATAACTCACGGCACTTCAAGAGATAACACTCCATCACAACTCTACCTGAAGATGGTTTCTCTTCCGGATCGTTTTCTTTCACCAGACCAGCGAAAAGTAGCAAAAAACAATCAAAACAATCTAGCTAGTTAAACGAGTGACGATGCGCCAGACACCACCACCTCATAGCAATAACTTCCTTGTTATGCCGGTGTAGAGAAAATGAAATCCGAAAGTTAACCCGTGAAGATAACAAACTCAACAAAAATTCTGATTAACAAATTGCAGCGATTAATGAACAGAGTCAATATCTCTATAAATCGTCGCTAATCATTGCGTATTATTTCAACAAATGTTAATGCATACAAATGTCACTCACACCTATGTTTGTGACATGTTGTTTAACAGTCGATAGTTTAAGCTTCACACCTAACAAAAAATTCACCGATTTGGTTGAGTTTTTGAGATTTTATAACAAGTTGAAGATGGACGAACAACCGGTGCATTTTGGCTGTATTTTACTCTTTTACTTCCGTAAAGGGAAGAATGCGTTTCAAGCCTGTGAAAAACTGCGTAAAGTATACGGTAACAATGGTCTACCAAAACATCAGTACCTAAACTGGTGCAAGAGATTCCACGCAGATGATTTCGATATCAAATATGCTCTTCGGTCAGGAAGGCCCACCGAAGTTGATGATGGCAAAATAGTGATGTTGATCAATTCAAATCCACGTTACACTGCAAATACATCGAAGATCAGTCGAAAAAGTATGCCCTTCCACCTAAAGATACGTATGTAAGCCACATTTGACGGCGCGTATAAACATCTGCGATATGCTGCTGGAACGTGAAGTAATTGATCCGTTTTTTGTAAAAAATTACAACTGGTGATGAGAAGTGGATGGCTTACGACAATGTGGAACACAAACGGCCGCAATAATTCGCCTCAAACAATTTCAAAAGCAGAACTTCATCAAACAAGTGGTAGGATTGGAAGAGTGCTGTATTTTTCGAGCTCCTACCGGCAGTTGGAGAGTTTAAACGAAGCTGTGGCGGTTCCACGAACCGCCCAAACCACCAGAGGCTGAGATACCTTCGTTCCATCAAGGAACATACTCACCTATGACTAAACTTCACGTGCCCCCAAAGTCAACCTTTATAACCTGACCAAAGGTGACATCCATGCCGGTGTCAACAACCCCACGTATCCACAGATACGTGGGCCCCAAATCCAGGACAAATTCCCGACGCCTGCAGGGTGATCGAAGCACACGACCAATATGGAAAATGTGTACCAATCCATTAGCTGGATAAACACAAGTGGTTGGCAGAGCTGCGCCAGATGTCGACAAACATCAAATCCTCGGCGATAAGCAAATTGCCATAAAACAATCCATCGGCTAAACTTTTGACCCTACCGCAATGCACTTCGCCTAAACAAAGGCCATTGCGGAGAAACAGCAACAAACTAAAACGCTGCTCCCATAGGGCAAGGCAAATACAATTATCATAACCGACGATAATTACCACGATCCCAGGATCGCCAATAAACCACACACCCGAATTTATACAAAATCAATTCAACAGAAGGTGTGAAAATTCTGGCGATCCTAGGAAAATCTCCGACCACACAGGCAGCAACATCCGTGTCTGTGTGCGTGGATGCAACCGCACATCTGACCTGCGACGAAACAGGAAACCGCGGGACTGAAAAAAGTGCACGATCTTCCATAGTGGAGAGATTCTCGACTAAGGAAGAATTGGAAAGGAAAAGAGAACTATCGGATGAGTCGGATCATCTCCGAAGTGAAAATATAATTCAGTAGAGTGATAACAGTGCAGACGAAAAGGTCAGTGAAGGAATGAAAATTAATCGAGGATGTCGCGACGCACAGTGTGTTACAAAAAAATTGTGTTACATGATAATAATGAAACAGAACAGAATGGTGAATAAAATAGCACAGCAAAACTGAAAAAACACAAATTGAAGCCGAAAGAACAGCGAACGAAAAAAATAACTTGCAACACAGTCAAATTGCACCTAGTACAGAAAACTGTTTAAGAAAATATCTAATCAGTGCTTGAGTGTTCTTCCCTAGTTATTTTTAAATCCGATTTAATTGATTGAATATAGAGAAAGGAAAATAATAAAACAAGTTTTAAAACAATATCTCCGTGTGTTCGGCGGACCACCTCAGCCGTTCGACATTAAAATCCGCCAAAAAGCTGTCATCTAAAAACGTCTGGAACTTGTAGTGCTCCGCAGCCCTACCGTCTTCCCAAAATCCTTACCTCAATCCTAACATATCCATTTAACCATAAAATCACATAGTATACATATATAAACTTAATATAGTAAATATATCCTCTAATATCTTTTTACCTCAAACACATTTGCATATCTATTCAATTTCCATAGTTCATACAATTACAAATAATCAATTCAATTTCCATAGTTCATACATTTGCATACTAATCAATTCAATTTCCATTACATTAGAAATACAATACTTCATACATTAGAAATACATTCATCATCCCCCTAATTCTCAATTTTGCATAACATAACATAACACACACATACCAAATTTCCAGCCATACATTTCATAACAACAGTTAATACAATTTCCGTTATCCTAAGCAGCTGCATGTTTTGCAATAGTTTTTCTGTTAACAAGAATCACCCCCATTAGGTAACTAGGGGCAACTGAATGATTTCGTTCATACGAAATCAAAAATGTAAAAACAGTATTAATTAGACTTCCGACACGGAAGGCAGAAATAATCAAACTTCCAACGAGGAAGCGATTTGATTTGTAAAAAGAGTGAGAAAGAATTGTACTTCCAACAAGGAAGGTTGTTTGTTGGTGTTTTGTGTTGAAAAAATAAAGAATTGTGTTCGGTAAAAGAAAGTTTAGTTTTTTTTCAATTTTAAGTTGTTTAAAATACATTCCACGCTCTTCCGTCGGTCGTGACGAGGAAGCACGGCGTTGGAATACGACAAGCTCATCAATCGTAAAAGAATTGGGTTCCATCACAACAGCGATAGACAAACATCTTCAGTGTCAAAAATTCTTGGTGCTTATATCGGTAGTGTTGCCCTACCCAGAAAACTCGCCTGAACTTGTGCCATCAAACTTCCACTTATTTCATCATCATCATCATCATCGCCACCACAACCGGGAACCGGTGTTGGCCTTTTTTAACAAATCTCTCAACCAGTCCCGATTTCGAGCCGATGTCATCCAGTTTGGCACTCCCAGGCTCTAGGCGTCCTGATCTTCCCCATCTCTCCATAGCAGACAAGGTCTGCCGCATTGTCTCCTTCCACACATCCTACAACAAAGGACTTTCGCGGCAGGCTCCTCTCCGCTCATTCGAGCTAGGTGTCCCGCCCACAGGAATCTACCGAGCTTACAACATTGGCTTCAAGGTAGATCGCGTACAACCCATGGTTGCAACGTCTCCGGAATCGTCCTCCCTCACATCATCATCATCATCGGCATTACAACCGGAATCCGGTCTTGGCCTTATTTAGCAAGTCTCGAGGCTTGTTATATTTCCCTCACGTACGGGCCAACAATTCTCCTTAAGACCTTCCTCTCGAGGGCGGATAATAGTTCAGAGTGTTTTCTACTGAGCACCTGAGTCTCGGGTCCATACATGAGTACTGGTAAGACCATGGTCTTGTACAGTCGAAGCTTGGCTGTTCTGGATAAATTTCGGGATTTAAACAACCTTGATAGACCATAGTAGGCTTTGTTGGATTTGATCAGCCGTTCGCGTATTTCTTCTTCCATATTGTTATCCGCTGATACTATTGACTCAATGTAGTTAAAGGATTGCACTACTTCAAATTCCTGCTCCACTACCCTGATAGTTTGACCAACGTTAGGTCTTCTCTTCGCAGAAGTTGCCACCATGTAATTAGTTTTTCCCACATTAATGTGCAGTCCCAGTTTTTGTGCCGGCTGCTCGATCTGGGTGGAGGAATCCTGTACAGCCGAATCGGATCTACCGATGATGTCGATGTCATCTGCTGAACTTGGTCACAATAGTCCCTTTAGTTGTAAGGCCAGAGTCGCGGATTGCTTTCTCCAATGTCAGGTTGAAGAGCAGGCAGGCCAGATCGTCCCCTTGTCGGAGTCCTTTAAAGATGTTTATTGGTTTGGATACCAATCCCGCTATTTTTACTTGACTAGTTACGTTGGTCATGGTCAACCTACAAAGTCGTATCAATTTGTTTGGAATGACAAACCCTCTTGTGGCATTATATAGTTCTACCCTGGCTATGTTGTCGTAGGCGGCCTTAAAGTATATAAATAAATGATATAATGGAATCTTAAATTCCTGACATTTTTCCATCGCCTGCCTTAGGGTGAATATCTGATCAAACGCTAATTTGCCTGAGATGAAGCCACACTGATATTGATCTTGTAGGATAGTGGAGAGTATCTTATAGGCGGTACTCAACCATGGTATACCCCTACAGTTGCTGCACACTGTGATATCTCCCTTCTTATGTATGGAGGAAATTATTCCTCGACGCCAATCTTCCGGCATCTTTTCTTGCTCCCATACGTGGACCACGATCTCATGAATTGCCTGATGTAACGCTGTCCCTCCTTGTTTGATCAGGTCAGCTGGTATGTCATCAGCTCCGGGGGCTTTATTTGATTTGAGCTGTCTTATGGCTTCTAGTGTTTCCTCAATGGTTGGTGACGGCAGCATTTGGTCTTGATCTTCGTTCGTGGAGCCGAACACGCCGCCCACAACAACCTGGATCGATCGATTCTCGAGGAGGCTCATCGTCCAGTCGCAAAGCTGTTGGGAAAGTCCATATGAACGAAGTTTGCTCAGCAATGCCCCCTGCCAGACGCGGTCAAAAGCCTTGGAGATATCCCATGCGACCGCCCTAGGTTCACCATGCCGCTCAATCGCAGATGTGCATATATCGGTTATAAGTGTCAAAAGGTCTCTCGTCTGCCACGGAATCCGTATTGACGATCATTCAGAAGTCCGCTGCACTCCAAATACTTAACTAACTCTGTATTGATGACTTTTTCTATTACCTTAGATAAAATAAACAGTAATGCTATCGGCCGGTAATTTTGTGGAAGACATGTTTTCCCCTGTTTGAAATCCGCTGAACTGGAGCTACCCTTCAGCAGGTAGGAAACGTCGTCCGTGCATAAGATAAGCGAAAGAGTCAGCCAAGAACTGGGGATAGTTTTGGAGCACAGCTCTTAAGGACTATTCCTGGTACTCTGTCCGGGCCGGTTACCTTCCTACACTCCATTCTACCTAGACTAGGTTGAATATTACGCGGATGGAACCTCACATCGCGCATCGATGACCGTACCGGCGCGATTACAGTTGGCCCCAAAAGACCGGCATGGAGGTTTCCCAGTGCCGTAGCAAACCGCCAGGGTATAAATGCTCGGCTCGGATGTAAAAAACAGATCCAGGGTGTTCGCATAATCACATCGGGCATCCGGTACTCGCGTAGGTTCCTCCACAAGTTGGTTTTAACATAGCCGCCAACTTCCCAGCCTCTTCGGTTATGTTAGAATGGACCAACCAACCGAAATTGTGTACATTAAAAACGCCAAGGACGACCATTTCGGAAGCCGGAGGATTGATCTGTATCCAGTCGACGGTACGTGACAAATGTTCGAAAAGTGTCGCCGATCGACCCTCATTTGGGGAACGGTAAGGACAACAAAAAAATTTAAGAAAATTCCTCAGCACGACCCACAACCATCAACCCATCACCGTTTTCATTTAGAAAAAAAGGGCAAATAATCATTTGACACGACACGCTGCACCAAAGAGTAGACTCGGAGGTCTTACGGTCCTTGATAAGCTGCTCTTGAACCTTATGCCGCGGCAATTAGCATAGCATGCTAGACCACTAAAGAATAGTTGAGAACAAGAATGAATTTCCTACATGCCGCTATTGGTCTGATGAGTTAGTGCTTCATTTCCAAAGCATTTTATCATGGGTTCGAGTCTTCGACGATACAGATTAATTGAGGTTTTAGAGTTGTAAGATGTGGAATAGCTATCGGATTTTTGTTTGCAATAGACAAACTGAAAAAAAAGCCGGGGCCATTTGTTAATATACAAGGGTAGATCAATAAGTCCTTAGAAACGCCTCCGATGGAGCTCGTAGCACCGCTAATGGTCTGTTTTTTTTTATAAGCATCACTCCTCATTAGGTATCTGCCAATTTTCAATTTGTTTCATGTTTCAATTTTGCGTGATAAATTGGGTATGAAAAAAATTCTGCGAGATGGGTGCGATTTCCTCTCAACTGAGAACCTTTGGAGCGCATGCGTCGCAGCCCAGATGAGTTTCTGCGCATATTAGTAACTGTAGATGAAACATGGATACACCACTATACTCCCGAGATGAAAGAATAGTCAAAACAGTGGATTGTTGAAGGGGAACAGGCTCTAAAGAAGGCAAAGACGGTGAAACCAGCTGGAAAGGTTATGGATTCTGTGTTTTGGGATGCACGTGGTATTATCTTCATTGACTATTTGGAAAGGGAACAGACGATAAGTGGACAGTATTTTGTCTCGTTATTAGATCAGCTAAATCAGAAAATAACATGAAATCGTCCTCATTTTCTAAAGACTTAGTGATCTGCCCTCGTACAATTAAAGACAACCAAAGAAGAAATGTTTAAAATGTAATGCAGTGTTCACTGGTATCCACTAAACAACTATCAAAATCGCACCGTGTGAATAGAGACATCGACTCCTCTTCCAAACTTTTATTGGTTGGTGCTTGAGGCATGGGACAATATAACAAAGACATTATCTCATTGGATAGGTTTTGCTAGGGGTGACTTTAGGTGCATCGAAAGACATTCAAGCATGGGAAGGTCCCCGATAAAAAAAAGACATAACGTTTAGATATTCAACATTTTCTTGGCTTTAACAAACAATAATTAATTATCTTAGTAGATAAAAAAGGAGTAAGGACAAAAGATAATAATTTATGATATTAGTTCGGCCCTGTGAGTAGGGCGTTAGAATATACTCACAGCTAGGCCGGCTTGTCGTAAGAGGCGACTAAGGGCCGAGTGGTAGGTAGGCACTTAACGCCCCGTGGGCCGGTCAAATACCACCCCAAGCTATAGGCTCCGCGAAATGGTCGGAAGAAATCCCTGGCAATCTTTCGGAGCTTAGCTGATGGACCGGTTCGAAAAAAGGTTGATTTAGGTGGTGGTCGGCCCAAGGTGAGATACCACCATGGCATGCTCTACATTCCGCGATATCGTCGAGAGAAATCTTCGGCGGTGTTTCGGATGCGTGGCTGATGGCCCGGACGGACACAGAAATAAGTCATGATGGTACCTTCTGATATAAAGTAAGTTAAGTTACCGGAGGTAAACTCTTCTCCCGTTCGCTTCTCCGGCGGGGACTATGTCTGGGGGATAAAAAATGCAGATATTATGATAAATAACCGAACTTTAAGAGGTTCGTCATCGCATAATCGGGCTCGCTCTCGAGAATCTGCCCACTCTCGACTAGTAACATCAAGGGCATCCGTTTCACCAATATGAATGTAAACGCCGTCCACCAATATTTGCAAACAGCGAAACCTGATATCCTTGGCGATTCGTTAACTGATTCGGCATATCTTCGTTGCTCAGGATAAGACTTCCATTCGAGATTTCGTTTTAAGGGCGGAGCCTGCGTCTCCGCGCGGTCCGATGTAGCTTGCTAGAGGATGGAGGCGTTGGAACCCAATAACATGGGCATCATATGGTTGAGGGTCGTGTTGAGGAATTCCGCTAAATTTCTTTGTTGTCTTTACCGCTCCCCGAATGACGATCGACCGGCGACATTCTTCGAACATCTTTCACATACCGTCGACTGGATACAGATCAACCACCCAGCTTCTGAAATTGTTGTCCTTGGCGATTTTAATGTGCACAATTCCGGCTGGTTGTTACATTCTAACAAAACCGACGAGTCTGGAAAGCTGGCGGAGATGTTTGCTATTAGCCACAACTTAACTCAACTCGTGGAGAAACTGCGCGTGTGCTCGGGCGATTATGCGAACACCCTCGATCTGTTTTTGACATCCGAACCGAGTATTTATACCGTAGAGGTTTCTGCGCCACTGGGAAACTCAGATCACTGCTTGTTATCTGTCGCGCAAGCACTTGCATTTCAAGCGAATAACCGGCCTAGGCAGCTTCGCTATGTATGGAAGTATGGGGCTGCTACGTGGGACGATTTGCGATATTTCTTCGCATCTTTTCCATGGTCCGAGGTGTGCTTCGGAGACTCCGATGTTAACGCTTGTGCGGAGTCGATCACAGAGATTATTCTTCTTGGGATGGAGATATACCTTCCGCATTCAATCAAACGAAGTCCATCTGATAAACCGTGATTTGACAAAAAATGCGAGCTGATTACAGCGGCAAAAAATAGAGCTTTTAAGCAATGGCGCTCCAATCACCCCGATGTTAACAGAACGAATTTTGTTAGAATCAGAAACGTATGCAACCACGCGATTGATACCGCGAGGAAGACTTACAATGACAGACTGACCAATAAACTCCTTGAGTGTCCAACTGGCTGGCCTCCCTTCTGGTCAATATCAACGGATATCAGCAATAGCTTCACTTTCTTCACTTTTCCTCCGTTAATTACAGACAGCGGGACGTTCGTAACAAATTCAAAAGATGAAGCTAGTGGATTCGGGAATTTATTTTCCGCGAATTTATTTTCCCCGAATTCAAACCTCGATGTCGGTCTTTCGGAGCCACCTGTGATCACACCTGTACGGTCTTCCATGCGCGATGTAAGTTCCCACTCACGTACTATCAAACCATTCTACGTGGACTGGAATGTAAGAACGCAACAGGCCGTGCAACCAGGCGATGGATACCGCGAAGAAAGCTCACAATGACAGAGTGACCAATAAACTCCTTCAGTGCCCGACTAGTTCGCGCTCCTTCTGGTCAATGGTAAAAGCTGTCAGCAGTAACTTCGCTTTCTCCTCTTTTCCTCCGTTAGTGACAGAGAGTGGGACGTTAGTCACAAATTCAAAGAATAAAGTTAATGTATTTTCAAATTTATTTACCGGGAATTCAAACCTCAATCCCGGTCTTTTAGAGCCACCTGTGTTCGCGCCGGTACGGTCTTCCATGCGGGATGCGAGATTTTGCCCACGTACTATTCAACCCATTCTACGTGAACTGGACTGTGGGAAGGCAACCGGCCCGGACGGAATACCAGCAATAGTCCTTAGGAACCATTCTCCAGAACTATCACCGGTTCTTGGCAGACTCTTCCGTTTATCTTATGCACGAATGACCTTTCCTTCCTGCTGTGAAATCGCTCGAGTTCAGCCAATCCCAAAGACGGGAAAAAAGTGTCTCCCACAACATTACCGTCCGATAGTATTACAGTCTATGTTATCTAAGGTAATGGAAAAGGTCATCAACGTCGAGCTTATTAAGTATTTAGAGCGCAATGAACTTCTAATTCATCGTCAATATGGATTCCGTGGCAGGCGATCCAAGGGAGACCTTTTGACACTTATAACCGATATATGAACTTCTGCGATTGAGGGGTGCGGTGAGTCAAGGGTGGTCAGATTGGATTACTCCAAAGCTTTTGAACGCGTCTGGCATGGGGCAATACTGAGCAAACTTCCTTCATATGGACTTTCCCAGCAGCCTTGCGACTGAACGAAGAGCTTCCTCGGAAATCGATCGATCTGGGTTGTAGACGGCGAGTGTTCGGATATGTATCCTGTTAATTATGGGGTGCCCCAAGGTTCTATTTTGGCTCCAACCTTGTTCTTGCTTCACATAAATGATTTGTTGGAGACAACGGATAACAAAGTATTCAGTTTTGCGGATGATAGTACGCTTGTTTCCTCATTTTCGAGTGTTCGGCCGATTGGTGCATCTACGTCGCATCAGCTGAGATGTAGACCGATTGACTGTCTCAATCGGGATCTAGATAAGGTCCTGCTATGGGGAAGGGCCAATCTTAATGCAGCGAAGACACAATATACAACATTCACAAAGAAAAGTGGATCATCGGTTCCACAGCTGATGATGAATGGCCACGCCCTCGAATCTGGGGAAAGTTTGAAATTGCTCGGCGTCACGGTCTGTGGGAATGTATCATGGCACAAACACGTGTCGAGCATCGCCAGGTCAGCCTCAGGGAAACTGAGCTATCTTTTTAGAGTCAAGAAATATTTTACTCCGGCCCAACTTCTTCTATTGTATAAATCCCAAATTAGACCCGCGCTCGAATATTGCTTTCATGTTTGGAGCTCGGCTCCTAAACATACCCTCGACCTACTTGAGAGCACACAGAGACGAGCGATCCGTCTGCTCGGGGACTCGGTGCTGACGTCGGGACTACAGCCGCTATCACAGCGAAGGCGCCTAGCCAACCTCTGTCTTTTTTACAGATATTATCACGGGTACTGTTCTTCGGAGATTCGTGGTACTGTTCCACGGAATTCGGTATACATGTGCTCCACAAGACAATCCGACGGTTCGCACCAGTTTGGGGTTCATCTCCCGACGGCGCAAACATCCCTGCATCAGAACTCGTTCCGTTGCAGAGTGGGAATGCTGTGGAACTCCCCTCCCACGCGAGTATTCCCCGAGCGTTACAACCTGAAACTGTTCAAGAAGAACTGCAACAGTTATTTGGTGGCATCTCGGGGCGTCCACTCGGCGCTATAGGTTCGCCTCTCCCGAGAGAAGTGTAATAAAAAAATACAAAAATAAAAAAGTCACCTTATGTTTAGCTTAGAACGGCCGTCGAGGACCAGTAAGTTAAGATTTATCATAGACAAACTAGAATTTAAGCATTTTTTGTCTATCTGTTAAAAATTGAAGTAATATAATAAAAAAAATTATATAAAATGTAATAACGTAAAAGTTTCCCGACCGAGATTTACGCACTAGCTCGTAGAGTCGCCAGAAACCCATGACTGTTGCAGAGTTGAGTAAGGACATCAAACATCAAGTTAGTAATATTAATTCATAGTTTGACCATCAGCATCAATGTGAAGGTTCACATCTCCATTAATGTGGAACACAATAATTGTCGTCTTTAATTTTGGTTTGCTCATTCGAGCCGTTTTAGCACTTGGTAAAGTTGAGTCTTTCTAATACGTGGATCAATGTCTACCCTCTTGATCCTATGTGCAAATCAAACGATTAACTCGTTCCGATAAGCGTCCGAAGTTATTGTTATTGTTCCTTTATAATATTTTTAATCAAACACATTTCTATACTAATGAAAAGTTGTTCACCTGATTCCCAAATAACTTCCGCCTTACTGAATTACTGGAAATTTAAAATCCATAATTGATCAAGTATGATCAGTCAAGGCACGCTCAAGTTTATCATTCGTGAATACGACTTATCCAGAAGTGCTTTCTCCAAGTCCTCAAATAGAAATGCCTAGTTGTATATTCAATAGCAGCTCATCACCAGTATTCCAACTCGTCACTAACATTTCATACAGCACAAGGTTTGAACAAATTGCTGGTAGATCACCCTAATCCAGTTCCGAATAATAAACTAAAACGTTTGAGCAATAAAATTTAAAATGCTCCATCTCACTAAACCATCACGCGTGGAGGTCTCTATACCCACAAATAGTTACCCACTAGTTTTTCGATCTCATCGGTAAGTCATCCACCAACGACCCCAACAACTTGCAGTACAAAGAAGCAGCCAAACACCTGCTGAAAGTGTTGAGGAATATAAAAGCGAATGACCGAATGTACAGCGTCAACAGTAGGCCGGCCGACCCGATACAGAAAGGTATCGCTTACCTCCAAAGACAGTTTGTTTCACCTCGGACTTAGATCGTGATTAAGTGGATTTAATCTCGTATTTGATCGCGTGTGCCTAAATACGGTGTGGGTGTTACACAACACTTTCAATTTCCTCTTCTTCAAAGGATACTAAGGATTAAACTGACACATAATGAAGCACTGGATACTAGTGGTACGTCTTTGATCGGTGCTTGATTTTCTAGTTTATTCAGTTTGGAGCGCCTGTGCTGTGTATGTTTTTACATCCGAGAGATTAGGGAGGCTTTCATTTGCATCCACCTTATACAAGTGCGTGGATCCTTAGGTTAGCCTGTTTTCTTAAATATCTGCTGCCGGAAATTAGTGTGCCTGAAATAACTGGATCTTGAGATCAAGGAAGTCTATCTATCCTCTAGCCTGTGTCCGATTTCGTCTACCAGCAGCCAACATGATAAGGTTGATCGTGAAGTGCATACACAGTGAGTTGTGCGATAAACGTGATTGGTATTCAAAAATATGATGATACGATTCATGCACAAAGTGAAATGTAATTCCTTAATCAGACAATAGGATCGCGTAATACCTGATTTGGATATTTCGATTATCAAATATTTAGGCAAGCTAATTGTCCAATAATGAATAGTTTCTTGACTTAAATTGGCTCTTGATTGGGATTTATTATCTAAGGAATGCGAGATCGGTCTGGTGCAATATTGATTTAAAATTCCTCGAATGCGTGATATACTAATGGAAAGCGGAGAATGTGGCATATCCTATTGGGAGGAGATTTTTAAATATCTATAGGGATCTGGCTGAATTTAGTGTGATTTTGAAAACACTCCCCAACCTGACCTTAAAAATTCTTACTCTTATTCATTTTTCGAAAACATCGAGTTATGACCGGTAACCTATCTACAGTGCGTAACTGAAACAACAAAACAAAACAAAAAAATAAAGTGGATCACTGTATATTAATATATTGAAAGGGACTCTGATGCATTCGAGGTTTTTCTCAATGCTCTATTTTTTTTATTTTTGTTACATGTGAAAGTACATTCGAACAAAAAATGTGGTGATTAAAAATGTTATTAGAATATCTAACCATATATTTAACGAAATTGGTTGAAATCCTCGAGTTCTTGGACATTACCTGAAACATGACATTCAATAAAAAAAATAATAATACAGTAAGAAAATAAATACATATAAAACACTGCTTGTAAAAAAAGTGTGGGTTACACAAATGCGAGACATAAATTAAAAAATACCGACAAAATCGGCCTTAATTTTGCAAATAACTTTGTCGTATAATGTTAATTTTTCATAAGTAATAGTAATAATAATAAATTAGTTCCTTTTTTTAATTTAAACTTTATCAAATGAAAATTCAATGATCCACAATTCAATTAGTTTTGAGATAAAATGCAGTAAAATTGCTTTCTTGTAAAAAGGACAAGTTAATTAATCCTGTGTGTTTAAAGCTAATCTGAGATTCGTGAAGCATATAGTAGTAGGCCGTCAGACTGCTTAATAACTGCGTGTATTGAAATTTCAATGAGATCCACCTTCTTTTGTTTTCGAGTTTGATTAGTGATGGCAGAACCCTCATATATTCAGTTTAGTACAAGCGATAAAACTTAACAACTATCTTAAAACTATATATAAGTATATAAACTATGGTTAAAAAAAAAAATAGAGGGGAGGGGGGGGGGTATGTTTGGCGAGGTGGTTACTGGGTTTATTCATCAATTATCACTCATTCATTTATTTCGCTTAGTACAGGATTTAAGAGTGTAGACGGGGAGTGGGCGTGGTCAAGAGGGGAAAGAGAGGAGATGAAGTTTGAGAGCAGTAGAGGTAAAGTTGAAATCGAAGGACGTAGAGTAGGAGTTTGCCCGCCGCAGCATTCGCGAAATGGGTTCATTAGAGCCGTAAGAAGTGTGGTGGGTGGGCTGATAGAAGTGATGAGGGTTTCGAGGGTTACGGGGGTTAGTTTGAAGTGGAATGATGGAAAGCAAGCTTGGGCAGTTGATTGTGCCTGAAAGGAGACGGTGGACGAAGAGGATATCGGCATGAGTTCTGCGCTCCTCAAGTGTGTTGAAGTTGATCAGATGGAGCCGGCTTGTGTATGGGGGGAGAATCCGAGGATTCGCCCAGTTCAGTCCGCGGAGGGCAAAACGCAGAAAACGACGTTGCACGCTTTCGATTCTGCGTACATTGGACGAGTAGTGTGGAGACCAGGCCTGACTGGCTTATTCAAGAAGGGGGCGGACGAAGGCTATGCAGAGAGAACCGGAAACGTAAGGATTAGATAATTCTTTAGACGAGCGTTTCATAAAGCCAAGGACAGAGTTGGCCTTAAGAATAATATCATCAATATGCGGGATGAAGCTAAGCTCCCTGTCAAATAAGATCCCGAGGTCGCGTATCGAGGGTACAGATGATATCTGCTGGTTTAGCAAGAAGTAGCAACGTGGGGGGCAGGGGGACGTTTGCGGGAGAAGGTGATGGAGTGACATTTGACAACGTTGAGTTCAAGGCAGTTATTACGGCACCAAGTTGATAACCTGTCTAGGTCCGTTTGAAGAAGTGAGGAGTCGAGAGGAGAGATGGTCGTTTTGTACAGTTTGGCGTCGTCTGCCTAGAGGGAGATGGATGAGTATTTAATAATGGAGTCAACATCATTGATGATAACGATAAATAGGAGGGGACCTAGATGACTGCCTTTCGGAACCCCTGACGTAGGAAGAAAAGGATTGGACAGGGAGGAAGGTTTGGGCCGCCCTTACGGCTGTGGGCATGAACTGTTTCTTATTCATATCAGCGTAATTTTTGCTTTACAAGCTAATTTTAAAGTTCATTAGTTCCATGATTTTGTTGGATTTTCAACGCAGGATGTTAGATGTTTACGAGGGTGGCTAAAAAGTTTCCGACCTAACAAAGATAGAAGACATTTTTTCTTAAAATCTATTTTTATTTTTCTATATAGTCTCTTGTAATTCTAGACACTTCTCCCAGCGATGCTCCCATCTCCCTAACCCGTCCAAATAGTACTTGGCATTTTTCTCTGCAAAATAACTGTTCACGAAGGTGATTGCCTCCTCATTTGGCGAAAATCTCTGTCCTCAGTTTTTAGAGTAGTGTACAAAAAGAAGTCGCTTGGGTCTAGATCTGGTAAGTGTAATTCGTGGATTCTCGCCATGGCAACCGCTGAGGTGTGAGACGGGGCGTGGTCTTGGTGAAACAGGATTTTATTTTTCTGCAAATCTGGCCGTTTTCCCGCAATTTCTGCCTTCAGTTGGTCAAGTAATGATGCATAGTATGCTCCTGTAATGGTTTTTCCTTTGTGAAGATAATCGATTAAGATAACTCCACGACTATCCCAAAAAACAGTCGCCAACACTTTCCCAGCCGAAAAAAAACACTTTTTGCCTTTTTTGGAGCCGATTCCCCCTTTGCTGTCTTGACTGCATTTTTGTTCCGGACGGATAATGGTGTATACAAGTTTCATCGATAGTAATTAATCGGTGCCAAAACTCGGATTTATTGCCCCTAAACTGCGCCAACAGAGCGTTGGAAATGTTCATTCGAACACGTTTTTGGTCTAACGTGAGCAAACGCGGCACCCAACGCGCGGACAGCTTTCTCGTGCCTAAATCTTGATTTAATATGAGACAAACACGTTCTTTGGACATTTTCATAGCCTCTGCTATCTCTTTAATTTTAATTCAGCTGTCGTCTAGCACCATTTGGCGAACTTTAGCGATGTTATCATCAGTTGTTGCAGTTTTTGGACGTCACGAACGTTTTTTCATTTTTGTAAAATTTTTTAATTTTCTTTTTATCTTCTTAGTTTCTAAAATACATGCTAAACAAAAAATGTTTAAGTTCTAGCTTAATTATCTTATATTATAACTTACTGGTCCTATCCAGACGCTCTAAGCTAAACATTACATAACTATTGTATAATTTGCCTTTCGGCGACAGAACTTTATTGGGGGCAATACTTATAATTATTTAAATGACCAAGAAAAATTTTGAAAACATTGTGTCGAATTTTTTATTTATTTTTTTTTTTCTTAAAATTTAACCTATTATTATTTTTTTTTTTTTTTAAGAGGTTAACTTAACTTAACTTAAATCCTATACTAACTACTCTAATTCTAGAAAAGCTAAGTCTATGTAAGCTGGCTGATGAGACTGTTATTCTATACCGACTTTGGTCTCCAGGTCTTTATATGCCATTCAACCACCAGAACTGTTGACGCTGTCCAATACTATCGTCCCGGTCTCTGCGGGAGATAGCCCTACTGAAGCGCAAGAGTTCTTCTTCGGTGCACAGGGTATTTGGATAATAAGCCCCGAAAATTAGGTGATTGGACGAGCTTATTGCTCTCGTAATATGTCCTCTGATTAATTTGATCATAAAATTATCCACCCTATTTATGCAGGCTCCATTATATAAAGTATCATTTGCGTAGTACTTTTTGTAGTCCGATTCCGGTGTTCGATATAATCTGAGACAGGTTCTGATACACTTCCTTTCGAACACCCGAATCTTTTCCATCAAATTTGGACTTATTTTAAACCATACTGGACAACCATATATGAGCATTGGCCTGATGAGCGTCATGTAGCATATGACTTTTACTCTACTGTCAAGTTGGCTACTGTGAAATAGCCTCCTTGTCATAGCAAACGTTTTTCCAGCCTTGACCAGAGCAGCCTCTACATGTCTGTTGAAATACAGATATTGACCTAGCCAGATGCCCAGGTATTTAACCAAACTCTTGGTTTCCAGTTTATCTCCATGCGGTCCCACGATAACTAGCGTTCGACCGTTTTTCCTTGTGTCGTTCGTGGTTTTTTATAATGGGGTTCTAAATAGGATGGCTTCACATTTCTGGAAGTTGATCTTAAGCTTCCAGTCATCGCAATAGCGCTGCACTTTGTTGAAGTCTCGCTGTATTAACCTATTTATGATCTCGACTTTCGGAGCTGTTCTGTAAATTATGAGATCGTCTGCGTACGCAATAGCCTGCGGAAGTGCATCTAATAAGTCGCTAATGTAAATGTTAAAAAGAATCGGAGAAAGTACCGCGCCCTGTTGCAAGCCATTCTTGATATTATACGTTTTATTAGAGGTCACATTACCATTTTTGACCACGACCCTCCTGTCCTTTAACATATCGTAAAGTACATACAGTAAAGGCTTATGCATGCCATGTCTGACCAGTTTGTAATATAATCCTTCGATCCAGACGGTATCAAAGGCTTTTTCCAAGTCGATCAGACAGGCCCCTGTGCATTGGTTCCTACATTTATTCCATTGTATGTCAGAGACCAGTTTAGCTGTGGCATGTGTGGTTTCATGACCCGCCCTGAAGCCAAACTGGTTATTTGGAATAATGTTGTTGTCGGCTACGCATTCTAGCAGAGCTTTGTTAATAGTCTTTTCAAATACTTTACTGATGCTTGGGAGTAAACTTATCGAACGCATGTTCATTGGGTTTGTACAGTCTTTGCCCTTTTTTGGGAAGGGCTGAATGATAGCCGTTTTCCAACGCATGGGATAATATGCATTATTCAACGCGTTATTAAACAGGACCGTGTATATATCTATTGCCATTGGGGCAGGTTCTTGAGTATGATGTTAGGTACTCCATCTATTCCCACTGAATTTTTGCTTCTCCATGAGTCGAAGATACTCTGTATTCTTTCCCTCGTAATTAAAAGGCTATTAGCCTCACCATTGGCATTAATGTCAATTGACAGATTATCGTCACTGAATTCGGTAAAACCCGGATTCTCCGATTGCCAAAGTGAAATTTCATTTTGGAGGTGTAGGTGATTCAGTAGAACTCCATCCTCCAAGTTGTGATTTCGGCGAATGCTTTCATTCTTGTACATTCCCTGTAAGACAGCTACCACAGCGTTCACCTTTTCCAAAGGATCTTCGATCACGAAGAGCTCACTATTGAGGATAGCGCTCTCTGTATCTATGCCAATTTTGGTTAGCAGCTGCTTGTTTACCTGAGTACGTGGGATTTGGAGACACTGAATCTCATTTTGATTATTTTTCCTGAATACTTTATTTATTTGTGGGAACATATTTGGGTTATTAGTTTTTATAGCTCGAATTCTGTTGTTCCAATACAAATTTGTGGGTAATCTATAGTTAACTTTAAGTAATTTTTGGAGGTTTTTTAATCGGGATTTCAGTAATATGTTATTATTTAAATTGTTATAATAATTAATATTGTTTTTGGGCCACAAAACTTACCCCTGCGTTGCTTCTTGTTAGGAAAGCTGATGTCCGCGGTTATCTGCACGCTGGATCGAGGAACAAATGCTTCGCAGTTGTTTATAGGCATTTGCATCGGTCCACCACTGTTCCCTTGGGGTCTTTCAATTGAAATCTGTTTACAGTTCACTGGGATTACGAGGATTGCCTTTTATATTTCGGGATTAGAGAACAAAAACAAATATTGATCATCGAAAATCACTTTATTCTTTTTCAAAATATTCCCCATGAAGATCTATACACTTTTGCATGCGTTTGAACCAATTGTCGAAGCACTTTTGACACTCTGATTGAGGTATCGCCAACACATGCATTCTGAATGCAGCAACCGCTTCTTCAGGTGTCGAAAAACGTTGACCTCTCAGTTTGTGTTTTACGTACGGGAATAAAAAGAAGTCATTCGGTGCCAAGTCAAGACTATACGGCGGATGACCCATCAAATCGATGTTTTGGGTGCTCAAAAATGCAGTTGTCGCAGCCGATGTGTGAGAGCTCGCATTGTCGTGGTGAAGAGTGATCCGCGGTTGGTTTTCCTGATTTCTCGGAAGACAACTGGCAAACAAATGGTTGTGTACCACTCAGAATTGGCTGTTTTGCGTTGTTCTAGTGGTACGGTTGCGACATGTCCAGTTTTTCCGAAAAAAACAGGCGACCATTGGCTTGAAAGTGCCTCATGCGCGAACAATTTTTGTTGGATTTGGCTCATCTTGAAACACCCAGACAGTCGACTGCTGTTTACTTTCGGGCTCATACGCGTAAATCCACGATTCATCACCTGTCACGATGTCATAGACGTGTTTCGAAGCACCGCGACCGTATTTTTTGAGCATTTCTTTCGACCAATTGACACGAGCCTTTTTTTGGGCGATTCACAAATTGTGTGGGATCCAACGCGAACAAATCTTTTGACAGTCAAATGTTTATGCAATATTGAATGTATGCTGGTCCCACTAACGCCTAAGGTTGTCTCAATCTCACGATAGGTCACATGACGATCTTCCGATATCAGTTCGCGCACAGCATCAATGGTTTTCGGAACAACAACTGATTTTGGACGACCTTCACGAAATTCATCTTGGAGTGAACTACGACCACGATTGAATTCACCATACCATCGATAAACACTGGTCCTTGATGGAGCTTCATCGCCAAAAATTGAATTAAGTTCACCCATGCACTGTTGCTGAGTTAATCCACGCCGAAAGTTGTAAAAAATAATCGCACAAAAACGTTGACGATTTAATTCCATTTTTGGGCCGAGATGAATCTTTTAAGTTACTGTAAACAATATAAATAGCGCTCGTATGTCAAAACGTTCTGAGTGCGTATAACCTCAAAAATGTCCAACTTTACGACCGAGCTGTCAATTGCCGGATTGCAACACTAGGGTTGTAAAATCCCGAAACATAAGAGGCAACCCTCGTATTCCAATAACAAATCCACGAAATAAGGGATGAACACATTTTTTTTTCTTTTATTTTCTTTATTTACGATGAATAACACGAAATACGATAGGAACACATTCATTTGCTTTATACTACATATTTTTTCGAGAACGACCGCACGCTTTCACTGCTTAATGAACAAGACCGGAAATCTCGTGTCGTTCCATTCAATATCCTTTTTTGTTCCGCTTCATCAATACAGGACGATTGTTATTTTAAGGAAACGGAATTAGGGAGACTATGGCTGTGTGCAGTAAGATAGTGATTTTGTAATAGGGGTTTTAATTTATTTTAATTATTTATCTATTATATGTGGAAATATTTTATTGTATTTGTATATGATGTGTTGGTATTGGTAAGGGATATTCATGTGCAGACACGAGATTGCAATAAGGGGGTGATAATTAAATGAACTTAATTATATAACAGATATTATCTCCTGGTCTTGTCTGTCTGTAAACTGTCTGTGTAATTGCTTTAGTTTCGATAGCAGCCTGCTCTTTTTCTTGCGGAGTGCGTTTATTGTTGTGTTTCTATACATGTTTATGTGATCCGTAACTATTGTTTTGGCAATTGTTTTGTCCATTGTTTGTTTTACGATTTCGTCCATTTGTTGAATGTATTTGTCGATTTTGTCATTTGTCAGGTTTCTGTTTACTGGCAGATTAAAGTCATTCGAACGAAGTTCTCTTGTTAATGATCTGGTGAAGCGCGGCCATCGCATTGCCCCGTAGTTATGGGGTTGCGGGATCACGCATTCCTCCAGATCTGCGAGATCGCTCGGAAACTCCATTACCGCCGTGAATGCACAGTGGTTACTGTCGTATTCAATTGTCCGTAAACAGTTTCTATTTTGTCTGTTGGTGTTAAGTAGTCTCAGTCATGAGTCGATTGGCAAGATATCTAAGAACGATCTACCTCTAGGGAACGATGGATATTCCGTAGGTAGCAGGTCAGTTCTATATTCAATATGATACTGATCTAACCAGCCAGCCAACTGATTTCCTCTGGCATTAGATATATAATTTCCCCAATTTCTATGCTTGGCGTTCATATCTCCCCCTAGGATAAAGTAGTTTTTGTCCAAGTGCAATTGTAAGCATCGAAAGAGTATCTCAAGCTCTGCTATAAATAGGTTATGTTGGTGCTCCTCAGGTGCATAGACCGCAATCGTATACAAACCCCTTCCTTGCTGAAGGGGTATGGGGACGATACAGGCTTCCAGCACCCGGAACCTGCGCATTTCTCCACTATATATAACTTTATGATGGATTCCTTTTCTAATAAAGATTGCGTATTAAACTATTTATGATTGAGTATTAAACAATTTATGAGCTGTTCTGTAAATTATGAGATCGTCTGCGTACGCAATAGCCTGCGGGAGTGCATCTAATAAGTCGCTAATGTAAATCTTAAAAAGAATCGGAGAAAGTACCGCTCACTGTTGCAAGCCATTCGTGATATTATACGTTTTATTAGAGGTCACATTACCATTTTTGACCACGAACCTCGTGTCCTTTAACATATCGTAAAGTACATATAGTATGTATGCCATGTCTGACCAGTTTGTAATATAATAACCCTTCGATCCAGACGGTTTCAAAGGCTTTTTCCAAGTCTATCAGACAATCGCTGAGCTGTCTGTAGAGCAGTTTTAACTTAGAGAGCAGAATACTCTTTTGCCTATACAGTTCGTCGATCGTTGCGTTTCTGTATCGGTTTGTATGGCTCTCGATGTGAGACACTTTTGGGATAGAACGATTCATTGTATTAGTAAAAATGTTGTTCATCTTCGAAAGATAATGATCAATTTCGCCATTATGAAGATTTCTGTCAGTTGTTGGATCTATGCCATTGGAGCGTAATTCCTTTTTTATTATCCGATCAAAGCGCGACCAGTGTGCTTTTCCGAAATTAAAAGAATGTATCTGTTTGTATTGCTCAAGTAGTGAGTGTTCGTTTGGGACATGTGTAGCGTTCTACGAACGCACAATTCCGCGCAGGTAAGGTTCCTACCTTCAAAGAACTTACTTACCTGATAACGCAGCGCACGTGCCCACAGACACGCGGTCAATAGTCATTACAATACCTGTAACAAAGGTCATAGGAGGCTGCAAAATGCGAACCGATATAAAAAGAAGCAAGGAACTGAACGTCCCAAAGCTTTCAATATCAAGCAACAAGCCGAGTGTAGCATACCTGAAACAAAGGTAAAAGCATTCATTCATCTTATCCATAAAGATTGAAATGCGCCGCACTCCAACACTGCACAATCGAAAATCCTGAACATCTACACGATGTTACAAGGATTCGCTATCACCAGCAAATTCTCCGAATAACGGACGCACGTGCAGGTGGTCTACCACAAAGACCACCAAATCTATCACCCAACAAAAGAAACGGCAACCGTAATTATCTCAACAAGATAATTCAAAATGTATGAGGTTTAAAACCTACAAGGGAACTACTCCTATCCCACGGTGTCTGTTTGTATTTCACACCCATTACAAAGATCTAATGGATTTCGGGTGTATTGACAAAAGTCAAACAAAACCCATGAACCATACATCCATGCAAATTGCAGTATATCTTTCGGCCGCGCGCCAGATGTGCTATGCAAATAACCGTCATAACCGACACCCGTCGATCCGAACTTCGATCACCACCACGGATGATGATAATGATATAAGGATGTATGCGTCAATGACTTTCTCCTTTCAGGAAAATAGGAAATTACCCCTGGGATAAAATAGCATGCTGCTAACAGAGATTTCCGGAATTCTGTTAGCAGATCGAATAGAGAATTTTTTCCGTACAGATACAGATACCAGTTTGGAATCTGGATATCTGTTTGTGCAGACAGGAGGTGGAATGGTGATCGTCAACGAGACGAGGAGTCTACTTCGAATACCTCAACGACGAGGTTGAGACCGAACACGATTAAAGGAAAAGGGAGTGGTTGTCATGTATCGAGAGTAACGTGTGTGAAGAAACGACGAGGGTAATACGTGTCATCGAGTTAATTAAGCGCGGTATTAAACGAACATTTCGTAACAACAGTTTATGTGTTAATAACGAAACAGTTTTTAATAAAGTTGAAATAAGAGTTGTAAATAACGCTCCAGGAAACAACTTATCTGCGTTTCATTTGTGTCAAATCCGCTCCGGTGCTGTTTTGTTTTTCGGTGAACAGTGTTCGGCGGAACACCCATTCAGACATTCCACAAATCCGCTAAACATGTATTACAGCACCAAGTCCGTAATGATCGCTATCGTACTCTATTGTACGAAGACAATTTCGAGTAGTTAGATCCGTACCTAATAATTGTATTCGCTAGTCCAGCAACAGTAAATCCAAGAAGGAATTCCCAAGCACTGTTCTTGGAATTGAGATCTCCCGTCATAAAGAAATAATTATTTTCTGAGTCTAACTTGAGACTTCGAAAAAGGGTATCAAGTTCATTGATAAACTGTATACACTGTGGAGCTTTGGGAGCATAAGCAGAGATCACATATAGATGCCTTTGACTTTTCAAAGGAATATCTTTAACGCAGGCTTCTACTGTAAACAATTTTTTGTTGTAGACTATTTTTAACTAAAACAGCGTTCCCGCCTCCCTGAGTGGAATTTGGACGATCTCGTCTAATTACTTGATAATTTGGGTAGCCCAGTTTGTGCCTTTGGTTTAGCTTAGTTTCGCTTCTTTCCACGCGGCTTAGTGAATTTACAATCACGACAATAATTTTTAGAGTTAATTCAGCCGCAGTGAACGTTATGATTAAAGTGCGGGTTCATCTAGAAACAGAGTCGAATAGATAATGTCAGTTCGAGCCACTTGTTCAGTCAGTTTTTTTTCGATCATTTCGAATTTTATATCGAACGCAGCAAAATGTCCTTGCATGTCAGTTTGTGCCTCGGGAGCAGGCGTTTTAATAATATTGCGTGATTGTTCTAAGATTGGTGCATTTTTTCCTCCACCTGCTATTTGGGCGTATGACACACTCGGTGCCACAAAGTTGTTGTAAGAATGAGTTTTCATCCTTTCCTCTTCTTCAACTTACTTCTTTCTGGCTTCCAATTTTGATTTTAGTTGTTGGTACTTAGGGCAACCTCTAAATTAAGCAGGATGAGTTGAGTTGTTCCAGAGGACACAGGATAGTTTATTTCTATCCGGGGGCTGTGTGGCGGTTTTTTGGAGTCTTCTCTAAGAACCACCTACTTCCTCAACTAAACCATCTTTTCCCTCACCCACAAGACACAATACCTACCTGCAATTTTGGGCAGCGTAAGCACCCAGCAGCATTTTTCATGCCTGAAAGGAAATCTCTCCGACGGCATACATAATTCTGAACTTTTCTGATTCATACTCCATGAACCAGTTTACATCTCCTATCGGCTCAGTTTGTCATCATTAACGACAAACACACGCTGGCCAGCGGATCTGTTGACACAGCTGCAGCGGATTTTTCCGACCATTGATCGTCCAAGCGACACCCGATCATCGGATAGGACATGACGCGATCGTTGTTCAAATAATCATCCTAATGATTATGTCCTATGATGCAGTTTTCCGAAAACTAACATCCATTGAATTGGACATGATCATGATTACTATTTAAACAATCATGCCAATGATCGTGTCCCACGTACAATTTCCATAACCAAACAATAGCCACTCTAGCCTTTGCCATAGGCGAACAAATCTGCGGTTGGCTTATCGTCACAGAGAAATCTATTGGCTGCAACCGTATGATTCTGGGCGATTATGTAAACAGCCGACGTTCCCATGCAGCATTGGTTAAACCGAACAAATGCGCATCTTAGCGTATGACCCTCCGAAATAGCGTTTCTATTTACAGAAAACACAGAAACCTATTTCTTCCTTCGGCGATTTTTCGCCATCGCTTATCTCAACGATGCCTGCAGCCCCTAATACCAATTCCCTTTCATCGGTTATCAACCGATCATGGAATTTGGGCAGGGATATGATCATTGTTTAGACAATCTTACCCATGCCATGCCCTATGGGTCACCACCAGCAAATCAAAGCAAACACACAGTACCTCACTGCGTTTGTTTTGTTTGCGCGATTCCGGAGTGCGAGTTGGAGTACAGTGTTTCTTTTTAGTCATCGAGTCAAGAAGTCCGTTTTGATCTTTTTAAAGTGAACTTTTTATTAACTTTCAACGATCCTGAAGGAGTGTAGGCGTCCAGGATAAAGTAATTAATATTGTGAACTCCCAGTTTTATGCGATGCCATATCGTAGATAAAAATAAAGAACACTTAATAACTAAATACTTGCGTGTATTTTTATTTTTCTGCTTGCTTGAAGTTCGGTTTGTTTTTGTGGACAATTTACAGAGAAACCAATGGTAAGTTTTGGGGCGTTGAGTGGACCTAGTGCCCATGTCTGGTACATATTACCAACAACCCCACAGCTGTTCTTTGCCCAATGCGCGTTCTCCAATAATATGCTTACTTAGGCATTTGACGCATTTGAAATGCATATTGCAATTCGCTGCCACATGACCGAAGCGTTGACAGCGCATACACTGCAATACGCGGTTGGACTTCTTTATTGTCTCCCAACTTATTGTTTGGTGACTAATGTATTTAATATGTCTAAGTACATCAATTTACTATTGGGGCTTAGCGAAACAATGAAGAATGGCAACTTACGGTTATGATTTCTAGAATTTGCTGTAGAAAATGGTTTCACATCTGTAAATTTCAAGGTATCGTTTTCGAAGCTTTTTACTCTTCGGGAGTAAAGGAAGGATCAACTCCTTTGAGGAGCATGGAGACAGTTTTCTCCGATTTAGGGGTGTACGTGTAGTACTCGCTTTTCGATTTCCCCAATGCCGATTTAATTTTGCTATAGCCTTCTAAATCATTGCATGTTAAACTTATCTTAGAATTATTTATACGTTTTGTTTTAAAAGTTTTGCATGTCAACTCACCCAATTTTATGAGATCCTTTGATTGTGTTAATAGGCTAGGTACATTAAAGAGAAATACGTCAAGGACGGAAGGATTGCCACGGAAACCTGCAGGAAAGTGTTTAGGACAAGGAGGGAACATAATACTTATTGGTTTAGTCAGCGGAAGATCTGATAGAATATTACCCCAGGCATTTGCTGTTAAGCATCCCCAGTCTCTATGAAGGCAGTTAAGATTACCACCTACCAAAAAATCACCATTAATTGCTTCTTCTAAAAGCTTCTTCCTATCTTGGTTAAACCAATTTCTTTTAATGTCTGAGGAAAATATTCGCAAAATATTTTAACTATATTTTGGTTTTTTAGTATAATTTCGATTCCTATGTTGTCAACAATTTGAGTTGGAACTATAGCTAAGAGCGAATGACGAATTGATGTTCTTATTGAAATCGCAACCCCACCACCCCTCTGATCAATTTTATCCATTCGATAGTATTTGAAGACAGATGATGGAAGTTTGACACCAAAACTAAGCCATGTTTCAGTTATTAAAGCAACGTCAATGTTGTTGCTATTTAAAAAAATTAAAAATTCAAGAAATTTATTTCGTATGCCTCTAGCATTCCAAGTTATTATTTTTATGTTTGTGTTAGCCATTTTACTTAACATTGTAATTGAATATAATAACTTATTCGCTAAACGTGCGACCACATGAAATTGGTCTATTCTAGATTTACAATAAGATAAACTAGTTATCATCTCCATGCAGAGAGAGTTCGGTTCCTCCATAGAAAAAAGTGTAGTATTGAGGACCCCAAAATTATTGTTGCTTGCCAAATTGCTGGTGGTGACTGCATCATTGTTTTTGTTTGAGGCAATAAATTGTCTGTTAATATTCCACGCAGAGTTAGGTAGAGACGAATTTGGAATTTGGATTAACCTGTCGCTTGTGTGACTGAGGGAGCAGAGGAAGGTCACTCAGTGAAGCAAAAGAAAGCGGTTTATGCACAGAAATAAAAGAATTACGCTGAGCAGAAGATGAGGCGATATGGGGTGATGAAAGCTGTTTCATATTGCACCCAGATGACCTTTCTCTTATCCTTAGATATCTAGTTCTACTGATGCATAATGTGTCCGTTGACTTGTGATACCCATTGCAGTTAACACATTTCGTTACAGCTTCATTGCTATATTCGGAAGTTATTTTGTGACAATTTCTTTCCCCATGACCAAACATTTGGCAATTATGACATTGAGTCGCCTTACCTTTCATTTTTCTTTGAATGCTCGAACTGACCTGTGTGGGCAATATAGAGCGAAAGTTTCCACGGAGATCGTTTAATTTAATAGAACCATTAACGAGAGATACAAGATAAAACGTATCACTGTATTGTTAATATTTTTTCGTTATCTGCTTTAGGTCACTGCACTGAAAGCCAAGTGTGGTGAGTTCCGTTTTATTGGTTTTTAAATCTTTCAAACCATACATAAGGAACAAAGGATTTTGTTCCCATAGTATCGCGGGTAAAGAACTGACAGTTCTCCTCGTGGAGTTTGTGAAAGAGAGTTTTAAAAGACACAGGAGAACCGCACATTATTTTTATGCCGATCGATAGTGTTTTAATCGAATAGTCGAACAATTTCAATATTTTCATAAGCTACGGACATATTCTGCGGAGTTTTTCAAAACTTTAATAGGAGGCACATACAATTTTTTAACGATTGGTGTCTCGGACTCATCCATGTCCGAATTGTCAGTATCTAGGCGACATTGGAGAGGAGCAAATTTATTATGAAAACCAAGTAATTGTCCTCGGTTACTTGTTACGCTTAGGAATGATGAACTTTGAAACTAACGAGAGAGATGGACACGTCATGCGCAGTCGAGAGCTCGAGTTTAACGCAATTGATAACTATATATGCTCCCTTATAGTTACTTTTTTTTTTTTAATTGACTATACATATTGACCGTTTTCTTTAAATTGATGACTATATGTGCTTCCTGATAATCAAATAGATGCTTGAAATTTCGGGAGGACATTTCTAAAATGTTATACTTTCATAAAAATGACCATCAAACATGTTGCCTTAAATCACGCTGAATGTGAGTCTCGATATAAATTTGCGTGATGGTTGGACAGTTATGTTCTCCTATTACCGGGTGGATGGTCCATCATCACCATCTAGTTTATTATAGTTTTTCAAAACGTACCTGACAAAATCACTTCAATGTTTATCTTACACTCTCAATGAAACGAGAGAGGATTTCGTTATTGGTACTTTTGAGTTTGAAGTTTTTCTTTACTTGATGACTTTCGAGTTTTACATATACTGTCGATTTTATATTTAATGCGATTATTTGGAAATATTGAACATATTTTAAATTTTAAGACTAAATGCTAAATCTACTTTAACAATTATTATTATTATTATTATTATTTATTGGCCTGTAAGAACCCGGAAGTTCATGACCTCACCGACTCGGCTTCGCCATCGTTCCCTGTCCTGGGCACTCTCCTTCCACGCTTGACTATTCGATCCGATCTCCTCAAGGTCAAACCTAACATTGTCCTCCCATCTCCGTCGCGGCCGTCCTACCGGTCTCTTTCCCGTTGGTCTACCGTCAAGAATTTTATGCACGGTCCTATCGTTCCCCATTCGCACCACGTGTCCGGGCCATCTTAATCTTCGCGACTTGATTACTCTCACTATTGTAGGTTTGCGATATAGCTCTTCCAATTCGTGGTTATGGAGTCTCCTCCATTGTCCTGCCTCCTCGTCATATTTACCTCCAAAGATGCCCCTCAAAACTTTATTCTCGAATACGCGGAATTTGTTCTCTTCCCGTTTTGTGAGAGCCCATGTTTCGCATCCATATAGAACAATCGGCATGATTATGGTTCTATAGACACGGATCTTTATGTTACGTGATAGCAGTCTAGATTTCAGCAGTTTACTGACTGCATGCCAACTCGCGTTGCCGGAATGCAGTCTCTTGTTAATTTCCTTCGACATTTCATTACTGGCCGTCAGTATCGTTCCCAGATATTTAAATTCTTCAACTTTTTCAAATATCTTACCTCTGACGTTTATATGTGTTATCTGAGGTCCACCTGCTCTCGCCGTAATCATGTATTTTGTTTTGTCTTCATTAAATCTGCTTTAACAATAATAATCATATTTGGGTTCTTGCTTATTTACTTTTTAAAGGAATTTATTGATATCTTCCGTTAAGTTATCCTTCACGTTAAACTCGTTTACATGTGGTTGTTAGATATTTTTATATAACACTTACCTACTTCTGTGGCTTCCGGCTTGGTTAAGCCCGTGAGTATGTGGCTTCCGACTCGTAGAGTCCGTAAGAGTTGGTTTCCGGCTAGTTATCCCGTAGGTTATCTTCCTTCGGTTGGTTGATTTCCGCTGATCGTTGACCCCGTAGATTACTTCGGGCTTTTTAAGCCTTCTGGCTCGTCGAAAGTAAAAAGCGAATGGCTGTGTGCCCCCAAATGGTGATCGACGTCTTATTTGGCTGTGGTGTCAACAGCCTTATTTGTCTCTGAGCGTTTGATCACAATTCTCACCGTTGATGAGTTGATGCAACAGTTGAATGGTTAAATGAAAGGCGTGGTGTTGTATTTCACCATTGACTTCCGGACGTCCCTCTGGGGTTGAATATTGAGGCTACCTGGTGGGGATTTTTGGTGGGGTTAAGCCCGGGGTTGGCGCAAGATTAATGACCCTGCCTGGAAAAAACAAATCACTATGGAAAATTATATATGAAAATATCCGAGACTTGTTAAATGGTCCATAATAATTTGTTTTTCCGGCAAGTTTATTAGCCTTGCGCCAACCTTTTTAGGATGTCGCTACATTTCATTAGTTCCCTACTCGGCGGGTGCCAAATTAGCTATCCAGGGGTGTCACGTGGAAACTGCATGTCAAATTGGATTGAATAGGGACAAGGAGTGTCCTGGCCTTCGCCGGGTTGAAATTAAAGACTTTGACCTGTATGTTTTATTTTTTGTTTTGTTAGTTTTTTTTCTTCTTTGCTTTTATAATTCACTTTTCAATCTTTAATTTTTAGATTTTTATTATTAAATTCTAGTTTTTTTTTATTATTTTAGTTATTCTTATTTACTATCTTTATATTCATAATTTTTCTTTTATATAATTTTCATGTATATTCTTTTTCCTTTCCTGTTCCTTGTATTATTTTGAATTTTCATGATTTTTGTCACTTCTATTCTCTCATTTATCTTAGATTTTAAATTCTCTTTCTTCTCTCAACTCCCATTTTTCTCTCCTCTATTCTATTTTTAGCCCCCTTACTCTATTTATTTAGTTACTCATTCATTTCATTTTTACTCTTTTATTCTTCTGGTAAGGCTCCCCCTGAGTATAATTCCTCCAACGTTCGATAGATCAGAACACTCCATTCACTATTTATTCTGCCATTGTGCACTTTCCGTGATTCCCTTCCACTCCCCTAACCGCCTCTATCCCACATCTATCTCCCCCTCCATCTTCACTTTGCTATCTTTCCCAACATGCCAGCTGTAAAGGCATCTGCGGCAAATCATTTCACGCCTCCTGCGTGGGACTAAATAAGCGAAACACTCACTTCGCAAAGGGATCCCCTGATAATCTCCTATTCTTTTGCGATGAACGTCTCGGCATATCACCATCTCACGTCCTCTTGGCTATAAAATGGCTTACCGACGCTAACGATAGTTCTCACAACTCCAACCTTAAATAAATTACCATTAAAATTTTACATCTTGAAAATGGTCTCAAATTCGTCGATGGCCTCAGTTCCCTCCACCAAATGTCTCTATCCGACATCAAGTCCCTCATTAGAGACAGTAACAAAATGGTAATGCCATGCAATTATTAATTCCCTCAACTCACTCACACAGGATCTAATCAACGATTTCCATACAAATATCGACAAATGCCTGCGGTCGACATCCAAGCGGTCGACCGTTCGGCATACGAACCCCCTTTTTGAAAATATTCTCTCCAGACTAAACAGCCTTACTGATGGATTAGCCTTGCTGCGCTCCTCCTCTCTAAACCACTCCGCCCCGCCCGACCAGACGCCCTCCACTACTCGAGGTTGTCCTACAAAAACTCAACAATGTCCTAGGCGAGCGCGCGACTTCCCCATTTCTCCAGGATCGGCCAGCTTGACGGCAACATCTAATCCAAATTTACCAACCCCCACTTCTCTCCACGATGTGACTTCTCTTTGTACGACGAACTACACAACACGTCCTCATTCCCGCCCACTCCTACACAGTCACCTTGCCTCAGCCCCTCCCAGCCCCAACCGGAGACCCCTTTCCACATCTCCGGCGGTCCCGGATGACAATGCGCCAGTCATCCATTTTGGTACTTCTTGAACCCGCACAGAACGACCACATGAACAAACTCAACCGTTTCAATAATCCAACTACCTCTTATCTGCTAAAGGGCGCCACCAAATCCACGAACTTCAAATGGATTTCGGAATTCTTTCGGAAATATTACAAGATTGCCTCGTGCTTCCCCCCTCCAAAAATGGGGCCAGTACGCATTTCTTCCCTCCAGCTACGAGTGGATTTTCCACCCGAATAAAACCGGTTACTGCAGGATTGGCAGGCTGTCGGTAAGCAACAACCATCCCAACCAATCAACAAAATTCCATGCCCCCTCTCCTCAATTCTTAGTACATTGTATTAGCCCCCCCACCCCTATATCCATCCCCAACACCAAGTCACCCTCCCGTCCCCCGCGGCTCTCCCCTTCCCAATTACAACTCGTCCCCAGCCAACGCGTACCCGCCCCTCTCCCAACATATCGCGCTCACCCCAACCCAATCAAAAGAAGACCCGAGCCACAAAATATCATAAACCGATCCATAATCTAACTCCTCTCCCTTCCCCCAATCGCGGTGGACACCTTCATTCTAAACCCCCTTCCTCATCCGCCCGTAATAATAACAAACCTGCCCCCCCCCCCCGCCACGAATTCCCTCCCTCTCCTCGGCCTTAAAACAGGCGCGAAGTATTCCAACTTCCGCAGGTCACACACTCTAAACCCCCCCCCCCCCCCCCCCCCCCCACCCACCACAGAGACATGTCCCACTCATCCACAGAACCCAACTCGAAGCCGTTTATTGCACCATTCCCTCCCGCACCCAGATCTCGTTCCCGCCCACCTCGTCCCTCCCCCAGACCTTTAATCGACCCACTCTTACCCCCAACTGTCAAACCCACCCAGCAAACCATTAATTCTTCTGATAACCGGTATGCCTTGTCTAAATTTAGGAACAAAATGACCTACGAGAATGTCTACCTCTATCTTTCATACCTCCACGACAAATCTGATGATCTTAAGGAGGATCGTTGCCCCATATGTGAGGGGGACGATTCCGGAGACGCTACAACCATGAGTTGTACGCGATCAACCTTGAAACTAATGTTGTAAGAAAAATCAAGCTCGGTAGACTCCGGTGGGTGGGACACCTAACTCGAATGAGTGAAGAGGAGCCTGTCCCGAAAGTCTTTTGTGGCTGGATGTATGGAAGGAGACAGCGCGGCAGACTTTGTCTGCGATGAAGGGATGGCGTAGACCGGGACGCCCAGAGCCTGTGAGTGCCAAACTGGATGACATCGGCTCGAAATCGGTACCGGTGGAGAGATTTATTAAATAAGGCCAAGACCGGAGCCCGGTTGTAGTGCCGATGATGATGAACATACTACAATACACTATAGCAACCGTGTTATCTTAATCTTCTTGATTTTTTAAATCTGTTGGTAACATATCTACTTATAGCCCGATTAAAAAGTGTATGATTTATGGTAGTGGGCATCGGGGGCGTAGTCCGTCCTAGCTAAAAGAGGTGTGATATCAAACTGGATCACGTGAATTAGATATTGAAGCCTAATTTATTGTGAAAAAATGAGGAAATTTAAAGTCCTGTGATATTATAGTGTTTGCGACGATAGTGAAGAACGTGTAATTCGAACTGACGCTATGACAGTTAGAATCACTAAAAATTGAACCAATGCTCAACACATCAGGCCACTGACGCGTGTACGAATTCGATTTCTAAACTCAAGTAACATTCAATCGATGTGGAATTGTTATGTTATCGCTATGGTATACGACTCTGATGTTTTGCTTATTCGAATTTCCTCTCGGTGTTCTTTACTATTTTCTTGTATATTGTGTGTGTATCTGTTAGAAACGCCACAATATCATTATTAACATTAAATAAAACTATGCATCAACTTTCAAATTCGATTCAATTTTCGTCAACTTAAAATTACATGTATGGGTGTATATAGTTGCAAGTCGCGAATTTACTGGGGAGAAAAGATACAACTGTGGGGCAACAGGACAGAATATCTGATGTAGGTTTAGATAAATAAGCAATATGCAATAACCTACGTCACAGTCAATTGTTGATCGATTTAAACAGCCACAGAATCCACAGAGTGTCCGATATTTTATCGACCTGCGTTCAACTTCTATACGTATGTTATAGACAACCATCATAGGTATAAAATTCTACTAGTCCATAGAAAAATTGTAGATATTTTTCCCGCCGCCACAAACATCGACTGTATGACGCTAGACAGAGAATTTATACTTTGAAACATCCAACTTCAAATTTTAGTAGCAAGACCTGACATTCGGTTACTATTTTATTTTTCGGGATCGATGTATACTAGAGAGGTAAAAATTATTTCATTTAGGCAAGATTTCAATGATTGAAAAGGTCGAACACATAAATCTTAGGTCGCGAGAAGATAAAAAGGAAAAATTAAATTAAACTCATTAAAATTATTATTAATTATTCACTGATTTATGAGCGTAGTAATAAAAATTTTATAACGTACTTTGAAAAATACGCGATTATAATTTTTTAATGCGATGCTTCAATGCACTAGAAACTCCCCAAAGCTTAAACACTATGACGGATATTAAATACATAAGATTTATAGTTTAACCTTCACCTCAGTTAGACAGTGTAAATGAAAATCATTTACATTTTCTTAAGATACCTTTGACTACAACAAACATTTGTTTCCTGCATCCAATGAAAATAATTCCACATACAATACTTCTTATTTTCTTACCCCCCTCGCGACATGAGCTAATTGATTAAACTTGTGTTCCGTAAAATCTGGTTGCTCGTTCTGAGAACAATAGCAGGTGCTTTCTCACGATACATTTCTATTACCACCGCTATCAGAATAGTACTTTGTGTTCAATTCTGCCAGGTCAGATCAGATACCACCAGACACAAATGCAACCTCATTGTCTGTATACTCTATACAATCTCTTAAGGCTGACAAGGAAATGTAGATCTCTTCATGACAGTGAATACTAGATTGCCAAACATTGTATAATAAGAGCAGCGCTGACAGTATTCCCATTCATTATACTACTTAATTAGCGAGGTATTCCAAGCTTGTTACACGGCGCTATCAACCGTATTACCTATAACAGGTGACTTGAGGAGCTTAGCCAAGAGTATGATCCAAGTGGATTGCAATTTTTCAGAGCGATCTTGTGTACGCTGTAGCTCCTTGTCAATGTCTTGTCTTCAAGACATGAAAAGACTGAGCGACAGTTGAAACTCATGTTTGGCCTTCAAATTAAATTGGTCAGCATTTTTAAGATACAATTGAAACATTTATTTGTTAATATGTGATAAAAATACAATTGCCAATGATTCGGTAGCTGTTTTGGAGTCATGCCTTTGATTGTCCACACATAGATTCCACTAACAACTCTTGCTATTGGAACAGTTCTACACAATTATTGAGTGGTAGGTGAGGTTCCAATGCGCAACCGTCTGTTGAAATACTGCCCCATTAAGCTTTAGGTTCCGCGAAATGTTTGAAAGTAATTCTTGATCATATTTCGGAGTTTGTCTAATGAGAATTCTACAGCTTTCCTGCTCTGTAAAGGAACGAGTTCAGATACAGAGATGTTCGCACCGTCGTGAGATGAACCGCAAAGTGGTGCGATCCGTCGGATTGTCTCGTGGAGCGTATATAAACCAAATTGCCCGAAACAATACCACAAATCTTCGAAGAACAGTGCCCGTGATAATATCTGTAAAACAGACAGAGGTCAGCTACGCGTCTTAGATGTGATAGCGACTGCAGTCCCTACATCAGCGCCGTGTCCCCGATCAGGCGGGTAGCCCGTCTCTGTATGCTGTCAAGTAGATTGAGGGTATACCTAGGAGCAGAGCTCCAAACATGAGAGCAATATTCGAGCCTCGGTTTAATTTGCGATTTATGAGGGTGGACTGAAAAGTTTCCGACCTAACAAAGATGCAAGACAGTCTTTGTTAACATTTATTTTTATTTTTCTGCATAGTCTCCTTGTAACTCTACACACTTCTCCCAGCGATGCTCTCATCTCTCTAAGCCGTCCAAACAGTACTCGGCATTTTTCTCTTTAAAATAACTGTACACGAATGTGATTGCCTCCTCATTGGACGAAAATCTCTGTCCTTCGAGGGCAACTTTTAGATTAGGGAACAAAAAGAAGTCGCTTGGGGCTAGATCTGGTGAGTAAGGCGGACGGTCAAGCAGTTCAAACCGTAATTCGTGGATTTTCGCCATGGCAACCGCTGAGGTGTGAGACGGCGCATTGTCTTGGTGAAGCGGGATTTTCTTTTTCTGCAAATGTGGCCGTTTTTCCGCAATTTCTACCTTCAGTTGGTCAAGTAATGATGTGTAGTATGCTCCTGTAATGGTTTTTCCTTTTTGAAGATAATTGATTAAGATAACTCCGTCATCATCATCATCGGCACTACAACCGGGAACCGGTCATGGCCTTATTTAGCAAGTCCTGAGGCTTGTTAAATTTTCCATAATGATTTGTTTTTTTCCGGGCAAAGTCATTAGTCTTGCGCCAGAGGCTCCCCGACGGAAAGAGACTATGCCATTGAATATTTTTAGCCAAGTTGTATACTTTTATATATTTAATTTTATAACCTGTTCAAGAATACGCGCTGTAGCAATTGCATAATTAGTTGTGTTGATCAATATCAAATTGATCAGCGTTTGCCCATTCAAGCTAGGTATCTTGTACAGTAGTAGCTTTGATGTTCTGAATAAATTTCGGGATTTAAAGAGCCTTGATACACCATATTTGGCTTTGTTGGATTTGAGCAGCCGTCCGCGTATTTCTGGTTGGATATTGTTAACGTCTGCTACTATTGACCCAAAGTAGTTAAAGGGTTGCACTACTTCAAATTCGTACTCCGCTATCTTCATAGCTTGACCAACGTTATATCTTCTCTTCGCAGATGTTGTCAACATGTACTTAGTTTTCCCTCATTAATGTGTAGACCCAGTTTTTGTTCCGCCTGTTCGATCTGGGTGAAGGAGCCCTGTACAGCCGAATCGGATCTACTGATGATGTCGATGTCATCTGCGTAGGCAAGTATCTAGCTGGACTTGGTGACAATAGTCCCTCTAGTTGTGACGCCAAAGCCACGGATTGCTTTCACCAACGCCAGATTGAAGAGCAGGCAGGCCAGACCGTCCCCTTGTCGGAGTCCATTAAAGATGTTTATTGGGTCGGACAGCAATCTCACTATGTTTACTTGACTAGTTCCGTTGATCATGGTCAACCTACAAAGTCGTATCAATTTGTATGGAATGCCGATCTCTCTCATGACATTATATAGTTCTACCCTGGCTATGCTGTCGTTAACGGTCTATAAATAGATGATATAATGGAATCTTAAATTCCAGACTTTTTTTCATCGTCTGCCTAAGGGTGAATATCTGATCAATCTCTGATCCCGGGATGAAGGCACACTGATATTGACCAATGATGACTTTAGCGTATGGGGTTATTAGATCTTGTAGGGTAGAGGAGAGTATCTTATAGGCGGTACTCAGCAATATTATATCCCAATAGTTGCTGCACAGTGTGATATCTCCCTTCTTATGTATGGAGCAAATTATACCACGACGCCAATCTTCCGGCATCTCCTCTTGCTCCCATACGTGCACCACGATCTCATGAATTGCATGATGTAACGCTGTCCTTCCTTGTTTGATCAGCTCAGCTGGTATGCCATCAGCTCCAGGGGCTTTATTTGATTTGAGCTGTCTTATGGCTTTTAATGTTTCCTCAATGGTTGGTGACGGCAGCATTTGGTCTTGATCTTGCATTGGTGCAGCCTCCAATTCTTCTGTGAGCTGACCATTTAGCAATTCATTAAAGTACACTTCCCATCGCTCCAGAATGCGCTGATCAGATTACTCTCTTTATCCTTGCAGTAAGTGCAGCGTGGTGTGTACCGCGTCATACTGCGGATTATTTGATAGAACTTCCACGCCTGGTGCGGTCCTCGCTCTCTATTTTTCTCTATTTCACAGACAAGTTTTTTTCCCAGGCACTTTTCTTTTGTCTGTGAAGTCTTTTTACAGATCTTCTGAGCTCTTTGTATTTCTCCTTGCGTACCCGCCTCCTATAAGACAGCTGCGTTGTCCAGTATGTAGCATTCTTACGTTCAGTCGCTAGTTTACACTCATCATCAAACCAGTCGTTCCGATGTCTACGACTACTGCCTAAGATGGAGTTGTACTAATGACAGTATTCTTAAGGCGTGTCCATTTCTCTTCTACGCCCGGCATTCTGGCCCCAGGACTTACTCTCCCTCCATCGAGCGCTTCGAGAGCGAGTCTTAACGCATGGCCAAATGTGTTGCTGGTGTTCTCAATGCGTAAGGCAGCCGTGTTCATCCGAAGCTGATCCGCGGATGCAATACGTCTCCGTAAGGCAATCCTCGCTCGGAAAACTGTACCAACAAGATAGCGATCCGTGTCGACGTTGATTAGAAAGTTGATTCGCTATTTGAAGCAAAAACAACGTTGGAGCCAAAACAGAACCTTGAGGCACCCCGGAAATAACGGAATACAGATCCGAATACTTGTCTTCTACAACAACTAAGATCGATCGATCCTTGAGGAAGCTCTTCGTCTAGTCGCAAGGCTGTTGGGAAAGCCCGTATGAACGAAGTTTGTTCAGCAATGCCCGATGCCAGATGCTTTCAAAAGCCTTGGAGATGTCCAATGCGACCGCTCTTGATTCACTGTGCCCCTAAATCGCAGATGTCCATATATCAGTTATAAGGCTCAAAAGGTCTCCCGTGGACCACCTGCCACGGAATCCGAATTGACGGTCATTCAGAAGTCCGTAGCACTCCAAATATTTAATCAACTCGACATTGATAACCTTTTCCATCACCTTGGATAACATAGACAGTAATGCTATCGGTCGGTAATTTTGTGGGAGACACTATTCCCCCCTCTATGGGATAGACTGAACTCGAGTGATTTTCTAGCCGGTAGTTTAAATTAAACGAAAGAGTTTGTCAAGAACCGGCGGCAAACCGGCTGAAGTCGAACGATTTTCTAGCAGGTAGGTCCTGCTGAAATTAAACGAACGAGTTTGACAAGAACCGGCGACAGTTCTGAAACACAGTTCTTAAGGACTACTGCTGGTATTCCATCCGGGCATCTTGCCGTCTTACAGTCTAGAATCCGAACCTCATATCAGCACGATCACAGATTGCTCCAAACGAGCGGTATCGAGGATTGAATTCACAGAATTAATTCTTGAAAGTAAGGTTGCTGTCCGCGTTTATCTGTACGCTATTGATTATCCATTCAACTTAATCACTTTTTCCTTTGTATTTCCTACGAAAACTAGTTAACTTATTTGTACCTGGAAGCTCACGGAACTTGCAGCATAAACAGGACACGAATAGTGAAACAAAAAAACACTCGTCACTCTTATTTTATTTTTATTTTTTATTTTAATTCTATTGCTTTTACAATTTTACTTTTTTTTCTTTTAATTCTATTGGTTTTACAATTCTACAAATTGAAATTTTTTGCGGTTTTAAAATCACGGAGAGCACAACCGCACGCGTACACGAATTGATTCAGAAGAAGGCGGAAATCTCGTGTCGTTCCATTTAATATCCTTTTATGTTCCGCTTCCGCAATTGTTATTTTGAGGAAACGGAATTAGGAAGACTATTAGGGAGACTATGGCTGTGTGCAGTATGATTGTGGTTTTGAAATAGGGGTTTTAATTTATTTTAATTATATAACTATTGTATGTGGGAATATTCTATTGTATTTGTATGTGATGTGTTGAAATTGGTAAAGGATATTCATGTGGAGGCACGAGATTGCAATATTTATAGGGGGTGGGGGATAATTAAATGAACTTAATTATATAACAAGTTTATTGGTTACTCTGTGACTTGCCACAATTTCGCTTTTTGTCGGAATAACTTCACATAAACGACGCATAACAGCCAAACAATATTCCCTGTAAGGTGTTTCGCCCGGCGGAAGGAATCGATAGTTCACCGCAACACGACAATCAAAGAAAACTATTAATGACAGCTTGATTTTTGAACGAGTTCTGTGCTCCCTTTTTTGACTTGGATTGCCGTTGGCACGACATTCGCTTGATTAATCGGTTGTTTCTGGTCTTTGTAAGCTAGCGATAGGTAACAATTTTGTAGTTAAAAGACTGGCTGGTAATAGGCATGCCATTCAAACCTATGCGGTGGCAGACCACGAAAAAATTAAAGAGGTCTTAAAAAGGGCCACCGCGGAATTCTACTCGTTCACGCCGAAGCAAACAAAGAGGGTAACGGTTCTATTAAAGGGTGTCGACCCTGAGGTGGAACCGGAGGCTCTGCTCGAGATGCTTCAAAAGTTGAGGCACGACGATCTCGAGTTTATCTCCGTAAAACCGTTCACTACAACCAAGGCAAGAAGGGAAAACCGCAAGCTACCCTTCTTTTTGGTTCAACTAACGCCCAGCAGCAGAATTGGTGGTCTAAGAAAGATTACAGTCTTGGATCATCATAGTGTCACATGGGACAAGTTAAAAAAAGGCAGAGACATCCTGCAATGTGTCCGCTGCCAAAGGTTTGGTCACGCGGCGGCGAACTGTGAAATGCAGCACCGTTGCGTGAAATGCGGAAAAGGCCATAAGGCAGAAGAGTGCCCTCTGGGAAAAGAAAGGGTAGAAGACAAAGCCCTTCTAAAGTGCGCAGTGTGCCGGAATGAGTGACACCCCGCTAATTATCGAGGATGTCCTAAATTCCGAGAAATAATGGCAAGAAGTGTGATCCGGCAAAAAACCACAGAGCCAGCTCGTACTACAACAATGCCCGTAACATCGCAGCGATCGTACGCACAAGTTGCGTCGGGTGGGAGACCATCAAACCAGGCTACAACATTGGTAGCCACAAATACTCCCACACAGACTGAAACAACATCGCAAGCGGACGTGGTCACGGTGCTGCTTAATCTGCAGAGACAGATGACACAGCTGCAAAACCAAATAAAGATCTACTCGTACTTGCCCAATCTAAACAAAAAGTCAATATAAACCCTCTAACCACAACATCAATAAAAGCTCTTGTCGTGAATGTAAATTCACTAATAAGAACTGAGAGAAGAGCCAATCTTTTCAACCTGTTGCAAGTTGAACGGCCTGATGTACTTCTGGCGGGGGAAACAAAGTTAAACCAGAGACACAAGATATGGCATAAAAACTACGATATTATACGAAGAGACCGACCTAACTCCTCTCAAGGGGGGGGGTGTCGCAATCTTTATTAGAAAAGGGATCCCTCATAAAGTTATATATAGTGGAGAAGTGCGCAGGTTCCGGGTGCTGGAAGCCTGTATCGTACGCATACCCCTTCAGCAAGGAAGGGGTTTGTATGCGATTGCGGTCTACGCACCTGAGGAGCACCAACATAATCTATTTATAGCAGAGCTCGAGACTCTCTTCCGATGCTTACAATTGCACATGGGCAAAAATTACTTTATTCTAGGGGGAGATATGAACGCCAAGCATAGAAATTGGGGAAATTATATATCTAATGCCAGAGGAAATCAGTTGGCTGGCTGGTTAGATCAGTTTCATATTGAATATAGAACTGACCTGCTAGCTACCGAATATCCATCGTTCCCTAGAGGTAGATCGTTCTTAGATATCTTGCTAATCGACTCACGACTGAGAATACTTAACACCAATAGACGAAACACAAACTGTTTACGGACAATTGAATACGATAGTGACCACTGTGCATTCACGGCAGTAATGGAGCTTCCGAACGATCTCGCAGATCTGGAGGAATTCGTGATCCCGCAACCCTATAACTACGGGGCAATGCGATGGCCGCGGTTCACCAGATCATTAACAAGAGAACTTCGTTCGAATGACTTTAATCTGCCAGTAAACAGAAACCTGACTAATGTCGAAATCGACAAATACATTCAACAAATGGACGAAACCGTAAAACGAACAATGGACAAAACAATTCCCAAAACAACAGTTACAGATCACACTAACATGTACAGAAACGCAACAATAAACGCACTCCACAGGCAAAAGAGCAGACTGCTATCGAAATTGAAACAATTACACAGACAGTTTACAGACAGACAAGACCAGGAGATAATATCACTGAAATCCCGATTAAAAAACCTCCAACAATTACTTAAAGCTAATTATAGATTAGCAACAAATTTGTATTGGAACAACAGAATTCGAGCTATAAAAACTAATAACCCGAATATGTTCCCACAAATAAATAAAATATTCAGGAGAAATAATCAAAATGAGATTCAGTGTCTCCAAATCCCACGTACTCAGGTAAACAAGCAGCTGCTAACCAACATTGGCATAGATGCAGAGAACGCTATCCTCAATGGTGAGCTCTTCGTGATCGAAGATCCTTTGGAAAAGGTGAACGCTTTGGGAGCTGTCTTTCAGGAAATGTACAAGGTGAATGAAAGCATTCATCGAAATCACGACCTGGAGGACAGAGTTCTACTCAATCACCTGCACCTCCGGAATGAAATTTCACTTTGGCAATCGGAGAATCCGGGTTTTACCGAATTCAGTGAAGATAATCTGTCAATTGACATTAATGCCAATGGTGTAGTGGCTAATAGCCTTCTAATAACAAGGGAAGGAATCCAGAGTATCTTCGACTCATTAAGAAGCAAAAAGTCAGTGGGAATAGATGGAGTACCTAACATCGTACTCAAGAACCTGCCCCCAATGGCAATAGATATATATACGGTCCTGTTTAACAACGCGTTGAATAATGCATATTATCCCGCGCGTTGGAAAACGGCTATCATTCAGCCCATCCCAAAAAAGGGCAAAGACTGTACAAACCCAAGGAACATGCGTTCGATAAGTTTACTCCCAAGCATCAGTAAAGTATTTGAAAAAATCATTAACAAAGCTCTGCTAAAATGGGTAGACGACAATAGCATTATTCCAAATAACCAGTTTGGCTTTAGGGCGGGTCATGAAACCACACATGCCGCAGCTAAACTGGTCTCCGACATACAATGGAATAAATGTAGGAACCAATGCACAGGTGCCTGTCTGATCGACTTGGAGAAAGCCTTTGATACCGTCTGGATCGAAGGGTTGTATTACAAACTGGTCAGACATGGCATACATAAGCCTTTACTATATGTACTTTACGATATGTTAAAGGACAGGAGGTTTGTGCTCAAAAGTGGTAATGTGACCTCTAATAAAACGTATAATATCAAGAATGGCTTGCAACAGGGCGCGGTACTCTCTCCGATTCTTTTTAACATTTATATTAGCGACTTATTAGAAGCACTTCCGCAGGCTATTGCGTACGCAGACGATCTCATAATTTACAGAACAGCTCCGAAAGTTGCGATTATAAATAGGTTAATACAGCGAGACTTCAACAAAGTGCAGCGCTATTGCAATGACTGGAAACTTAAGATCAACTTCCAGAAATGTGAAGCCATCCTATTCAGAACTCCATTATATAAAGCCACGTACGACACAAGGAAAAACTGGCGAAAGCTAGTTATCGTGGGACCGCATGGAGATAAACTGGAAACCAAGAGTTTAGTTAAATACCTGGGCATCTGGCTAGATCAATATCTGTATTTCAACAGACATGTAGAGGCTGCTTTGCTCAAAGCGAGGAAAACTTTTGCTATGACAAGGAGGCTATTTCACAGTAGCCAACTTGACAGCAAGGTAAAAGTCATATGCTACATGACGCTAATCAGGCCAATGCTCATATATGGTTGCCCAGTATGGTTCAACATAGGTCCAAATTTGATGGAAAAGATTCGGGTGTTCGAAAGAAAGTGTCTCAGAAGTTGTCTCAGATTATATCGGACACCGGAATCGGACTATAAAAAGTATTACTCAAATGAGACTTTATATAATGAAGCGTACATAAATAGGGTGGATAATTTTATGATTAAATTAATCAGAGGACATATTGCGAGAGCAATAAGCTCGTCCAATGACCTAATTTTCGGGGCCTATTATCCAAACACCTTGTACTATGAGAGCGTGCGTCGCAACGGCTTTGTTCCACCAGAGGCGTTCCTTGACTTGGATATGAAAGGGCTTATACAGGATAGATCCGGAATTCCGCTGATCTATCATGTAAGTAGATCATCCGTAGACGGGCGATTGTGCTACGACCAGGAAGTAGCGCGCACCGAAGAAGAGCTCCTGCGCTTCAGTAGGGCTATCTCCCACAGAGACCGGGACGATAGTATTAGACAGCGTCAACAGTTCTGGTGGTTGAATGGCATATAAAGACCTGGATACCAAAGTCGGTATAGAATCATACTATCATCAGCCAGCTTACATAGACTTAGCTTTTCTAGAATTAGGGTAGTATAAGATTTAAGTTAAGTTAGGTTAAGTGCTTTTACATAAAAATAAAAAAAAAAATAAAAAAAAAAAATAAAAAAAAAATTAAAAAAAATAAATAAAAAAAAAAAATATATATATATATATTAGGTAAGTTAAGTAAGTTAAATTTTAAGAAAAAAAAACAAAAAAATTGACAAAGTTTTTCAAATTTTTCTTTGTATTTCAACTAATTATCAGTACTGCCACAAAGTTCTGTCGCCGAAAGGCAAATTATACAAATGTTAAGTAATGTTTAGCTTAGAGCGTCTGCGAAGGACCAGTAAGTTATTATATAAGATAATTAAGCTAGAATTTAAGCATTTTTTGTCTAGCCTTTAATTTAGAAATTAAGAATATAAAAAGAAAAATAAAAAATGTTTTAAAAATGAAAATTAATCGGTTGTTTCTGGGTCGTATCCGTAGCTTCAAGTTTCATTGCTCGCATTTCATTTCCGATTGATAATTAGCAACCACCTCCAACCAGATTTTAACGCGACGCTGTTTTTCAGAGCTTAGCTGTTTATGGTATCAAACGAAATTTGACACGTCTCAAAAATGTCTTTTAAAACATTGTTCATTGGTGCATGCTACATCAGCAGGGTAACTAATTGCTAATCGACGAGTTTTTGGGCACCAATTGAACGACTTCTTTCTCGTGACTTTCATTGGTACATGTTGATGGTCGTCCGAGACTCTCTTCGTTGTCAATGCGTTCGACCTTCCTTGAACATTTTATACCGCCTGTGAACATTTCATTAGGTCAAAGTCTGCTCACCGAAGGCTCTCTGCAAAATCCTAAACGGTTGTGGACTAGAAATTTCATTTCGCTCAATAAAATCACACATTGCAAAAAAGAAAGAAAAAAAAAGCTCTTTTGTTTAGTACAAAACAAAGCGCTGCGGAAAACCTTTATCATGTCAAATTTGACACAGATATCTTCCTTAGTGCAGCATAGTACGTATTATATAGCAAATTTATGTGACGCATGGAGACATCCTCGTGTACATGCTGCCGTGGTCTGATGCCTTGCTGCTTTGGTTCTGAGCTTTTCATTATGTGAGTTCGAATCACGTTCATAACGAACATTGCAAAACGATACGTTTTGTCCACAGTAGAATCTTAAACTCAAATATAGAACCTCCACCGTCGATATAAATAGCGGAGATTCCTTTATTGCTTCTTTATTTCTTTTAAAAAGCATTTAATTACAAAAAATTGTATGAAGGTTTGTTTTAATACCATATAATCCGGACCTAGCACCAAACGATTACCTTCTTTCATACCAATGCAAATCTTCCTTGGTGACAAGAAATAAATATGTAGAGACTATTGTGAAAATCTTCGTCGAGTTCTTCGTCCATAGAAATCAGTGTTACTCGTACTATGAGAAAGACATTATGTTTCTTTTGAATTGGCAACAAATTATAAATAAAACTGTGTATAATTGACCCGATTCGAACAATGTGACTCTGTTAAATGCGATCTTTAAAAAAGCGTTAAAGTAATGGATTTCTTATTTCCCGCCATATTATTTTCTATAAACTCGAGAAGAAGAGAGTTTTGGGACAGCTATTGGGGACATAAAATAAGATCAAATTAGTCTTGATGACAATTGCAGAAACCACCCAACGTCATCGGTACTTATTTTAGTAATAGATATTACAGTCTATGCTATTAGACATATCATTCAAGTGCATATAAAGAGCGGCCGAACTGGTGCTAGTCAATTCAAGTCGATTCTTATAGCTCTACCTCTTTAACAGAAGTGTTCAATAAATCCAAGCAACTTGGAGACCTTCAAAATGCCGACAATGTCAGGTAAATCAGGTTTTATTGCTCCTTACCACTTGGTCGGTCTTGCAGCTTATACTCATCGAACCTTATACACTTGGATTTGTTTTTCCAAAAGAAAATGCAATTAACTTGTCGTGATCGCATTTCGTTGGTTTTGGCTACATTTACTCTATACTCATGGTAGTTGCACATGTTACAGATTGGCCGACAGCAGTGTCTAGATAAACACGTTTCCAAATACGTTTCAACGTACCACTGAACCCAAATGGACATGATTCATGGGGCTATCCTTTTTCAATGTACGAGTATTTCTCTTCACAATGTTAAGTCGCCTTTCACTTGCACGTGGCCGCTTTCTTAGCCTTGCACGCCGATCTTAAACGCTCATCATAAGGTGAGATAAATAGTTCCTTTGTTGCGATTGCAGGTGGTTAGTTTAACGTCGAACAAAACTAATTCATCATACAAGATTCGATGTGAAATACATTTACTTGGTGATTATGTAAGTCATCTCTGTGGGTTTCCAAATTCATTGTGCAAGGTGATGGAGCCCACAAGTGAACGCGTAACGTGCACCGCCCCAATACAATATATTATCTGGACAGAGAGGACCAAATGCATAGATTTATAGATACTTCTTTATCCTATTGGGTATGGAAATTCAATGCGACACTTGCAATGTGCTCAGAAGGTGCCCCAAACGAGACCACGACAGAAGAAATCATTTCTCGTGCGCGATTTCTTCTGTTGCAATCTATTGGTGTTGGAACTATGACCAGTGGTCTTGAGAGAATTCGAAGTGTCGATAAGCGGCTTTTGGTCTATAATTGGACTTTGCATTGTGGACGATTGCAATTGTTTGGCAGAACTCACGAAATCCGATTACTGGTTCGTGAACTGAAACCGCAGTGAACTATGCAGTTCACATTTGAAAAATAGTGCCATCGACGACGGTGCTTCGATCGAATGTATTTTAGTTATGTCACTTGGAATGAAGATCCCCTTTGACATTTTCAGTTTCTTTCTCACAGGTTGCTTTGCTTCTAGAAGTATATGTTATATAATCTTCTCATTGAGTTAGTGGAGCATTAGAATGTAATGCACAGGTTCAATTGACAACTACGAATAAATTGAGCAATAAATGGACTATTTAGTTGTATATCATCATCATCATCATCGGCACTACAACCGGGAACCGGTCTTGGCCTTATTTAGCAAGTCCTGAGGCTTGTTAAATTTTCCATAATGATTTGTTTTTTCCGGGCAAGGTCATCAATCTTGCGCCAGGGGCAGAGAGGAGAGTTGTATATCATGTGTAGTAAAAATAAATGCATTATTTTCACATGACACTGAAGGCTTTATTTAGCATTTAGCTAGAATGATGCGATTTAGGTCGAACATGCATCATTTTGTTCGATAAGCTGTTGCCGAAGGTTCATCATGGCTCCATTATAGAAAACATCGTCCCTGTTCGCAAATAAACTGGGACATTCGACTTTCATAAACTTCTCTTGAGCAGAATTTTTCAACAGCAAAATCATTAGCAGTAGACAGACAGAGGTGGTAATCACTTGGTGCCCGGTCCAGACTATAAGGTGGATGCAAAAGAACCTCCCCACCAAGCTCCCAGAGCTTCTAGCGAGTCACTATCTGCGGGTGTGGTCTGGCGTTGTCCTAATGAAATACAATTCCTCTCCTATTGGCCAAGCTGGCCGCTTTTGGGCGATTGCTTCCTTCACACGGCTCAGTTGTTGACAGTACATGTCCGAATTAAGAGTTTGATAGTAGAGGAGCTCATAGTAGATGATTCCCTGTCAATCCCACCAAACACACAGCAAAACCTTCCTGACCGTCAATCCTGACTTGTCCGCAGTTTGCGCCGGCTCACCGCAATTCTACCACAATCGTCTTCGCTTTACTCTGTGGTAAATGGCCCACTTTTCATCACCAGTCACCATCCGTTTCAGAAGTGGGTCGATTTTGTTGTGATTTACCAGCGATTGGCAGATGGAAATTCGGTCCATGACCACTTTTTTGGTTAACTCGTGCGGCACCCATACATTTAACGTCTTTTTGTAACCAGTTTTATTCAAGTGGTTCCAAATGGTTTTTTGTGTAATGTGCAGGTCCTGGGCAATCGAAACAATGCTCACATGACGGTCGAACTCGACGATTTCCAATATGTTTTTGACATTATCGACATAAGGAGGTTGTGTCTTGCGTTTCATTTTGCGAACCTAGGTCCAACAGACGACTCTTGCTATTGTGCAGTTCGGCGCAATTACTGAGTGGTAGGTAAGGTTCCAAAGCCCAGCCGCCCCGTGAAATACCATTGTGCTATAGGCTTCTTGAAATGGTTGAGAGAAATCTTTCGGTGCTTGGCTGATGGACCTGTGGGGGAGGTAGTCGTGGCGCCTGCACGGGCGCGGGTTCTACTACCGACCCACTCTGCTAAAAGTTTGACGAGCACCAAAGAAAAACTGTTCACTCGAAAGAAAAACGATACAAGACCCTACAACACAACGTCCAACAAACGCAAGAAGAGAAAGTAAATGAAACACACTGTTTTAGTGTCCGAATGATTTTTATTTTAATGTATTTTAATTACGACTTGTTAACATTTTATTTTACTTCGTTCCTATTGTTAAATAAGGTTCACTTTCGGGATTTGCAATCTTTATAAAACCTGATGCGGGTATAGCATGCATTTAATATTCATAACGTGTCCCAAACACAACACTCAACAAAAATAACAATATAGCTGAAATCGCGTCCAATTACAGCACTGGGATCGACGAACTTACGATAAAGGTAAAATGGATTTAAATAGCTGCGGAAGATATGTGATTGATGGGTTCGGACAATTTGTTCCGCGGACGGTAATCGCAGAGCGTATCAGGTTAGCGCACACTTTAAGTAATTAACAAAATCTTCTCAACCCGATACTCGCTTACTCGACTACGCCCGACTTGGCGTAGGAACTCGCGCAGAGACTTTATGTGTATGCACCGTACCAGCGCCGGTACGGTGGATGGCCGACGACCCGACCGCCTTGCTGGTAGAATTACGACTCAATGATACAACCCTCGTTTGGGGTGAGTTTGATGGTGTGGTGAAAAAGAAATGAAATTTTCCTTTTGAGATCGACCAATAGGAGTAGATCTCCGGTACAAAAATCCTAACGAGGGAGTGTCTACTTACGCGCGGATCACTTTGTTTGCTCGTGCCGCGAGCTCATGAGTGGACGAACCGTGGGAATGCATTTCGAATTAAAGGAGCACTTCTGTGAGGATTGCTTGCAGCAGAATCAATAGCTGCAAGTCATTGCGATGATTACACAATCCGTAGCGACTCAAGGGTCGGATTCCAGTGTGAATATTTACACTGAAAGACAATTCGGCTCATAGGTACAGATAAACTATGAAAATCTGCCGCGCACGTATGGGTACAGAAAACGTAGGCAGACAGGGGTTCCGATGATTGTTTCCATAGTTTATTGCGGTTACCTAGTACGGCAACGGAAATGTTTTTCTTTTCAGAACAATGCTGAGATGCATTGATGTATGCGGTAATGGCGTACCAATTTCTTTCAAGGAAAATGGTATAACGCATTAAATGCGTGAATTCCCTAGATGGGAGAAATGCTTGAGGATTCTTTTAGGAAAATTTTCCCGATGCGTTGATGCATGGAAAATGCCCCTGTGAAAGGAAATGCTTTTGATGCGGGGAGATTGAGGTGCAAATATACGTTGTGAATATGGGGGGTTCTTCAGGCGAGTTTTAAGAACCCCCACATACCTGGTCGAAAAAAACACCATCTCAGGGCCCTGACTCAGTGCTAGGGGTTCGCCCTTCCTGCGAGAAGTAAACTAAAAAAAAATTGGCTTCCAGTGTGTGGTGCATCTTTGACATCAAAATTACTGGAACCGAATAGACGAAACCAAACTTGCGCGTGATTGGCTGTTACGGTATCAGGATCATAAACCAGAACGTGGTGCATCTTTGACATCTAAATTGGCGGAATGGAGTAGATGAAACCAACATTCCCTCCTGCAGGGAAAAGGGAATGAAGAATAATGAACCTGAGGAAATCCAGATGTTACTTCGGGATTACCACGATTATCCCTTGGACGGACACCAGGGGGTGGCAAAGACTTACGATTAAATACGTAGCAACTATCGCTGGAGGAACATGATGCGCGACATAAACCAATACATTAAAGTATGCCAATGGTAGTTACCGACATTGCTAAGAGGTCATTTGAAAAAGTCTTTTTAAACATAGTAGGCCTATAGCGTTTGAAATGATAATGAAGAACGTGTGATTTGAACTGACACTATGACTGTTAGAATCACCAAAAATTGAACCTAGGCGTTACCCATCAGGCTACTGGCCGTGTTTAGAATTCGATTTTTAAACTCGACTATACTCCACTGATGTGAATTGTTATGTTATGGCTATGGTATACGGCTCTGATGTATTTTCTTATTCGATTTCCGTTCGGTGTTCTTCACTATTTTGCTTGTGAATTGTGTGTATATGTTAGAGACGCCACAGGCCCTCTGGACTGCACTCCAACAAGCAATCTGCATATACTTACGTTCCAAGACAATTTGTCTAAGTAGATAGATTGCTATGCCTTGCCTAATGCGGAGGCAAAGACGGTGGCTTCGGTATTCTTCGACCAGATAGTTGCTATGTATGGTGTGATGAGGGAGCTAGTCACCGACCATGTTAGCAATTTCCTCAGCGGCCTGTTTAAAAGCGTGTGGCAGGCTGCTCCGTATCAAGAAACTGTAAACGTCGGCGTGTTAAATATATATGCGCCAATTTTTTATATATATTTAAAGTTGTTGTTAATATGTACTTACCCCTGGCGACTTGGTGGGGGTGTGTGTCGTGGGCGGGAAGCGTATCCTTTTCTTAAGTATGTTTCCTTTTCTCGATTTGAATTCAGCTACTTTGCTATCAATTCATTTGAAGTTAAAGTCCCATTTCATATTATTATTTATCGGCCTGTAGGAACCCATAATTTCGTGACCTCGCCGACACGACTCTGCCATCGTTCCCTGTCCAGTGCACTCTCCTTCCACGCTTGACCAGCCGATCGGACATCAAACCTAACATTGTCCTCCCACCTCCGTCGCGGCCGTCCTACCGGTCTCGTTCCCGTTGGTCTACCGTCAAGAATTCTATGCACGGTCCTATCGTTGCCCATTCGCGCTACCCGTCCGGCCCATCTTAATCTTCGCGACTTGATTACTCTCACTATTGTAGGTTTGCGGTATAGCTCTTCCAATTCGTGGTTGTGGAGTTTCCTCCATTGTCCTGACTCCTCGTCATATTTACCTCCAACGATGCCCCTTTAAACTTTATACTCGAATACGTGGAATTTGTTTCCTTCCCATTTTTTGAGCCCCATGTTTCGCATCTGTATAGAACAATCGCCATTATGATGGTTCTATAGACACGGAGCTCTATGATGTGCGATAGTAGTTTGGATTTCAGCAGTTTGTTGACTGCATGCCAACTAACGTCGGCGGAATTTAGCTTTTGTTATTTCATATTGGAGGTGTTGAATGTAGTTTTCAACAAAATCAAAATTGCGTATTAATATTTTACTGTCCTAACTTAAGAACTTGTTGTCGTATTAAAACTACATAAAACGAGGTATTTGATTACCACGCCGGAAATTCATTTAATAAAATAATTAATTGGAACATTTTACTTTTCAGAGCGACCGTCACAGATTGCTACTCATGTCACTGCTCAAAACGTACTCTCTATTTTTCAACCCCTTATCAACGATTCCAATTTGTTCCTAACTCACCGTTAATTTACTCTCTGTATATGTGTGGAAATCAACCGCATTTACCATTTTCCATCCTATACTAGGGTCATAGCTAACAGTAAACGAAAGACATTTTGGTGGAAGTGTTCTTGCTTTTACTTGTAAATGGTATTTTGGGCAAATCGTACATATTAGGGTTGTTGAACACGTGCGATTTAATGTGGGAAATTGAGAAGTTTTTTGCATCTAACTGCAATGGAAGTTTTGGCCACAAAATATCAAGTATTTGGGATGAGATTTTGTATTTTAAGCGGTAATAATTTTATAAAATGTGTCTATTTCATGGTGGGAATGTTAATTGAGGGATAAAGTGTGCTGTGTGGAGGTTAGTTACAGTTTCAGGTGGATTTATGGGGGGGGGCGGGGGGGGGGGTGATAATTAACTCAAGTTAATTAATTAATTAATCAACACAATCGAATGGAGCTTTAGAACGAGCCCATCGGCCGCTCGTAGAGTATCTACGCAGCATCGTGGATACCAATCCCCAGTCGTGGGATCAGTGCTTGAGGACGGCCACAATCATGTACAACACCAGCGTGCACGAAGGTACCGAACTTACGCCGATGGATTGTCTCTTTGCTTTCACCCCGGAGCTGTCATCTTATATAAGGCAACCCCCGGAACTGGTGTACAACCACAGTGAGCTACCATAAGCTATTAAACTACAAGCTTCAAAACACGTACGAGATAGCGAAGCGTAATTTGTTGAATTCTAAGCAGAAATCCAAAAGGTCCTATGACGGACAGCACGTCCTTTCACGTTCCGTGTGGGGAACAAGGTTCTGATACGAAACAAATAAAAACAGGGAATATTAGCTCCCATATGGAGGGGACCTTATAATGTGGTTGAAGTGAAGGAATGGCGTTTTTTAGACCAAAAAAAAGAAGGGAATCAGTTTAATGATTCGGGGGGTTTTAATTATGTAACAGCGTGATTGGCTGTTACGGTATCAAGATCATAAACACTGTTGACATTTTCGCGTTTTCGCCTTTATCGGAGAAAAACTGTATAATATGGTGTATTTTCTCTTTAGTGGTGTTCATATTTGACGCGCGCCTTAACGAAACTGAGTCAAGCAATCATTAAAACGGCCTGAAAAATTTTGTTTTCCTAACGCCATTTAGCGTAACCCGATCAGACTTATACAACGCGAGATACAGATTACTAAAGCCATCTATTGGAACAATAATGGATTTCTTTTAACTACAGCATAGATATTCCACGACAGAGTTGAATTGAACTGAAACGTTTTTCCTTTTATCGAAGAAAAACTGTAAAATATTTTCTCCTTGCTGGAGTCCATATTTGACGCGCGCTCAAACAAAACTGAGTCAAGACATCACAAAATGCAATCTCACGTAAACTTAATGAATCAATGAATGAATAGAGGGCAGAACCTTCAGTTTATTTCGCTTAGTACAAGTCGTATAAACATATAAACTTATAAATAGACTTACGAACTACCTTAAAAACTAAGGCATGCGGGTTGGGGGTGGGGGACTAAGTATAAAGTAACGTAAAAATGGAATGGGGAACTAAACAAAGATGGATAGATTAATAGTCTAAGTGGTAGGACAGGGGAGGGCGAGGATAAGCCGGATGCTAGGGTGTGAGTATGAGTGCGGGAGAGTGTAGGCAGTGTAAGGGGAAGACGACGTTTGAGAGCGGGAGAGGTGAGATTGAAGTCAAAGAACGCGGGGTGAGAGTTTGCCCACCCCTGCAGTCACGAAATGGGTTCATTAGAGCCGTAAGACGTGTGGTGGGCGGGCAAATAGAAGAGACGAAGGTTTTGCAGATTTCGGGGATTAGTAGAAAATGTGATGGAGGAGAGGAGTCTTAGGCAGTTGATTGAACCTGAGAGTAGCCGGGGGATGAAGAGGATGTTGGCATGAATTCTGCACTCTTCAAGTGTGTTAAAGCCATCTACTGGAAAAATTATGGATTTCTTTTTACTACAACTTATATTACGAGCAAATGTCTACTCGGAATTTATTATTTAAAATTCCCCTGGTTTTGATGAATCTACTAAGTTTAAAAACTAAATATAACATTAATTATTATTACATTAGTCCACTGCCGCGAATAAGAGATTGATATCTATTCTCAAATACTCTGTACGGAAGTGGAAGTGCCATGTTAATCTTTATGTTATACATTCTACGAATTGTTTACCCGGAATTTCTCATTCAAGATTCCCCCGTAAACCTGTTGCCAAACTTCTTTTTGCCACAAGGTTGACACCACTATGAGACATAATGAAGTCAAGCTTGAGCAGTATCTGTCAATTACTTTGTTAACAGCTGCAGATTTTGTTAGTTCACCTTAAGTACCTTTTTCGAATTTTAAAATGGGTAATTTGGTTGAGCAAAGGGTTTGCACTTAATTTTGTGTTTCCAACGGAATTGCTTATGCGGAATAGTTCAAAATGTGGGTTAAAACCGATGGCGAATCATTTCCACCGAAAACACGAATGTATGAATGAAAGCATTCAAAAGTGGTCGTCAAAACGATAATGATATGCCTCACGCGAGCCTTCCAAGAACGGTCGTGACTGAGAAAACACAGTCAGCCGCGAACTCTCTTACAGAGAACACCAGTTTTGAATAGTGCGCCAGTTAAAAAGTGAAGTGACTACCTATTTAAAAAGTAAAAGTATTTCAAGAGAAATTTTTGACAACAGATAAAACTCCTAAGAATTCACAAACAAAACACAACAAAGCCACATCAGGTAAGAAACCCAAAATATGGCCCTAGGGCCAAGCCAGCATACCGGCAACAGGTTCCTAGAACTGGGAGAATGCTCACTCTCAGGCTCTGCAACCAACATGCCAACAAAAAGGAAAAGACAATCCGGCAGCCCATTGTCTTTCGATTTCCCTGCTTTGCCGAACAAAACAATTTTAAAAACACCTCGGTTTATTCAAATTCACCCAACCGATGCTTCAAGGCCACTAACATCTGTTAACGTCTTTGTGCCGAAGAGAATAATTGATTCTATTAGTACACAGTACGAAAGAATAACCCTGCTTAGGGATGGCTCCATACTAATTCTAGTCAAAGACCAAGATACAGCAGATAGATTCATCCAATCCAAACGATTCGAATCAATCTGTCCGGTCGACATAAGACTACACCCCAAACTAAACATCTCTAAAGGAATCGTTTACGCCCCCTGTCTTATAAACGTCCCAGAACCTGATATATTATCAGAAATGAATTCCCAAGGCATTGTTGATGTATTTAAATTCACCAAAATGATGAATGGAGAAAGGAAGCCCACGGGCCTAATGCTATTTTCATTTGACCGTCTTCAACCACCAACAACAATTGAAATCGGCTGGTACAACACCATGGTCAAGGAATACATTCCGAGGCCTATGCGTTGCCGACAATGCCAATTACTAGGCCACACGGCAAAATGGTGCAAAAATACAACTGCATGCAATACATGCAATCTTCCACCCCACCCTGAAACTGAATGCATAAGAACAATCTGTGCAAACTGTCACGGCCCCCACCCGGCATCTTCCTCCACATGCCCAAAATATATCCAATACCAACAAATTTTAATAATACAAACAAAAAATAAAACATCCTTATCCGATGCTAAACGCATATACAGAGAACAAAATCCCATACAAACAACAAATAATGATCTCTATTCGGAACAGTAAAGAAAACCGCTTCCGCATTAAAAACACCAACTGGTGCCAATTCAGTCCCAACAAAACACATACAAGACCCAATTCCCGCAAACAAAACTGCTACCAAAGAAACACATATATTTCCCTCCACCTCCTATGCAACCTTAAAGGAAATAGAAAAGAGAAAACACCTTATCGTACAACAAAACACAATAAAAAACAAAACACGAAACGCTTCTCCCATACAAACTCAAACACACACAAACAAACCGAAACACACTCCAGCAGAAATGCAAAAATCCCGTTTAGACTCAACGGAAAATTTCCCTTTACCTGATCATGGAAAGATATGATTCTAATCTCTGTCACCAACACATTGACTCCGCGGCACAGGGCGACCTTCACTCAAACCAATCCGAGCGGATTGGACAACTGAGTGAAACGAGCTGTGTGGCGCGGAGTCAGATAACCAATCACCGTTATATTGACTCCCCCACTTTGAACACCACAACAAACACGAACAACAACCCAAACGATCTTTTAATGCTTCAGTGGAACCTGAATGGGTTCCACAATAACTATCACGAACTACAGATCCTTATAAAGGAACTAAAACCAGCGATTATAGCATTGCAAGAAACTCACTTACCCCAGTCCTCAAATGCTAAAGTGCCTCGGGAATACAAAGCCTACTTCAACAACCTCACAGGAAACAACTCCTCTAAACAAGGGTCCGGTATACTAATACATATGGCCCTTAACCATAGACGCCTCAACATTACTTCCCCTTTCTCGGTTACCGCAATCGAACTTACAGGGAAATTAAGTTTAACTGTTATCTCAATTTACATCCCACCCAACCAACCATTCAATCTAGCGGATCTGAATAACATAACTCAAAACATACACACACCAATCCTCCTAGTGGGGGATTTCAATGCATGGAGTACAATATGGGGATCACGAACAACAAACAAAAGAGGTAAAATCGTTGAACAATTTTTGTTACAATCCCACTTGGCAATAATGAATAACGGCAAGCCAACCCACTTTTCCACACACAAAACCTTTACAAACGTAGACCTTTCCATAATATCCGCCCAAGTTTCTCCCATAACTAACTGGGAAATATTAGACAATCTGCATGGAAGCGATCGCTTCCCGATTAAAATCTCTGTCTCGACTGGCAATGGCAATAAGAAAAAGATCAAACTCCTCCCCAAGTTCCAATCTGACCGTGCAAATTGGGATAAATTTCAAACATTAACCACACAATTCCTTAGCTCCCATAGCGCAAAACAAAATATTAATCAAGAAGCAGGTATTATTACAAAAATGACTAGAGCGGCCGCCAACATGTCCATTCCGCAGACAACAAGAAGGTTCCATAAAACCGTTGTCCCATGGTGGAAAACCGAACTGGCAAGATTACGGACCGAAAAACAATCAGCTTGGAAAATCTTCAAGAAACATCCAACGGACCAGCATCTAATAACATATAAAAGGCTTAACGCCCAGTTTCGGAGAACTGCCAAAATTGAAAAGGCCAAATCATTTCAATCCTTCACGGCAAAATTAACACCCAATTCCACCCCAAAAAAGATATGGTCTGATATAAAAACGCTCACAGGCAATTATAATCCCCCTGGCATTACCGGAATAAATATCGGCACTAACATACTTACATGTCCTCAAAAAATAGCCGAACATCTAGCCGAATCCTGGGCAAATATAAAGTTTAATTTTCATCCAAACTTCCACGCAGCACAAAAACAAATGCAGGAACACCCAATGCGAATAACCACCCTAGGGAACACCTATCTCAATGCCATAGAAAGTCCCATAACGGGAATAGAATTTGAATCCAGTCTGCATTCTGCAAAAGGAAAAACCCCGGGCTTCGACAGAATAGATTATGCTATGGTCAAAAACAGCCCTCCGATCATGAAACAGCGTCTACTAGATCTATTTAACCACATTTATAAATCAGGCGTCATACCACAAACATGGAAAACATCCACTGTCATACCTATTTTAAAGTCCGATGGGGAAACCGACACAATCAATAGCTACCGCCCTATTTCCCTCCTCCCCTGCTTAGGCAAATTGTTAGAAAAAATTATCGCAAAAAGGCTCAACTGATATTTAGAGAAATATACCCTTATAAGTATGCAGCAAGTTGGATTTAAAAAAAGTCGAGGTACAATGGATGCCCTCCTTCACCTTGATAACTACATTACTTCTGCACTTTCCTGCAAAAAGCATACCTCCATTCTAACAATAGATTTCGAAAAGGCCTTCGACCGCATCGGCCCCCACGTCATACTGAACAAACTTCAAAAATGGGAAATAGGAGATAATATGTTCAATTTTATCAGATCTTTCCTGTCTAATAGGAAATTCGGGGTAAAATCCAACGGCGTTTGTTCCGGGGTACACATTCTAGAAACCGGTATCCCCCAAGGATCACCACTCTCAGTAGTTTTATTCAAAATAGCGTTTGAAGATCTAAGTATTATACTGGCAAAATATAGAGTTGTAAAATATTGTATCTACGCAGATGATCTCATTGTATTCAGTAATGTCAACAATTTAGAATTTATCAGTCAAACTTTTGAAAATATTCTCTCAGATATTAGAATGTGGGGTCATTATTCCGGAGCCAAAATCTCAAACAAGAAAACCAAAATATTACACATATGTAAAAAACACAGTTGTAATAAATTGTTAACAGTTAACTTTGAAAACTCCACCATCAGCAATGTTAATACACTAAAAATTCTAGGTCTACAACTTGACAGTAAATACAACTTCAAAAATCAATGTCTAGCTTTTAAGAAAAACTTAGATCTAAGGTTAAATATCATTAAATACTTAGGATCAAAAAAGAGTTTTGTTCATACTAATACACTAACAAACATCACCAGAGCAATTATATTATCGAAAATAGATTACGGCCTACCAATATACGGGAAATGCAGCAAAACTAACCTACAACTAGTGAAATCCCCCTATCACGCAGCAGCCCGAATAAGTACAGGTGCATTCAGAACCACCCCAATAACAAACATTCTAGCAGAAAGTGGACTCCCGACGATTGAAAATCGAATGAAGTACCATTCAGCCAAGCTAGTTGTCAAACTTACCGCCACACCGGAGACACCCATAGTGGAGGATATTAAACACATCCTTAGGAGGAAACGGCCCCAAAGGTACTTGTCGGCCCTAGGACAGACAATATTACTTGCGCACCAATTCCGAATAAACATTAAACCACAAAAGGCAAGGACAATTCACCCCCCATGGTTATTATCACCTAAGATATTCAACACCGATTTAAGCCTACTCCCAAAAACTAGAACAAACCACCTAGAATACCAACAACATTATCAACATATCAAAAACCAACACCGTCAGTGGAAACTACTTTTCACCGACGGATCCAAAACAGAGGACGGCACGTCATTTGCGATAGTCAACAGCGCAAAAATAGTAATCAGAAAGGGACTTATACCCGAATTCTGTTCCATATTTTCGTCCGAAGCAACCGCTGTACTGGAAGCAATTAAGTTAGTAAAAAAGGACAAGACACTTATTTGTACAGACAGCCTATCAACCATCCAAGCAATAAGGAACCCAAACAATAGAAACCGAATCATTCACTTGATCCAGCATAGTTTATTCTATAAACAAAACAAAATAAAGCTTCTCTGGCTGCCAAGCCATAGTGGGATAGCAGGCAAAGAAGCAGCAGATGCTGCTGCAAAACTGGCCACCAAGGAACCCCTAATAACCTTTTTCGTTGAAAACAGCAAGGACTTACATAGATACTTTAATAGTGAGCTCCACAACTTAGAACAAAAGGACTGGGCAGACTACAGGCATATGTATGCAGTAGTAAACCCCAGAAGAGAACCCATCACATATCCACCAACAGCCGCAAAACATAAAATCAGGTGCTTCCTCCGGCTGCGCCTTGGGCACACATTTATCACCAACCAACATCTCATCAACAGGAGTAATCCCCCTACCTGCCACATCTGTACATCCAACTCCAACCTATCCTCCAAACACATACTATTTGAATGTGCGGGGGTAAAAGACCTCGTTCGCCAACATTACAACGACGACATCCTCAACATCATATCCCAACCATCATCATCTAATATCGATAAGCTCTACAAACTACTAACCTTAGTTAAGCTACAAAATCTAGTGTAAACAATATTTAATATTTATATTCTAGCCGAAAGCCTTAGTCGCTAGTGCTATTAGTTTTAAGTTACCATGTAATTTACTTGCATTGTAATAAATAATAATAATAATAATGAGAAAACATCCCTAGAGTGAAGGTATTGGTGCTTGAAAATCGTCGTTATAGCTTAAGAGAGTTAGCACAAGAGCTAAACATTTCACACGAATCACTTCGTAAGATGGTCGAATTTTTGGAGATCTACGAGTAATGCATGCAAACAATTCAACAATCATCTGAATGGCGCTACCAAAATGAGCCGAAATAAAAAAAAAAAAACCCAAACAATTTGATCAAAAATTAATGTCATGCTCACTGCTTTCTTCGATTATGGTGGTGTAGTACACTCTAAAGTACAAGGTCAAACAGTGAATAAGGAATATCATTACGCGTTATGAACCGTGTTGTTTTGCTGGGATGTAGCGCTGTTTGTGGACTGTACACCTCTGGTATACCTCGATGTTAAGTATGTGCAATACCGAAATAATTGTCGTACGATTCACCGTATTCATATTGAAAGGAAACGCAGAACTAATTATCGTACAATTCACCTTCTTCAACTTTATTATTTTCCGATAAGTAATGAATCTAATTGGCCTTAATCACTGCGTTTCTTTATTATTCTTTGATATATTAATTACTCTAATTGGCCTTGCTCACTCTGTCTCTTTTTGTCGTGTGGATGTCGATGTTCTTGGTCCTAGTTTTCTTCTATTGAACTCGCCCCAGTGTTTCTTGTGCTACAGCTCAATGTTATAGAAACTGAGCTCAGTGGTTGTGGCACAAGCTAACACCTCGAGTGTAGAGGGTGAAGAATTTTTTAAAACATGTTATTATGGAGCACCCTCATCATTACTAGTTGCAACGTGCAACAAACCGAGAGAGTATTCGTCAAAAAAGGGCGGATTTGTGGAAAGACAAATCTTGGATTTTGCAAAAAAGGGCGGATTTGTGGAAAGACAAATCTTGGATTTTGCAGTACTATAACGCACCATTTCACAAAGCTACCACTGTGAGCCAGTTCTTGATCAAAAACTCAACGAAAAACATTGTTATATTTTTGTTTGCACTTTCTTTAATCGGTTATTGAATGAAAGGTAGATATTTCTTTTAAGTTATAATTTATAATTTTATGTTATATTTTTTAAGCGAGCTTATAGTCGTATAGAACCTCAGGACTCCACCCACTATTGCTCGTACACCTCCGAGATTTGCTTACTTTCGGATTTAAGTGTTAAATTTATGAATACCGGTGTAGAGCCAACTAATGGGCGCCGGCTGCGCCAATGTTATATTTAAGTTACTATGTAATTTAAATTAAAGTTATATTTATGGACGGAATTTAAGTTCTATGTTTTCAAATAGCCTTTTGTAAATGTTAACTAGTTACTTGTAACCTCTTCCAACTTGTAAAATGGATATTACTTCCTGAGTTCGCCTCACAAGTGCACGAATATTTTCAAATATATATATTTGGGTTATACTCACGTTTTGGCTGATTGGGTGGTGATGGAGGTTGCGTCAACAAGATGTCCTTGGCTGCAGTGGCTGTACGGTAGGAACTACTGGGGTTGTTGATGTAACCCCGATGTTAGATGGCGGTGGTCCTGGCCCGTAAGACAAATCCGTAACAACCCAGTAGTGGACAAAGAGGAGAAGTAGGTGCACAAAACTCCGACGTGAGTTGAACGCACTTACTGTCGTGCCTTAATCCAGAGTCCTATTCCTTGTACCCCACTGATGTAGATGGTCCTACCGAGTGGCTGTTGTTTGTGTTTTACCAGCTTTATTTCGTTTTTTCAACTGTCACCATCGTTGCGACTATATAACCGTTTATTTTTTTTTTCCCTCTCTCTTATTATTTGCCGTCATCTCAACGAGGAAAGAACGACGATGATCGATCCCTAATTTATCGGAGATATCATCGCCGGGGAAAGAACCGGGTTTACATGCACCAGTTCTATGTTCTTGTTTTATGTTTTCAATGTTGAATGTAAGTTAATGTTTTGTGTATTATGTGTTTAATTATGTGAAATTGGAAATAGTATAAATGATGTATTTATTTTATGTTGTAAATGTTTATTGTTGTAATTTACAAAGGAATGTAATGTTATTTTTTGTTTTATGTATATGTGTAAATGAAAATGTACATTGTGTTTTGTATTTAAGTTCAAGTTTATTATTTTAAATTATTTAAATGTTTTCACGCTGGGATAAAGGTGGTGGGGGAGTTACTACGTAACATGATGACAAGCACCGTAATTCACTAAATATGTCCCCCTGTGACCTTTTCCTTTACCAAACACGAATTGCCACTTCGAAGAATACGTTTCAAGCCGATTGAAGCCATAAAAGAAAAATCGAAGGAGGAGCTAGCATCGATCCATCTCGTGGCCTATAAAATGTGTACGGATGAATGTATTAATCGTTACATAATTGTATTATCTCGGAAGAAACCTACTTTGAAGTCAACAAAATAAAAGTTGATGATTAATTCAGATTTGTTGTTTTATTGAAAAATTCCGCGTAACTATTTGAGAGAATGTATGTGGCTGATATAACCTTCTCGAGAAGCGTAGGATAAATCTTAACATTATGTCATTTTGGACTGCAAAATACTTGATAAAAAACAACTTCAGCTACAATGTCAGATTAGTCATAAAATCATAAAGACTACTCCCTCCCAATATCGACAGTATAACTCACGTTACCCTCTATTATCAGAACATAAGAGGTCTTCGCTCAAAGACCCAATCAATCCTGAATAACTCCCATGCCCTACATGTTGATATTTTTACTTTAAGCGAAACGAACTTAATCCCCAGCATTCATAGCCTGGAACCGTTTCCTCCCATGTTCAGCATTTTCGGCGATGACCTCATCAATCATGCCACTGACTCTTCCACCAGCCGAGAGTGCTCATCACTGTCCATAACAGTCTCGATTCGTCACTTATCTTCCCCCAAGCTGGACTTTGGGACAGTCAAAACCACTCTTCCTCGGAAATCAATCTTTTATGTGCTTCTATATCTTCTCATTCCAGCCTATTGAAGTTTACGAGTTCGCTCTTAATACTATCGGCCACATAATCGAGTTGAGTAATTGCGAGGGCGATTATGTGGTCGTCTTTGGAGATTTGAATCTTCCACTACTCAATCGGGCTTTATCTAACGATCAATCACACTTCATCTCCCACCCCACCTCTGCCAAGGAATGTCTCTTTATTGATCGACTAGACGATTAATGCCCCTGCCAAGTCAGTAACGTTCGAAAATTGTTGGATAGGCAACAGGTCCTAGCAATACATCTGTCTCACCCAGCCCCTTCGTCCTTACATCTATAGACTACTGCGGGGGTGAAGAAGTATTGTGCCGATCATGGGCACTAGTTCACTTTCTTCCCCACGATGTTGCTCGACGAATATCCATAGAAAATTCCAGCACCAAAAATATCTTTTGTTATTTTTATTTTATACTAAGTTTATTGATTCGTATGCACTTATAAGTTAATAGAAATCCCAATGGGTGGAAACATGAACAGCAGAATGTAAGGCACGTCAACACACTAAGAGAGTACGCCACGGTGGCATTTCCGCGAGTTAAAACTGTATGCAATATAAAAACCGAACAATAAAAACTTGCTGACCGAATGGAATTGGAATGGATGTAATTTAAAATGGAACTCGTTTTAACTCTTGAATGAGGGTGGTTGTTAGTACTCAAATTGCCGACAGACACGTCTTTCCTTGTGCTTGAGGTGCTCGTAGCGTGCGCACTAGTGTGCACACGCTGCGGTTGTTGAATCGCGACCGATCTGGTAGATGGTTATAAAACGACCGTCTGGAAAAGGGATGAAGTTGGGTAATTTTATTTTTCGCAGTTGACAACCAAAAGAGAACATACTTCTGCTCTCTCATTGCCACGTCCGTCGATGTGTGGTAGAAAATCGGTTAATTGATAATCGACGAACATGGGATAATGAGAGAACAGAAACACGATGTATGATGATCTCGGGGTGGTTTTGGTTGTGTGTCCTGGTATCAAATGGAGTTTCTGAGTATGACCTACTGCCCTAGCGTTACGGCTGTGGTGATCTCAGAGTGTATTGAACCGTATGTAAACAGAATTATGGAGGAGGGGAAAACGCCGTGTGCGCCATTCACCTGTAAAATGAGGTCGTTGATCCCAAGCGAATGGGTGATCTGAAGAAAATCGATAGGACGCTACATCGGCTAGGGAAATCTGACCATGGGAACTAACTTAAATGCTTTGATAATTTCCCCAGCGGTCGCAAGATTAAGCAACCGCGTCGTTTGATCAGACTACGCCGTTGCTAATCGACATGATGCGATTTCCTGTGGAAATCTCATGGGTTAGCGAAATGGGGTTGCCGTATGGCAAAAAGGTTGCTAAACTCAATTATGCATTATCTGCATAGGATAATGAGCTTAGCTATGCGCCCGTTTAACATATTTTACAGGTGGAATAGCTTATAAGGGGAATGGGTAGAAATGACGCGCTGAAAACCACAAAAATGTGGTATAGAGAGCCCCCACACTACCGCCACCCCTCCCTTCTCATGACATTCTTTCCAGTCAACTCGCCATCGTTTGCCGCCGCCCCCTTCCAATCACTACGCTTACGATTTACATAAAGCCCAATTTTTTTTTCTTTAGTAATAGTAGTAGTTTTATTTCTAATATGGTCTTTACATTAAATTTTACAATACAATTGACAAATATTATCGACTACAATAATATATAGGAATTACGATTAACGTAACAAAACAGAGTTGAATACCTCTTTACAATGGCAATCAAGTAAAATATCAATTTTGTGCGGTAAGTATTACCGGTTCAAGAGTAGTTGTGTAGTACATTCAAGAACCACAAAACTTGCATAAACATTGAACATTAATTCAAAACGAGATAAATTTAGGTACAATTTGTTAAGTCGGTTGAAGGCAAATGAAGGGATACAAAATATGATTAAACCAAAATACCAGAAATACAAGAATCTAAAGCAGCATAGTCCAGGCTGAAGACTCGCCTCATTGACGACTACCTAGGCCGCCTTTGGTTCAACTGCGTTCACCTATCCGTCAAAGATGCCATTACACACTTATATACCAAAATATTTTACTCTATTTCTCAGTGCGTCCTACTCTAGACAAAGAACATCAACCTCTTCCCATCCATGATACCATCACAAGCTTCGTAACAGAAGGAATAATTTGTGGCAATCTCTTGGAATCGAACTATTCCCGACTGCTTCAACTTTTTTGGCTGTTACCTCGAATTCGCGGAACCTTACAACACCCTTCATCGCAACTATCTTACCAGACCTATCTTAAAAATGGCTCCAAAACTTTCTTTCAGTTCTCCAATCATAAACGTATATTCGATGGTTACTTCACATCGCTTATCTTAAACTGTCATACCTCATCTGATCCTGTTGCTATTTATAATCTCTTCGCCACTCACGTTTTACACACGATTGCTTTCCCACGATATTATCGTATGTGACCCACATACAAGCACCAGTCACCATTTGTTTAGAAAATGCGTCGATCAGTCCTCGCAGATAAAAACTCAATCTTTAATCCCCCTTGTCGTCAAAGACGAACCTGAAAGAAAATATACTGTCTAACAGGTCAATTGAAAAGTCCCCGGCCTTCCATAGTAAAACACATTTTTTTGGTAAAATTCGTTTTTTTATTCAACATAATTCCCTTCGAGGGTGATACACTGATTATAGCGACCCTCCAACTTTTCGATACCTTTTTTGTAGTACGATTTGTTCTTTGCTTCACAATAGGCCTCGGTTTCGGCGATCACCTCTTCATTCGACGAAAATTTCCTCCCAGCGAGCATTCTTTTGAGATCTGAGAACAGGAAATAGTCGCTGGGGGCCAGATCTGGAGAATACGGTGGATGCGGAAGCGATTCGAAGCCCAATTCATGGATTTTTGCCATCGTTTTCACTGACTTGTGACACGGTGCATTGTCTTCGTGAAGCAGCACTTTCTTTTTCTTCAAATGCGGTCGTTTTTCGGCGATTTCGTCCTTCAAACGGCACAATAACGCTGTGTAATAGTCGCTGTTGATGGTCCTTCCTTTTTCAAGATACTGTCTATGTTATGAACGGCACTTGCATCGACGAAACCAAGGAACTATCAATCCTCGGCACTCGAATTTATTCGACTCTTAATTGGAGCAACCACATTTTTGAAGCTGCGAAAAGTGCGGCCAAATGTATGGAGTTCCTTAAAAAATGCAAAAGATACTTCATTCCATCCAACCTGGCCATATACGTCCAAAAATTGAGTTCAACTCCTATATTTGGTCAGGCGCATCCAAAACTGAACTGCACTACACGTGCTCAATAGGATGCAAAAACGAGCACTGAAACTTATTGGGGATTCAGCCGTAAGTCGATCAATTCGGTCGTTAGAACATAGGCGCAACGTATCATGCATATCTCTTTTCTATAGGTATTACCGCCTCTTCAGACATTTTCCCGCGATACCCGGCAATCTGTGAATGGGCATCAGTTCACGTTTAAAGTGAACTTTAGACGCACAAATAAACATAGAGAGCCATTCTTTAGCCGAACCACACGAATGTGGAACGTTCTGCATGATCATCAGTTTCCTGGTCATTGTGATGTCCAGACATTCAAGACCAATGTACATCAATACCTCCTTTCCTTATCCACTTTCTCTCAATCCGCTCGCACTGGGCTCTGATATTTAAAGGTACTTCAAAATCCCCTGTTGTGTCCGCGTTGGTGTAAAAAAAAAATCCGACCGACACAATCCGACGCTGGACGTCTTTTTGAAACTCAGTTTTGATGCGATGGTTTCAAAATGCTTTATAGTCCTTCTTTACATTTGGGACTATGCAACGACGAAAAATGTCGGTCTTCTTCGGTCACTTTCATGACTATATCGACACAGTCGACTGTAGTGGTCCTTCTCTCAGGGAGCGTGTCTCCTTGTCGTGAAAAGGATGAGGGATCTCTATAGACCGCTCCTGAGGGGACCCGTTGCGGTCGCCACCGTGCTTCCGAGGCATCCGTGAAGAGTAGCAACCGATCGTTGAATGCGGTCCTGGGAATCGGCCAGGCTCAATTAAAAAGGCTTTTTCATTTCAGTTTTTATTTCATTAATTTTTCATTTCAGTTTTTATTTATTTTAATTTAGTTTAATTTATTGGCGTCCTACCACTTCGGGCGCCAATCGAGACTGATCTTCGAATACAAAATTCATCACCCTTATAAATGAAACCAAATCGAGATCGAAGAGTTCAAGAATTCAAAGCAAAATCTCGATTTAGATACTTTGGCTGGAGTTGTGTGTTTGTTTTTTTGAGATAAGAATCCGGTTAGGCGAATTCTCGGACACATGAGCGTGAGTATGGAAATTGAACATCTGGTTCAATTTACCATATTTGCTTTTGTTTGAGGAAATTGATGTATATGGATTATAAACGAATATTTGATTCGTTTACCAGGAATTTTGCTCGATTGGGATAACGTATTTCTGGATTAGCTGGATGATTATGGGGAGCTGGGTGTAAGGGCAATAAAGGAACATTTGATTCGTTTATCGCGAATTTTCAATTTATATGATTGTTTTTTGAATTTTAGTTAAGGATTATGGGATTTGGATGTATGCGTGGGGGAAGGAGATAGTAGGACTTTTCAGGGCACTACACGACGTCAAGATTACCTGTACAAGGTGCATACGGAATCCACGTAATCAAAACTGCACTTAAATAACTGCTACAGTATTGGAACCATAGGACCCATGCATTTTTGCCAAATTTGTAAAATATTTCAACGTTTCAGTTTGTTAATTTCCCGTTTTTGTACCACATAACTGAGAATCCAATCGAGGAATCAAAAAATTGTCAAGGAAATTATTTTTTTAGTATCAAACCTCTGAGCTGAATTTGTAGGATCAATACTTTACAAGAAATATATCATTATAGTTATTAAGCAAAAAGAACCGACAACCCAATCGAGGAATCAAAAAAAACTGTCAAGGACATTTTTTTTTGTATCAAACATCGCAGCTGAATTTTTAGGATCAATACTTTACAAGAATAACGAATCATTTTTTCCCAAACTAATTTTGTCTGGAGTTTTAGGAAGTATACACCTCCACTGTGATTCTGTTAACAACTAAAAGGTATGAACAAATATACCAAAAGCCACTTACTACCAAAGCGGTAAGTTGGTAAAATGTGCAATCATTGAGACTGGAAGCGCGAAGAGCCACCATTGAAATGCCACAGGTAACAATTTGTGAGAAAATCCATGAACGGAAAAACACGATAGTAAAAGATTCAGGAGACCGAACAACAACAAGGAGTTATAAGTTGCAGTTCTTCAAGACCTCAGCGCTGGGTGTCATAGCCGATACATACCTCAATAACAGTCATGCAATTCGCTAACTACCAACTTCTGCCAACAATTATTCCAGAGGTCTACAAATATTTGCCGGTTATTGCGTATTCCAACCAAATTTACGATATAGGAAGTTACCGTGGTGTAAGCCGCTTTTGAAGCTGTTTCCTTACTTAATAAGCCAAACAATCGCAGCATCTGCGTCTTCATGCCTTGCTCATACGTAACTACATGACTTTTTTCACAGATCCAGTTGCTCAGAGGAGCACAGTGAAAGCGAACGCTGCAACTCTATGGATGAGATATCGCGCTGCGACTTTGAAAACTAAAAGTTTATGTTCAATGTTCAACTAACTAGTTCGCCCATATGGCTTCACCAACTGCGTTTGAGTCTCTTGTGTTTTAGATCACACGCGCCGCACAAGAGGAAGCTGAATTAATTATTCACCCCAATCAGGTGGCTCATGTCGCATTGGTGATAGTGAGTCGGGATACCTGTTGCATCATTGGCAACATGAAGATGTTTTCCAATTTACCTGGTATATAGCTGATCTATTGACAAATGAAATCCATAAAATTTTATGCACGATATGTACATAGTCATCTGTGGTTTGTTCGGATCACCTGGCGCATTCCCAAGAATATACATTGGCATCACCTGACAGAAACTATGACATGGTAGCAAAAGCGATACACGGATGTTTATCGCAATCTTCATAAACTGAAAACATCCGCAAAGACATTAGGTAGGTACTTCAAATGAATGGTAACCCGATTGTATTCAACGAGTGTCTTAGGCGCTCTGTTGTAAATTAAATCAAAGTGGTCAATTAGGTTTACGTGCATTCCGTATTATAGGAAATTGAATTTAAATTAATTAATCTGGTCAGGCGACACTACAGAGGATAACAATCTATCACTTTTCTTCATAAAATATCGTACTCAACATAATTTTTCCGTATTTAATTACCATCGGAAATAATCATAATATTTACAATAGTTGAAAGACTTCCCAATTCGTCTCAACTTCTTGAGGAAAAATCTGTAGTGGCACTCTTGCCTGATTAACCCATTTGGAACTTTTTAATGGCGTTATCTCAAATCACTTTTTAAGAACAATCGTCCTTTACAGTTGTGCGGCTCCTGCCAACGTACCCAACAATATGATGGAAACTGTACAACGAAATTTCCGAGTTCGAATAATCGTATATACAATAGACAATAAAAGACGATATCTCCCTAATATTATCTTTAAATCTGTCCAAACTAAGTAAAGCAAAGTAACACGCATAAACTTTAAATGTTGTACTTGCTAGTGATGAAAACAGAATTAACTTAAAAAAAAAAAAAGAGTCATCGACTCAACACCGCCATCGTTCTCTGTCCTGTACACTCTCCTTCCACGCTTGACCAACCAATCCGATCTCCGATATCCTCAAGGTTGAATCTAACATTGTCCTCCCATCTCCGTCACGGTCGTCCTGTTGGTCTGTTTCCCGTTGGTCTACCGTTAAGAATTCTACGCAGGTTTTATTTTTTTTTTTCGGTTTCGGTAGGAAAGTGGAAATCTTCAAAAGATACCTCTGGACCGATCCAGAGGCATGCCGGGTTTTTACCGACTAAAACCACCTCCCTCCAGGCTCACGTTCCAGTTGATCCCCATGGAACTTTCTTTTAGATATTCCATCGCGGGGCGGGACGGAGTTTACTTGGTACTCTGCTCGTCGTGTCGCAACTGCTGCATCATTTAACAGACAATACCATTTGTTACGGACCATGTCTGTTTTGAACTCAGCATGTATTCTATTACTCCTGCTTGTTAAAGACAATTTTAACAATTATTTATTTATTTATCATCATCATCGGCACTACAACCGGAAAACGGTCTTGGCCTTATTTAGCAAGTCCTGAGGTTTGTTAAATTTTCCATAATGATTTGTTTTTTCCGGGCAAGGTCATTACTCTTGCGCCAGAGGCTCCCCGACGGGGAAACGAACCCCGGTCTCTCGGTTGACAGGCGGGTATACTAACCACTATTCTATCGAGGATTTTGTTTATAGTGTCCACAAAACTTACCGCTGCGTGGTCTTGTGTTGAGTCGTTTTTCCTTCGGGTGAACAGTTTTTCTTCTTCTGAGGTTAATTCAAATAATTCTCAGCCATCGCTTATTAACAATTCGCAACACGTATTATTTTAGTTAATCATATTATCTTAATTAATCCTTTAATTGGCGATAGTCACACTTTCCTTAAAATTCGATTACAGCGACCGCAGACTAGCGGAATAACAAAAAGGATTCGTCACTCTTATTTTAATTACTGTTTTATTATTTTTCTTTTTCTTTTAATTTGATTCTTTCAATTTTACAACTTTTACTTTCTTTTCGTGAGTGAACTCAACCGCACGCGTTAAATACTTAAAACCACAAAACTTAATTGAACAAGAACGAAATCTAATTTTAATCTTTCGTTATGCGGAGCGACCGACTACACTCACTCAACGCACGTTTTAAACAAGAAGGAATCTCGTGTCCTTCGTTTTCATATCCCTTTGTGTTCCACTTCCAGGATTGTTATTTCTAGGAAGCGGAGCAGCCTGCACACGCTTTTAAACAGGCCGCTGAGGAAATTGCTACCCTGGTCGGTGACTAGTTCCCTCATCACACCATACCTAGCAACTATCTGGTCGAAGAATACTGAAGCCACCGTCTTTGCCTCCGCATTAGGCAAGGCATAGCAATCTATCTACTTAGACAAATTGTCTTGGAACGTAAGTATATGCAGATTGCTTGTTGGAGTGCAGTCCAGAGGGCCTGTGGCGTATCTAACAGATACACACAATTCACAAGCAAAATAGTGAAGAACACCGAACGAAAATCGAATAAGAAAATACATCAGAGCCGTATACCATAGCCATAACATAACAATTCACATCAGTGGAGTATAGTCGAGTTTAAAAATCGAATTCTAAACACAGCCAGTAGCCTGATGGGTAACGCCTAGGTTCAATTTTTGGTGATTCTAACAGTCATAGCGTCAGTTCGAATCACACGTTCTTCATTATCATTTCAAACGCTATAGGCCTACTATGTCTAAAAAGACTTTTTCAAATGACCTCTTAGCAATGTCGGTAACTACCATTGGCATAAGTAGGTTCGGTGAAGATTTCATTTGCTGACATGTTTTGCATACTTTAATGTATTGGTTTATGTCGCGCATCATGTTCCTCCACCGATAGTTGCTACGTATTTTATCGTAAGTCTTTGCCACCCCCTGGTGTCCGTCCAAGGGATAATCGTGGTAATCCCGAAGTAACATCTGGATTTCCTCAGGTTCATTATTCTTCATTCCCTTTTCCCTGCAGGAGAGAATAGGATCCTCGCGGGGAGGTGAATCGTCGTCATCCTTGGGTTCCTTCGCTTGTCCTTTGGTTTTTAGCCTGGGCGCGTGTTACAACATTGCATCGTTGTTTAGAGGGGGTTTCATCGCCATTTTGCGAGATGCAGCTTAGGGCATCCCCATTGGTATTATTCTTACCAGGTTTGTATTGTATTCGATTTGATAATCAAACTCAGATAGTTTATGATGACATCTGGCTCAACGTGAGGTTGGGTCTTTCACGTTACACACTCTCTTCTGTGGTTTATGATCTATGTACACAGTAAACCTACGACCCTGTAAACAGCAGCGGAAATTCTTAGCCGCCCACAGAATGGCTAGTAACTCCTTCTCAATAGTAGACTAATTTCGGTCCGCCTTATTCACGGTGCGACTGACGTAGGATATAGGCTGATCTTTGCCTATTTGCCCTTGGGATAGCACAACTCTGAGTGCATCGTTGCTCGGATCCGTGGTCAGGTTGAAGAGTTTGGTAAAATCTGGGGAGACCAACAGTGGTGGCGAAACCAACATTCCCTTTATTGTCTCAAATGCCTGTTGGCGCCTGTAACTTAACCACGTAAATTGCACGCCCTTTTTTAACAAGTTCGTTAAGGGGTGTACTATCCTGGAAAAAATTGGTACACATTTTTGGTAGTAATTCGGAAACCTAAAAATGATTGGACGCGTCGTACTGTCTTGGGAGCGGGGAGATCCCGGACACTAGCAGTTGTGTCAGGATTTGCCAAAGTCCCTTTTTCCGATCAGACGTGTCCCAGGTAGACGCGGGGCAAATGGCGTTTTTTAGGCCAAAAAAATAATGCGTATCAGTTTAATGGGGGGGGGGGGGGGGGGGTAATAACGCGCAATGTTGGTTTCATCCACTCCATTCCGCTAATTTAGATGTCAAAGATGCACCACGCTCTGGTTTATGATCCTGATACCGTAACGGCCAATGACGCGCAATTTTGGTTTCGTCCATTCGGTTCCAATAATTTTGATGTTAAAGATGCACCGCACTCTGGAAGCCCTTTTTTTTAGTTTACTTCTCCCAGGAAGGGCGAACCTCTAGCACTGAGTCAGGGCCCTGAGATGGTTTTATTTTTTCGACCAGGTCCATCAGCCAAGCTCTGAAAGATGATCAAGGATTTCTCTCAACCGAAGCCTTTAGCATAATGGCATTTCACCGGGTGGCTGGGCTTTGGGACCTTACCTACCACTCAGTCATTGCGCTGAACTGCACAATAGCAGGAGTCGTCAGTTTGACCTTATTATTATTTATTATTATTTATTGGTCTGTAGGAACCCGATCCGATCTCCTCGAGGTCCAATCTAACATTGTCCTCCCATCTCCGTCGCGGGCGTCCGGCCGGTCTCTTTCCCGTTGGTCTACCGTCAAGAATTCTACGCACAGTCCTAGCGTTGCCCATTCGCGCCAGGTGTCCGGCCCATCTTAATCTTCGCGACTTGATTACTCTCACTATTGTAGGTTTGCGATATAGCTCCTCCAATTCGTGGTTATGGAGTTTCCTCCATTGTCCTGCTTCCTTGTCATATTTACCACCAAAGATACCCCTTAGAACTTTATTCTCGAATAGGCGGAATTTGTTTTCTTCCCGTTTTGTGAGAGCCCATGTTTCGCATCCATATAGAACAGTCGGCATGATTATGGTTTATAGACACGGAGTTTTATGTTACGTGATAGCAGTCTAGATTTCAGCAGTTTACTGACTGAGTGCCAACTAAGATGCACCACGCTCTGGTTTATGATCCTGATACCGTAACGGCCAATGACGCGCAATTTTGGTTTCGTCCATTCGGTTCCAATAATTTTGATGTTAAAGATGCACCGCACTCTGGAAGCCCTTTTTTTTAGTTTACTTCTCCCAGGAAGGGCGAACCTCTAGCACTGAGTCAGGGCCCTGAGATGGTTTTATTTTTTCGACCAGGTCCATCAGCCAAGCTCTGAAAGATGATCAAGGATTTCTCTCAACCGAAGCCTTTAGCATAATGGCATTTCACCGGGTGGCTGGGCTTTGGGACCTTACCTACCACTCAGTCATTGCGCTGAACTGCACAATAGCAGGAGTCGTCAGTTTGACCTTATTATTATTTATTATTATTTATTGGTCTGTAGGAACCCGATCCGATCTCCTCGAGGTCCAATCTAACATTGTCCTCCCATCTCCGTCGCGGGCGTCCGGCCGGTCTCTTTCCCGTTGGTCTACCGTCAAGAATTCTACGCACAGTCCTAGCGTTGCCCATTCGCGCCAGGTGTCCGGCCCATCTTAATCTTCGCGACTTGATTACTCTCACTATTGTAGGTTTGCGATATAGCTCCTCCAATTCGTGGTTATGGAGTTTCCTCCATTGTCCTGCTTCCTTGTCATATTTACCACCAAAGATACCCCTTAGAACTTTATTCTCGAATAGGCGGAATTTGTTTTCTTCCCGTTTTGTGAGAGCCCATGTTTCGCATCCATATAGAACAGTCGGCATGATTATGGTTTATAGACACGGAGTTTTATGTTACGTGATAGCAGTCTAGATTTCAGCAGTTTACTGACTGAGTGCCAACTAGCGTTGCCGGAATGCAGTCTTTTGTTAATTTCCTTCGACATATCGTTACTGGGCGTCAATATCGTTCCCAGATATTTAGATTCTTTAACTTTTTCAAATATCTTGCCTCTGACGTTTATATATGTTCCCTGAGGTCCACACGCTCTCGCCGTAATCATGTATTTTGTTTTGTCTTCATTTATTTCTAGGCGCACCTCTTCTGCCGCTTGCATGATGATTTCACAGTTTTTACTAACAGTTTCTAGATTATCGCCCAGAACGGCGATAGCATTCGCATATCTGAGCACTTGTGTGACCCCCTTCAGGGATGATCCGGCCATGTAGTCGTCTTGTACCTTTCTGATGACATACTCGAGGGCAAGGTTAAAGAGACATGGTGAGAGGCCATCCCCTGTTTTAGTCCGTCCCGAATTTCAAATGGTTCTGAGAGGTGGTTTTCTATTCTAACTCTTCCTTTGTTTTCATTCATGCAAATTTGAATGAGGGCGGCATATTTTGTCAGGATTCTCAGCTCAACTAGAATATGGTATAGTGTTTGTATTTCTACGGAGTCGTAGGCTTTTTTGAAGTCAAGGAACAGTTGGCGAACCGTCTCTCCGTGTTCCCACTTCTTTTCCAGTAGTTGCCTTATTGTGAACATTCGGTCACCTGTTGACCGGTTCCTACGGAATCCGCATTGGTAGTCTCCCAGTATTTTTTCTACGTACGGTGTGATTCTCGCCAGTATGATATTTGTTTTGTATTTTGTATGTGGTTATGAGCAATGATATTCCTCTGTAGTTTTGGCAGTCAGATCTGTCGCCTTTTTGAAAATGGGGACGACTATTGACGTTTTCCATTCTTCCGGAGTGACTTCCTTATCCCATATTGTTTTGATGAGTTGGCGGCTCTTTCGAGCGGTTGTCTCTACTCCATGTTTCACAAGCTCTGCCGGTATGCAGTCGACCCCGGGAGCCTTGTTGTTTTTCAATCGATTTATTGCGTCTACCACTTCGTTGAAAGAGGGCTCTAGGATCTGAGGCTCGGCGTTTTTGTACGTCTGGTGCGTTTAATTGTGGTTTATGGGAGCGCACATTGAGCAGGTTTTCAAAGTACTGCTCCATCTTGTCAGAATATTGTTTGTTTCTGTGACCAGACAACCGTTAGCGTCTTGAATTATTTTGGCTCTCCCTCGGTAGCCATTTCTAATTGAATTTATGCCGACATACATACCTCTGATACTCTTTGCTCTGGCATTTTCTAGGATTTTATTGTTTCGAGTCTTCTCCCATTCGAGTTTTTTGCGTTTGAAAAGTCTCATTGTCTCCTCTCGAATCGTCGCGTATTTTTCTGCATTGACTTCATCATATCTTTCTAAGTGGATCACTCTGAGGCGTTTACGTTCTTAGATCTTCGCCCTGCACTCATCGTGAAACCAAGGTTTGGACTTAATTGTTTTCTTAAATCCTAATACCTTTTGGGCTGTTTGTTTGATTGCGATCTCTGATCGATGTCCATTTAGTGTCCGTACTATTGGCTTCCCCTTCCTCACAGCTCCCATTCTCTAGGATGCTAAATCTAGTTGTTAGTTCGTCTTGATATTCAGTACTTTTGCGCAGGTCTTTTAGTTTATCAATGTTGAACTTTTTGCTCGTTTCCCGTGACTGCCCATGTGGGATTGCTGCGAAGCGACTCCTGATTTTGCCCATCACTAGAAGATGATCGGAGTCGCAATCTGCTCCTCTATATGATCTTACGTCAAGGATATTCGAGTGGTGTCTTTTGTCTATGAGAAAGTGGTCTATTTGGTTACGCATTACGCCGTCGGGTGATATCCATGTGGCTTTATGGATTTGCTTGTGCTTGAACATCGTGCTCTTCACTATCAGATCTTTTGACGCTTCGAACGTAATAATTCGAATTCTACTATTTGAAACGTTGTGTAGACTTTCTCTACCTATATTTGGTTGGAAGATGTCTTCCTTTCCAATTTTCGCATTGAGGTCCCCGAGGAGGATTTTAACATCGAATGATGAGATCCCATCAAATACTTCCTCTGGGGTCTCGTAGAATGTGTCCTTCGTTTCTTCGTCCGTAGATTCTGTTCGGGCGTGTACGTTTATAAATACATAATTGTACCATGGGCCCTGTATTTTTAGCACAGACATTCGGTCATTAATACATTTCACATTTTTTACATGGGGCGTAATCTTCTTGCTTATGAGAAAACCAGTTCCGAGGTTATGTGTATCGGTACCTCCACACGTCAGTGTAAACCCGTTGGTTTCGATTACTTGATGTGTGAGTCGGACTTCCTGAAGCGCGACGATGTCCATTTTATATTGTTTCGCGTTTTCTGCGACCGTCTGTATCGCGCCTGGTTTATATAACGTTCGAACATTCCACGTCCCGACGCGTATATCCCGCTTTTTTCGTTTTTTCCCTACGTCTTCTTTTTGCTGAGTCGGTGTTTTCTTGATGATTTGTTCCCTTATGGTGGTGTCGGCTCGTCCCACCTACGCTTGCCGGGTTTTTCTTGGGATTATATTGGTAATTCATTTTTGTTCCCACGTGTCTTGTGGCTTCAAATAGTCCACCATATCAGAGCCCAGTTTCGATATGGTAAGGTCTGCTTACTGCTCTGATTCGACCCAGTGTCAGGGAGGCGCCGTTATAATCATCATCATCATCATCATCATCGGCCACTACAACCGGGGACCGGTCTTGGCCTTATTTAGCAAGTCCTAAGGCTTGTTAAATTTTCCATAATGATTTATTTTTTCTGGGCAAGGTCATTAGTCTTGCGCCAGAGGCTCCCCGACGGGGAATCGAACACCGGTCTCCCGGGTGACAGGCGGGTATACTAACCACTATACTATCGAGGAGCCCCGTTATAATACAGCCGATATATCCGTGGCTGCAAACTATCCAATGGGCACTGTGAGGCGTAACACCTTGGATTAGGGATGGTATATCTCTGTGTGTTACTCCTCGTTAGCCTGTGTGGCATGGGTGGCCCTACTGGAAGCGTATGCTTCCGTCAGCATAGCTTGAGTGATTCATCGTAGTTTAAGCCCCCTCACCACGTCAAGGTTTCTACCAAGCGGGGAAAACTATTTCTTATATTTTATATAATATATTCCATTACAAAATATCCTCCCTATTTATTAATCATTTTCCTGTTTCAGATAACCGTCGTTCTACTCCCTGTTTTGGTACTTGGTGGACTAAAAGCTACAAGTTTAGAGCCCAGTAACGTTCTTGACAAGACTACTGAGAAGCCATTCCCTAAGAAAGTTACATCTCTCAAAAAAAGTCTAACGAAACCTCCAAATATTAAATCGATCGCAGATTCATTTACAAATCTTCCCGATGATGATTTACAATTCATCAAGGAATTGGACAAACAGTTCAAAGTTCACGGAGAGAAGATCAAGATCAAAGTTCTTGGAGGAAATTCAACATTAAAAAATTCGAAGCGCACAATCGATGGAGACCTGGGGTAAGATAAACAAACCGTCAATGTGTATTCGGTATTTTCACGAAGTAGTTGTGTTTAAACGTCTTACGGCATTTATGTCGTCTCGGTCTCATCCCGTTTTCTTACATCACTTATACCATCTCGATCTAGCTTTAAATATATTATCGTAAAAATAATTCAAATAAAAATTCTATTAAAATTCCAGATACGGTTACTACCCCGAACAACAAGACGGAGGCTACCAGTACGATAAACCAAAATTCATATTTTACCCATATTCTCAACACGACATCCCACCCTCAACACCTGGTTATCAGATAAAGGACGATTACAAATCCAGTGTTTCTATTGTTCCATCATATTCATATGAAGTCAAAGAAACCGATGAAGGACTCCAACCAGTGGTGCATCAATCTGCAGCTCCAGATCTAGATACTTATCGTGGAGCCCCACAGCCTGCAAATGATTACGGTCAGATCGACGAACCGGTGATAGTACTTAGAATACCCGGACCTCCCAAATATGCTTCACATTTGCAGCATTTACTTCAGGAATACCTAGAAATACGGGCAGTACAATATCTCAAAATTCTCGAAGAGGCCGACTTGAAAAAGCAAAGAAATTTGGCACAATATTCACTCGAACAAAGTCCAGAACAATTTCCACAACTTCCAGAACCCAAAAATCCCGCAGCACAAAACTACCCAACAGTCGATTCAGTATATCAATCCTTTAAAAGTAGACATCAAAATGGTGATTTCATACAGCATTTAGAGCCTCAGGTAGAAGTAGATCAACCTGGTGTTCTAAACCATCCGCCTCCATACAATTTACTTCGAAATGTCCCCCAAGATCCACCACAACAGCCCTACCTTTACATGCCAATTAGGTCGGAACTACTTCCCCCTAATGATGTAAGTCAGCAGTTCTATTACATTACTGCCCCGCAAATTGATTATACCCAACAACCAAACTACGGTGCCGCCATTCCCAATGGGTACGTCGATAACGTGCCCATATCAGAAAACAATCCTCGTCCAACTCACACAAGAGTACAATTCACTGATGCGGCAAATACTGACCACTCCAGTGAATACCCACTTCCATCTATCAGACCATATGATCGCTTCGAAGTCGCACGTAGTCCAATTTACCAAACATATGCCACAGATTTCCAATCCAATGATCTCACATTTCCTGATCATCAACCGCTGAATGAAGCCAACGAGGAGCCGGTCGTAGAGATTACACAAAAACCTTACAACTACCATACGATGCGAAACACACAAAGTGACTCTCAGACTACAACTGCTCCTTTAGGGGCATATCGTGGAAGTGCTAAGGATATTCACACGGATATTACCGGACGCCGTACATCGAGACAGAGCACCAAAACCCAGAAAGGAAAAGACTCCGCTTAGATATGTGCCTAAGTTTTTTAGGTCAGTTGCACACCCAACAACATATCGTCCTTCCCTAGCTATTTATTTTGTGCGACTGCAGTCCAGGGCTCACCATGTATTCCAAATGTTCTCAACTTCGTGTTTAAGATAGTTTTCGAGAGATTATTCTGTTTATGTTATATGAACTAGTGCAATATAAGTTTTACAAATGTTATATATGAAATGTGTGTTTTATTTTTAGTCGTAGGGGTTTTTTCTTTTAATCGATTATTTATTTTTTACGGGTTTATAAAGTTTTTTTTTTTTTTTACACTAACGCGCGTACAAAAGAGGATTTTGAAGTACCCTTAAATGTCAGAGCACGGTGCGAACGGATGGAGAGGAAGTGGATAAGGAAAGATGGTGTCGATGTATATTGGTTTTCACATTACAACGGCCAGGAAACACATGATCAGGCAGAACATTCCACATTCGTGTGGTTCGGCTAAAGAATGATTCTCTATATTTATTTGTGCGCCTAAGGTCCACTTTCCACGTGAACTGATGCGCATTCACAGATTTACGGGTTTCGCGGGAAAATGTCTTAGGAGCCGGAACACGTTGAGCAAGTTCAGTTGAGCAACGACCGCGATAATACCTATACAAAAGAGATTGGCAGGATACGTTGCACCTATGTTCTAACAACGGAATTGAACGACTTACAGCTGCGTCCCCAATAAGTCTCACTGCTCGTTTTTGCATCCCATCGAGCACGTGTAGTGCAGTTTTGGATATGCCTGTCCAAATATAGGAGTTGAACTCCATTTTTGGACGAATATACGCCTTGTAAATAGTGGCCAGGTTGGATGGAATGAAGTATCTTTTGCATCTCTTAATGAACCCCATACATTTGGCTGCAGCTTCAAAAATGTGGTCGCTCATTTGAAGTTGAATTAATTCGAGTTCCTTGGTTTCGTCAATGCAAGTGCCGTTCATAGACAGTATATTTTCTGAATTGTCCACTCTATATGAATGCAATTTTGACAAAAGGGCTGGATGCCAAACTCTGTCGAAGGCTTTTGAAATATCCAATGCGACTACATTCCTTTCGACGAGGTAGTGGATGGAATGGCTCCACTTTTCGGCAAGATACGCCATCAGATCTCCCGTGGACCTGTTGCTACGAAAGCCATATTGGTGGTCATGGAGGATGTCATTTGATTCCAGATATTTCGAAAGTTGACGGTTGATAAGAGATTTGTGGGGGGGTTCTTCAACGTTACACAAGAACCACCCACAATTTCAACCCCAAACTCCCTTGGCAAATTTGCAGTTACCTGCAAAAATCCCCTTCACCACCAAGGGCATTTCCTTCATTAAGGTTTTATCCCAAGTCACTGTAAAAGAGTTCACTAGCATTCATGCATTCAATGAATCTTCCTAAATTTCTGAAAAGAGTTCTTTACAGGCAAACCATTAAGAATCTTATTGATTCTCCTCGTCGGCAATTGCTGTCCTACACGTGCACAGTAATTTTCTGTACACGCACATTGGTCGGCGACCTTTTTGTCCAACGACAAAGCAACGCCAAGCAGCTTGTTTGCTCAGCTGCAATAGACCCGACCCATGATCTGTTTGTCTAACTGACAAACAATCACCATGCTCGCGCTTTGCCGCCGAAACTCGAATTCTTCTGCATACACAACATCCAAACAAAAGAATCCGATTCAGTCCGCCGGCAGAGATCCCATAAACAAATTTCCTACGTAAGCATCGCAATCCCTTTTAGCACCTAACGAGTTGCAGTGTGTTTGTTCAGCTGTGCTCTCACTGCTATGGTGCCCTTTGTTCCTCCTATAGTTAAGATGTCGTTTCTCATGACATTCGTTGCATGAGCAAACAATGGTCCATTAGCACATTGCTAAGATCACCGCACACACACCACTAGGATCTACGTACCAGAGATCATCTCCCATTGGTCACTGGACGAAAGGAAAATTTCATTTCCTTTTTACCACACCACCAAACTCACCCCGAACTGAAGGTTGAATCAAAAGTTGGACTTCAACCCTCAGTGAGTCGTTTACCAACCGCCAGACGCGCCGGTTGTGTCTTCTTCTGCTCCCCGTAGCGCGCACGGAGATGCGTACTTCCCGGAGTCGTTTTACAACCGGATGTTGAGTTTTTAACTAAGTGTTTTCTTTATTTTTGTACGTGTTTCGTAAATATTATTATAAATTGCTTAATATCCGATGTGAAAATAATAGACTAAATGAATACTTAACATGACTTTGCGTTTACTTGTGAAATATGGCAAATATATCGCCGCGGCAGAATAAGCAACATTTGGCGGCATTTTGTGTTGTGTAATAAAGTTCCCGTCTATACACTATAGGTTATGTGCCTATTTCTATTAATGTGTAGAATCAGCATTACCTAATTCATTTAGTGTCCACATTATTGGTTTCTTCTTCCTCACTACTCCCATTCTCTAGGATGCTAAATCTATTCGTTCGTTCGTCTTGATATTCAACCCTTTTGCGCAGGTCTTTTAGTTTATCAATGTCGCACTTTTTGCTCGTCTCCCGTGACTGTCCATGTGAGTTTGCTGCGAGCCGACTCCTGATTTTGCCCATCAGTAGAAGATGATCGGAGTCGCAATCTGTTCCTGTGGCGGTTCCGCTAAACCCCACGGTTCGCCTTCCTAAAAAAACACCCATAACTCTATCCAATCACATAATTTCGCTAATGCAATCGCATTAGCATCTTAAATGGTGTACGCATCTAGGATTATCTACGGTATAATCTAAACACCCCTAGAAAAGAGAATTCTTACGTGCATACATAACTTCGAATTTAAAATCCTCAAGTTCTCTCCAAGCTTATCATAAATTCCCTGAAAGACAATTCATCGGTCCATATAAAATACAACCGCATAATCAGAAAATATTACCGTTGAGTTGGCTTATCCCAGCTTCATCATGTGTATCATAAATTAGTAGACAAACACATTGGCTGGCGACCTACACCCAAGGGACCAAAACAAATACACGCATCTCTTGGCACCAATTAAATCCTACAGCATAAGCAAATGCAAATAGGAATTCAATACTTACCCTTACCAGTGATGCCATAAACACCATTCCCGGTAATCTAGCCAAAATCCATTAACACCATTTCTTCGATGCGTTGCGTCTATTTATTTAGCCGCGACGCACATCTCAAACAAAGACCCAATTAGCATCCGACGAGTTTCGGTTTTGTTTGCTTTACCAAACTCGCATCCCATGAATGCTACATGTCTACACACATACATGTGTACTGTGGCGATCTTCTGTATGAGATCTGTTGGTTATCCCAAAGAGAGACTTTACGTCTCTCTTGGAACAGGAAATGCATCCTTAATTTAAGAGAGTCAGCTTTCTTTCGACAACGATTGATTATCGTTGAGCCGTTTTCCATCCGCTGACCACACTGGTCATGCCGCTCCCGCTCTCCGTCACTGCGAAGACGCGAAAATACCTGAAGTCGGGTCGTGCAAAGAAGTGTTCGCCTTGTTCAAAATTAATACCAATCAATTTAATGTTAACAATAGGTCTAAGTGAGAGAATAAAAGGGAATAAACAAAATCAGTGTGTGTCCTTTTCCTGTCGTGTACGTTTTATCCTGGGTGTGTTTGTTCTTTTCGTTGTGGACAATGACGGTGGGACGAAGTAGAACCCCGTGTCGTACGCCGGCACACGACTTCGTACTCCACACTCCTCTATATGATCTTACCCCAAGGATACTCGAGGGGTGCCTTTTGTCTATGAGGAAGTGGTCTATTTGGTTACGCGTTACGCCGACGGGTAATATCCATGTAACTTTATGGATTTGTTTGTGATTGAACATCGTACTTTTTACTACCAGATCTTTTGACGCTGCGAACTTGATAATTCGAATTCCATTATCAATCGAAACGTCATGTAGGCTTTTTTTCCTATAGTCGGTTGGAAGACATCTTTTTTTCAAATTTTTTCATTGAGGTCGACATCGGATGATGAGATCCCATCAAATACTTCCTTTAAGGTCTCGTAGAACGTGTCCTTCGTTTCTTCGTCGGTAGATTCTGTTAGGGTGTGTACGTTTATAAGTACATAGTTGTACCATGGGCCCTGTATTTTTAGCACCGACATTCGGTCATTAATAAATTTCATATCATTTACATGGGGCATAATCTTCTTGCTTATGATGAAGCCGATTTCGAGGTTATGTATCTCCGTGCCTCCACACGCCAGTGTAAACCCGTGGTTTTCGACAACTCGATGTGGGGGTCGGAGTTCCTGAAGCGCGACGATGTCCATTTTATATTGTTTCGCGTTTTCTACGACCGTCTGTATTGCGCCTGGTCTATATAACGTTCGAACATTCCACGTGCCGACGCGTAGATCCCGCTTTTTCGTTTTTTCCCTACATCTTCTTTTTACCGAGTCGGTGTTTTCTTGATGATTTGTTCCCTTATGGTAGTGTCGGCTCATCACACCTATGCCTACCGGCTTTTTTCTATTCCCACAAATGTGCTTATGTGCGATTCCTATGATGATGTAGATTTTTTAAAACACGGGGCCAAATAAAGGATAATACATTAAAAACAAGAAAAGAAGAAACTGTGGGGGCAGGATGCATAATGCCGAACATGGGCAATGATTCACTTTACCCGCCAGCACACACGTAGTCAAATTGTTCGCAGAGAAAATAGATGTAAAAAAATTAACACAGTTTAATCTGTTGTTTTTATGTCCTTTATTAATCCCTGGTGATGACTCTTAATTTCTTACACTGTACATTATAATAACTTATTATAGGTTTCAAAGAACTTGTATTTAAAATAATTGACGACACTGACGCAAATTTAGAATATTTGTGTTTCGATACAAAACAAGTTGGCGGCAACTAATTAATAGTTCAATTTAAACGGACAGACTTGTATTCGTATTTACACAGGAGGGGATCACGACACAATGTAACTATTGTAAAAGTACGATTTGGCCAATAATACACAAGGAACTAAAAACATTTTGCAAGTACTGCGGCGGGTATGTTGGATGGCGTTTTAGATACTTGTGGCTGTGTGTCTGCCCGCGATGGTGATTGAGCAACGACTGACTCGAATTAGGGATGGAAATCGAATTTCGAATTCGCACAGCTATTAGCCAATCATAATTGCGTTCTCTTCATGGATATTCTCATTGGCATGCCTCAGTGAGGTGAATAATACTCGCACATCATTCCGCAGTCGCTGGACATGCGAAGAATAAAAATAACAAAAGAAAGAGCGCAATAACTTCGGTGTTGGCTTAGCTTGTGCGCCGGTATCAAATCCAGTTTCTGAGAATGACCTACTGCCCTAATGTTACGGCTGTGGTGATCTCAGAGTGCATTGAACCGTAGGGAGACAGAATTATGGAGGAGAGGAAATGTGGCCGGTGCTATTCACCTGCGAAATGAGATCGTTGATCTCAAGCGAATGGCATATCTGGTGAAAGTCAATAGGACGCCGCTGATGCTTGGGAAATAATCAGCGTGAGAACCAGACTCTAAGACGCTGAAATAACCCCTGCGGTTTTGATGCAACAGCGTCGTTTGGTTAGACTTGTTGTTGCTAACCGACATGATGTGATTTCCTATGGAAATCTCATGGGCTAGCAAGATGGAGTTGCCGTATGGCAAAAGGGTAGCTGAACTCAATTATGCATTATCTGCATAGGATAATGAGTTTAGCTTTGCGTCCTTTGGGAAATCAATGATTCTCAAGTGAATACCGAACAGTGGGATAGAGGTTAGTATAACACGAAATAATTGTGGGCTGGTTCTCCATGTGATATAGAGAACCCCCACAAAACGATAAAAGGAAAAACCCCAATGGGCATACATTTTAACTTAACTTATTTGACTAAATTAATACTCGCCGTATCCGAATGAGTGGGTTCTCTATATATGTTGTGTTTTCTTTCTTGTGGGCGTATCCACAGCTTTTCATACTGGACCTGGAAAAGGCTAAGAGGCAGAAACTGTATGATTGCTATTTTAAAGGATTACCCTCTATCACTCTTATTCACTACTGTACTGAAAATGGCAGATACTGACTTCTTTCTTCTTGAATACTTTTCGAGCAATAGTCCAAGAGATTCTTATATAGCAATGATGCAAGCAATTGGTGTTTACATTTAGTAACGATTTTTTAGGGGTCACTTATCTATATTTTCGTTTATATATTTATATTATCATGATTTTTTTTTTAATAATTTTTTTGTAATAGTGAGAATTAAAAGAAAAATATTCACCGGACGAGTGGGCATTGGGACTAATTAATTATGCCAAAACGTAACAATAGCAAGAGCTGTTAATTTAACCCATGTACGCGCAATCAAAAACATTGAGGCGATGAATTGTTATAAATAACATAACGCTACTTCCCAATATTAATGACATGGTTTCCTCTATATCTGTATAAATTGAATCAAAAAAAGGTTTTTTTAGTTTCCTCAATAAGTTAAAAAGAGGAATTTACTAAATCAAACGAAATCTCCGAGTGGAAATCCTGTTCAATACCATTATCCGAAGGATTCATGTTTTAAGTTTGAATTTAGTGTCTTGCATTTCCCTTCATGGCACCCGTGTGTACCTGTCAATTGTTTTCTGCAATTTCCACAATAGACGTAACATTTTGGATAATATAATTTCATGATGCTCCCTAATCCATCACACTTCTACTTTTTTACGTACTTGTTACACTCCTCTTCGTTTCTTTTCAACGAATAAGACTTCTCAATCAAGACGGAGATCCACCATCTAATGATTATCATCATCATCATCATCGGCACTACAACCGGGGACCGGTCTTGGCCTTATTTAGCAAGTCCTGAGGCTTGTTAAATGTTCCATAATGATTTGTTTTTTTCCGGGGAAAGGTCATTTAGTCTTGCGCCAGAGGCTCCCGACGGGGAATCGAACCACGGTCTCCCGCGTGACAGGCGGGTATACTAAGCACTATACTATCGAGGAGCCCATCTAATGATCAATCCCTCTTTAATAGTAGTCGTCGAATATAAGTATCTCAAGATTTAATAAATTGAAGCGTATATTTTTCGAAGACAAAATGAATGCAAATACAAATAAAATAATGTTTTCCAATTTTTCCCAAAAGCTCTATTAAAAACTTGTTACCAATTTCCACATTCGAATCTGGATATAGACTAAAGTTTCTTGCCGATTCTCTTTTACTTCACTATGACTGAAAGAAACATACCTCAGCCTAAAATCATTCTCCAATTGAAATTAAAATGTGGAAAACATTATCAAGTCTTGTTGTATGGTGACATTCTTCCCAAAGTAATACTACAATACTGTAAGTACGAAACTATTATAACATATAATCGACTTATTGACCCTTATAATAAGTTCATCATCATCAACCGGGATCCGGTCTTGGTCTTATTTAACAAGTCTGAGGCTCCTTAAATTTTCCATAACAATTTGTTTCTCCGGGCAAGTTTATTATACCTTGCGCCAACTTATAATAAGTTACACTTTCATAAATATAGAAATTTGAAAATACACTGCTAATATGAAACAGAGATCTTTCTTGTTCAGTAGCACCGAGGATAGAGTGTTTCTCAGTTTATAAAGACTGGTTCATAAAGGATGCTCTATTCTGATTGCTTCATCATCCCCCGTGCCAACTGTGACAGTTTTGCCACAGAAAATTGGAGGTAAGTATAAAATGGTTACCTGGGGTCAAGGTGACTATTTGCACAACGTTCGTAGTTTTGTGTGTCGGAAGCCTCTTTATGTATTCCTTCTTTGTGTAGCATCCATTCCAAGAACGTCCCGCACTTGCGCAAGGTGATAGATGAAATTCCAGGAAAACCTTTTTCTCTTTCAATCCCTTCACTTATCGAAATAAAAGACAAGCAAAGCACTTTTTCGATTCCAACTTAACTTTTAATTTATCAATTCTTTAATTTATCAAACAAAGACAAACCAAGCAACTTTTTCAATTTTAACTTCATTTCTTCTTTACAAAAAGGAACGGGCTATTTCTGCTTTTCTTTCTTTTCCTTTTTTTTTTCAATTGTCCGCAATCAACCTTCATCAACGGACTGTCATCAACGGAACCAGGAAAAAAACAGTATCTTTCGAAAACATCAAAAACGTTTCTCTCTCTCACTCATTCCAACCGAATTCGAAACTTGTACACGATCCACACTCGAACTGGGGTGTGTCCGCACACTTACATGTGGATCGTGCACATACTCCACCACCTTACCATCACATTATATTAAAATTAAATTATATGAAAACAAATAAATGATGAGGGCGGTGGATTGTCGAACGTCACGTAACACAACTATGTCTAAAACTAACTAAGTACAGAACCTTTCTTCATTCAGTATCCCATACTTCAAGTCTTTGTGGAAGGCCTGTGGGGGTGGTATGCTCGGGTGCCGGCGCACGACACGGGACCCGGACTAGACACGCATTTGCTCCTTACGCAGCCGCGTTCGACTTTTGGTACCGTTGGTGCGCACGCCGCGGTGGTTAAGGTGTAACTTGGGGTAATGCGAGAGCGATGTGAGCTCGGCGGTTGCTGGACAAAGATTGACTCATGGAATTGAAAATCCATTGCGTTGTGGTAGTGGCGTCGTAAACTCATTGTCACTTCCTAAGAATCTAGTGGAAGAGTTGCTATGCCTATGCATGTGAGTTTAGTTCCAGCGAATCCTTGCCGTATAAGCTAAGTTGGATTCGTTGGTTGTGTATACCAGGAAATTGAAATTGCTTGGGTGCAGGAAAGGGGTATCGTTTAGATAGAAATGTTAACCGAGATAATTTCGGGAGAAATGTGCGCGGTTTAGTTGGTTGGTAAGGTTCCGTTGAGGATTTGAATATACGCTTTGTTAAGGCATATGAACTTCGGAGAAATGTGTGCGGCTTGTTATACTAGCTAATGTTCCGTTGAGGATTTGAATATGCATTTGCTATGGCATACGAATTTCGGGGAAGTGTGGATTGCTTGGTTGCGTTGAGGAAATATAGATAATTGACTGACGCAGTTTGGGGAAATGCATGTGGTGGTGATTAGAATATATTCGATTGAATTATATTCTCTTGGGGGTTTGGAAAGTATTTTATTGCAGATTTGGGAGTATATGCTATTGGGTTATTGATTTTTGCATGTTGCAGGTTAAGGTTGTGGGTTGGTTCTCCGTGTGATGTGGAGAACCCCCACAGGCCAACATCAGTTTGTTACTTTATTTGAGGTCCTTTCTTCCACACGGGATAAAGCGCGTCAAATTCTAGTCGATGATGTGGTTTGATCCCAAGTGTTGGACGACTTTACATACAGCAAATGTTTTAGGTGTCCCATGGTATAACAATTGATTGAACTAAACTCCAGAAAACCAGACCAAATTTAGGCGGTAAAGAATCGTTGTTATTTGCACATAAAACAAAACATGAAGACTTCCCCCAACTTATCCGCTCGCCCTAGACTTTATATTTAAGGGTACCCAAAAATCCGCGCGTATGTGCATTCGCGTAAACGTATTTTATTGCAGATTTGGGAGTATATGCTATTGGGTTATTGATTTTTGCATGTTGCAGGTTAGGGTTGTGGGTTGGTTCTCCGTGTGATGTGGAGAACCCCCACAGTACTCCCCGCCCAGTGACGTAGTCACGAAATAAGGGTAGGGCGGAAGGAGTAGGTTGGTGTGTGGCGGAAGGAATGTTAAGTGGCTAGGGGTCTGGTAGGTTGGGTTTGTCGCTGAAGGCGCGATGGTAGGCATTGGGTCGTCGTTGGGAGTGGACCCGGTTGTAGGTGCCGCGTGTGTTGCCGGCAGGGGCGGGGGGGTTGCGGTGTGGTCCGGTGGTCTGTTGTAGTCTGTGTTGACCAGCGGGTATGATGGCTGGGTAAGTGGTGGCCTGTCGGTAGCTCTCTCACATTTGCCGTGACGAAATTGCGTGTGTGGGATGGAGGAGCTTGGGGACCGGAGTTTATTCTTCTGCGCAGTGACGGGGTGCCGTGTGCCGGATGGAGAAGGTTTGGTTTGAGGGTTGGCATTCTTTGTCCATACGGTGGTATGGGGAGTTGTTTGCCGCTCTGGGTAGGAGTGCTGTTTCCTGGGCGTTGGCGTCGACGTGGAGTCTTAGCCTTGCGGGTTGGGGTAGGGCTTGCTGGGGAATTTCCGGTTTTTGTTTGCCTTATCCTTTTTTCGCATTGGTCCCACGTGTGGTTCGTACGGTCACATACCCCGCATCCGATTGGGCCGCTAGTCACTCGGATGGTTGATATAGTGGGGTATTCGGGGGTAGAGGGTTGGTGGGGTCCCGGGTGTGTTTTCCTCGGGGACTGCCTCTGCTGGCGCGGTGACCTATTCTGTGGGAGTGGGATATGGTGCGCACGGCATTCTACAATGTCGTGGCCATACTGCCAGCACTCCCGGCAGAACGGCGTGTTTCGCCTTTTTAGGCACTCGTCGTACACGTGGCCTTTTTTATGGCAGAAGCTGCACATGATGCGTGCGGTCACCGAGTATAACCCCCGTGGGTTGAGCCGTTGGTGTGCTGCTCTGAGGGGGCAACGATCGACCTGCCCGTTGGGTGCACGCGGTTCGATGGGCGCTTCGTATTTCCGCGCGAATTTGGTTTAGTTCGCGGCGGAGTGAGGCATGTAACGCGCGGAGGTCGGATATAGTGACGGCTGCCGAGGGGTAGTCGGTGTTGGGTTCGCCAGGTCTAGGTATTTGGGTGCTCCGTTGACCCGGAAAGCTGTTGGGAGTCGTAGCTCTTGCGGAGGGCAGATGTGGCTGTGAGGGTGGGTGTGGTGACGGGGGATGGGAGTTGACTGCGTTTACGTGGTAAGTGGGGAGTTCAGTCTGTGGTGGTTGGATCGCCTGAATGTCGCCGGCGATTTGGGCCAGATGGCTCAGGCGTTGGTCCGTTAGGCCCATCAGGATGGCCTGGGTCGGGCCGGGTAGGGACCTGAGGAAGTGCGGCCTGATTTGGTCGTCGGGCATCTCCTGGCCGGCCACCGCGCGTAGGTGCTTTAGGTAGTGGGTGGGTCTAAGGCCGGTTATGTTGTCTTCCCTTGCCAGTTGTTGTTGCCGCGTCGCCAGGGAAACGTTGAGGGCTCTTAGGAGGGAGGACTTGATGTCTGAATAAGGTGTGGGGCCCGGGGTTCTAATTATGTTGGCTACGTGCAGTAGCTGCGCGGGGGGGAGAACGTTAACGAGTGCCGCGGCCCGAAGGGCTTCCGGTATTGATCCGTGGGCGGTAAATACCAGCTCTACGGTGTCGAACCACAGTTCGGGTCTCTCCTCGTCGAAGGGAGGGAGCCTGATACTGGCGGGGTGGTGTCTGAATTCAATGCCGGAAGCGTCGTGGAATTCTGGTGACTCAGGTTCTTCCGGTGCTTGGGTGGGTGCGCCGGCTCGCGTGATGGCCATCGTGCTTGTGGGGTCGAAAGGGGAAACCGGGATTGGGGAATTGAGGAGAGACGGGGTGTACCTGTGGATGGAGCCAAGGGGCGTGGAGCGGACGCGTGAGTCAATAGGAGCCGCGAGGGGAGTGATTGAGCCGAGGTTGCGTCGGTGTGGGTAGCGGGGAGTCGCAAAGAGGACGCCGGGAGTCGACGGGAGTCAAGTTGCTGACTGGGGCGGGCGGGGCGGTAGTGTTACCCGACTTAATTTTAAGGATATTGGTTTTAATTATGGGTAGATTAAAGGTAAAATTAAAATTAGGACAAGAAAGGAAAGTAAAGGTGCGAGTTGTGCAGGCGTGTGTGCGTTTGAGAGCGTTGAAGTAATATTATGTGTTACTCGGTACCCTGAAAGGGGTTTACAAATGTTTTAATTAAATTACGTTACGATTTAGTGTATGAGGTACAAACGTTTTGCTTTGGTAATATTTCTTTCAAATAGGTGATAAAGGGAATGTTATGTATTACTTTTAGGATGTTAATCTCATATGTTTGTTTGGCTATAATTTTCGGTTAAATATGTAAATTTTGTAATTTGGTGTTTATGCATAACTTGTACACGATCGTAAATATCGTTCTTTAAAAGTTAATAGTAGTTCTGTGTTGTTTTACGTTAAACCACTAGTTGCGATCTGATTCAAGTTCTTAACGTTTTATGCCTGCCAAATTGGATGTGTTACGAATAGGTGCCAAGTGAAGGAGTATATCTATTTGTTTTTAGCTATACCTAATAATTAATTGACTTTGTTCCGTCAGTTGTCTATTAGCTATGGCTCTTATTGTTTTAGGTGTTATTTGTTAATTATTTGGGATACTTAATTTTGCCTTACGGTACTTAAAACTGTTTATTTAATTGTAAAAATAGTAAACGTAAATAATAAAGAAAAAGGGGTGTTCGTTTTTAAATTTATATATGGTGGCTCGGAAGGAGCTCGCCGAAAAGGAATTAACAAGTTTTGAAAAATACTAAAAGAACATAAAGTAAAGAAAGAAAAAAAAGAAAAGAAAACCATGTCTTCGTGTGGGGTGCCTGGTGATGTGGTGTTGGGGCTGTTGCTCCTAGCCCAGGTGGTGTTAGATACAGCGGTGTTGGGGTACGGGGTACCCTTTAATAGTCTTTGTTTTTATTTTATTTAATTTTTGTTGTTGGTTGTTTTCACTTTTGTGAGTCACGAAGGTGTTGTATCTGTTGCCTGATGTTTAGCATCGATTGGTTGCATATTTTTAACCTCATCCAAAACGCTCGGCTAAAGTGTTTCAATCGTTGGAGGTTTTTTTTTTAACACTGGACTCCTTTCATAAATTTATGTTGAGGTGCTGGATGAGGAAACTGATGGTTCTACAGATTCAGGTACTTGGGCTTTAATTGGTGTGACGGTGATTGTATTGTCTATTTGGTTTATTTACGATGTCCTGGTATTGAAAATACTTAAATTTTGAATTGAATTCTCTGATTTGTCATAAGTGTTTAAACGGTGTGTATTACTGTTGGGCAAGCGAAACCATTTTATAGATATATGCCGCAAGAAAACGTAGGTTGTGGCGTTTTGTAGTCTCTCATGTGTATAATTTCATTTATTTTAACATAGAATTTGTTGCACTTACATTGGGTTGATGTGCATTGAAACAATTAAGTGCACGTGCTGTTTTTGGTGTTTTCAATTAGATTGTCCAATGAGAGATGATGATAAACAAAATCGACCGAAGCCCAATAACCGTATTGGCTGTCTTACTTCACTTTCGAATAGAAGACCTTTGCCGGATTTCACTCGGAATTGGTTTGTTATTATTTTTCGCGCTTTCCACTGGCACTGTTCGTCACTGAATGTTAATTGTTTTTTGAAGAACTTTTGTTGCTGGCACTGACACTGTTATAGTTTTTTTTTGGGGCAGAAGGTTGCAATGTTCTTTTCTTTCGGGGTCACCAGTGTGGGGGTGGTATGCTCGGGTGCCGGCGCACGACACGGGGTTCACTCTCACCCGCCAACGTTGTTTACACAAGGATTATCACCGAGAGGATAAGTCACGAGAGAAAACACAATGGCGTAGTTTAAAGGTCGATTCCTTTTATTTGTCCTTAGTTGTTTTCTTTTTTGTTCTATTTACACGTGATTCAAATGTTCTTGTTGTTTCCGTTATATTTTAAGGGGGCGCGTTAATGGGGGGAAATCTTTGCACTCAACGTATGGCACGCATGCACTTAACTGAACACCTCGCGGGGGGGGGGGGAGCGCGCTACGCGAGTTGACGATTGGGTTCCACTGACTACCTCCGCTTATCCGCTAATTAATTGTTCCAAACGCACTTGGGTGTGGACTGTCATTGCCCGACTATTCAGTTGCCGGTTACCAATTTCGGACGCGCGTGAACCGAATAAGTATGCTAAAACTCGGGGACCCGGACTAGACACGCATTTGCTCCTTACGCAGCCGCGTTCGACTTTTGGTACCGTTGGTGCGCACGCCGCGGTGGTTAAGGTGTAGCTTGGGGTAATGCGAGAGCGATGTGAGCTCGGCGGTTGCTGGACAAAGATTGACTCATGGAATTGAAAATCCATTGCGTTGTGGTAGTGGCATCGTAAACTCATTGTCACTTCCTAAGAATCTAGTGGAAGATTTGCTATGCCTATGCATATGAGTTTAGTTCCAGCGAATCCTTGCCGTATAAGCTAAGTTGGATTCGTTGGTTGTGTATACCAGGAAATTGAAATTGCTTGGGTGCAGGAAAGGGGTATCGTTTAGATAGAAATGTTAACCGAGATAATTTCGGGAGAAATGTGCGCGGTTTAGTTGGTTGGTAAGGTTCCGTTGAGGATTTGAATATACGCTTTGTTAAGGCATATGAACTTCGGAGAAATGTGTGCGGCTTGTTATACTAGCTAATGTTCCATTGAGGATTTGAATATGCATTTGCTATGGCATACGAATTTCGGGGAAGTGTGGATTGCTTGGTTGCGTTGAGGAAATATAGATAATTGACTGACGCAGTTTGGGGAAATGCCAGTGGTGGTGATTAGAATATATTCGATTGAATTATATTCTCTTGGGGGTTTGGAAAGTATTTTATTGCAGATTTGGGAGTATATGCTATTGGGTTATTGATTTTTGCATGTTGCAGGTTAAGGTTGTGGGTTGGTTCTCCGTGTGATGTGGAGAACCCCCACAGGCCAACATCACTTTGTTACTTTATTTGAGGTCCTTTCTTCCACACGGGATAAAGCGCGTCAAATTCTAGTCGATGATGTGGTTTGATCCCAAGTGTTGGACGACTTTACATACAGCAAATGTTTTAGGTGTCCCATGGTATAACATTTGATTGAACTAAACTCCAGAAAACCAGACCAAATTTAGGCGGTAAAGAATCGTTGTTATTTGCACATAAAACAAAACATGAAGACTTCCCCCAACTTATCCGCTCGCCCTAGACTTTATATTTAAGGGTACCCAAAAATCCGCGCGTATGTGCATTCGCGTAAACGAAATCGATATCTCGGAAAATGTTGAAATAAGTTTCCAGGTTGGATTAACGCAAAGGTATTGATAATGATGGTCGCTATCTATCTAACATAATATTTGAAATGCTGTAAATAAAGGAATAATTAAATAAGCTTTAAATTTCGCAGTTGATTGTTAAAAAGGAAAAAAAAAAGACTCAGTCTCTTCATCCATTACATCGCTTGTAGCCGATGACCATCCAGTCACCACTGCAATAGAGAAGGTGAATCTACTTGCTGCACATTTTGCAGCCAACTCAACGCTGCCTAATACCACACCAGGTCCACCTCAACTTGAGCATAATCAGCATACCATGAGGCAGATTCGCTTCCGAACGCGTACTGTTGCCACCACACACGTAGTGGATAAATGCGTCTGGCTGGTCACTGATATCCTGAAAACAGATGATTTTAGAAAGATTTCCCTCTAGACCCTACCGCCGATTCAACGGCGTGATAAGCACCAGCTTGATATTCCATGGTATATAAACTTTTGTTTCCTCCATGGGGCGTCTCTTACCTCTGGTGGGGAGGAACGCCTTTTGCGCATCTAATTGAAAAGAAATTAATTTCAAGCACACCTTACCACTGGTGGGGGGAAGTGCTCTGGGGCATCTATAAAAGTCAAATCCGGTTGAACGTCGCTTACTACTGGTGGGGAGAAACGTTTTAGGGTGCCCAAAAAAGAGAAAAAGGATTGGAAGCCAATTCCATCGCAAGTTAAAAAAAAAGTCCTATTCTATTGTGACGCATAAGACAATCAGTACTAGAATATTCTAGAAAGTACTGGAAAACGAGACTATGAACAGTAGAAAATTCGAGACTGTGGAACGGACGGAAACGAAACACCGAATCAGACTGAGGAAACGGTATAAATACGTCATACACAGATCAAGAAGTAAGAAGTAAGAAGTAAGCAGTAAAAGACGCCATAAGTACAGAAGCGATAAGTCAAAAAATCGTTAAGTGTACGGTAAAAGTAACGGTTGTTATTAGCGGACTAATAAAGTATTACATTAATTCAAAATCGATTTAACGGCTCTTATTTATTAAAAATAATTAATCCAGCGAACCCTAAGCTCGCTACACTATTATATATACATTCATTTGAAATAAATGCCGACTTAACCGAGAAAAAGACAAATGTGTCCTTCATCTTGTCTCTGGTTTCTGGTCATTTTGAGATAACTCGAATCACCCACATCCGTGAGGATGTTGAGCTCGTTCTCCAGATATCTGAAAAAGAGGAGGGAGGTATTTGAGGATAGTTCGGATGTTCTCTAACTACTTGGGTGGAGGGATGATGGGAAAGTGATCATATAAGACCAGTAGGTCTTGAGTGTGATAGTAAACGCAGATTAGGTCTTTGGCGTCTGATAATCTGCGCTTTCGTCCTCTATTATAGAAGGGAATATTTTTAGGAAGGGTGGTTTCTTCAATTTTGTACTGAAGAAGCAATTGTGGTGGTCGGATCCGAAAAGATTGAAGGAGAGAAGGGTCAAGAACGTAAGACTCCCGTACAATTAGGTTATCGCTGTTCTGAATGCGAGGTACTTGTATGCTAATTGTAGCAAGTTGATAGGGGTAATGGAGGCAACTTCGTATAGGTGAGAGTTGGGGTAATGACGACCGGCCCAACGGTTCTAGAGTGGTTGTTGCGTCTTCTGCGGCGTTTCTTTCCGAAAACTCGAAGTTTTTCCATTTGGGCCGAAAATATGCAGGACCATATGAGAAGACCGTACGATATTGCAGATTGGATTAGCTGCTTATAGCAGGGAAGCTTAACTTTGGTGTCAACTTTCTCGCTCCACTTCAAAATGTTGTGCAGTTCCTTGGACCGACCGACGCTCCTTTGAAGAATGTGGAGCACACTGGAGATGATCTACGGAAGATCTTTTAACTTTATCACTGATATCCGGCCATTTCCAATTGAGAAACATGTTTGCACAAGAACAGTTGATATTTCCACAATCTTGCTTTTGAACGCATCTGGCACAGATACAAGGGCAGTCCCATAAGACATTTCAATAGCTTATGAGGGCATCTGGCACAAAGCCCTACCAATTGTTCCAACAACTATGTGATTGGATGCGCTGTTCCCTTGAAAACCGAGTTGGCGACGTATCATACTATCTCCTGAAAAGACACAATATCGAGGGCAACAGCAATAGATTATCTGAAGATGCAGCACGAAACAAGTCTGTCAATTCCTGGGAGACACACACAGTAGCTGCTCGCTTGACAATGGCATATATGGACGATGGTTAGTATAAAAATTGTGAATTGTGCAGTTATGTCGATGTAAAATTCGACTTAACCCATCCAAAGCAGTAGCTATAATTCTGACAGTAAACACTTCCCACCTATTTCTCGATATGCACAGAATATTCGAATATAAATAGGAGGTACTACGATTAGACCACAGGATGAAATATGTTGGGGTCATATATATCCCAAAAATAAAATCCATCAATCATGTGACCCACGTTCTTCAAAGGGGATCGGTCGGTCTAAGCAACTGCACAACGTTTTGAAGTGGAGCAACAAAGTTGGCACCCACGTTAAGCTTCTCTGCTATAAGCAGCTAAACCGATCTGCAATATCGTACGCCTTTCCCATAGTGTCTTAAATATCTGTGGGGGCTCTTTAAAAGCTTACCGAAGAACCACCCACCTTCTCAACCCAACTCCCCATTCCCAACCTGCAACATAACTCATGGCCAGATCATCATCTTGCCCCGGCATCAAATGACATTACCCTAATCCTCTTGAAGAAGTGTTCGTCTTCACTCGCCAAACCACTGCGGAAACTCTTCCATTTATCTTATTCTACTGGCCGTTTCCCAAATAGATGGAAGTCAGCGAACATTTAGCCAATTCTCAAAAAAGTCGACAAATCATCCATTTCTTCTTATCGACCCATAGCACTAACTTATATTCTCTCTAAGGTAATGCATTCAATGATTAACTGTCAACTTTCGAAATATCTGGAATCAAATGATCTCCCTCAATGACCACCAGTATGGCTTTCGTAGCAACAGGTCCACAGGAGATCTGATGGCGTACCTTACCGAAAAGTGGAGCCATTCCATCCACTACCTCGGTGAAAGCAAGCTAGTCGCATTGGACATTTCAAAAGCCTTCGACAGAGTTTGGCAGCCAGCCCTTTGTCAAAATTGCATTCATATGGAGTGGGCAATTCCCTGATCCCGTGGATAAGAGACTCACAACCCAATTCACTCGTTTGCTGATGAGATCACGTTGAGTTTCTCATACTCATATGAACACTCCCGACCAAACTCTTCGAACATCATTACCAATCAGTAGTTTATGCTTGATACATTGAATTCCGACCTCAATTATATATATCAATGGGGATTATCTAACCGAGTAGAATTCAATGCCTTAAAAACTCAGTGCTGCCTCTTGTAGTCAAAGGCGAACCTGAAAGAAAATATACTGTCTATGAACGTCAATTGCATCGACGAAACCAAGGAACTATCAATCCTCGGCACTCGAATTAATTCAACTCTTAATTGGAATGACCACATATTTGAAGCTGCGAAAAGTGCAGCCAAATGTATGAGATTCCTTAAGAGATGCAAAAGATACTTCACTCCATCCAACCTGGCCACCATTTACAAGGTATTTGTCCAAAAATGGAGTTTAACTCCCATATTTGGTCAGGCGCATCCAAAACTGCACTACACGTGCTCGACAGGATGCAAAATCGAGCAGTGAAACTTATTGGCGACTCAGCCGTAAGTCGATCAATTCTGTCGTTAGAACACAGGCGCAATGTATCATGCCTATCTCTTTTCTATAGGTATTACCACGATCGTTGCTCAACTGAACTTGCTGAATGTGTTCCGCATCCTCAGACATTTTCCCACGATACCCGTCAGTCTGTGAATACGCAACAGTTCACGTTGAAAGTGGTCTTCAGGCGCACAAATAAACATAGAGAGTCATTCTTTAGCCAAACCACACTAATGTGGAATGTTCTGCCTGATCATGTGTTTCCTGGTCGTTGTGATGTTCAGACATTCAAGACCAATATACATCGACACCCCCTTTCCTTATCCGCTTCCTCTCTATCCGCTCGCACTGTGCGCGTTAGTGTAAAAAAAAATTCCAATATTCGAAACAATATCATTAAATATTATAATAAAATAAACTAATGTGGATTTGTGGGTAGGTTTTGCTAGGGTCGGCACGGACGCAGGTTCAGCAAAACACCACTGATTGTTCACTGAGAATTGTCCGGAATTGTTACGGTGCACACTGTTCTTCACCAAAGTTCTCCCAAACCGTACACAACAGGACTAAAATGAAACATAGGAGCTTTGTTTTTATTATTTAAACTTTCCTTTATTTAAGTATTTATCCGACCTTGCACTTAGTTCCAATACAACTTATAGTATTAAGGCACGAGTCAATTGACATAAGTCTTACAAACACTTCCAAGTTAATGGGATTCACATCAATTAATCATTATCCCGAATCCTCGTTTACAGCAGGTGACAATCCAAATTGATTATTATAATGGGATCAAAGTTAGTGTGATACACTTCGTTTAAGGAAATTAAATTATATTTCTTTTACACAAGCTATCTCGCTACTGAACTAAAAAACTGGTGAAACACGGTATGGCAAAAAGACACACACGAAAAGAAATGACTTAGTAAAAACAGGAACTTCTGGACGAAATCTCGATGACTCTCCACGGGGATTCGTTAACGTAGGTGCGCACCCTTCAAAGAATAAAATTTGACTCCCGATGCAATCCACATCCCATCAGATGCAACTGTGGTGGATTACATCGAGGTGGGAGGAGCGAATCGGATCTACTTGGCGACGGCCAATGAGCGATCGAAACGGAGTTAAATGGGAGGATTTCCCATATGCCCGTATAGGACAAGTACGATACCCCTTCGCCTGCAATACAGACAACGAACGGTCCTGCACCCGTTCAAACAAAGGAACGAGCATAAGGGGCTGCAGGCATTGTTGTCATAAATTATCGCCGTGAACGCCTGAGAACGAAATAGGTCTCTGTGTCCTAAGTAAACAGAAACGCTATTTCAAAGGTCATACGATGGGATGCACATCGTTCGTGGTTTAGCCGATGTTACATAGAATCATTATCTCGTTTACTTAGGCGTTCACGATCATGCCGTTGTAGGCGATACATTCTTCGTTGACGATAGGTCAACCGAAGATTTGAGATTTGTTTGCATAAATGTGCTAGTACATGGGTACGATGGTGAGAAATTTGCCTTGCAGATGTGCAAGCATACGTCTCGCCCAGGGTGGCCATGTACCAGTGGTTGGTAAGTAGAATAAACACAGTGAGGCTACTGTGTGTTTGTTTAGTTTACAGGCAGGAGCATCATAAGGCATGATCATGGGTATGATTGCTTAAGTAACAACCATGTTCATGCCCAGATACCATAATCGTTTGCTGGCCGATAAAAGGGAATTGGTTACAATGTTTGCGAGCCTAAGGATATGGGGCAATATTTAATTACCAAATGCTAGAGAACTGTCGGCCGCAGCTGTGTCAACAAGTACGCTGGTCGGCGTGTCTTCTTGGACCAACGGATTGTTGTATGAACGATCGACCGATGGTTCAGCAGATAAGGCAAGCGTGAACATGCCAAGCACATGTATGAGAGAGTGCTTCTCAGCAAAGCGGATTGACATGTTCGGGAATAAGTAACCGAATTAGATTTCAGGAACATGATGCGTTGGATGCAAGCATGCCCCCGGGGGGGGGGGGGGGGAATTTGATGCCACGGCAAGATGCCGTGGGCTTATGTTTTCAGGTGGAAGGGGATGCAGGGTAGCTTACGCTGCTCATTTGCGGGTGAGTATAATGACTTGCCTGGTAAGTGGGAGACGGCTAATTAAAAGAGAGTGGGTGGTTCTTTGGGAATGCCTTAAAGAACCCCCACAGATTCCCAGCCATGTTTCCATCAGCTAACTTAGCTAGAAGAGCTCCAGTTCGTAAATTTAATATCTATACAAGAGCCGATATACTAACAAACATCCAAAACAGCCTAAAAACTGCAATTCGAATAAGTTGGGATACTTATCACCACACCTATAAAAACGTAAGCCCATTCAATTATCACCACTTCTATCCAACGAATCTAAGTAAATCTAAAATCACAAACTTCGTGAGATTGCGGTTAGGTCATACGTCCGTTACGTATCATTACCTGCTCAACAAACGCAACCGCGATCTGCCAAACATGCAACACGATACTTACAGTCATTCATATATCGGTTTTTCCAATAGGGACTTGACAACTTTTTTTTCAAATAAAACGCAAACCATTTGAGACATTTCAAAAACTTTATTATCAGCTTGAAGTACAATCAAAACATTTATAAATGAAACTCGACTATGTTCATATGGCCACCGCGGGAACGTTTGCAGCGGTCGATTCGTTGGACCCAATTTTCAATGACTCGGTCACACATTTCGGCCGAAACGGCCACTATTTCGCGTTCAATGTTCGCTCTGAACTCTTCCAACATCGTCGGCTTGTTGGCATAGACCAAATGACTTGACGTAGGCCCAAAGAAAATAGTCTAGAGGCGTTAAATCGCACGAACGCGGCCAACCGACTGGCCCATTTATTATAACATAACACGCTCATCAAACTTACTCTTCAATAAATCGATTGTATCGTGTTCTGTGTGGCTTGTGGCACCGTCCGGTTGAAACCACATGTCGCTCAAGTCCATATCTTCCAATTCGGGCCAAAAATAATCGGTAATCATGCCGCGATAACGATGGCCATTCACAGTAACGTAACGATCGTTATCGTCGACGAAAAAATATGGCCCAATGACGCCGCCGGCAAGTAAACCGCACCAAACAGTTATTTTTTGTGGATGAAGTGGTTATTCATGAAGCACATGTGGATTTTCACCCGACCAATAACGCATGTTTTGCTTATTGACGAACCCATTGAACCAAAAATGAGCTTCGTCACTGAAGATAATTTTGTGATGAAATTCATCATCTTGGCGCATCATTTCCAGAGCCGAATCCGAGAACGTACGTCGCTTCAAATGGTCCATCGGCTTCAAATCTTGACTCAGCTTGATCTTGTATGGGTGTAAACCAAGATCCTTACGCAAAATTCGCCATAAAGTGGTCTGGGTGATGCCCAATTCTTGAGAACGCCGTGGAATTGACTGATTTAGATCGTTTGCTACGGACGCCTGAACGGCAGCGATATTTTCGACACTTCGACCAACGCGTTGTCTCACTGGCACGGCAACATCACAAAACGAATATGTAGACTCAAATTTTTGCACTAAACTTGTTAATGCCTGTCTACTAGGGGGAGAATTACGACCGACAATTGGAGTTAACGGTCTTAAAGTTGCGGTCACCGACTCCAAATTTCGGTAGTAAATTTTTATAATTTGCAGACGTTGTTCGTTCGTGTACTTATGTTGAGTTTACTGAATAAATTGACAGTAACAGTTCGATGATTAGTGAAAGGGTGCGCTCACAAATTAAATTCAAAGTTGTCAAGTCCCTAATAAAAGGCTGTCCTCACCTGAAACGTATAAAAGACCGCTTATGGCGTAACATAGATATTTATAAAATTCGCGAAGATCCCACCCCCACAAAATAGAAAATATAGATAAGTTTATAAAAATCAAATTATAAATTAAAAGTACAGAGACAATAGTCTCAGCTGATAGGCTCATTATGTGAATTTATTGATATGTCATTTGGAACTACTTGTTGATAATTACTATTTTACTATTTATTGGCCTGTAGGAACCCGAAAGTTCATGACCTCACCGACTCGACTCCGCCATTGTTCCCTGTCCCGTGCGCTCTCCTTCCACGTTCGACCAGCCGATCCGATCTCTTCGAGGTCCAACCTAACATTGTCCACCCATTTCCGCCGCGGCCGCCCTGTCGGTCTCTTTCCCGTCGGCCTGCCGTCAAGAATTCTATGCACGGTTCTAATCTTCACGGTCTTAATCTTCGCGACTTGATTACTCTCACTATTGTAGGTGTGCGGTATAGCTCTTCCAATTCGTGGTTGTGGAGTTTCCTCCATTGTCCTGCAGTAGTTTGTTTCTGTCACCAGACAGCCGTTTATGTCTCGGATTATCTTGGGTCTCCCTCGATAACCTCATTGAATTTATGGCGGTATACATACCTCTGATATTCTTAGCTCTGGCATTTTCTAGGATTTTTTCGATCCTAGTCTTCTCCCATTCGCGTTTTTTGCGTTTGAAGGGTCTCATTATCTCTTTCCGAATCGTCGCGTATGTTTCTGCGTTGACTTTATCATATCTTTGTAAATGGATCATTCTGAGGCCTTTAAGTTCTTCGATCTTCGCCCTGCACTCATCGTCAAACCAAGGTTTGGACTTAATTGTTTTCTCAGATCCAAATACCTTTCGGGCTGTTTGTTTGATTACGTCTCTAATCGATGCTCATTCAGTGTCCACATTATTGGTTTCTTCTTCCTCACTACTCCCATTCTCTAGGATGGTAAATCTATTCGTAAATTCCTCTTGATGTTCAGTCCTTTTGCGCAGGTCTTTTAGTTTATCAATGTCACACTTTTTGCTCGTCTCCCGTGACTGCCCATGTGGGTTTGCTGCGAGCCGACTTCTAATTTTGCCCATCGCTAGAAGCTGATCGGAGTCGCAATCTGCTCCTGTATATGATCTTGCGTCAAGGATATTCGAGTGGTGTCTTTTGTCTATGAGAAAGTGGTCTAATTGGTTACGCGTTACGCTGTCGGGTGATATCCATGTGGCTTTATGGATTTGCTTGTGCTTGAACATCGTGCTTTTCACTACCAGATCTTTGGACTCTACGAACGTGATAATTCGAATTCCATTATCATTTGAAACGTCGTGTAGGCTCTCTTTACCTATAGTTGGTTGGAAGATGTCTTCCTCTCCAATTTTCGCATTGAGGGCCACGAGGAGGATTTTAACATGGAATGTTGAGATCCCATTAAATACTTCCTCTAGGGTCTCGTAGAATGTGTCCTTCGTTTCTTCGTCCGTAGATTCTATTGGGGCGTGTACGTTTATAAATACATAATTGTACAATGGGCCCTGTATTTTTAGCACCGACATTCGGTAATAAATTGCACATCTTTGACATGGGGCGTAATCTTCTTGTTTATGATGAAGCCGGTCCCGAGGTTATGTGTATCGGTACCTCCGCACACGAGTGTAAACCCGTTGGTTTCGATTACTTGATGTGTGAGTCGGACTTCCTGAAGCGCGACGATGTCCATTTTATATTCTTTCGGGTTTTCTACAACCGTCTGTATCGTCCCTGGTTTATATAACGTTTGAACGTTCCACGTCCCGACACGTATATCCCACTTTTTCCGTTTTTCCCCACGTCTTCTTTTTGCCGAATCGGTGTTTTCTTGATGATTTGTTCCCGTATGGTAGTGTCGGCTCATCACACCTGCGCCTACCAGGCTTTTGTTAGATTGTTTTTTGGGTATTGATTATTCATTTTTGTTCCCACGTGTCTTGGGGTTTCAAATAGTCCGCCACATCAGTGCCCCTCTTTGATATGGTAAGGTCTGCTTACTGCTCTGATTCGACCCGGTGTCAGGGAGGCGCCGTTATAATACAGCCGGAACACCCCTGGCTGCAAACCATCCAATGGGCACGGTGACGCGTAACACCCTGGTTTAGGGGTGGTAGATCTTTGTGTGTTACTCCTCGCTAGCCTGTATGACATGGGTGGCCCTACTGGAAGCGTATGCTTCCGTTAGCATAGCCTGAGTGATTCATTGTAGTTTAAGCCACGTCAAGGTTTCTACCAAACGGGGGACTTGTTAGTAATAAATAAATAAAAATAAATAAATTCTTCTATCTTTGATCAGTAGTAACTCTAGGTGTGTAATCTGGAAGGGATGTTCAATACCCAAGCCCTATCCGAAACTTACAAACCTCTGCTCTACAGTTCTATCAGAATTAGCATATAGATCGGAGGACGTTGGATCTATCAATACTTACCCATGGACGCAAGCCATTCCAGCCAAAATTTTACTACGCAAGGCGATAATTTTAAAAGAACCATCACATATAGACCCGAGTCATTACATCCAAACAATGTATAGAACGTTAGTTCTATTAGAAGACTGCATCCGATCAATGACAATCAAAGTTCTATTGTATAGTGTGACGATTCTCCCACAATCCGCGTATGAACCCAAGCCATAACATCCAAACTGCTGCTATATAGGTCGAGCCAAAATACGCAGACCTTTACTGCATAGGGCGATGCTTCTACCAGGCATTACATCCAAACTTTTGCTGGATGAATCTCCATTGTATAAAAACTCGTAAATAGATCCAAGCCATAACGTAAGTATGCTACTGTATAAGATTATAGTGAACCCATGGATGATTCCGAGCCACACGAAGCTTCTACTGTATAGGACGTTTGGTTCACCAAAACTAAAACCCATATCTATAATAGCCAAACTTCTACTATCATAGGTTTGTGATAACGTTTTCGATTCTCTTTTGATGGTGTGTTCCTTACTATGATTACATATGTATAACCTGTTACAATCACTAAGCTCTTCCATCCCCAGTGACTTCAATATGTTACGTTCACTGTGTGCAGAAGGACGGACAAGCGGAGTGATCACCACGTCGGGCTCACGAATTATAGCGTTTTGCGAACGAAATTCGAACCCACACTAGAAAAAGTTACAGCCAAAGCACGAAAGCATCAGAAAACAACCGTGCATATTCGAGGATATCTCAGCTATCTCTCAATAAGCTGACTACGTTAATGCTCTGATATATGGCGCCGGTAATTTTTTCGACTGTCTTTTGGTGTTGTGTTATTTACTACAATTACGCCATTGCTTCATTGCTTGTCTGTTTGTATACTGCTACTGTCAGTTCATGATTGATTGACTGATTGACGTACGACGCCATTTGCAAAAATTATAACATCTTCCGATAGGGTGATTAATTTTGCGCGGTCCTATATGTAATCTGTTAAAATCATCATAGTTCTTCCAGGATTTATGAAGAGCACGAAGCCATAATATAAAAAAATCAACCAGGATTTACGTATGAATGCAAGACTTGAGTTCTTAGTATCATCATCATCATCGGCACTACAATCGGGATCCGGTCTTGGCCTTATTTAACAAGTCTGAGGCTTGTTAAATTTTTCAAAATAATTTGTTTTTCCGGGCAAGGTTATTAGCCTTGCGCCAAGAGTTCTTAGTATACTTCCCTTCTTATATTCAAGAGAAATGCCCTACAAAGGCTCTTCAAGAGTGTAAAGGACGAACAGTAGAATATTGTAAAAAGATATTAGTCTCGGTGGGATGCGAAGGCTCAAACATTTTACTCAAAGAAAAATTTGCTCGTAAACCCCTTTTCGGCACAGAATAGGGTGAAGGACAACGGAGAAGGACTCACCTTTACTACATGGAAGAACTGAGATGGTGTTTCGTCAGGAGTATAGGAGTGCCAAACTAACCGATATAAGCTCGAAATCGAGATAGTTGAAATAGAGCACTTCTAAAGGGTTAAGCTGAATTGTGGAATGGGTCGAATTGCGGTATGAATTATCACAGGCACTGTTCACCCTTTCTTCCTATTGAAACCCCGAATCGGTGGATGCAAAGAAAATGATATTTTTGAATGAAGTAAAAGGACGCCTGTGTATATTAGGGCAGGCCCCTGAAACCAATAACCATTTTTCCTGTCCACAGGGATATCACTTAACCATTTCATTTGACTGGTGAAAGATAAATTTTCCAAAATATATTCACCTTTCATTTATTTCCAAATTGGGATACTCCAACCTCAATGGTTTAAAAACTCAGTTATGTTTGGGATGTGTTGGTGCATTCGTGAAGAAGAGGAATATTGTCACGGGTCGTGTTGCGGGATGCAGAGACAAATTCAAATGTTATCTGCATACGGCTACCTAAAGCTATGGAGTTTAAAAATGATTACAAAAATTTACTTAAATTATTATTTAAAAAAACATTCTTATCTATTTTGTAATCATTTTTCCACCACACGAACTAAAGTGTATTATAGCAATAATTTTAGTGGTTGCTTGTCACAGAAACACCAAAAATTTGTTAGATCCGGAATGTAATATCGCGAACTTGGGGTTCCCTATTTGATTGGCACCTTGAAACTCGTGATGTCGCCACTACCTCATGTCGGTTTCGAAACAGTATTAAATACTTCCTAGTTCCCTTAAAACGATGAAACAATATAACAAAACAACGGATATCCGCAACACGACATTTGATAGAATCCAAATTTAAGTTGAACCTTTAAAGGTTTCTCCGTTCGTTATCCAAATATCTTGCACTGGTTTCTGTTGTGTAAGTTTCGCATGGAAGTCTTACAAGTGCTTGTGGTTAATCAACGATATACCGATCTTACTAAGGGTGAAACAATAAATTTAAAAAATTTGCTGATAATTTCATTCAAAAGCACTGATTTCGAATGGTGCTAGAGTAGCAATCGCGTATAGATCATCTATCCACCAAGCGATCTCAGTTCTTTAGTATGAGTTAATGTCCTTTCTTGGTTAGCACTTCATCACTTAGGGAATCACTTAGAATGTTTTCGATGGACAATAAAACAATTTTATCCATCGTAGATTGACTCACGGGCTTCAACTGGTGATATCAAATGCCAGGGCAGAGCTTAAATGTGAAAAACCAGTTACAGCTGAGAAGTCTTGTACAAAAGATCTTGCCCACTCTTTACCCCATGGCTTCTTGGGCTACTGATGTTTGTATAATGTATGTTATAGTTTTCGAAGGAATTGTTGTCACCTCGATGTCACTGATGATGACGATGAGAATAACTATAACGAAGACAAAAAAGACGGCAACAAGTCTATTTGGAGAAAGGCATTTTACCTCGTCCAATTCATCCGATCCCTCGAGCATGGACAACCAAACCATCTAGGGTTACATTGTGAAGAATGGAATAGGAAATAGGATGCTCGTCACAGTTTCGTCATAGATTCCCTTCCCTTCCACAGGTCGGCTGTAGATATTATTTTTCAAAATGTAATCACTATTCCCACTCCAACTAATCTTAGAAGGGGTGCATCTGCTGACCGTATTCAATTACTCACGTTTCATAACCGTACGATTTTTAAAATACCTTCTTTTCTTTTTTCATCATTTATTATAATTAATGTTCTTGCGTTACAGCGAATAACTAATTATTTGAAAATACTAAACACTTGCCGCTAGTAACGTCTGCTCATAGCGATCCCCACAATACTGCCGAGGCAGGATATTTTTGAGTAAGACAGTTGCTAAGATCAGTGATCGATTCTCTAGATTCATTTGATCGATTTATGCGGTGACGATCTGCAGCCGAAATTCGATACCCTCGACTCGAAAGGGAAGTTAAACGTAAAACAAGAAGAAAATTAATAAAATCGTACAATCATCTGAGGCTTAGATTGTATAGACTCTTATCTGGCTGCGTCTGTATCTTAACCACCAGGTATTTGATTAAGTTGGTGTATGTAACTGCTGCTGAATTGCAAGGTAAGACGTAAGAGTGACTCGCCCTCCTTTAGATATGAATGCCCAAGTTGAAATTTGAGTTTGTCTGGGTATAGGGCATTGACTTTGCATTACATTTGTACCTTTCCAGATTTCTTAGGATGTGGTTAAGTCTATTACGTCCCTCTTCCTTATGATAGTTGACTATCTTAGATCTTGATGCTTGTATCGCCACCTTACCAAATATTGTACGACAGTACTAGAGTACTCAAAAAATAACGATAATTTTCAATTTTTAGGCTTATTGGTATATTTAAAGCTGAAGGTTTACAACAGACCTGCTGAAAAATCCGAGTGCATTAATACAATTAATTTAGTTACCCGCAACTTTTGTGGGCCAAATACAAACATGGCATCGTTAGTTTACTCTCACCTTAATTGGGTAACGTTCGAATGGGTAAAAACAACTTTTGGCAGATAATGCAACTTTAAAAGGTTAGAAGAACGGGTCTCCAGAAGGTAGAAACCCTAAAACCCCCGATTCATTCACCCAAAGACCAACGGACTACAGGCCTAGCATCAGCGATATGTTTGAGAAGAAAGCAAACAAAAGTAGAATTATTGCTCACCGAGAAGATGTTAAAAAGGCGTAATGGCAGTTTCTGTAACTTTGGCTCCACCCGAGCTGCGTATAAAACGTCTATAAAAAAAACGCCGCCATCAGTATTCCGAGGAGTAATACATTTGGCTAGATTAAAACTTTTCTAAATTTACATATGTATTAAAAAAAAGTATTGAAAATATTGGATTGATAAGAAAGTAGTGGAGACACCTATTCTATCAATATATTGGCCTGTGGGAAGCCGAAAGTTCATGACCTTGTGGGGGTTCTCTATACCACATGGAGAACCATCCCACAATGCCAACCAATCTTGACCGCTAACAGCGCGTCACCTCAACCCAACTCCCCATTCAAAACCTGCAATACACACATTCGCAACCATGCAAAACCTGCAAGCGCATCCATCCCAACACGCAACAGCATCCGTCCCCAATCCGCAATTGCATACATCCCCCAATTTACCAGGAACCCATTTCCCAAGCTGAAATAAATGCATATTTCAATTTACAACAGAATATTAATCATCTCCCTCATTTACATCACCCCACATACATTTTCCCAAAATTGCTTCGGTCAATTCTTACTTAAGTTATATTCCTTCCTTGCGACCAAGCAATCTTAATTTCCCCGAAAATCATATGCTGTAATAAAACGCATATTCAAACCTACAACGGAACATTAATCATCACCACCAACTATACCGAGCTGCACACATTTCCCCGAAATTGCTTCGGTTAATATCTTATCTAAAGTACATCCCTTGCTTGCACCCAGCAATTCCAATTTCCCCCGAAAACCACTTCGGTTCATTTTTCCATGAAAGGATTACAACGATCAAGACCCTTGATCATACCTGGCTATGCCGCCAAAACCAATTTCGCGGTATACACAACGAACAAATCCAACTCAGCTTATACGGCGAGGGTTCGCTGGAACTGAATTCCCTATGCAAGCATAGCAATCCCTTTCAAGTTCCTAGTAAGTGGCAGTGAGATTATTTAGCTATGTCTTCACTGCCACGACGCGATGAACTTTTTCCTGCCTTTAACCGATCAGTCGAGTAATAACCACCCCAGAGGACAGACGTCCCTTCATATCCTCCAGTGCGCATCCCTGAGAAGTCGGGTCCTCGAGCTCAACGAATTGTCGTCGTAAATTTATGGGCGTGTATTTAAGATAGCGTGTACGAGTGCAGTCTTTACACTATTTACCGGCGTCATTAATTCAAACGGTTGTGCTGTTCCCATGTCACCTGGTTCAGAATCCCTACCCACAACGTGTGTACGCAATATTTAAACGGCTAGGTGTTTGATTAATAACGCTAGCGATTATGTGAGGTTGTGACATTTTATTTTTGAATTACTAATTACTTAAAATTTACGAACTTAACTGGATTATAATTTGTCCCGAGTACGAGGAATTCACATGTGAAATTGTGACATTTTAGTTTTGAATTACTAATTGTTTAAGCCTGCGGGTGAACTTGGTGCCTTTCGCTCTCGGTGGAACAAGTAGGTGGGAATATCGATGAACCCGGTTCCTTGCCGACACACATACATAAACCCCCACAATCTCACTGACTCCTGTGCTGTGCCCTCTCTTTCCACGTTTCACCCTCTGATCCGACCTCCTCCAGGTCGCGCCTTATATCATATTATTCTCCCATCTTCGTGGTGGCCTTATCACGGATCCCTTTCCCGTTGGTCTACGCTCAAGAATTCTACGGACAGCTTCATGTAAGTGTTCGATAATCCAAAATACGGTTCACCTCAGGGGTGACGCTGTTAGTATTTAAAAAGGGGCATTTCTCGCACACGTACTTATTTTCGTAGTTTGTTTCCCCTCATTTGGCAGTAATTTTTTAAATCCTAACCTCCACACCGACTGCAGAAATATGGAAAAATTGCAATCATCATCATCATCATCGGCACTACAACCAGGATCCGGTCTTGGCCTCATTTAGCAAGTCTCTCCACCAGTTCCTATTTTGAGCCGATGTCATCCAGTTTGGCACACGAACTTGATCGTAACAAAGTTACTGGGGAGGGAGTAGTGTGGCGTTTCTAACAAATGCACACACAAGTAGTAGTGAAGAACATCATCATCATCGCCAATACAACCGGAATCCGGTCCTGGCCTTTTTTAGCAAGTCTCTCCACCAGTCCTGATTTCGAGCCGATGTCATCCAGTTTGGCACTTCCAGGCTCCGGGTGTCCTGGTCTATGCCATCCCTCCATCGCAGCCAATATCTGTCACGCTGTCTCCTTCCATACATCCTGCCACAAAGGACTTTCCAGGCAGGCTCCTCTTCGCTCATTCGAGCAAGGTGTCCCGCTCAGCGGAGTCTACCGAGCTTAATTTTTCTTACAACGTTTGATTCAAGGTAGATCGCGTACAACTCATTGTTGTAGCATCTCCAGAATCGTCCTCCCTCACATATGGGGCCAACAATTCTCCTTAAGACCTTCCTCTCGAACGCGGCTAACAGTTCAGAGTGACTACTACTGAGTACCCAGGTTTCGGATCCATACATTAGTATCATGGATTGCTTTCTCCAACACCAGGTTGAAGAAGAGACAGGTCAGACCGTCCCCTTGTCGGATTCCATTAAAGATGTTTATTGGTTTGGACAGCAATCCCGCTATTTTTACTTGACTAGTTATGTTGGTCATGGTCAACTTACAAAGTCGTATCAATTTGTTTGGAATGCCGAACTCTCTCATGGCATTATATAGTTCTACCCTGGCTATGGTGTCGTAGGCGGCCTTAAAGTCTATAAATAGATGATATAATGGAATCTTAAATTCCTGACATTTCTCCATCACATGCCTAAGGGTGAATATCTAATCAATCGCTGATTTGCCTGGGATGAAGCCACACTGATATTGACCAATGATGTCTTAAGCGTATGGAGCTATCCGATCTTGTAGGACATTGGAAGGTATCTTATAGGCAGTACTCAGCAATGTTATACCCCTATAGTTGCTGCACAGTGTGATATCTCCCTTCTTATGTATGGGGCAAATTATTTCACGACGCCAATCTTCCGGCATCTCCTCTTGCTCCCATACGTGCATCACGATCTCATGAATGCGATGAAGCCAATTTGAATAGAGGAGAGTATTTTAGAGATGTTACTCAGAAATCTTATAACCCTATAGATGCTGCACAGTGTGATATCTCCCTCCTTATGTATAGGGCAAATTTTTCCACAATTTCTCCTCTTGCTCCCATACGTGCATCACGATCTCATGAATGCGATGAAGCCAATTTGAATAGAGGAGAGTATTTTAGAGATGATACTCAGCAATCTTATAACCCTATAGATGCTGCACAGTGTGATATCTCCCTCCTTATGTATAGGGCAAATTTTTCCACAATTTCTCCTCTTGTTCCCATACGTGCACAACGATCTCATGAATTGCATAATTTAACGCTGCCCATCCTTGTTTGATCAGCTCGGCTGGTATGCCATCAGCTCCGGGGGCTTTATTTGATTTGAACTGTCTTATGGCTTTTAATGTTTCCTTAATGCTTGTTGGCGGCAGCATTTGGTCTTGATTTTGCATTGATGGAGCCTCCAATTCTTCTGTGAGCTGACCATTTAGCAATTCACCGAAGTGCACTTCCCATCGCTCCAGAATGCCTTCAGGATCGGTGATCAGATTACTCTCTTTATCCTTGCAGTAAGTGCAGCGTGGTGTGTACCGCGTCATACTGTGGATTATTTGGAGAACATCCGCGCCTGGTGCGGACCACACTCTCTACTTTTCTCTATTTCGCAGACAAGGTTTTTTCCCAGGCACTTTTGTTTTGTCTGTGAAGTATTTTTTCAGATCTTCTGAGCTCTTTGTATTTGTCCTCGCGTACCCGCGTCCTATGAGACTACTGCATTGCACGGTGTGCAGCATTCTTACGTTCAGTCGCTAGTTGGAAAACTGTACCAACAAGATAGTGATCCGAGTCAACGTTGGCACCTCGGTACGTTTGTACCGTCATCAGGCTCGAAGAGTGGCGGCGATCTATCAACACGTGGTCAATGTGGTTGCGAGTGGCTACATCAGGTGATACCCAGGTGGCTTTGTGGATATCTTTACGTGGAAACCTGGTACTCGCAACGACCAAGTTTTTTTATGCTGCCAGTTCGATGACTCGTAGTCCATTGTCATTAGTGTTCACATGCAAACTATGGGAACCGGCTCCAGACCTATTTTCGCATTCAAGTCACCAAGAACGATTTTCACATCGTATCTTGGTCTAACCATGCTTGTTTGGAACTTAGAATGTATTCTGTTACTCCTATCGTAGTAACAATCCACCTCATATGTCTCTGCAATATCATTCATGGGGTCTCGAATCTCACGCACTCTGTGATTACGTGTTCCGTCTTTTCTATTTTGCCGTCCATTCTTTCCACAACGAAAATACTGTTTGTCTTTGAATATTTTATTAACTGTATTCATTTTAATAGATTATCTAAAAATAGTTAATGCTTTTCGTTGTCTAAACCTTCACATAGCACGGTATCTCCAATGATACCATATTGAGAGCTAATCGTTGAAGATTTTCGACACATCTCAAATTTTGGGACGTATCCATCTTGGGAGGCTTCAACTCAAGGTCTGAAACTCTATTTCTTCTGTTTGTATTTGTTATATTGTTTACTTCTATGGTTTTTTTTAGATCTGGTGGGAAGGTGGAAATCTTCAAAAAATACATATAGACCGATCCACATTCATGCCGGATTTTTACCGACTAAAATTTCCACCCGCCTGCACAAATTCCGGTTATTGCCCGCGGAACTTAACATTGGGCAGCAGTCTCGACCAAAAATTGCCTACTCTTATCGTTTTTTCACTCATTTTCCGCAGGTGTTCCTTGAAGGTTGACTTTTTCTCGAGGGTAACACCAAGATATTAATATAGGGACTGGATCTGATTCTTTGTCCTTCAATTTCCAAATCAAGGTGTTCAACTTTCTTGGGACTGCTTATTAAAACTGCCTCCGTCTTATGTCCATCTAGTTTCAGTCCGGCCACATCTAACCAGCATTTAATGCTCTGGATTGCTTGGGAGCATTTTCTCCAGGTCATCTGGATGTTTAGCTACGGCCACTTTCGCCAAGTCATCTGCGTACCCAATGATTCTAACTCCTTCTGGTACATTGACCCTGAGCACGACATCATACATGATATTCTATAACAGCGGAACTAATACAGCTCCCTGAGGAACACCCGCTGTTATTTTATATTCCCGTGATCCCTGATCTGTGTCATGGAGCAGTCTTCAATCCGAGAAATAGTTTGCTAGTATACCCACCAAGTAGGATGAGACTTGTAGATCGCCCAATGCTTCTAGAATCCGATTCCAGTTCACCGAATTAAATGCATTTTTAACATCTAGTGTCACCACCGCGCAATATTTGTTCGTACCTTCTAGCCATCGTGCTCCAGCTATCGCATTGCGAGCAATGTCGTACACCACAGATAGTGCCTTACCGGTTGATCTACCGTTCCGGAACCCCTTACTGCCATCCAGAAAGCCCCGATGTCCACTCAGTGAATTGTTTCAGGCGAGTGGCAATTACTCGCTCAAGCAGTTTCCCTGTTGTGTCCAGCATGCACACCGGAGGACGGCGCTTCTGGATTCTTGACTCCTTTTGGTATAAGCACAAGCCGCTGCTTTTTCCATCCTTTAGAAAATTTTCCTGTTTGATAGCAGGTTGTGAAGAGACTGCTGAAGACTTGCAGCTTTTTTATTAAGGCAGTCGCCACTATAGCGTTTGGGACACCATCCAGTCCCGGAGTCTTGTTTTTTTTTTTTGACGACACTTGCAGCCAAGATCACCTCTTCGGTGGTCACGAGAGGTATCTCTCCTTCAGGGATACTCCACTCCTCTTGCACTCTCAACGCATCATCAGACTGTGGGAAGAGGACAGCAGCGATTCTGGCCACGTCGCTTTTACTTTTTTGCATTTGACTACTGTTATTGTGTAGTCTTTTCATGACTATCCTGTAGGCGCAGCCCCATAGGTTGTTATTTAATTCATCCCTAATTGAGCAGAACGCGTCATATTTACTTTTGCGGATTACATTCCTCAACTCCTTCCGTTTGTTGACGAATTCCGCATACAACTATGGGTCTGTGTTACGTTTTCTTGTTCTTTGTTGCAAGCGTCTTAACCAGTTGCACTCCGATCGCACATTGGCGAGTTCTGGGTTCCACCAATACACTGGTTTAATAGCCACTGCTGGTTGCCTTTGTCGTGGCATAGACATGCGGTACTTAGCCACTTCATGGCTTTTCCAGCCTGCCTGTTCGCATCAGCCTCTGCGTCAAACTGTTCGATTTGGTCTTCCAATATGTGCGTATGTGTGTGTGTTTGTGGCTTTTTTTTTTTATTTCGGTAGGAAGGTGGAAATCTTCAAAAGATACCTCTGGAGCGATCCAAACGCATGCGGGTTTTTACCGACTAAAACCACCCCCGAACAGGCACATATTCCCGTTGATCCCCGCGGAACTTTCTTTTAGATATTCCATCGCGGGGTGGGACGGAGTTTACCTGTTACTCTGCTCGTTGCGACTGCGACTGCTGCATCATGTCACATAGAATACCATTTGTTACGGATCATGCCTGTCTTGAATTTAGCATGTATTCCATTACTCCTGGCGGAGTAACTGTGGTTAGTTTCAGTCCGCCCATATCCTGCCGGAATAACTGTAAGTCTCTCAGTCTCTCCAAAAACGTTCGTGCGGTTTCGAATCTCACGCACTCTAAGTACGTGTTCCGCATTTTCTATTTTGCCGTCGCAATGCAAGCAGTATGGGTGATTCACATGCTTATATTTGTGCAAGTATTGCCGAAAGCATCCATGTCCTGATATTAGCTGAGTCAGGTGGTAATTCAGCTCGCCATGTTTTCTTTTCACCTATGTTTCTATATCAGGTATCATGGTGTGGGTCCATCTTCGTTTGGTGGAAGAATCCCACTTTCGTTGTCGTTCTCTTAGGCTTGAGTGCTCTAATTGTGGCCACATTCTCCAACGATTCTCTTTGGAGACCTCATGCAATGCAGCATTTTCTTTAGCTGCAATGCCAAGTGGTGTCCTCCCGGCCAAAACATTTATGGCATCTTCGGATACCATTCGGAATGCACAGCATACTCTTAGTGATGCCAGCATATGCGTTGAGTTCACTCCTCTCATGTACGACTTATACTGTGGGGCTCCTGCCCATATGTGAGCTGCATACATTATAATGGAGCTGTTGACACTGGTTATCAGTTTCCTTATGTGGGGCCGGAGTCCTGCAACCCAAATTGGGTAGCAGTCTCGCCATAACTTTGCATACTCTTGCCGTCTTTTCACTCGTTTTCCTCGGGTGTTCAAACCATCATACATGATATTCCATAACAGCGGACCTAATACGGATGGGTGGGGGTGTGTGTATGTATGTGTGTGTGAGAGCATGCGTTTAATACTTCTGCTATAATACAAATGAGTAATTTCGACTTATAACCCCCGCTTGGTAGAAACGTTGACGTGGTGCGCGGGCTTAGACTACAATGAATCACTCAGGTTATGCTGACGGAAGCATACGCTTCCAGTAGGGCCACCCATGTCATACAGGCTAGCGAGGAGTAACACACGAAGATCTACCACCCCTAATCCAGGGTGTTACGCGTCACCGTGCCCATTGAAAGGTTTGCAGCCAGGTGTATACCGGCTGTATTATGCCTCTCTGACACCGAGTCGAATCAGAGCCGTAAGCAGACCTTACCATATCAAAACTGGGCTCTGATATGGCAGACTATTTGAAGCCCCAAGACACGTGGGAACAAAAATGAATAATCAATATACAAAAAACAATCTCACGAAAAACCCGATAGGCGTAGGTGTGATGAGTCGACACCACCATAAGGGAACAAATCATCAAGAAAACACCGATTCGGTAAAAAGAAGACGTAGGGAAAAACGGAAAAAGCGGGATATACGTATCGAGACGTGGAACGTTCGAACTTTATATAAACTAGATCGAAGAACGTAAACGCCTCAGAGTGATCCACTTAGAAAGATATGATAAAGTCAACGCAGAAAGCTACGCGATATTTCGAAAAGAGACAACGAGACTTTTCAAACGCTAAAAACGAGAATGGGAGAAGACTAGGATCGAAAAAATCCTGGAAAATGCCAGACCAAAGAATATCAGATGTATGTATACCACCATAAATTCAATTAGAAATGGCTACCGAGGGAGAGCCAAAATAATTCGAAACACAAACGGTTGTCTGGTCGCAGAAACAAACAATATAGTGACAAGGTGGAAACAGTACTTTGAAAACCTGCTCAATGTCGGCACCCATCAACCACAAATAAACGCACCAGACGTACATACAGCCGTGCCTCAGATCCCAGAGCCCTCTTTCAACGAAGTTGTAAACGCAATAAATCGATTGAAAAACAACAAGGCTCCCGGGGTCGACTGCATACCGGCAGAGCTTGTGAAGCATGGGGGAGAGGCAACCGCTCGAAAGATCCACCAACTGATTAAAACAATATGGGATAAGGAAGACATTCCGGAAGAATGGGAAACCTCAATAAGCGGCCCCATTTTCAAAGAAGGCGACAGATCTGACTGCGAAAACTACAGACGAATCTCATTGCTCATAACCACATACAAAATATTAACAAATGTCATACTGGCGAGAATCACACCGTACGTAGAAAAAATGCTGGGAGACTACCAATGCGGATTCCGTAGGAACCGGTCAACAGGTGACCGAATGTTCACAATAAGGCAACTACTGGAAAAGAAGTGGGAACACGGAGAGACGGTTCACCAACTGTTCGTTGACTTCAAAAAAGCCTACGACTCAGTCGCAAGGCAAGGACTCTACCATATTGTAGTCGAGCTGAGAATCCCGAACAAATATGCCGCCATCATTCAAGTTTGCATGAACGAAAATAGAGGGCGAGTTAGAATAGAAAACCACCTCTCAGAACCATTTGAAATCCGGGACGGACTAAAACAGGGCGACGACCTCTCAACATTTCTCTTTAACCTTGCCCTCGAGTATGTCATCAGAAAGGTACAGGACGACAACATGGCCGGATCATTCCTGAACGGGGTCACACGAGTGCTCGCATATGCGGATGACATTGCCGTTTTGGGCGATAATCTAGAAACTGTAAGTAAAAACAGTGAAATCATCATCCAAGTGGCAGAAGAGGTGAGCCTAGAAATAGATGAAGACAAAACGAAATATATGATTGCGGCGAGAGCAGGTGGACCTCGGGGAACACATATAAACGTCAGAGGCAAGGTATTTGAAAAAGTTGAAGAATTTAAATATCTGGGAACGATACTGACGGCCAGTAACGAAATGTCGAAGGTAGTTAACAAAATACTGCATTCCGGCAATGCTAGTTGGCATGCAGGCAGTAAACTGTTGAAATCCAAACTGCTATCATGTAACATAAAGCTCCGTGTCTATAGAACCATAATCATGCCGATTGCTCTATATGGATGCGAAACATGGGCTCTCACAAAACGGGAAGGAAACAAATTCCGCCTATTCGAGAACAAAGTTTTAATGGATATCTTTGGAGGTAAATATGACGAGGAGGCAGGACAATGGAGGAAACTCCACAACCACGAATTGGAAGAGCTATACCGCAAACCTACAACAGTGAGAGTAATCGCTAAGATTAATATGGGCCTGACATGTGGCGCCAATGGGCAACAATAGGACCGTGCGTAGAATTCTTGAAGGTAAGCCCACGGGAAAGAGACCGACAGGACGGACGCGGTGGAAATGGGAGGACAATGTTAGGTTTGAGCTTGAGGAGATCGGATCAGATGGTGAAGCGTGGAAGGAGATTGCACGGGACAGGAAACAATGGCGGAGTCGAGTCGGTGAGGTCATGACCTTCCGGGTTCCTACAGGGCAATAAATAGTATAGTAGTAGCAATAGTAGTAATTTCATCATCATCATCATCGGCACTACAACCGGGAACTGGTCTTGGCCTTATTTAACAAATCTCTCCACAGGTCCCGATTTCGAGCCGATGCCATCCAGTTTGGCACTCCCAGGCTCCGGGCGTCCTGGTCTACGCCATCTCTCCTTCGCAGACAAGGTCTGCCGCGCTGTCTCCTTCCATACATTTTGCCACAAAGGACTTCCGGGCAGGCTCCTCTTCACTCATTCGAGCTAGGTGTTCAGCCCACCAGAGTCTACCGAGCTTGATTTTTCTTACAACATTAGGTTCAAGGTAGATTGTGTACAACTCATGGTTGTAGCGTCTCCGGAATCGTCCTCCCTCACATACGGGGCCAAAAATTCTCCTTAAGACCTTTCTCTCGAACGCGGCTAAGAGTTCAGAGTGCTTTGTATTAAGCACCCAGGTCTCGGATCCATACATGAGTACTGGTAAGACCATGATCTTGTACAGTAGCAGCTTGGATATTCTAGATAAATTTCGGGATTTAAACAGCCTTGATAGACCATAGTAGTCTTTGTTGGATTTAATCAGCCGTTCGCGTATTTCTTCTTCCATATTGTTATCGGCTGATACTATTGACCCAAGGTAGTTAAAGGATGGCACTACTTCAAATTCGTGCTCCACTACTTTGATAGTTTGACCAACGTTAGGTCTTCTCTTCACAGAAGTTGCCACCATGTACTTTGTTTTTCCCTCATTAATGTGCAGTCCCAGTTTTTGTGCCGCCTGCTCGATCTGGGTGAAGAATTCCTGTACCGCCGATTCGGTTCTACGGATAATGTCAATGTCATCTGCCTAGGCAAGTATCTGGCTGGACTTAGTGACAATAGTCCCTCTTGTTGTAAGGCCAGAGTCACGGATTGCTTTCTCCAATGCCTCCTCAGGCCAGACCGTCTCCTTGTCGGAGTCCATTATATATGTTTATTGGTTTGGACAGCAATCCCGCTATTTTTACTTGACTAGTTACGTTGGTCATGGTCAACTTACAAAGTCGTATCAATTTGTTTGGAATGCCGAACTCTCATGGCATTATATAGTTCTACCCTGGCTATGCTGTCGTAGGCGGCCTTAAAGTCTATAAACAGATGATATAATGGAATCTTAAATTCCTGACATTTTTCCATCGCCTGCCTAAGGGTGAATATCTGATCAATTGCTGATTTCCCTGGGATGAAGCTACACTGATATTGCTCAATAATGGCTTTAGCGTATGGGGCTATCCGATCTTGTAAGATAGTGGAGAGTATCTTATAGGCGGTACTCAGCAATGTTATACCCCTATAGTTGCTGCACAGTGTGATATCTCCCTTCTTATGTATGGGGCAAATTATACCAATTTTGCGGCATCTCCTCTTGCTCCCATACGTGCACCACGACCTCATGAATTGCGTAATGTAACGCTGTCCCTCCTTGTTTGATCAGCTCCAGGGGCTTTATTTGATTTGAGCTGTCTAATGGCTTTTAATGTTTCCTCAATGCTTGGTGGCGGCAGCATTTGGTCTTGATCTTGCATTGGTGGAACCTCCAATTCTTCTGTGAGCTGACCATTTAGCAATTCATTGAAGTGCACTTCTCATCGCTCCAGAATGCCTTCAGGATCGGTGATCAGATTACCCTCTTTATCCTTGCAGTAAGTGCAGCGTGGTGTGTACCGCGTCATACTGCGGATTATTTGGTAGAACTTCCACGTCTGGTGCGGACCTCGCTCTTTACTTTTCTCTATTTCACAGACAAGGTTTTTTTACCAAGCACTTTTCTTTTGTCTGTGAAACCTTTTTTCAGATCTTCTGAGCTCTTTGTATTTCTTCTCGCGCTCCCGCGTCCTATGAAACTGCTGTATTGCCCGGTATGCAGTATTACGTTCAGTTGCTAGTTTGCACTCATCATCAAACTAGTCGCTCCGATCTCTACGACTACTGCCTAAGATGGAGTTGGCAGTACTAATGACAGTATTCTTAATGCGTGTCCATTTCTTTTTTACGCCCGGCATTCTGGCCCCAGGACTTATTCTCCTTCCATCGAGCTCTTCGAGGGCGAGTCTTAACGCAAGACCAAAAGTGTTACTGGTATTCTCATTGCATAAGGCAGCCGTGTTGATTCGAAGCTGATCCGCGGATGCTATACGTCTCCGTAAGGCAATCCGCGCTCGGAAAACTGTACCAACAAGATAATGATCCGAGTCGACGTTGGCACCTCGGTACGTTTGTACCATCACCAGGCTCGAGGAGTGGCGGCGATCTATCAACACGTGGTCAATTTGGTTGCGAGTGGCTCGATCAGGTGATACCCAGGTGGCTTTGTGGATATCTTTACGCGGAAACCTGGTACTCGCAACGACCAAGTTTTTCGATACTGCCAATTCGGTGGCTCGTAGTCCATTGTCATTAGTGTTCTCATGCAAACTATGGGAACCTGTATTGTGCCTGAAAACCGGCTCCCGACCTATTTTTGCATTCAAATCACCAAGAACGATTTTCACATCGTATCTTAGGCAGGCATTGAGGCCCCGTTCGACGTTCTCGTAGTATTCTTCTTTTTCAGGGGACTCCTCTGTAGGTCCGTGAACGTTTATGAGGTTTATGTTCTGCAGTAATTTCGATTTATCATAAATCATGACGTTGCAAATTCAATTGAACAAATTACATTCATTGAAATATTTTAATTTGTACATAAATTCCAAATGTTACGTCCCAGGAGGATAGAAGGTCGGTCGGGGGGGGGGGGGGGGGCTAGACCTATACTTAAAGTTTACACTCCTCACCGACGAATAGTCGAGATTCCCACTCATTATTATGATATAAGGCTTAAATTACAATACTACAAAGCCTGAGTTAAACTGACGCAGCATAGCCGAATAATTTTAGCAACCTCGTCAACGCCACTATCATGATTCATTGACATTATTAAATATCCAACTGCATTGTATTCGATGTGGAGCCAAAATATTCCCAAATTAATTTCAAGTTTCTTAAATTCCCACATTTTGACAAAAACACAAACTTGGTGGAAAGACTTACATAGCACAGTCATAGGGCTGTGACAACCTAGTTAACGTGATGAATACCAAAGTGTAGATTTTATTTTTTGTATCGTCTGTCTATATTAGTTTCTCTTTTAAATTTGTTCACATCATGATGTCCAGTAAGTGATTGGTATTTAAAACCCATTTACCGACCGCCATAACCTTGAAGTAATTGAGGATTGGTAGCACTGTCAATCTATTACATTCCACTAGCTGTTTTTGACAGTAAAAGCGGTATTTGCATTCTTTTAATTATAAACCCACTCAGTCTTTCAAAGTTCAATTTGTTATTTACCCGTGAGCATTTTTAGTTGTGCATAAAAGCGATGGATGATGAACGCTTCCAGCAGCAGGCATTTGAAACTCCAGAGATTGGTGAATACTTCGATCCGAATTTCATTCCCCAAAACGGAACCGAATACCTTATGAAAGTTATTCACGAGCGCCGGCAGTACCCAAGCATTTCAGTGAAGAAGCCGCCAACATTAAACACAAAGGCATGCACTGCAATTCCTATAGATACCCAAGAAATGGTGACGAAAACTAATTTATACACCTTAAAATAAATTTATTGGAAATTGTGATTTTTGTCATTTGAATACTTTCAGGACTGGTCGAGTGAAAGTTCAGCAATTGCCCTACGGCCAACGGCCGAATGGAAAAGTGCTCAAGTTGATGATTTCCGGGAAGTGTTGAAAAAAGTCGAGAAAACGAGGACAGAAGTAAAATTTGAGGGACCACAAGTTTGTTTTCCCGCGAGAAATGAAGAGAAGTGGGAAGAGTTTTGCCGGCAGCACGCTCCACTTCTCAGTATCGTACTCCGTTTGAAAGCAGTTCAGGTGGAGTTGATCCTCCGTATGATTTCAGATTGCCTGCGTGCAGATGCAGAGAAAGGAATTGTAGGTGTCCACGGAGTTGATTCGTGGCTGGGATCTTGGACTTACTCATTACTTGCGTGCCTTCGTATACCTTTAAGTCCCGAAGTTCATAGTATTTTGAGGGATATCGCCAGGACATGTATTCAATTGCGCGATAAATTGGGAGAGAATGACGTCGAAAAGGCGACTCCGTATAATTTGTTTCTCGTAATCATAACTCGAGTTTACGATCAGTTGGACTTTGGAGAATTTGTTTAAGGCTTTAATAAATCAAGAGGTATTATAAGTTGTCTAATGGTTGAAAGGCTTTTTTATATGACACACAAATCGGGCACCGTCGTTGATGGTCATCGGATTGCGTTGCGGAAATACTTGAGGGGCATGAGAAGTTGGACGTCAGTGCACTCAACTCGGAATCACTCATGATGCTATACGAATTTCCTGTAGCTGGGCTGAAATTATAAGAGTGGAGTTTGGTAACTTCAGATTTAAATCTACACACCTGGAACATGATGAAACTCGCCCATGGCTGAATTTGGTTGAAGATGAAGTCTCTGACGACGGTTTTACCAGCAACGATCTGTATGTAACAAATATTTATATAACGTTTCTCAGTTATTATGGGAAGCAATCTGTAAATCATTTAGTCTAACAACGAGTTATCTTACTTGTTCCTAGTATGACACACTGATTTCTGCTTTCGATGGTCAACAATTTTATTTATATTCTCGTGACTATGAGATGATCTTCTGATTTCTCTGTTAAGACTGGACAACATCACCGAATTGCTGGAAGTATCTTCCCCGGTGTAGGTGCTTAGTGTACCATTTTTGTCCTTGACTGTTATGTTTATCGAAATTTCCAACTTTGGAGCTATTATACCCTGCAAACAGAAAGCAGTCCTTTATTTTCATTTATAATTCTTGCTCTGTGCTCGATTTCTGTAACTAATACAACGCAATTATTTTCCCGTTTTAGATTTTGGATACGTGTAGATGTCCTTCAAGAATTATGTATTGAACGAGTTCTCGTTGACTTCAACTCCTACGCTCCTCCCAATCTGTCCTGCTTTTGAATCATTCCTAATAGTCTCAAACATTTCGAAACTGAGGTATGATGAACTTCTCCTAACTGTTTTGCAAATTCAGCTAGAGTCTGACGGGAGTAACGCCATCTGTTAAAAATACAAGGACTTATACTATATTGGTTGATGTTACCCACGGCAATCGGGATTTCCGTCCTATTACTTATGTGAGTATCATACCATTAGAGTAACCATTAACATTTTATCGAATATATTTTTAAAAACATGGGCTTACTATTGTAATTGAGTGGCTATGTAATTTCCCGTAGCCGCAATTCTCAGATGTTAACCCATCGATATATACCTTGCCTATCTCGTCCCTCTTCTCGTGCCCTTTCTTTATTGTGCAGAGTGAGTATATGAGAGGACTCCCCCTCATCGAGTGTTACGAAAACAGAGCTAAGTCATGATGGTACCTTCTGATATAAAGAATTTCGGAGGTAAACTAGTCTCCCATTCGGATCTACGGGGGGGGGGGGGGGGGGGCTATGTCCGAACATCATGCAGGTATCATGATAAATAACCGAACTTTAAGAGGTTCGTCATCGCATTGCCGGGCTCGCTCTTGAGGCTCTGCCCACGCTCGACTGGTGACGGCATTTTGTAACATCAGGGGCATCTGTTTCACCAATACGAATGTAAACGCGGATATCCTTGACCTAACCGAGACCCAGGTCGATTCGTCTCAACTGATTCGACATATCTTCGTAGCTCAGGATACGACTTACATTCGAGATTCCGTTTTAAGGGCGGAGTCTGCGTCTTCGCCCGGTCTGGTCTGGCTGGCCAGAGGATGGAGGCGTTAGAACCCAATAACATGGACATCATGTGGTTGAGGGCCATACTGATGTGGAGGTTATATTTTATAATGTTAATTTTTACTCTTACCTCCTTTGGGGAGATCCGATCGTCTTTTGGATATCATGCGCTTGAGGGTCATGCTGAGGAATTCTGTTAAATTTCTTTGGTGTAGTTACCGCTCCCCGAATGACGATCGACCGGCGACATTTTTCGAACATCTTTCACATACCGTCGACTGGATACAGATCAACCACCCAGCTTCTGAAATTGTTGTCCTTGCCGATTTTAATGTGCACAATTCCGGCTGGTTGTAACATTCTAACAGAACCGACGAGGCTGGGAGGCTGGCGGAGATGTTTGCTGTAAGCCACAACTTGACTCAACTCGTGGGGGAGCTAACGCGCGTGCCGGATGCCCGAGGCGATTATGCGAACACCCTGGATCTGTTTTTGACATCCGAACCGAGTATTTATACCGTTGAGGTTATGCGCCACTGGGAAACTCAGATCACTGCTTGGTATCTGTCGCGCAAGCACTTGTATATCAAGCGAATAACCGGCCTAGGCAGCTTCGCTATGTATTGAAGTATGTGGCTGCTAACTGTGACGATTTGCGAGATTTCTTCGCATCCTTTCCATGGTCCGAGGTGTGCTTCGGAAACTCCGATGTTAACGCTTGTGCGGAGTCGGTATCAGAGATTATTCTTCTGGGGATGGAGATGTATATTCCACATCTCATCAAACGAAGTTCGTCTGATAAACCTTGGTTTGATTAAAAAAGCGAGCTGCTTACAGCGGCAAAAAATAGAGCTTTTAAGCAATGGCGCTCCAATCCCACCGATGTTAACAGAACGAATTTTATTAGAATCAGAAACGCGTGCAACCAGGCGATTGATACCGCGAAGAAGGCTCACAACGACAGGGTGATCAATAAGCTCCTTCGGTGCCCAACTGGTTCGCGCTCCTTCTAGTCAATGGCAAAAGCTGCCAGCGGTAACTTCACATCATCCTCTTTCCCTCCGTTGGTGACAGACAGCGGGACGTTAGTCACGAATTCAAAGGATAAAGCTAATGTGTTCGCGAATTTATTTTCCGCGAATTCAAACCTCCATCCCGGCCTTTTAGAGCCACCTGTGATCTCGCCAGTACGGTCTTCCATGCGGGATGTGAGATTTCGTCCGCGCACTATTCAACGCATTCTACGTGAACTGGATTGTAGGAAGGCAACCGGCCCGGACGGATTACCAGCAATAATCCTTAAGACCTGTGCTCCAGAACTATCGCCGGTCCTTGGCAGACTCTTTCGCTTATCTTATGCACGGAGGACCTTTCCTGCCTGCTGCAAAATCGCTCGAGTTCAGCCAATCCCAAAGACGGGAAAAAAGTGTCTCCCACAAAATTACCGTCCGATAGCATTACTGTCTATTTTATCTAAGGTAATGGAAAAGTCATCAATACAGAGTTAGTTAAGTATTTGGAGTGCAACGAACTTCTGAGTGACCGTCAATACGGATTCCGTGGCAGGCGGTCCACGGGAGACCTTTTGACACTTATAAACAATATATGGAATTCTGCGATTGAACGGCATGGTGAGTCAAGGGCGGTCGCATTGGATATCTCCAAGGCTTTTGATCACGTCTGGCACGGGCCAATCTCCTCTACTTCAATGCAGCGAAGGCACAATATACAACATTCACAAAGAAAAGTGGATCATCGGCTCCACAGCTGATGATGAACGGCCGGGCCCTCGAGACTGGGGAAAGTTTGAAATTGCCCGGCGTCACGGTCTGTGGGAATGTATCATGGCATAAACACGTGTCGAGTATCGCCAGGTCAGCCTCAGGAAAACTGAGCTACCTTTTTAGAGTCAAGAAATATTTTACTCCGGCCCAACTTCTTCTGTATAAATCCCAAATTAGACGAATCGCTCGAATATTGCTTTCATGTTTGGAGCTCGGCTCCTAAACATACCCTCGACCTACTTGAGAGCATACAGAGACGAGCGATCCGCCTGATCGGGGACCCGGCGCTGACGTCGGGACTACAATCGCTATCACATCGAAGGCGCGTAGCCGACCTCTGTCTGTTTTACAGATATTATCACGGGTACTGTTCTTCGGAGACTCTTGGTATTGTTCCACGCAATTCGGCTTATATGCGCTCCACAAGACAATTCGACGGATCGCACCCGTTTGTGGTTAGATCTCCCGACGGCGCGAACATCTCTGCATCAGAACTCGTTCCGTTACAGAGCGGGGGTGCTGTGGAACTCCTTTCCCACGCGAGTGTTCCCGGAGCGTTACAACCTTGCAACTGTTCAAAAAGAACTGCAACAGTTATTTGATGGCATCTCGGGGCGCCCACTCGGCGCTATAGGTTCGCCTCTCCCGAGAGAAGTCTAATAAAAAAAATGTATGAAAAGATAGATATTGATTTTGCAATTGAATTATAAACTACTGACTTATCCCACTCCAACAGCAGTTAGTTCCCTCTTATTAAATTGTATCAAACCATCCGTTATCGGTTAGATGAATGGACAGCTCGTTCTCGGCGGGTCCGCAAAGCTCACACTCCCAATGGTGCAATGGATTGCATTGCATGGTTGGTCAAGGATATTTGAAATTAGATAAGTCCAGAAAAACTTTCCTCTAGACTCTGACGCCGATTCCGTGCCACCTGCTCAATGTGCCGGGGAATTTATACTTTTTCCTTCGCTCGCGATGCGTCGTTTGCTCTGGGATATCTGTGAAAGTAAAATGCGGATAACGCCCCTTACATACCTGGAAAAAAGAAAGGTTTGGAAGAGACTTCCCTCTGAAAACAGCACAAACGTATCTTTCTTAAAAAAAAATGGTCAGAGGCTAATTTACAAACAAATGTGTCCTTCAACGTGTCTGGATTCTGGTCATCTTGCGACAAGCAGAATCACCCACATCCGTGAGGGTGTTGGGTTCGGTCTCAAGATATCTGAAAAGAAAAGCGGGAGGTATCTAAGGATAATGTGTACCGGGTTAGTTCAAATGTTCTCTAACTACTTGGATGTAGGGATGGTGGGAAGAAAATCATACAAAACCGGTAGGTCTTGTGTGCGGAACTAAACGCAGAGCTACTGCTAATCTGCATTTTGATCGGTGTGTGTGTTTTGTGCCGTCTTGTGCTGTGTGTGCGTCTGTATAGTGTGTCCAGGAATGCTCTATTATAGAGAAGAATCTTGGGAAGGATGCTTTCTTCAGTTTTGTACTGAAGAACAAATTATAGCGGTCGTATTCGAAGAGATCCAAAAAGAAAAGAGTCAAGAATGCAAAACTCCCGTACAAGTAGGTTCTCGCTGTTCTGGATAGTTTCGAGGTATTTGTATTTTATTTTTGCACTAACGCGCACACAAAAGGGGATTTTGAAGTACCCTTAAATGTCAGAGAACAGGGTGCGATGAAGGAGAGGAAGGATAGAGAAAAGAGGTATCGATGTACATTGGTCTTAAATGCCTGGACATTACAACGACAGGGGAAACACGTGAACAGGTAGAGCATTCCACGTTCGTTCAGCTAAAGAAGTACTCTCTATGGTTATTTGTGCGCCTACCATAAGTTTCCTCAGTAGCATAATACGCATCATTGATAGGCTGATATTGCCTATGATGCTTATAATGCACTTCCAGGGGGAACAACTAGAATAAATCCCGGCGAGAGGTGATTGCAGTCAGTAAAAATCCGGCATGCGTAAAGATTTTTTTTTATTACACTTCCCTCGGGAGAAGCGAATCTATAGCGCTGAGTCGGCGTCCCGAGATGCCAGTAAATAATTGTTGCAGTTGTTTTTGAACAGTTGCAGGTTGTAACGCTCCGGAAATACTCGCGTGGGGAGGGAATTCCTCAGTTTCCCGCTCTGTATCCGACCGAATTCTGATGCAGAGATGTTCGCGCCATCGGAAGATGAACCACAAAGTGGTGCGATCAGTCGGATTGCCTCGTGAAGCGCATATAAACCGAATTGCGCGGAACAAAACCACGAATCTCCGAATAACGTTACCCGTGATAATATCCGTAAAACAGAGAAAGGTCAGCTATGCACTTTCGATGTGATAGCGGCTGTAGTCCCGACGTCAGCCCCGTGCCCCCGTTCAGTTCTGTATCGCTGTTCTCTGTATGCGCTCAAGTAGGTCGAGAGTATACTTAGGAGCAGAGCTCCAAACATGAAAGCAATATTCGAACACGGGTCTAATTTGAGATTTATACAGGAGAAGAAGTTGGACAGGAGTAAAATACTTTTTGGCTCTAAAAAGATAGCTTAGTTTTCCAGAGGCGGAAGCGGCGATGTTCGACACGTGTTTATGCCACGATACATTTCCACAAACTATGACGCCGAGAAATTTCATACTTTCCCCCGATTCGAGGGCCTGACCATTCATCATCAACTCTGGAACCGATGATTCACTTTTCTTTGTGAATGTTGTATATTGTATCCTCGTTGTATTGAAGTCGACGAGATTGGCCTATCCCCACTGTAGGACCTTACCCAGATCCCGATTCAGAGAGTCTATTTGGCCACATCTCAGCTGATCTGCCGGTCACTCAAAAAAAAAGGAAACAAGCGTGCTATCATCCACAAAACTGAACACTCTGTTATCATGGTTTGAGTTCGCGCAAAATAAATTCCCGAACACATTAGCTTTATCTTTTGAATCTGTGACTAGTGTCCCGCTGTCCGTCACTAATGGGGGCAAAGAGGAGGGAGCGAAATTATTGCTGACAACCCTTACCATTGACCAAGAGGTTCGCGAACCAGTTGGACACTCATGGAGTGTATTGGTCACTCTGCCATTGTAAACCTTCTTCGTGGTATCAATCACCTGGTTGCACGCGTTTCCGATTCTAAAAAAATTCATTCTGTTTACCTCAGTGGGATTGGTGCACCTTTGTTTAAATACTCAATTTTTTTTTCGCTGTAATCCGCTCGCACTTTGTATCAAACCAAGATCTTTAAATGTAAGTAAGAATGTAAGTTATATCCCGTGCAACGAAAATATGTCAAATCATTTAACGAATCGGCCTGGGCCTCAGTTAAAGCAAGGGTCTTAGGTTTCGTTGTTTGCAAATATTGGTGGACGGCGCTTACGTTCGTATTGGTGAAACTGATGCCACTGATGTTAAAAAATGCTGTTATCAGTCGACAGAGTTTCGAGAACGAGCCCGATTATGCGATGACGAATTTCTTAAAGCTCGGTTATTTCTCAATCGGTCCAAGACAAAAAAAAATCAGACAACATGGATTTCTTGCTGATGATTCTACTACAACTAATCTAACAATTTCCTCCACACACCGTACCTTAAAGAATGGCAAAGAAATCGGTGTTGTTACAACGGATTTCAGTAAAGGCTCTATTAGATTTCGCACATGTTCATACTTTTAAAATTAATCTCCATTAGCTCCGTATTCGTGTTAATGTAGTGTATTTCTTTACATCTGAGTAACCGATTCTACCACCCCCCTTATAGCCCAGACTTATCTCCCTGTGACTATTTTTTGTTCGCACTCTTGAAGGAATCACTTGGAGGAAAAAAATTCGAAAGTATTGAAGAGGTCGGGGAGCACGTGCGCAAATGGCTAACGACTCGCCCTAAATCTTTCTACGAACAAGGGATATTAAAGCTTCCAAATCGGTGGCAAAAGCATGTAGATCATGCAGGAGACTGTATTGAAAACTGTTGATAGTATAGTTAGTGTATAACAGTATTAAATAAATGTATAAAAAGAAATTACCGTTTACATTTGATTCACCCTCGTATTCATTAATATTGTTTTTTTTTTTTTTTTTTACACTAACGCGCGCACAAAATGGGATTCTTAAATTTTAGAGCCAAGTCCGAGCGGAGGAAGAGGAAGTGGATAAGAAAAGAAGGTATCGGTGTACATTGGTCTTAAATGCCTAGACATTACAACAACGCAGAAACACATGATCAAATAGAGCATTCCACATTCAGTTTGGTGATGATACACTGTCTCAGAATCGTGCGTGTACCTATTTATATACGGGGGTGAATCAAATATAAACGGTAATTTTACTTTTTTGCTTAGCAACAAGTTAGAAGCTGGATAATCTTATGCGTGGCTGTTGTTTGCTTTATGAAGAGTAGGGGAACCGGCTTGGCTAGCAGTCGGGGTCGACTTTGTAATCAGTACAGCCATACGTCTCCTACGCAACGGATTATTATAAAATGTTTAACAAATGGAGGCCTTAAACCCTCGGAAATTTTTTCTCGATTGAAGGGTCAGTTTGGTGATAATAACTGTCTCAGAATCGTGGGTATAGGTGGGCCAGACAATTTAAAAGTGGGCGAGAGCTTATCGAAAATGGAAGTCATGATCGACACCCAAGGACAAGTCGTCGTACAGATGACAACATCCGTGCCGTTCGAGAGTTTATTGAAAGTGATCGCCCCTTAACTGTTGGAGAACTCTCACCAGAAGTAGGTATCAGCTATGGAAGTGTTCAATCCATTACTTTAGATTTGATTCACCCCCGTATTTATAAATGCCATTAATATCAAGCATTTTTATACCCGGCTTCCTCAAAACCAGTAAGCTATCCACCTGCCCACTTGCTTCTTTTCCCCTACAAATATATATCTATAACTTTTCGGTTTGGGGTCAAAAGAATTACTTGAAGCTTATCGTTGATACATGCTAACCAATTACCTTTTCAGGGACCTATAGCATTTGGGATGATAGTGAAGAACGTGTGATTCGAACTGACGCTATGACAATTAGAATCACCAAAAATTGAACCAATGCGTAACACATCAGGCTACTGGCCGTATTTGGAATTCGATTTTTAAACTCAAATATATTCAACTGATGTGAATTGTTATGTTATCGCTATGGTATACGGCTCTGATGCATTTTCTTATTCGATTTTCGTTCGGTGTTCTTCACTATTTGCTTGTGTTATTGTGTGTGTATCTGTTAGAAACCCCACAGAGACCCCCCTTCTCCACCTTCGGTATTTCTTACTCAATCAATTTTTGTTTACTGTTCTTTCGTATCAAGACCTTGGCATCATTGGTCTCGCATATTAATAACATTATCCTTAAGGCCAACATTAGCCTTGGTTTTGTAAAACAATGGTCGAAGCAATTTTTTAACCCCTATATGACCGCACCCCTTTACGTTTCCTTCGCTCGCCCTTTTCTAGAATATACTGGTGAAGTATAATAACCTCATCATATGATTCACGTGTGCAAAATCGAATGCATTCAACAGCGCTGCGTTTGCTTTGCTCTCCGTGGACTGAGATAGTAAGACCCTTTGTTCCTCCCCTATATAAACCGTCGAAAAACTATTCAATTTAAACACACTAGAAGAACGCCGTATTCAAGCCGATATTGTCTTCATCTATAGCATTTTTCGACGATAGTGAAGAGAATGCGATTCGAATCAATGCCATGATGGATAGAATCACAGCAAAAGATAAACCCAAGTCTCAACACATTAGTCCACCGTCGCCTGCAGGAGGTGAATTGTTATTCCCAACTACTCTTTAATGGTGTGGTAGGACTATCCTTATTGCTATAGTATATGGCTCGGACATTTATTGCGTGATTTTTCTTTTGGTGCTGTTCTTCACTATTGGTTTGTATAATCATGTGCGTCCGTTAATAAACCCCACACATCCACTGTCTAGCCTCAAGTTCGGTTAAGCACGCAAATTTTTTCTAAACTACCTCCTTCAATACCAGTCCCGAGAACTTAAGGAATCCTAGCTTATTCCATAAATCTCCGCACACCCACGAAATCCCAATTCAGAGTCAACCTCACTTTCACAATTAAACTTAAACCCTGTCTTCCGAATAACCCCTCCAACTCCTCTTAACTCGCCAACAGTTTCATATATATCCCATTCTTAAACCTCGTCCTGTATCCTAGGTTTCCTAGCTTGAAGTCAGTTTCTCATTTGATTTACAGTTTGTTTATGAAGGTTTGATAATAACGAATTGGGATTCTGCCCTCAATGAATTTCAAGATTTGCATATTGAACTTACAGGAAATGCTTGCGATGGATGCATCAGTATTTGAACATTTACGTTGTGTACACAGGATATCGTCGGTATGTGCGGATGCATTACTTCATTTAACTTTCCAGAGAAGTAAGCCAAACGTCGTCCATTTTGCCAGAGATTTATTTCGATGTTTTCGTCTCCCAATACTCTCTCCAGTTGCGAAATGCATTTCACCGATTTGAAGTACCCCTCCATGGTAAATTGGTCATGACAGAGAGCTGGGAATTTCGGTTCCATAGTTCCAGTTTTGAAAAAGTATCCTAAAGTCTTTATTGTTGCTTCTAATAGGCCATCGGAACATAACCAAACTCCGGGACATGTTATCTAAAAATAAGTAAAAAGGCGTATTTCAGACAGGACTTAATATTGAGCGATAGGTAAACTCAACAGCGTGTAGTTCTAAAATAATTTTCAAATATAAGCGATTTCCGGCACTCATTTAAAACCATGGCACAGCGACCGCGATATTCTTGGAACGTTACTATTTATACTGCGGTCAAGGTAGCCGTTTGTTGCTGCGATACACCAGGTGAAACCAGATTATGCGCCTGTGATATCCAGCACTGGAGTATAGACGGGGGTTTGATATGTTCATGTGTTGCTAAGCACTCCAACAGTTGGTCGCGATGTTATGGCAATTCCAATGCAGATTTCACTTCCCAATGAAAACTACACAGTTCGATTGTGTGTTCTTTTCCAGAAGGTTTACCTTTAATACTGTTGGTCCTTGTGAAATCAGTGAATTTAAATCTCTTCGCTGTCCAGAAGACTTAATTTTTTCATTCGTCAAAAAATTATGCTGTCGTCGAAATCGCTTGCAAATAAATCTTGATGCTTCGAGGTGATAGAGTTTCTCGAGAAAGTGAAATAGTACGAACATTGCAGAAGGATCTTACCGAATAAGAACCACCCATCAGCTTCCGCGTGACTCCAATATGCCTGACGCACAGAGAAACTATATAGAACTGAGGAGGAACTGCGAGGTACTAAGCAATTCTCACGTGCTTATTGCTAGTTTGCCGCACACGCAGCTTTAAAGGAGTGGATATCCCTTTTCAATTGGCCGCCGGATTTAAAGCACAAGAATTAGGCCAGCATTTAAATAAGTATACATTGCGCAGATGGAGTTGAGGGAGTTCTGAAGAGTTGTTTTGTACGAGTTACATATACTGTTCTGAGGTGGCCTAGTTTATCGATGGTCACGAGCGGGCAAGGTTTGATAAATTTTTAAAGAGTGATGAAATGTGAATGAACTTTTGCTGTACATTTTAAGGAATGCTATTACATGGACGTATACTAAACTCAATTTTCATAAATAATTGAGTAACACATTAACCGTTTATAGATAAGTTGTGTATGTGCATCTTTCACTTATGCGAAGCATTCATATTAGTCATTTATTGTACTATTTTCCTTTCAGTGATAAAATTAGAAACACCTTTAAAATTTATTGTAATTCATAAATGTTCTTAGGAGTGATTATTTTTTCATGTGTGAAGTAGGCCAGTCCTCGTTTTTTAGACTTTATATGGCAGTACGATTCATAACATCTCAGTTATCTTCGCATCCTCCTCATTCCCTCCATTGGTGACAGGCAGCGGGACGTTAGTCACGAATTCAAAGGACAAAGTTAATGTCTTCGCGAATTTATTTTCCGCGAATTCAAACCTCGACCCCGGCCTTTTGGAGCCACCTGTGATCTCGCCGGTACAGTCTTCGATGCGGGATGTGAGATTTCGTCGGCGCACTATTCAATGCATTTTACGTGAACTGGATTGTAGGAAGGCAGCCGGCCCGGACGGAATACCAGCAATAGTCCTTAAGAACTGTGCTCCAGAACTATCGCCGGTTCTTGGCAGACTCTTCCGCTTATCTTATGCACGGAGGACCTTTCCTGCCTGCTGGAAAATCGCTCGAGTTCAGCCAATCCCAAAGACGGGAAAAAAGTGTCTCCCACAAAATTACCGTCCGAGAGCATTACTGTCTATTTTATCTAAGGTAATGGAAAAAGTCATCAATACAGAGTTAGTTAAGTATTTGGAGTGCAACGAACTTCTGAATGGCCGTCAATACGGATTCCGTGGCAGGCGGTCCACGGGACACCTTTTGATACTTATAACCAATATATAGAATTCTGCGATTGAACGGCATGGTGAGTCAAGGGCGGTCGCATTGGATATCTCCAAGGCTTTTGACCGCGTCTGGCACGGGGCATTACTGAGCAAACTTCGTTCATATGGACTTTCCCAACAGCTTTGCGACTGGACGAGGAGCTTCCTCGAGAATCGATCGATCCGGGTTGTTGTGGACGGCGAGTGTTCGGATCTGTATCCTGTTAATTCGGGGATGCCCCAAGGTTCTATTTTGGCTCAAACCTTGTTTTTGCTTCACATAAATGATTTGTTGGAGACAACGGATAACAAAGTGTTCAGTTTTGCGGATGATAGCCCGCTTGTTTCCTCCTTTTCAAGTGTTCGGCCGATTGGTGCGTCTGCGTCGCATGAGCTGAGATGTAGACAGATTGACTCTGTGAATCAGGATCTAGATAGGGCCCTACAGTGGGGAAGGGCCAATCTCCTCGACTTCAATGCAGCGAAGGCACAATATACAACATTCACAAAGAAAAGTGGATCATCGGCTCCACAGCTGATGATGAACGGCCGGGCCCTCGAGACTGGGGAAAGTTTGAAATTGCCCGGCGTCACGGTCTGTGGGAATGTATCATGGCATAAACACGTGTCGAGTATCGCCAGGTCAGCCTCAGGATAACTGAGCTAACTTTTTAGGGCCAAGAAATATTTTACTCCGGCCCAACTTCTTCTCCTATATAAATACCAAATTAGACCCGCACTCGAATATTGCTCTCATGTTTGGAGCTCGGCTCCTAAACATACCCTCGACCTACTTGAGAGCATACAGAGACGAGCGATCCGCCTGATCGGGGACTCTGCGCTGAAGTCGGGACTACAGTCGCTATCACATTGAAGGCGCGTAGCCGACCTCTGTCTGTTTTATTTATTTATTTATTTATTTAGGCTTAATCCAAGCAGCTTAAGTTAATATAATATAACAACTTACAGACTAACTTAAAAACTAAAGTAGTAGTTAAAACAAAAAAACATATATATAATTAAAAAAAAAAGAAAAAAACAAGGAAGGAGAAGAGAGCTTGAGGTGTGACAGTGAGGGGTGCGTCTACACAGTGGTAAGGGGCGGGGTTGGAGAGCTGGGGGGAGAGGTTTGAAATTGAGGTGGGGTGGGGTTAGGACGGGTTTATTCTGAGACGTCGTTTGAGGGCAGGAGTGGAGAGGTTGAAATCAAAGGAAGTGGGGAAAGAGTTGGCATGTCGTAGCATACGCGAGATGGGCTCGTTAACGCCGCAAGACGTGTGATGAGTAGGCACGTAAAACAGACGAGGGTTCCGCACATTACGGGGGTTTGTATAAAATGATAAAGAGGAGAGCAAGCTTGGGCAATTGATTGAGCCTGACAGAAGGCGATGGATAAAGATGATGTCAGCATGGATTCTGCGCTTCTCAAGCGTGTTAAGATTGATTAGAAGGAGCCGGCCTGTGTATGGTGGGAAAATGAGTGGGTTTTCCCAGTTCAGTCCACGGAGGGCGAAGCGCAAGAAACGACGTTGAACATCCTCGATCCTACCAATGTGAGACTGTTGATACGGGGACCAGACCTGACTGGCATATTCGAGTAGTGGCCGAGCAAAAGTTGTGTAGAGGGAACCGGTGACGTAGGGGTTTAGGAATTCCCTCGACCAGCGTTTTACAAAGCCAAGGGCGGCGTTGGCCTTTAGGATTGTGTTATCGATATGTGCGGTAAATCTAAGTTCCTTGTCACATAGGACGCCCAGGTCGCAAATTGATTCAACCGATGTTATCGGTTGGTCTAGCAAGAGATAGGAACGTGGCAGGGAGGGGGAGCGTTTCCGAGAGAAGGTGATTGTGTGACATTTGGCGATACTCAAATCTAGGCAGTTATCTTGGCACCATGTCGAAAAGCTGTCAAGATCTGATTGGAAAGTGGGGAGTCAAGGGGAGAGCGGATTGTCTTGAAGATTTTGGTATCATCCGCGTAAAGCGAGATGAGGGAGTGATTGATGCTCGAGCCTATGTCGTTTATGGTAAGGATAAATAGTAGGGGCCGAGATGACTGCCCTGGGGGACACCTGAGGTTGGAGAGAAAGGATCGGAGAGACAGATATTATCACGGGTACTGTTCTTCGGAGATTCTTAGTATTGTTCCACGCAATTCGGCTTATATGCGCTCCACAAGACAAGACAGAACTCGTTTCGTTACAGAGCGGGGAAGCTGTAGAACTCCCTTCCCACGGGAGTGTTCCCGGAGCGTTACAACCTGCAACTGTTCAAAAAGAATTGCAACAGTTATTTGATGGCATCTCGTGGCCCCCACTCGGCGCTATAGGTTCGCCTCTCCCGAGAGAAGTCTAATAAAAAAAAATCCTGTAACTGGCTCAAATTTTTCACACTAAATTGGTACAGAAGGACCTTACTATATTGTAGTACATCGATACTTCCGCAATGACATTAAAGGGTGCTTCAAAATCCTTTGCGTGCGTGTTAATGTAAGAAAAGTTATATGGAATGAATATATGTCAAAAATAACGATATGAGGTTCGTGAAAGTGATGCTGTCTCAAACTAAAAAGATTATTCGATCCGCGTACGATAATAATAATAAAATTCCGGGTATTATACTTAAATAATATTTATTATAAACTACACATGCTTATTGCTTATTCCACTATAGTAGTTATTTCTAATTAATTGGTATTATTACTACTCACGGTACTTCAGTATTATTTCGGTTAACTTGCGGTTATCAGACACGACACTCACACCAATTTTGTTGTATCCCGATTATTTTATGGTATATCCTTTATTTTGAATTACTCGCCTGTTCACTTCAAGATCTCTTTACTTTCTTTGGTCTTTTGTCCTGGTTCCTCGATCGCTCGCCGCGCATCTGTCCCTTTGTTCTTTTCCTTTGTTCGATACTTCCGTTATTATCCGTCCTCGTCTCTTCAGCGTTTTTCTGTTATTACCGATCAAGAGCAGTACAGTTGTGATGTTCTCTTCAATTCGCCCCAGTATTTCTTGTGTCACAACTCAACGTTATCGAAACTGATCTCAGAGGTTGTGACACAAGCTAAGAACTCGAGTATAGAGGGTGGAGAGTTATTTTAAATCAGGTATTATAAGGAGCACCCTCATCACCACTAGTTGCAACGTTCAACAGGGTCACTGCTCACATATATTAAGGGACGAGCGTTAAACGATAGCCTCTGCTTCGACGATCACCGTCCCCAACTCGCCGTTCCAATGAGCACCTTTAACACGTTTTTATTGTTCTTATAAGTCACCCCCGGGGGGATGGTAGCGAACATGCAGGGCAAAGTCTCTGATTGCTTTCAACCCGGCGAGGCCAGGACGATCCTTCCAAGTTGACATGCAGTCTCCATATGACACCCCTGGATAGGTACTTTAGCACCCGCCAAGTAGTGATGTTACGTGCGATTTCCGCCACCACCATCATTTAATAATTTATAATTTTAATATAATTTGTTTTGATGTGGTGTGATGGTAAGGTGGTGGAAGAAGTGCATGATCCACAAGTAAATGTTCGAACACGCCCCGATTCGAGTGTGGATCGTGGGCGAGTTCGAATTCGGTCTTTTGAGTGGATGTCGATGGAGAGGGAGAAATAAGCACCAGAAGGAATTTTCGATTCCGTTGGCTTTTGATTTTGTTTTTGGTTGAATACGGTTTTGAATTCCGTTGGGAGTCGAATTTTTGAAACAGTTGGAAAGGCGAAGAAAGGCAACGTCCCGGCTGAGAAAAAGTAAAAAAAGAAACTGTTAAAAACTAAAGATTCCAAAGGAAAATGTTAAAACTAAAAGTTAAAAAAGGAAAATGTTAAAGAACTAAAATTGTAAAGGAAAACGTTAAAGCTAGAAGTTAAAAAGGAAAATGTTAAAAACACAGAAAGACAGAAAAAGTTTGCCCCGTGTGTTTTTTCTTGTTTGAACAAGTTGTAACATTTTGAAAGAGAAAAAGATTGTCAGCATCAAAAGTTTGAAGATAAAACGCATAGAGAAAGGAATAAAGGCTAGTTTTCTTTTCTTGGAGCTCCGTTTGCCGACGTGTTTCGTGTTTGAAGACAGAAAGTTTCAGAGGAGGAACCTGCGGAAGAACCAAGGTAGAGGAAGAGCCTGGAGAGAAAAAACAGGTAACCAATTTTTTATTCACACACACAATTTTATGTGGCATCAATCCTGTCCCAAACTGGCGCTGCGGACAGTTACGTGCGATTTCCGCCACCACCATCATTTAATAATTTATAATTTTAATATAATTTGTTTTGATGTGGTGTGATGGTAAGGTGGTGGAAGAAGTGCATGATCCACAAGTGAGTGTTCGAACACGCCCCGATTCGAGTGTGGATCGTGGGCGAGTTCGAATTCGGTCTTTTGAGTGGATGTCGATGGAGAGGGAGAAATAAGCACCAGAAGGAATTTTCGATTCCGTTGGCTTTTGATTTTGTTTTTGGTTGAATACGGTTTTGAATTCCGTTGGGAGTCGAATTTTTGAAACAGTTGGAAAGGCGAAGAAAGGCAACGTCCCGGCTGAGAAAAAGTAAAAAAAGAAACTGTTAAAAACTAAAGATTCCAAAGGAAAATGTTAAAACTAAAAGTTAAAAAAGGAAAATGTTAAAGAACTAAAATTGTAAAGGAAAACGTTAAAGCTAGAAGTTAAAAAGGAAAATGTTAAAAACACAGAAAGACAGAAAAAGTTTGCCCCGTGTGTTTTTTCTTGTTTGAACAAGTTGTAACATTTTGAAAGAGAAAAAGATTGTCAGCATCAAAAGTTTGAAGATAAAACGCATAGAGAAAGGAATAAAGGCTAGTTTTCTTTTCTTGGAGCTCCGTTTGCCGACGTGTTTCGTGTTTGAAGACAGAAAGTTTCAGAGGAGGAACCTGCGGAAGAACCAAGGTAGAGGAAGAGCCTGGAGAGAAAAAACAGGTAACCAATTTTTTATTCACACACACAATTTTATGTGGCATCAATCCTGTCCCAAACTGGCGCTGCGGACAGTTACGTGCGATTTCCGCCACCACCATCATTTAATAATTTATAATTTTAATATAATTTGTTTTGATGTGGTGTGATGGTAAGGTGGTGGAAGAAGTGCATGATCCACAAGTGAGTGTTCGAACACGCCCCGATTCGAGTGTGGATCGTGGGCGAGTTCGAATTCGGTCTTTTGAGTGGATGTCGATGGAGAGGGAGAAAGAAGCACCAGAAGAAATTTTCGATTCCGTTGGCTTTTGATTTTGTCAGCAAACTGCCTGTTGGGAGCATGGAGGACACGCCGATGGCCTCATATTTTAAACTGGGCCCGCAACCATGTCCTGTACGGACCATGTTGGGCACGGATAGGGTTTTCGACCTCGTGTCGAAGGCGGTCCCCATGTTTTCGGGACAGGAGGGCCCGGATACAGCTGAGAGACTCTTTTCGTTTCTCAAAGGCTGTAGAAGGACCCTGGACGGTCACCATCAGCGGCCGCAGGCTCAGCGGAGAGCCCTACCAGAGCCGCAGCCCCCATCTACGGGCGGTGAGCCGGCGACAGCAGGCCCAAAAGTATTCGGCGTCCGGTGCTGTTGCGAGTTTTGTGGCCGACAAGGTCATAGCTTGCGCGGGTGCGAATACAGGCAAAGGTGGGAACAACAACAGGGTTCCCAGGGTTCTCCCCACAAGCGGCACGCCGGAACAGCACCTGTTGCGAGCCGAGAGCAGGACACCCGTGTGGAGACTGGGGCAAGCGCGAGAAATAGACGCAGAGGGCGTCGGGGACAGCGTCGGCGAAATCGGAAAGCCGGTAATAGTCGCGCGGAGAGTATGAATTCCCGGAAAGTAGGCGGAGATGATGGGCGACGATCGTCCGTGTCGAGCGGTGGCGGTAAGCGACCCGACTCCATGGACTCGAAGTCCTCGAAAACGGATGCGAGGCATGACGCCGCATCGGGCAGCGCGGGGAGCCGGGAATGGCGCCCCCGGCGCATTGGGCCCAAAGTGGACAGAAAGAATAGCTCCAGTTCCGCTAGTTCGGAGTCCAGTGGGACTCCCGAGCGGAACATTCCTGAACGGAGGAGCGGAACATTGTGCGAGTTTTGCGGTCGACACACACACAAGGCGGCAGAGTGTCGACATAAGGCAAAATGGGAGAGTTCGGGAAACTCCCCAAGGTCGGGTTGGCAAGATCCTACCCGACCGCACTAGAAACGCAACCCAGCTCCAGCTGTTCTCAGTTTTCGCCGACTCAAGTCCCGATTGTCGCTCTCCCTTTAGACATTGGCCGTAGGAACCCTACGCGCCTAATCGTGGACACCGGCGCTGAGATCAGCCTGTTGAAGCTGAAGGCACTCCATCCTAGATATGGCATGGATATGCATAAATCTACAACGCTCCAAGCGCTGTTTGTCAAAGGCAAGCCGAGGGGATGCTGCACTGGGAATTTCAAGTTGCACCATGAGATTCCCTCCAGTTTCCAAATAGTAGACTCCTTGCCGGGTTTGGAGGAAGACGGATTGTTGGGGTACGACTTCCTGTCTCGGAATTGTCCAAAGGGACCTGTTAAGGTCGATACGGCGGCAGGTACTCGCCCGGAGACCCTACCCATACAGGGGAGGGCTGCGAAAAGCTGTTCAACCACGTGCTACCCACGTGGTCATCCGGTTAAGCCCCGAACAGCGGACGTTGTTAACCCATAGCTATAGACAACATTTAAAATAAAAAACAAAAAAAAAACAATTACGGAAATGTTAAGCCTTCCGGTAACTTGGAGACCCCGATCCCAGCTGGCCAGACTCTGGTTTCCCTCCGGAATCTTCGTCCCTGTAAAGGATCTTCGTCGCAGGGATACCAAATGGAGTCTGACGAAAAAGTCTTTAAGATCAGGCCTAATGCTGCAGGCGCAGTCCTAGCGCAGACTGCAGAGGCAAACCCCAGTGCTGGGGGTAGGATCCCAAATAGCAAGTGCGAAAGCGCACTATAATGTCGGGTGATGGTAGATTTTGCCGCCGAAACGGGGCACCCCCCCCCCCCCCCCCCCCCCCCCCCCCCCCCCCCCCCCCCGATCTACCAGCCCATGGACCGGGGCAAGTACCGAGTCCAATAGATGAGGATTAAATTAAATATATAGGAGCGGGACGATTTCGCCGGCCGGGCGGCGCTGGAGTAGTTGGACGAGGGGGGGTCGCCTCGTCTTGGCGGGGGGGTCCTAACCGGATCGTGTGGGCGGTCGAGCCCTCGGTCGGACCATCGGTGTAGGTGTCGGGCCCGCCGCGGTGGATAGAAGTCTGTGATGCTTATTTTGTCCTTGTCTCCGACGTGTTTCGTGTTTGAAGACAGAAAGTTTCAGAGGAGGAACCTGCGGAAGAACCAAGGTTGTGAAGCTGCCGCTGAAGAGGAAGAGTCTGGAGAGAAAAAACAGGTAACCAATTTTTTATTCACATACACAATTTTATGTGGCACCAATCCTGTCACAATGAACATAACTGACATAACAGCATTACAAGAAATATCATGGACGGGGAGTGGTGTTTTTCAAAGAAACGAGTATTACATTTATTACAGCTGTCATGCAAAACACCGGGGTAGACTTTCTAGTCATCCAAAAACTGAAGCGTGCCATTATCGGCTGTTATGCAATAAACGCAAGGCTATACACTCTTCGCGTGCGAGACAAGTTTAAGAACATAAGTCTTATAAATGTTCACAGACCTACAAAGGAGTCCCTTGACGACGAAAAGGAAGAATACTACTAGAACATCGAACGGACCCTCAATGCCTGCCCAAGATACCATATGAAAATCGATCTTGGTGATTTGAATGGCCAAATAGTTCGGGAGCCGGTTTTCAGGCATTACGCAGGATCCCATAGTTTGCATGAGAACATTAATGACAATGGACCACGAGTCATCGAACTGGCAACATCAAAAAACTTGGTCGTTGCGGGTACCAGGTTTTCGCGAAAAGATATCCACAAAGCCACCTGGGTATCACCTGATGGAGCCACTCACAACCAAATTGACCACGTGTTGATAGATCGCCGTCACTCCTCGAGCCTGATGACGATACGAACGTACCGAGGTGCCAACGTCGACTCGGATCACTATCTTGTTGGTACAGTTTTCCAAGCGCGGACTGCGCTACGAAGACGTAGTGCATCCGCGGATCAGGTTCGGATCAACACGGGTGCCTTACGCAATGAGAACACCAATAACACCTTTGGGCATGCGTTACGGCTCGCCCTCGAAGAGCTCGACGGAGGGAGAGTAAGTCCTGTGGCCAGAATGCCGGGCGTAGAAGAGAAATGGACACGCCTTAAGAACACTGTCATTAGTACTGTCAACTCCATCTTAGGTAGTAGTCGTAGAGATCGGAGCGACTGGTTTGATGATGAGTGCAAACTAGCGACTGAACGTATGAATGCTGCATACCGGACAATGCAACAATCTCATAGGACGCGGGTACGCGAGAAGAAATTCAAAAAGCTCAGAAGATCTGAAAAAGACTTCACAGACAAAAGTAAAGTGCCTGGTGTTACACACAACAGAAGAAATATTGGGAGACTACCAATGCGGATTCCGTAAGAACCGGTCAACAAGCGACCAAATGTTCACAATAAGGCAACTACTGGAAAAGAAGTGGGAATACGGAGAGACGGTTCACCAACTGTTCGTTGACTTCAAAAAAGCCTACGACTCAGTCGCAAGGTAAAGACTCTACCATATTGTAGTTGAGCTGGGAAACCCGACAAAATATGCCGCTCTCATTCAAATCTGCATAAACGAAAACAAAGGGCGAGTTAGAATAGAAAACCACCTCTCAGAACAATTTGATATCCGGAACGGACTAAAGCAGGGCGATGGCCTCTCACCATGTCTTTTTAACATTGTGCTCGAGTATGTTATCAGAAAGGAACAAGATGACAACATGGGCGGATCGTCCCTGAACGCGGTCACACAAGTGCTCGCATATGCGGATGACATCGCCGTTATGGGCGATAATCCAGAAACTGTAAGCAAAAACTGAAATCATCATGCAAGCGGTAGAAGAGCTGGGCCCAGAAATAAATGAAGACATAACAAAATACATGACTACGGCGAGAGCAGGTGGACCTCAGAGAATACACATAAACATCAGAGGCAAGATATTTGAAAATGTCAAAGAATTTAAATATCTGGGAACGACACTGACGGCCAGTAACGAAATGTCGAAGGAAATTAACAAAAGACTACACTCCGGCAATGCTAGTTGGCATGCAGTCAGTAAACTGCTGAAATCCAAGCTGCTACCACGGAATATAAAGCTCCGTGTTTATAGAAGCATAATCATGCCAATTGTTCTATACGGATGCGAAACATGGGCTCTCGCAAAACGGAAAGAAAACATATTCCGCGTATTCGAGAATAAAGTTCTCAGGAGTATCTTTGGCGGTAAATATGACGAGGAGGGCGGACAATATAGGAAACTTCACAACCATAAATTGGAAGAGCTGTACCGCAAACCTACAATAGTGAGAGTAATCATGTCGCGAAGATTAAGATAGGCCGGACACATGGCGCGAATGGGCAACGATAGGACCGTGCATAGAATTCTTGACGGTAAGCCAACGGGAAAGAGACAGACAGGGCGGCCGCGACGGAGATGGGAGGACAATGTTAGGTTGGACCTCGAAGTGATCGGATCTCGGATGGTCGAACGTGGAGGGAGAATGCACAGGACAGGGAACAATGGCGGAGTCGAGGCGGTGAGGCCATGAACTTCTGGGCTCCTACAGGCCAATAAATAGAATAAATTAAAAAGTTAGGGACGCATTGCAGAAAATTGAGGAAAACCAACACCATTCTTTTAAAACGAGCCGCTGCTTGTTGGGAAAAGAACATCACCATTTCCCCTGAGGCAACACTTTCCAACATCAAATTCATCATCATCATCGACACTACAACCGGGATCCGGCCTTGGCCTTATTTAACAAATCTCTCCACCGGTCCCGATTTCGAGCCGATATCATTCAGTTTGGCACGCCCAGGCTCTGGGAGTCCTGGTCTACACCATCCCTCCATCGCAGACAAGGTCTATCGGGCTCTCTCCTTCCATACATTTTGCCACAAAGGACTTTCCGGGCAGGCTCCTCCTCGCTCATTCGTGCTAGGTGTTCCACCCACCAGAGTCTACCGAGCTTGATTTTTCTTACAACACTAGGTTCAAGGTGGATTGCGTACAACTCATGGTTGTAGCGTCTCCGGAATTGTCCTCCCTCACATACGGGGCCAACAATTCTCCTTAAGACCTTTCTCTCGAACGCGGCTAAGATTTCAGAGTGCCTTTTATTGAGCACCCCGGTCTCGGATCTATACATGAGTACTGATAAGACCATGGTCTTGTACAGTAGTAGCTTGGATGTTCTGGATAAATTTCGAGATTTAAAGAGCCTTGATAGACCATAGTAGGCTTTGTTGAATTTGATTAGCCATTCGTGTATTTCTTCTTCCATATTGTTATCGGCCGATACTATTGACCCAAGGTAGTTAAAGGATTGCACTACTTCAAATTCGTGTTCCACTACTTTGATAGTTTGACCAACGTTAGGTTTTCTCTTAGTTTTCCCCTCATTAATGTGCAGTCCCAGTTTTTGTGTCCCCTGCTCGATCTGGGTGAAGAAATCCTGTACAGCCGAATCGGATCTACCGATGATGTCGATGTCATCTGCGTAGGCAAGTACCTAGCTGGACTTGGTGACAATAGTCCCTCTAGTTGTGACGCCAGAGCCACGGATTGATTTCACCAACGCCGGATTGAAGAGTAGGCAGGCCAGACCGTCCCCTTGTCGGAGTCCATTAAAGATGTTTATTGGTTTGGACAGCAATCCCGCTATTTTACTTGACTAGTTACGTTGGTCATGGTCAACCGACAAAGTCGTATCAATTTGTTTGGAATGCGTAACTCTCTCATGTCATTATATAGCTCTACCCTGGCTATGCTGTCGTAGGCGGTCTTAAAGTCAATAAATAGATGATATAATGGAATCTTAAATTCCAGACATTTTTCTATCGCCTGCCTAAGGGTGAATATCTGACCAATCGCTGATTTGCCTGGGATGAAGACACACTGATATTGACCAATGATGGGTTTAGCGTATGGGGCTATGCGATCTTGTAGGATAGTGCAGAGTATCTTATAGGCGGTACTCAGCAATGTTATATCCCTATAGTTGCTACATAGTGTGATATCTCCCTTCTTATGTATGGGGCAAATAATACCACGACTCCAATCTTCCGGCATCTCCTCTTGCTCCCATACGTGGACCACGATTTCATGAATTGCGTGATGTAACCCTGTCCCTCGTTCTTTGATCAGCTCAGTTGGTATGCCATCAGTCCCGGGAGCTTTATTTGATTTGAGCTGTCTTATGGCTTCTACTGTTTCCTCAATGGTTGGTGACGGCAGAATTTGGACTTAATTTTGCTTTGGCGGAGCCTCCAGTTCTTCTGTGAGTTGACCATTTAGCAATTCATTGAAGTGCACTTCCCATCGCTCCAGAATGCCTTCAGGACCGGTGATCAGATGACCCTTTTTACCCTTGCAGTACGTGCAACGTGGTGTGTACCGCGTCATACTGCGGATTATTTTGTAGAACTTCCGCGCCTGATGCGGACCTCGCTCTCTACTTTTCTCTATTTCACAGGCAAGGTTTTTTCCCAGGTACTTTTCTTTTGTCTGTGGTCTTTTTTCAGATCTTCTGAGCTCTTTGTATTTCTTCTCGCGTCATCTCGAGTCCTATGCGACTGCTGCATTGCCCGCTATGCAGCATTCTTACGTTCAGTCGCTAGTTTGCACTCATCAGCAAACCAGTCGCTCCGATCTTTACGACTACTGCCTAAGATAGAGTTGGCAGTACTAATGACAGTGTTCTTAAGGCGTGTCCATTTCTCTTCTACGCCCGGGATTCTGGGCCCAGGACTTAGTCTCCCTCCGTGGAGCTCTCCGAGGGCGAGTCTTAGCGCATGACCAAAGTATTGGTATTCTCATTCTGAAGGCACCCGTGTTAATTCGAACCTGATCCCACGATGCAATACGTCTCCGTAAGGCAATCCGCGCTCGGAAAACTGTACCAACAAGATAGTGATCCTGGTCGACGTTGGCACCTCGGTACGTTCGTGCCGTCATCAGGGTCGAGGAGTGGGGGCGATCTATCAACACGTGGTCAATTTGGTTGCGAGTGGCTCCATCAGGTGATACCCAGGTGGCTTCGTGCATATCTTTACGCGGAAACCTGGCGCTTGCAACGACCAAGTTTTTTATGCTGGCAGTTCGATGACTCGTAGTCGATTGTCATTAGTGTTCTCATGCAAAATATGGGAACCTGCGTAGTGCCTGAAAACCGGCTCCCGACTTAGTTTCGCATTCAAATCACCAAAAAGGATTTTCACATCGTATCATTTTTTTCAATTTAGTGAGAGCAGAACCCTCGTTTATTTCACTTAGTACAAGCGATTAAAAAAAAGAAATTAAAAGTAAAAAACTTACGAACTAACTTAAGAACTAAGGATTACAAAAATTGATTAAGAATAAATAAGAAGGTAATAAGGTGGGAATGTGGCGGTGTGTGTGATGAGGTGGCGAAGACCGGGTACTAGGATAAAGGGGTGGGATGAAAGGAATGTGTACGGGTAGTAAGAGTGTAGATGGTGGGTGGGGCAAGGTCAGGAGGGGAAAGAGAGAAGACGACGTTTTAGTGCAATAGAGGTGAGGTAGAAATCGAAGGAGGTGGGGTAAGAGTTTGCCCGCCTTAGCATTCGGGAATTTGGTCCATTACAGCCGTAGGAAGTGTGGTGGCGATAGGGCAGATAGAAGAGACGAGGGTTTCGTAGGTTACAGTGGTTGGTGTTGAGTGCGATGGCGGAAAGCAAGCTAGGGCAGTTGATTGTGCCGGAGAGGAGACGGTGGATGAATAGGATGTCGGCAAGAGTTCTGCGCTCGTCGAGTGTATTGAGGTTGATCAAATGGAGCCGTCTTGGGCAGACATTGAGGGCCTGTTCGACGTTCTCGTAGTATTCTTTTTTTTTTCGTCGTCAGGGGACTCCTCTGTAGGTTCGTGAACGTTTATGAGGCTTATGTTCTTAAACTTACCTCGCACGCGAAGAGTGCATAGCCTTTCGTTTATTGCATTAAAGCCAATGATGGCAGGCTTCAGTTTTTGGCTGACTAGAAAGCCTACCCCGAGCACATGGTGTTTTGCATGACAGCTGTAATAAATGTCATACTCGTTTCTTTGAATAACTCCACTCCCCGTCCATAGTATTTCTTGTAATGCTGTTATGTCAGCTTTATATTCGGTCAGGCCATCGGCTAGCTGCTGTGCAGTTCGAGCTCTGTATAGTGCGCGGACGTTCCATGAAAAAAATTTCAAATCGTTTAGCCGTTTTGGTCTCCGTGGTCGTCGTCGTGTATCCGGTCCATATCTGAGGCTCGTTAAATTTTCCATAATGATTCGTTTTTACGGGCAAGGTTATTAGCCTTGCGCCAACCTTTCTCAGGATTCCGCTGCATGCATTGGTTCACTACTTGGCGGGTGCCAAAGTAGCTATCCAGGGATGTCACGTGGAGACTGCATGTCAACTTGGATTGAACAGGGACAAGGATCGTCCTGGCCTTCGCCGGGTTGAAAGCAATCAGAGATTTTGTTTTGTGCGTTCGCTCTCATCCCCTCAAAACGTTTTATGGTAAGCCATTTTATAGCAGCACATCGTACGTCTCTGTAAAATCCACGAGAAGAGAATTGGTTACTTCTATTTTTGGCGCAATAATATCATACAAAATTGGCAAGAAAAACGTCGCGTCGATTTTCGTTCTACTTGTGAGCAAGACCCACGTAGCGTCGCGTCGACTCCACGCAAATTCAGCCGTGCCCTTCACCTGTGTGGAGTGGCCGAGAGTGCCCTTAACTTAACTAGTCGAAAAACCTCCTCAGTGTGAGTCTTTGCTTACGGCGATTCCCTGGCAGTTAAGGTCCATCAGTGTTGAGCGACCACAATACCTGTCCGCCGCCGATATGCGACGTTAATATTGTTATTATTCAAACCAAGTTAGCGTGCCCTTATAGCTTTCCAAGCTGATGAGTTGTAGACTATTGGACGTGTCTAAATTGCTTCTGCATTATCACTGTTCCCGATTATTAATACAAAAATCAACAAGCTTCATCCGGTTTCTTAAAAAAAAACTAAATCAGCAAATGATTTTCAACACCACGCATTTATTAGAGTATTTTGTTATTTTACAAACAGTTTTTCTTTTATATTTCTCCTAAAGTAAAAGTAAAAATAATATGTCCTCAAACATCCTACCTCTGAAAACATTGACACAATCAATACATGTATACCTCAAACTAAAATACATTACAACAACTTAAATTTGTATTTAAAAAACAATCTTCAGCATTAATATAAAATAAGTGCGATAAATAAATATTAATAAAAGTAATACATATAAAAAAGTATTAAAATAAAACAATCCGAGGAGCAACTGTGAAATTTCCTTGAAAACATGCAAACAAAACCAATTAAGAATTACTAATTCGGTGGTTTTAAGTGCTCCTTTTGGTCATTCAGGGTATATTCCAAGAGTTTGCTATCAACAAACAGTGTAAGTCCTTTTAAAAATGTATAAACAAATAATTATAAATACTCACATTCATAGGAACAGAGTGGAGGAACTTGGTTGCTACGAATGTCCTTACAGATTCATGACGTCCCATTTTTCGTCCAAATACTGCCTTATAGGATTCGAATGAATTAGGCCGGGGAAGACTTCATGTAATAACTCCAACACCCGATCTTGAATTTCGTCAACTTGAGTGTCTGGACAATAATCATCTTTTGAGGAACGGGCCATTGTTATGATTGTGGGAGGTTTGGGAAACTTCCTAATTGCCTCCTTAAACATATTATAATATATTTCTAATTCCTCAGGCGTTGATTCATTGTGTGGAAGTCCACCCGTAGTACAACCAGCCTCGAATATCATAAACCAATCAATCTCGTCCTCGGTATAATTTTGTTTGATGTCAAAGACTAAACTTTTCAGTTCATTATATATCTCTGGACTTAATTCCGTATTTTCAAAATTATCGAAGTTGGGGTTTTTATCAGCGTGATAGAAGGCAGACTCCAATTCGTCCAACTGGCGCTGACGGTCAAGTGATGCTGCTAACGAAGCCTTGGAACTATCATAGTGAAATATTTTCCCTAAACGATGATAGCAATCGACTTTTTCGTAAAAGGTAAGAAATGGATTCCTTGTACTGAAGAAGTCTAGGTCGATATCCAGCACATAATCTTGGAGGTTTAAGCTCTCCATACCTGTGTCAACGTTATAGACCTCGAAATCGATCTCTCTAATTGGTCCCGGATGAAGTTGTTCACAATAGTTACCTTCAGAGGTGTAATAATCATTTGGTATATTAGCATAGATGACCTCGTGATGTTCACATAATCTCAGTTTAACTTTTCCTGTTGGAAATTGTTTACACCAAGAGTTCTTGAGCCAAATAAGACGGGTAAAATGACTGACGTACAGTGTAGGTATTATCCAATTTTCTATGGCAAGTTTCTCCAGCAGGAATTCCTTATCCCTCAAGCGAGACGTTGGTATATTCCTAGAGATGACCATATCTGGATGGGAGTCAACGTGCACAAAAACATTGTCTTTCAATGATAGGTGCCGTGAACCGAAGCACCGGTAGATGAATTCAAGTACGTCGTTGTGATATTCTACGATAAAGATGGGGATTTTACGGAATACACGAGGTTGCAATGGTTCCAGTCTAGGGCGCTTTTCGGGTATGGCTTGCATATCTATTCGATGAGGAAGAGCAAATCCACTTAGTAAACCAAACTCCGATGTTTATGTTAAACACTCTAATATCCTCAACACCCCAAACTATATCAGTTTGTTAACATTCGAAACGCCCGCAGTTTCGAAGTAGCACGGTGATTTGAATTGTTGTAGCACTATAATCAAGAAAAATACGTTAGATCGGTTACAGTTAAAGGTGACAAGTCGATTCCATACAAAGTGCTCACAACCGATGAGTGACAGGAGATGCAACTTTCAATTACTACGATACTTTTCCACAGATGGCATTAGGTGCGTCAATATAACGAATGTATATCAACGGATACACTGAACAAATTTCGTGGGCTATTAAATAGAACTGCATATTGAAAAGCAAGTCGATAAAATTTCACCGCTGAATCAAGAACTAATTTACATTAATATTTGATCATTTATCTGAAAATTATTAACGAAATTCTTGTATTTGCCCCCACGGGTAGAATTCTTGAGAGATTTCATCCAAGATTCATGGAATAGTTCACTTTCCATTTCCAGCCAATATAATTGTAACTAATTGAAACCTTACTAATCAATTTGAATATTATGTGGAGCTTGTATGTCTTCATTGATTTACTAATTATTATTATTCATTGGGCTGTAGGAAGCCGGAAGTTCATGACCTCATCGACTCGACTTGTTGAAGAGTAGTGGAGATGAATGGTGGATAAAACGTCCGTGGTTGGACGTTCGTGCGCTGTGGCGGCTAGTTGATGAAAGAGAGTGATGATGCGCACGTACATCATCAGGAAGCCTCTGCAACTTGACGAAATGCAAAATGGTGGATGTACGTCAAGTTCAACCGATTTCGTTGTCGCCGGTGTGCGCATCGGATGTACACTAATGTAGAACATTTGATGTCCAACACTTCCCCTCGATGAGCGCACCACTGCGAAAAATTTACATCAGGTTTAAGAGGTCGAGACACCTCTCATGCTTCGGTTTGGATAGGGCCTTAGTGAGAATGTCTGCGGGCATTTGTTCCGTGGGCATGTATTCGACCGAGAGTGTTCCGCTGTCCAGTGCTTCACGGATGAAGTGATGTCAGACGTCGATATGTTTGCTCCGGGAGTGGAATACGGGGTTCTCAGTCAGCTTCCGAGCACAGTTGTTGTTGAATAACTTCAGCTTATCTGGTAAGGCGAATCCCAGTTGACTAATCAGTCTTCGTAGATGTATGGCCTCTTTCGCCGCATCTCTGCTTCTGTGGATGATAGCGCGGTGGTTCTTTGTTTACGCGATTTCCATGAGACGGGTGAACCGTTAAGAGTAAAGGCATACCCAGTGTACGATCTCCTGTTGTCCGGGCAGTTGGCCCAGTCCGCGTCGGTGTATCCGGTGAGACATTTCCCGCTCGTTTTATAGGATACCCCGATGTTCGCCGTGCCTTTCAGGTAGCGTAAGACACGTTTGGCGGCTTTTCAGTGATACTCGTCGAAACAGCTGTTGAATTGGCTCAATCTGCTCACGGCAAAGGCTATATCTGGTCTTGTGCATACTGCCAGGTACATGAGAGATCCAATTAACTCTTGCACGGCAGGTTTCTGTCGGGTTCCTCCTTCCCTCTCTGTAGTATAGTGCTGCTGTCCAGAGGTGTACTCACGGGCTTCGAGTCGTCGGTCATGTTGAAATGGTCTAGGACTTCGGATATGTATTTGCTTTGAGTCGTCCGGAGTTCTTCCTTGTCTCGATGAAGTTCGATTCCAAGACAATGCTTTATTTCGCCGAGGTCCTTTGTGTTGAATGTTTTTGAGAGCTGCTTCTATAGTTCCTCGATCTTTGCTGTGCTTTGCAAGGAAACTAAAATGTCGTCCACATATACGGTGACCAGTAGTATGTCCTTTCCTTTTCCTTCAAATAATATGCAAGGATCGGCGGTGGACTTGTAGGGACATACCCTGTGAGTAGGGCGTTAGAATATACTCACAGCTAGGCCAGCTTGTCGTAAGAGGCGACTAAAGGCCGAGTGGTAGCCGCGGTCCCAACGCCCTGTGCGCCCGGTGAAATACCACCCCATCAAGCTATGGGCTCCGTGAAATGGTTGGGAGAAATTCCTGGCCATCTTTCGGAGCTTGGCTGATGGACCGGTTCGGAAAAAGGTTGGTTAGTCGGTCCCAAGGTGAGATACCACCCCGTCACGCTGTACATTCCGCGATATCGCCGACAGAAATCTTCGACGGTGTTTCGGATGTGTGGCTGATGGCCCGGACTGACACGGGCATAAGTCATGATGGTACGTTCTGATATAAAGAATTCCGGAGGTAAACTAGTCTCCCATTCGGATCTCCGGGGGGGACTATGTCAGGGGGAACATCATGCAGATATCATGATAAATAATGGAACTTTAAGAGGTTCGTCATCGCATAACCGGTCTCGCTCTCGAGGCTCGGCCCACGCTCGACTGGTGACGGCATTTTGTAACATCAGGGGCATCGGTTTCACCAATACCAATGTAAACGCCGTCCACCAATATTTACAAACAACGAAACCTGATATCCTTGCCCTAACTGAGACCCAGGTCGATTCGTCAACTGATTCGACATATCTTCGTTGCTCAGGATACGACTTACATTCGAGATTCCGTTTTAAGGGCGGAGTCTGCGTCTTCGCGCGGTCCAATCTGGCTTGCCAGAGGATGGAGGCGTTGGAACCCAATAATATGGACATCATATGGTTGAAGGCCGTGCTGAGGAATTCCGTTAAATTTCTTTGTTGCCTTTACCGCTCCCCGAATGACGATCGACCAGGGACATTTTTCGAACATCTTTCATATACCGTTGACTGGATACAGATCAACCACCCAGCTTCTGAAATTGTTGTCCTTGGTGATTTTAATGTGCATAATTCCGGCTGGTTGTTACATTCTAACAGAACCGACGAGGCTGGGAGGCTAGCGGAGATGTTTGCTGTAAGCCACAACTTGACTCAACTCGTGGGGGAGCCAACGCGGGTGTCGGATGCCCGGGGCGATTATGCGAACACCCTGGATCTGTTTTTGACATCCGAACCGAGTATTTATACCGTAGAGGTTTCTGCACCACTGGGAAACTCAGATCACTGCTTGGTATCTGTCGCGCAAGCACTTGCATACCAAGCAAGCAACCGGCCTAGGCAGCTTCGTCATGTATGGAAGTATGGGGCCGCTAACTGGGACGATTTGCGAGACTTCTTCGCATCCTTTCCGTGGTCCGAGGTGTGCTTCGGAAACTCCGATGTTAACGCATGCGCGGAGTATCAGAGATTATTCTTCTGGGGATGGAGATGTATATTCCACATTCCATCAAACGAAGTTCGTCTGATAAACCTTGGTTTGACAAAAAGTGCGAGCTGATTACAGCGGCATAAAATAGAGCTTTTAAGCAATGGCGCTCCAATCCCACCCATGTTAACAGAACGAATTTTGTCAGAATCAAAAACGCGTGCAACCAGGCGATTGATACCGCGAAGAAGGCTCACAACGACAGGGTGATCAATAAGCTCCTTCGGTGCCCAACTGGCTCGCGCTCCTTCTGGTCAATGGCAAAGGCTGTCAGCGCTAACTTTGCATCCTCCTCTTTCCCTCCGTTGGTGACAGACAGCGGGACGTTAGTCACGAATTCAAGGGATAAAGCTAATGTATTCGCAAATTTATTTTCGGCGAATTCAAACCTCGATCCCGGCCTTTTGGACCCACCTGTGATCTCGCCGGTACAGTCTTCCATGCGGGATGTGAGATTTCGTCCGCGCACTATTCAACGCATTCTACGTGAACTGGATTGTAGGAAGGCAACCGGCCCGGACGGAATACCAGCAATAGTCCTTAAGAACTGTGCTCCAGAACTATCGCCGGTTCTTGGCAGACTCTTCCGCTTATCTTATGCACGGAGGACCTTTCCTGCCTGCTGGAAAATCGCTCGAGTTCAGCCAATCCCAAAGACGGGAAAAAAGTGTCTCCCACAAAATTACCGTCCGATAGCATTACTGTCTATTTTATCTAAGGTGATGGAAAAAGTCATCAATGCTGAGTTGGTTAAGTATTTGGAGTGCAACGGACTCCTGAATGATCGTCAATACGGATTCCGTGGCAGGCGGTCCACAGGAGACCTTTTGACACTTATAACCGATATATGGACATCTGCGATTGAACGGCATGGTGAGTCAAGGGCGGTCGCATTGGATATTTCCAAGGCTTTTGACCGCGTCTGGCACGGGGCATTGCTGAGCAAACTTCGTTCATATGGACTTTCCCAACAGCTTTGTGACTGGACGAGGAGTTTCCTTGAAAATCGATCGATCCGGGTTGTTGTGGACGGCGAGTGTTCGGATCTGTATCCTGTTAATTCCGGGGTGCCCCAAGGTTCTATTTTGGCTCCAACCTTGTTCTTGCTTCACATAAATGATTTGTTGGAGACAACGGATAACAAAGTGTTCAGTTTTGCGGATGATAGTACGCTTGTTTCCTCCTTTTCGAGTGATCGGCCGATTGGTGCATCTGCGTCACACCAGCTGAGATGTAGACAGATTAATTCTCTGAATCGGGATCTGGATAAAGTCCTGCAGTGGGGAAAGGTCAATCTTGTCGACTTCAATGCAACGAAGACTCAGTATACAACATTCACAAAGAAAACTGGATCATCGGTTCCACAGCTGATGATGAATGGCCGGGCCCTCGAGGCAGGGGAAAGTTTGAAATTGCTCGGCGTCACGGTCTGTGGGAATGTATCATGGCATAAACACGTGTCGAACATCGCCAGGTCAGCCTCAGTAAAACTGAGTTATCTTTTTAGAGCCAAGAAATATTTTACCCCGGCCCAACTTCTCCTCCTATATAAATCTCAAATTAGACCCGCGCTCGAATATTGCTCTCATGTTTGGAGCTCGGCTCCTAAACATACCCTCGACCTACTTGAGACGAGCGATCCGCCTGATCGGGGACTCGGCGCTGACGTCGGGACTACAGTCGCTATCACATCGAAGGCGCGTAGCCGACCTCTGTCTGTTTTACAGATATTACCACGGGTGCTGTTCTTCGGAGATTCGTGGTATTGTTCCACGCAATTCGGCTTATATGCGCTCCACAAGACAATCCGACGGATCGCATCCGTTTGTCGTTCATCTCCCGACGGCGCGAACATCCCTACATCAGAACTCGTTCCGCTACAGAGCGGGGAAGCTGTGGAACTCCCTTCCCACGCGAGTGTTCCCGGAACGTTACAACCTGCAACTGTTCAAAAAGAACTGCAACAGTTATTTGATGGCATCTCGGGGCGCCCACTCGGCGCTATAGGTTCGCCTCTCCCGAGAGAAGTCTAATAAAAAAAAAAAAAAAAAAGGGGGGTTCCGCCAAACCCTACGGTCTACTTACCTGAAAAAACCCCCATAACTACTACCCAACTCCCTTTAGTTTGCTAATGCAACAGTATTAGTACCTAAAAATGCTCCACGCATTTAAGAGATCAAATCTATGATCTTTAAGTCCCTGTAAAGAAAACTTACCTTCATGCATTCTCTTCGCATACCATTGCTCCTTCAGATTTCTTTATTAACTTACCAGGAAATTCTAATCAATTTCGGCATCTACGTCGCCAGTCAAATTTCCTTAGAGGAATTCCAGTAAACAAATAATTAGATTTACATATATTTGTAACCTTCATGACAGGGACCATAAATACTGCGCCGTCTATTTTCCCAGCCGCGTCCTGTACCGTTTCATACACATTGCCTGGCAACCTTTTTTGTTTGTCTTACCAACAAACGACCCAAGCAGCTGCATATAATTAGTGCAATAGACGCCGAAACCAAATTCTCCAGCATTTCCTAATGCAAATATGAACCCGGTTTCTACTGCAGCCAGAGATGCCATAAACATCCAATTTGCTTTTAGCACCTTTTTCTCCCAACGTCGAAAATAGCGACGAGGCATCGTGTAAACAATGACCCGCATCACCAACGGCGCATTTGGTCATTTTTCCCTATTGTCCTTGCCGCTTGCCTGCTTTTGAACACGTGCAACAACATTGAATCTGTTCGATCACGCACATATACCACTGCACCATAAAGAGCGCATTTTCTTAGTGGTCACACCCTTAAGAGAAAAGTTTTTCTCTCTCTTCCTTTTTTTCTTAGCGAAATCATCTCTGCATGAGATGACGATCGTGGAGTCTTATTCCAACCTTCAAGGCGGTCGGGTCGTCCGCGCGCCGGTACGGTGAATACACTAAAATAAATTGGGTTCGTTTTATCATCCGTGGTGCGCACCCTTATTTAAAACAAATCAGTGTCGGGTATATTTTAGAGTTGAACCTAAATGTAGCGAATAAACCGTGTCGTGAATGTACCTTTAAATTAACTATAGTGCCAGATAATAAAATGACGATTTAATATCTATTAGACAGTGCGTTTCATTTTTTTCCTATTGTTGTTCCCCTGGTGATCGTACCTTTCATCCATTCCGGTTATGGACGAACGTGGCGGCGTTTCGCTCATTCATTCGTGATTGACTGTTGTATTCGAGGAACATATATATGATGGAGGAGGAAGTTAACCAGTGCCAATGTCGCAATACTTCCTCCCCACAGACTGCTTGAGACCGAGGCGTTTGAGCTCACTGCTCAGCTTCGTGTACCATTGTCGTCCTGCTTGGCGAAGTCCGTATAGAGCTCTGTTTAGCAAGCATACCTTATTCCCCCTTTGCAGTTGTGTTAACATTTGTTTTGCTTTAATGTTTTCTCTGCCTTTTCCGGATTGAATTAATTTCTCCAGGGCAACGTCGGTGTGTTTGGGGATCTCCATGTAAATTGTCTCGTCGAGCTCGCCGTTTAGATAGGCCGTTGCTACATCAAGGTCGCAGATGCTCATGTAGTGTTGAGCGGCTAGGACGACCGTAATTTGAATGGAGTTCATTCTTGCAACTGGAGCGAACGTCTGGTGGTAGTCAATTCCGGGTACTTGGGAGAATCCTTGTGCAACGATGTGTGTCTTTCTTCGTTCTAGCGTGCCGTTGGGATTCGATTTGATCCGCAAGACAAAACGGCTGCCGATGACTTTGTCTTGTTTCGGCCGATCTACCAGAGTCCAAGTGTCGTTTCTGATGATGGCCTGGATTTCTTGCGCCATGGCATTTATCCACTCCTCGGTGTCTGGACCGCTTGTTGGTTCTTTCATAGGAACTTCGGCTGCTCCCGCGGTCTCCGAAGTGATGTCGCATTCTTGAAATAGTTTTCGAGGTCTTCCCCTGAGTCCAGTCCTTTCTATCCGTGGTTTTCCTGGTCCTCTTCTTGTGATGATTGTGTCAGATCTGCTGGTTGGGGTTGTTGGTTGCCCGGTTGCTTCATTTCTCGTTACTTCGAGTTGTTCATCTCTCGCCATGGTTTCGTTATGTGTTGTATCCGGTGTGATGAATTCGACCGTGGCACTTTCAGCATCAGATTTGCCCTTTGTTGGGCGAAAATCGTTGGAGACGGGACTCCGGTTGTTATGTTTTTCAAAGAACTTCACGTCCCTCGCAATTTCGATTCTTCGTTCGTCGGGGAGCCAAATCCTGTACGCTTTCGATTTGTCAGCGTAGCCGACGAAGATCCCCTTTTTGGACCTGGGGCTGAATTTACCTTTCCTTGGACCTCGTTCTAGCGAGTAGACAACGCATCCAAATTCACGAAAATGGCCTACGTTTGGAACGTTTCCAGTCCACACTTCGTATGGGATTCTTCCGTCGAATGTGTTGGTCGGACATCTGTTTCTGATGTGGTTTGCTGTGTTGACTGATTCTCCCCAAAATCTTGTGTCCAGATTTGCCTGTATGAGAAGGCGTCTACCCATATCCACCAGGGTCCGGTTTTTTCTTTCGGCTACTCCGTTTTGCTTAGCCATGTGAGTCACTGATAGCTTCTGGCGGATGCTGTTTTTCCTTAAGAAGATATTGAATTCGTTGTTGACGTACTTGGTCCCGTTGTCAGACTGTAAGCTCTTGATCTTCCTCCCAGTCTGTTTTTCGGCAAACGCTTTAAAATCTCTGAAGGCGTTTAAAACTTCGCTCTTGCTTTTGATCATTTTCACTGTGCACCACCTAGAACAATCGTCGATGAACGTGACGAAGTATACAGACCCGCTCCATGTTTTGATGCTCATTGGCCCGCAAGTGTCGGTGTGAACCAGGTCCAATATGGCGGTTTTTCGCGCTAACTCCTTTGGGAATGGAAGCCTCGTTGTTTTCCCGAGACCGCAAATATCGCACTTCATTCCTTGTGTGGGCTGCCTGAAAAACATTCCTTGTGTAGTCCCGTTTCTGTGGCTCGACGTTAAATCCTTAATATTCAAGTGACCCAGTCTCCGGTGCCAGGTTTCCAGGGGTGATACATCCGGGGTAGTGGCGGCGGCTGCGTGGGTTTCTTTCAAGCTTGCTGGAACGAAGTACAGGCCGTTTTTCCTTACAGCCTCGAAGATGACCTCCCGTTTTGACTTCGTTACTTTCGCTCCTTTATTATCGAAAGTGATTGTGAATCCTCTGTCAGCGATTTTGCTCACAGACATTAGATTCGCCCGCAGATCGGGGACGTGTAGAACATTATCCACTTTTACGTTTCGTTATTGGCCTTTGTACTGGGTGATGATGTTTATGTCGCCGCGTCCGGTGATGTCGGTTGAGGCACTGTTGGCAAGGTTTAGTTTCATTGGATGAATTTCGTTGTATCCTTCGAATGCTTCGGTGTTACTCGACATGTGGGGTGCGCTTCCGCTGTCCAGGCACCACCCCTTACTGACTGTCGACTTAAAAGCCTGAAATCCGTGTTGCGCTGAGTTGGTGTAAGCTAGTACACTTGTACCGTAGTTGTACGTCTTGTTTTCCTTTCCTCGATCTTTAGAAGATCCCTGCCTTTTCTGTTGAGAGAGCGGCACTCGGCGACATTGTGCCCGGCTTTTTCGCAATGGTAGCATTTGTAGGAAGGCTTTTGTCGGTTTCCGGGGTGATTGTGTCCACGGCGTTTATCCTCCGTCCTCGTTTATCCTTGGCGGCCATCGCGCCTTCGGCTTGATGTCGTTCGTTGGTGCGCCTGGCGTCGCTTTCCTCGATTATCTTGATTCGTAGCGCCTCCGGCGAAGGTAACTCGTCTCGGGATTCTATGGCGCATCTGAAGTTCTCGAACTTCGGGGAGAGACTATACGGGAGCATGGTGCATAGCAGATCGTCGTTTACTTCGATTTCCATGTCGTTCAATTTATCGACGGTGTCAAAGAAGTCACTTAAGTGTGTTCGCACGTCGTCGTGATCGCTCATTCGATGAAGCGTCAGTCTCTTCAGTAGACTGGCTTTCCTGGCCAGACCTTTTGACTCGTACACGGAGATGAGTTTCTCCCATACTTCTCGGGAAGTTTCACACCCTTTGATGATCTTGACTTCAGATGGTCCGATCGCTAGTATGATGTCTGCCTTAACCTTCCCGTCTCCTGTTTTCCACTGCTCGACCTCGCCTGTGCGCGCCTCCGTTGATTCAGGTTTCACAATTTCTCCAGTCACATAGCCCCATGCGTCGTTCTTTACTAGGATCGCCTCCATCTGCAGCTTCCAAGTGTCGAAATTATCCTTCCGCACTTGTTCGGTGCTCGCTGTGGATGGCGCCATTTTGTTGATGGACGAGAATTTAGCTTTCCTGTGTTTATCCAATCGTGACTCAATTTCGCAGTGCTCTGGTGAATGCCTGGGCCCATAACCTGTTGAAGAGTAGTGGAGATGAATGGTGGATAACACATCGGTGGTTGGACGTCCGTGCGCTGTGGCGGCTAGTTGATGAAAGAGAGTGATGATGTGCACGTACATCATCAGGAAGCCTTTGCAACTTGACGAAATGCAAAATGGTGGATGTTCGTCAAGTTCAACCAATTTCGTTGTCGCCGGTGTGCGCATCGGATGTACACTAACGTAGAACATTTGATGTCCAACTCGACTCCGCCATCGTTCCCTGTCCTATGCACTCTCCTTTCACGCTTGACCATCTGATCCGATATCTTCAAGGTCAAACTAACCATTTAGAAAACCTATGAGGTGCGCAACTAAGTACCCGCTGTTTCTCAATATATGGCTCCAGCAATAAATCTTGGTCGATTGCGACAAATTCAAAACCTCATGAACCAAGCTTAGACGTGTGGTAAACAACCCACTTTGACACAGTAGCGATTTTGTTTTGGCGTCATATATTTTTGATTGTGTGAAAATGTCTGATTTTGTGCTAATTAATCGTCATTTGCGGGAAGTGTCGATTTTTTTCTTTTATTCGAAAAAAAACAGCGGCTGGAGTGCATCGAGAGCTCTCCAAAGTTTTCGGAGATGCTGCTCTAAGTGAAACAACGTGCCGTGATTGGTTGATTTCCACCTGCGTGAAGGAAAGCCAAAACCTTTCGGAGACGCTGAATTGGAAGCATTGCTCGATAAAGATTCATGCCAACCACAACAAGAGCTTTCATCAGCATTTGGAGTTACCCGCCAAGCCGTTTCCGGGCATGCGTTGGGAATGATTTAAAAGCATGGAACTTGGCTTCCTTATGATTTGAAGCCAAGGGGCGTTGAGTGTCGTTTTTCGCTGTGAACAACTGCTCCAGCGACAAAAAAGGAAGGGCTTTCTTCAGCACATAGTGACGAATGATGAAAAATGGATTCATTACAGCAACCCAAAGAAAAGAAAGTCATGGGAACTGCCCTGTCATGCTTCTACGCTGTCGGCTCGGCCGAGTATTCACCCTGCGAAGGTTATGCTGTATATTTGGTGGGACTAGGTCGGTATTATTTATTATGATCTGTTGAAACCGAACGAAACCTTCACTGGTGAACGATATTGACTTCAATTGATGCGATTGAGCCGAGCACTGCAAGAAAAACGGCCACAATACGAGCGGAGGCACGTAAAAGTGATTCTACAACGCTCGGCTTCACGTTGCCAAACCCATTAAGCCCTACCTGGAAACCCTCAAATGGGAAGTCCTGTCCCACCCGCCATATTCCCCATATTACTTGTTCCGTTCGATGGCTCATGGTATGGCTGATCAGCAGTTCCGCTCATACGAAGACATCAAAACATTGCTTGGTTCGTGAATAGCCCCAAAAGATAAACACTTTTACCGTAACGGTATTCGAGCTCTGCCAGAAAGATGGAAAAAAGTTGTAACTAGCAATGGGCAATACTTCGAATGATTTATTAATAACCATTTTTTCACAATAAAGTTGCATTTTCACAAAAAAAAGCACCGAGAACTTAGTTGGGCATCTAATATGATAAAATCATCATAGGCACTACAACCGGGCTCTGGTCTTGGCCTTATTTAGCAAGTTTCTCCACCGGTATCCGGTCCTTATCCGAGGCTTGTTAAATTGCCCATCACAATTTGTTTTTCCGGGCAAGGTTATTAGCCTTGTACCAAAAATAGAAGCAACCAATTCGCTTCTCGTAGATTTTACGGAGACGTACGATGTGCTGTTATAAAATGGCTTGCCATAAAACGTTTTGGGGGGATGGGAGCGAACACACAGGACAAAGTCTCTGATTGCTTTCAACCCGGCGAAGGCCAGGACGATCCTTGTCCCTGTTCAATCCAAGTTGACATGCAGTCTCCACGTGACATCCCTGGATAGCTACATTGGCACCCGCTAAGTAGTGAACCAACCCATGCAGCGGCATGCTGAGAAAGGTTGGCACATGGCTAATAACCATGCCCATAAAAACGAATTATTATGGACAATTTAACAAGTCTCGGATATGGACCGGATAGCGGTGGAGAGACTTGCTAAGTAAGGTCAAATCCGGATACCGGTTGTAATGCCGATGATGATGATGAATATACGCGCATCAAAAGTAATATAGAAGTGTCGGTGTTTGATCAGGAAGCGCTGTGTATATGTGGCGTTTCTAGCAGATACACACACGACTAGTAAAGAACAACACCACCAAAAGCACATCCATTAAAGCCGTATACCATAGCAGTAATATACCATTACCACATTAGTCGAATGTATTTGAGTTTAGAAATCAAGTTCACATAAGCGGCAGTGGCCTGATGGGTAAGAGCTTTGGTTCTTTTAGTGATTCTAACCGTGATACCGTCGGTTCGAATCACTCACTCTTCACTATCGTCGCAAACGCTATAACTGGTGACCCCGACGTGATATCTGTACGACATAACACACACTCCCATCCACACACAGAACTTTACTTTAGTTGCAATCACACGACTTCTATGCAGAGCAGCGGCCCATTGGCCTTCTCTCGATCGCTTTCCCGCTCGCTCATCGCTCAGTCGTCTCAAAGTTGATCGTAACGAAAGTTACTGGGAAGGGAGTGGAAGTGGCGTTTCTAGCAGATACACACACGACTAGTAAAGAACAACACCACCAAAAGCACATCCATTAAAGCCGTATACCATAGCAATAATATACCATTACCACATTAGTCGAATGTATTTGAGTTTAGAAATCAAATTCACATAAGCGGCAGTGGCCTGATGGGTAAGAGCTTTGGTTCTTTTAGTGATTCTAACCGTGATAGCGTCGGTTCAAATCACTCGCTCTTCACTATCGTCGCAAACGCTATGTATATATTCGCCCGACTGGAATTGGTTAAATAAAGAATGTATTGTGACACATGTTTATGTGTACCCATAAACAAAGGATGCAAATAATGGAAGATCTGCACGATCGGAAAAGAAGAAGAGTTTTTTTTTTAACTTTATTTCTCACAGTGAAAGGCGAATCTATTGCGCTGAGTCAGCGCCCTGGGATCCTATTTTTTCTCGACTGGGTCCATCAGCCAAGCTCCGAAAGATGCTCAAGGCTTTCTCCCAACCATTTCACGAAGCCGGTTGTGTTTTATGTGTGAGCAAGACCTACGTAGTGCCGCGTCGACTCCGCGCTAATCCAGGCGTGACTTCGGCCTGTGTGTGACGGTAACGGAGAATGTGCTTGACTTAATTAGTCGAAAAACATTCTTGGTGAGAGCCTTTGCTTGCGGCGACTGGGTAGAGGTTGTAGTTTCTGCTGACCCGCCACATATCTATTTTCACACACCGAAAAAGGGTAGTGACTTTGAACTTTTTAACCCATTCGAACTTTTAAAAAGCTTTACAATGGTCGAAATTCGAATACGTACCAAAACAACATACTGCCATCTTCTGGGGAGGAGAAACACCAATATGCACTAAGTTTGTGATGGAACTTTAAAAATAAGTAGAACTGCGGCTATTATCATTGGAGTACATGACCAATCCAATCAAGTATTGCTATCTTGGTCAAGCTTACACTTGGCATAAACTACAGATTTATTTACATCCACTCTAAACATGCATCCCCATCCCTGGTACATGGATCGCGACTTAGTTGACTTGCTTGACGTGGTCAGATAAAATTTCAATTCTGTCAGTCAACTCTTAGGGATTGTAATTTTAGTTTATCGTTTTTTAGTATTTGCGGCAGTATTTTAGCTATAGCCGATAGACAATGGAAGATAGAATAGAAATGAAGTGATATTGAAAAATGTCCGCGTTGTGGAAACTCGCTTCTCAATTAAAAGGAAAGATGTTAGATGCCTAAGTAGAAGGCAAGGTGACAAAAACAAGTTTATTGAGTCTTTTTTTGTACCAATTGTTCATAATAATGTATAAAATATAATATATAAATCTTATATTAAACTTAATACTAAGGGCTGCGATGGGTGGCCCTGATGCGCAACTTTACTTATTTTATTGCATCTGCCAACGTGGCTTTTTTTCTAGATTCCTTTTGGTCATTATTTGTTTTTTCTTTGTATAACCCTTGTTCCCGGGGTAGCAATTTTTTGTGTTAGGTGCCCTACATTTACAATATTTATAATATATAATACATAATATATTTACATCTACCGCTAACATTACAACTAATATTTATAATATATATCTTAATCCTAGTTTTTTTCTAATTTTAATTTTTAATTCTATCATATTTTGACAGTGCCGATATTTGATGTGTGCACATGCCCATAATTTTTAAATTGTTTTGTTGTCGGTTGTCCGTGTATATATTTTATTATTATGTAGTTTTATTTTTTAATTCTTTTTTGTACAATAGTTATACGATTATATATATTGTGACGCATATGGCAATCAGTACTAGAATATTATAGAAAGTCCGAAACAAAGTACTAGAATATTCTAGAAAGTACTGGAAAACTGGAGACTATGAACAGTAGAATGTTCGAGGCTCTGAAAAGGACGGAAACGAAACCCCGAATCAGAATGAGGAAACGGTATAAATACGTCGCAAAAAGATCACGAAGAAGTAAGAAGTAAGCAGTCAAAGACGCGATATGTACGGAAGCCGTAAGTCAAAGAAATCGTTAAGTGTACGGTAAAAGTAACGGTTGTTATTAACGGACTAATAAAGTGTTACATTAATACAAAATCGATTTAACGGCTCTTATTTATTAAAAATAATTAATCTAGCGAACCCTAAGCTCGCAACAATTGGTGTCAGAAGTAGAATTAATTATTGGTGAAGTAAATAAGTCTGTGAAAGTGTATTGTGACGATGTCAGATCGACATTTGGGGTATCTTCGCGTTCCTGAGTTGAAGAAGGAACTTGAGGACCGGAATCTGGATAGCAGAGGACAGAAGCAAATTCTTCGACAGCGTCTGCAAGCAGCAATGGAGGAAGAGGGTATAGATGTCGACACATATGTTTTTACGATTGCGCTAGACTGTCCGGATGGAGAAGAAACAGCGAGTCGAGATGGTGGCAATGTAACGGAGAAGAGTTCGCCACTGTTGGATATTTCGGAGATGTTTAGGATGATGATGACAAAATTCGACGCGCAAGCAACAGATATTAATTCAAAATTGGACGCGCAAGCTGCAGATGTTAATGCAAAGTTGGATGCCCAAAATTCAAAATTTGACGCGCAAGCTGTAGATCTGAATGCAAAATTGGAAGCCCAAACGCAGTGGATGAATTGTAATTTTCAACACTTTAAGGAAGAAATGGATCTAAAAAACGAAGCTGAATTTAAGAAAGTCACGGATGAAATAACTCGAATCGAGAAGAGACTTGAGTGTGCTGAGAGAAATAAGACATCGCCTAGCAATCAACATGACTACAAAGATACAAGGATGCAACCGCCAACCTTCGATGGAAAGGGACCCTTCTCCGTATTTATACGTCAGTTTGACGCTGCGGCCAACTATAATAAGTGGTCGGAGGAGCAGAAGTCAACATCACTAATCTTGTCACTCCGCGGGGCGGCTGCAGAATTGCTACAAACCATACCAGCAGAGAAGCAAACAGATTTCCAAGCGACAAGAGACGGCCTTGAAGCTAGGTATGGGGACAACCACATGTAGCAGGTCGACCGCATGCAACTGCGGAGCAGAACGCAGAAATATGGAGAAAATCTTCAACAGTTGCAGGCAGACATTGAGCGATTGGCAAACTTGTCTTATTCAAATATGACTAAGGAATTTCTGAACGAGGTAGCAATGGATACATTTATAAACGCACTCCAAGAGCGGGACTTGCAACAAGCCGTTCGTTTGGCAGGAAAGAATCGGACATGTACAACGGAGAACCCCGAGACCTGATATGAAGTGTTGGACATGCGGCAAAGTCGGCCACATCTCTGTTGAATGTAGGAAACGCCGACGAATGAATGAAACATCAATTGAGAATTGTTATTCATGTGCTAATCACAAGAGAAACCTTCAGCGTGATTCAGACTTGGACAACACCACGACCGAATGTAAATCCTTGCATCAACAGATAATTGCTCTTAAGACCAGCCGAGAAAAGGTCATTGAGGAGAACAATCGTTTATCAACTGATCTAGCAGAAAGGCAAGCTGAAATTTTGACCCTAAAGTGTCGCCTTCAGAATTCGGAAGTAGAAATTGATCGTTTAAAACAAGAGGCGGACGACCTGCGAAAGGTACAAGCAGAAGTACTAGATGGGTGGACGAGTGATGCTATACGCGCAGCTCAACTTCAGGATGAAGATATGTCGCTAATCCTGGAACACAAAGAAAAGAACGAGCGGCCAACTTGGAACAATATTTCCGACAAGAGTGGAACATTTAAGGCATATTGGGCACAATGGAATTCCTTGCTGGTGGAAGATGGAATCCTAAAGCGTAAATGGGAAGCCGCTAATGAAAAATCCCATCGACTGCAGATTCTAGTCCCACCATCCAAAGTGAAGGATGTACTAGCAGAAATGCACGACGGGGCCTCCGGTGGACATTTGGGAGTTAATAAGACACTTTCAATATTACGATCTCGATTCTACTGGCTTCACATAAGAGATGACGTCGAGTCTTGCTGTAGGTAGTGCACAACTTGCATTGCGACCAAAGAACCAACAGCAAAACCAAGGAGCGCTATGGAGCAGTACAACGTGGGTGCCCCTTTCGAGCGAATTGCGATTGATATCTCAGGACCATTCCCAAAAACCAACGATAACAACAAATATTTGTTGGTCATCATGGATTACTTCAGCAAGTGGGTGGAAGTCCTTCCAATTCCAAACCAAAAATCAACAACCGTCATTGAGCAGCTTATCAATAATTGGATCAGCAGATATGGCGTTCCCTGTGAGCTGCATTCCGATCAAGGCCGAAACTTCGAATCACATATATTTCAAGGCATCTGTGCTGCACTGGGCGTAAGGAAAACCAGGACCAGATCCTTACATCCGCAGTCAGATGGAATGGTCGAAAGGTTCAACCGAACAATGGAAGAATATTTATCGAAGGTCGTTAGTGATCACCAACGAGTTGTTGTTGTTGAATAACGCATTTATTGTACAATAATTTAACAAATGTTGACTGAGGACAAAAATACTAAATCCTATTTTACAATCTTTTCTTATTCTTAAAATAATTTACTGGCTCTACACGAGCACTCTAAATTACACGATACAACTTTGTGTAATGCCTTTCGCCGTACTGATCACCAACGAGATTGGGACAAATATGTACAAACCTTTCTCATGAGTTATAGATCGGCTGATCACGATACGACAGACCATTCTCCAGCAAGAATTATATTTGGATGAGAGATACAATTACCAGCCGATCTGCGATTCGGGATACCTCCAGACACCATAGATAAGACTGAAGACTACGTAGCCGAATGGAGAAATCGCCTCGATGAGATTCATCATTTGGTTCGGAAGAAAATCAAGGTATCAAGTGACAGGATGAAAACAAGCTACGACGTTCGAGCCAACGCATCCAGATTTAATGCAGGCGATAACGTGTGGCTTTATAACCCTCATCGGCAAAAAGGAAGATCTCCGAAGTTGCAGCAACATTGGGAAGGACCGTATAAGATTCTCACAAGAATTAACGACGTCGTCTATAGAATTCAGCGAAGACCGAACGCCAAGATGAAAGTGGTGCATCGTGACCCACTGGCGACTTTTTGTTAACCCAGAAGACCAGTGAACTTAGTTCGGGACGAACTAATCTTAGCAGAGGGTAGTGTGACGCATATGACAATCAGTACTAGAATATTTTAGAAAGTCTAAAACAAAGTACTAGAATATTCTACAAAGTAGTGGAAAACTGGAGACTATGAACAGTAAAAAATTCGAGACTATGGAACGGGCGGAAACGAAACACCGAATCAGAATGAGAAAACGGATAAATACGTGACACGCAGATCGAAGAAGAAGAAGTAAAAGACGCGATAAGTACGGAAGCGATAAGTCAAAGAAATCGTTAAGTGTACGGTAAAAGTAACGGTTGTTATTAACGGACTAATAAAGTGTCACTTTAATTCAAAATCGATTTAACGGCTCTTATTTATTAAAAAAATAGGGTTAGCTGGCCCTAAGCTTGCTACAGTATGTATGTTATTGCTTGGTATACGGCTAATGCATTTTCTTATTCGATTTTCTTTCGGTGTTCTTCACTATTTGTTTGTGTATTGTGTGTGTATCTGTTAGAAACGCCCCAGTCCTTATACAAGGGTAGTTAATGAAACAACATGCATTTTTGCAGTTTTTTTTTTAGTAGTTTTAGCTACTTTTTAAAGCGTCGGGCGATCCTACCATTTAAGGATGCCAAAAACGACCCTGCCTTGCAAGGGTTAAAATATTCAAATTAGTTGATATCGATTTGAGATCGGGATCTCGGAGGGCTTTTTGGAAACCAGTAACGGATCTCGAAAAAAGAGCTAAATAATTTTTTCTTTCTAAGTTTGTACATGCTGGAAAAAATGTACAAAACAAAGGAGAAACATTAAATAAGAAAGTGTACAAATAATAAAAACGAAAAAGAATCAAATAAAATAATGTTATAACTTTGCAATTATCACTTTATATTGTAATTTTTTTATAATAAAAACGCATTTTAAAAACGTGCCTTTGTGTAATGCAGTCAAAAAACAACAGTGGGTTCATCTACGCTGTACAAAAAGCGGAGGAGGCTAGGAAGGTATGCTCCCTCAACTTCAAACATATTCCGTTTATGTCTACAATTCCATCAATACGTGTACCTCCTCGAGGATTCTAGGATCTTTTTTAAATCATGTTATTTGTTTTTCGAGAGAAATGCCCCCAGCCTCCCAACACCTACTGCTCTTGTGACCAGCTCCAAAATAGAGCCCCCTTCTGTCCAATTCTTGTCGAATACTTGAGAAACAACAATAAAGAAAAAGAAGTAAAAAGGATTTCATCAGAATCAAATCCTAAGGCCACGTGCCTCCTTCCCAGGTACATAAATTCGTCCTTTGGATTGTGAATTCGAATATCATGTCGGGCAAAAAAGGACCTAAGTGTGTGTAGACGATTGTTGTATTGTGGGCAAATGTAAACCAATATCAATGGACAAAAACTAAAAAGGAAAAATATCCTTAGAATGTCTAAAATGCCCACGCTAGGCTTGACGGAAGAAAATGCCTCAATCAATATACACGCGTGTAAACCCACCTACTCTGGGAAGAATGATAGAAAAGTTGACTGATTAGCTTCCCACTATATCGCCCGACCCACAATCTATACCTTTCCTATCATTTTTGTACAACGTCCCGTTAAGTACTTCTATCGAATTCATTCATAAAAGGTTCTCGCGGCGTGGGCGTCAGTAGCAATAGGCTGGTAGGTTTTTATGGTCGAGAAATAGACACGAGCAAGGATGGAAATATTAAAAAATAATTAAAGGAGAGTGCTCGGCTTATGGAGTGGCGCACATTTCCCTGTTCGGAGAGTGCACACTATGTAGGCGGTGTGTATGGCATGCTGTATGCCTGGTTCGTGCCTATTGAAAACGAACAAGCGTTCTTAAGATATCATTGATTCAGTGGAACGGGAAAAATTTGCCCGTCCTTAGATTTAGCTGAAATTCCATCAAGAACTTGAACATATTTGTTATTTGATTGTGTTCTCTTCCTTTCATTCACAGACGCTGTGTTCTCTGATTATAACACAGTATAAGGACATGAGAAGCTTGTTAACAACCACTTTGTCTCATTGCTCCCTTAAAAGTTAATTTCTTCCCTTCTTAATATACTTCCCGTCTGAAGTGCATACAACAGAATTTACTTGTGCGAAAATGAGGCGTAGATATATTATGACCTTGAATAAGTTCCATCGTTTGAAAGATTAGGGTTGATTTGAAAGTATGTTTAAAAATGGCATACGAGTTAAAACCTGACTAAATGGGGATTTAATCCCAGATTTGGACGAATACCTGTTCTGCACATCGGGGCTAAATGAGATGGCGATTGTATGATGAGTAAAAGCCTCTTTACATTTGGCCCTTCTTTTCGCATCTTCAACCATTTGGTCATTTCAATTCAGACTCGAATTAATTCGAATTACAAGAATTGATTGTTCGTTCCCTTCAACGTCGCCAACACCGTTCATCGGCACTGTATCTACATCGGGATTCGTCTTTGACGACAAGAGGCGGCATTGAGGTTTAAATACTTTAAATTTTACTCAGTCAGATAATCTTCTTTGATATTTTTTTTGTGCGGGAATTCAATTAGTGGAACATACCCTGCTCATTCCTAACAAGGTGCGGAGTCTTTGGTCAGGCATGTTCGAATGACAAGTTAGATAATCTTCTTTGATATTATTTTTTTTTGCGGGAATTCAATTAGTTGAACATACCCTCCTCATTTTTATGAAGGTGCGGAAACGTTAGTCGGGCATGTTCGAATGACAACAACAAACTCAAGTTGCTGTCGTCATCAAACGAGGAAATTGAGTTGTAAAAATTAAGGGATGGTTTAAAAGAAATTAATAATATAGTAGGTGAAAGTATGGAGCCCTGTGGAACACCAACATCAATTTGATACAAAGCATATTTGACATTATCTAGATCTGTTGTACTTGAATTAAACGCTCGGAGAGGTAGTCTCTATTATCTTACTCATTGAAACCGTCAACTTTGTTATACCAAAGTTACGCACCTCGCCGTTAGCGTTAGGAAACGTATCTCGGTATAAACATAAAAGGGCCCGCTGTACCAATTCGAAGCTGCAACCCTTTGCTTCCTACAACTTATTTATTTATTTATCCAGAGTACGAGTGTGGTGTTTTTTTACTAGGGCGTCAGCACGGACGCGGGTTAAGCACAAAACACCACCGATGAATCCTTCACTAAAACAGTCCGCCAAGGAAGGAGAAAATAAAACACTGATTTTCTTTTCATTCACTTAGATATTTATTAATCGATTAATTTCCCTTTTTTGTAACTCCTCTTCCTCGTTTTATGGTTGGTTCTGTCAGCAACGCGAGATTCGTTTTTCTGCTAGATATTTTGTTACAATTTTGTTACTATTGTCACAACCGATTTGCGTTTTAATCACGTTAAATCAACTGGAGAATTCAACGCAAAATGACGCGGCGAACAATAACAAACGGAAAACACTACACGGACTTCTCACAAGAGGTGTATTTACACATCAATCGAACACTAAGTTATCGTATTTTCCCGACTCTGACACGCAACGACCTCGACTTCTAAGCTTGGCCGGTAAAATTTGACTCTAGTGTGTTCGTCGTCAACATCCACTAGCTACGGTAGTGGTGAATTTCCGTCGATCTGGGAGGTGCTACTTCGATCCTTTCATTGCCGTCGGCCAATGGACGATCGACTTGAGTTTTGGCGTCGGTTTCTATGGCGACCGTACAGATCAACTTGAAAATGCAGTCCTCGAAAGCCATAACAACGCAGTCGCTAAGGGTGCACAATAGGTAATTCAGATACGCCGGCTGAGCAAATAAAAGATCGAATACCGAGGCTGGCCGACTATGCCATCATAAACCATAGGAAATAGGGATTCCTTTTCTGTTGATAATATGTCAACGAACTTCGCTGCAATGACCGAGGCTACGATGCTTGAGTGTATATTTATTTTAGCGTTCATTAAAACAAGAGAATATTGCCGTGCAGGCGAAGATAGTTTCTTCTGTTTACATTGAGTAAACAGAACCATTTCGATTCGATAGCCAGCGTGAGAATCGTGGCTGCTCGTTGTTTGGACAACGTATCCTTAGACATGACCGAAGCTGGTGATCGTTCCTCGATACGGCAACGGATCGTATAATCAGTCATGCTGGTATGTAAATAAATTTGCGTACATGGAGGCTAAAGCCATGATGTCGAGAGTAATAGGGAATATTACAGACGACAGAAATGGATTTTTCTGTGGTGTTAGTTCAACAGGGGATTGGTCGCCATGGCCAAGGCTACATGCCCGGCATGTCTTCTTTGGACAACAGATTGATGGAACGATAACACACAGAAAGTTTGGCGTGTGTTTGGTGGGCATGTAGCCGTTCATAGGAACCGATCGGTTCATGACGGCTGCACCGAGGTGGTTCAATTGATGACGCTGGTTTGATGTCATGGCAAGATGGTAATCTTGTCATGAATTTATGTTTCAGGAATGACCGTTCGAAGGAGGGCTTGGAACAGCTTATATTCCGGTAAGCTGCTTAAAATAGGTGCAGGTATTTTTCGGTTGGTTGGCGATGAGTGGTTCTTCGGGCGCCATAAAGAACCCCACAGAAGACCCCCTGTTCCGTTGCAAGGCTGCAACCTTCCATTCTGATCGATAAATTTTCTCTGAATTATTCACCTTGTAACCAATCTTTGTATACCCAAATCCTGGGTGCGAAAAACGTAAACGATGCATCCTCATTTGGACTTTGGCCATTTGCCCAGCCAGAGTCAGCTATATTTCTTAATTATCATTTGCAACTTAATTTGCCTGTGCCGTGCGCAATGGTGTATATCACTCGCTTGATATTTGCACCTGACGGAACCAACCGAAATACGATAGCCCTCGCCCAAGCCATTCGCATTGTACAACCGATTGATGCTTTGACGTGACGTCTGTCGGCACTTTTGTCGCCACGTCCAACTAGTTGACGCTTTGGCGGAAATGACGTTAGACGGCGTGTCCATTACCTTTGAAGACGCGGGCGGCTCGTCGTGCCCGATGTGGCAGTTGGTCCTGGGTGTAGAGCAAAAGATGTGTCTGTAATGTAAAGCGTACAGTTTGGACGGTAGAAGTGTCTCGTGCCAATGCAGTAATCCGATCGTGTGGCAAATGTGTTGTTACATGCGCAATCATTCAAATGGGACAATCAATGGAAAGAATTATATTGAGGTAACTGGATTGTGTGCGTTAATTAGTTAACGGAGTGTGGGGTGATATACCGGGATGCAACAACTCTATAGGAATGTAATCTCGATAACAACTTTCGAGATATTCAGCAGGACTACGTTGCCGCCCTCGTAGTAGTAAATGAAGCGGCTCCACTTTTCGGTAAGATACACGATCACGCCTCCGGTAAGCCTGTTGGTATGAAACGCATATCGAGATTAATTAAACAGATAGGTTGTTTTCAATTATTTCGAAAATTAACTATTATTCAATAACTTCATAAACTTTGAACCAATGAGTAGTAGTATTGGTCGATTGAAGAGGAGGGGTGCGGGCACATTTTTTCTGAGATAGAATATTAGGTGACTTCCATCTACCTAGTTGGGAACTGAACATTTGAATAGGACAGATGAAAGAATTTTCCCAGTGATTTAGCGGATAAAAAGTAATGTGGCGTTTCTAACAGATACACACAGAATACACAAGCAAATATTAAAGAACACCGACCGAAAATCGAATAAGAAGAAACATCAGCCGTATACCAAGCAATAACATAGCAATTCCACATCAGTCGAATGTACTTGAGTTTAGAAGTCGAATTCGTACACGCCGCGTTGTCCTGATGCTTCAATGTTTCGTTTTTCACCCGTTTCATCGTATGTTCAAATCACCGTCTTCACTATCCTTGCTTAACGCGATAATCCCACGTGATCTGTATATACAACACGCAATCTCCCATACATAAACAGAACTATACTACTAAAGTCACGCTCATGAAGTTGATCGTAACAAAGTGACTGAGGAGGGAAGTAGTGTGTCGTTTCTAACAGATACGCACACAATACACAAGCAAATAGTGAAAAACGTCCAACGAAAATCAAATAATAAAAAAAGCATCAGCCGAATACCAAGCAATAACATAGCAATTTGACATCAGTCGAATGTGCTTGAGTTTAGTAATCGAATTCGTACACGCGGCAGTGGCCTGATGTGTTAAGCATTGGTTCAATTCTTAGTGATTCCAACCGCCATTGCGTCATTCGAATCACAGGTCCTTCACTATCGTTGCAAACGCTATAGGAACATATCTCCAAGAGAAGAGGAAGAACACCCTTTAAGTGCTCGAGTTCGAGGTCGAGTTCAAAACGGATCTGGGATTCTACCCCATAGTGTTTTTTTTTATTACATTTTTATCGAGGAAGGCGAACTTATAACGGCGCCCCGAGATGCCAGCAGATAACTGTTGCAGTTCTTTTTGAACAGTTGCAGGTTGTAATGATCCGGAAACATTCGCGCGGGGAGGGAATTCCACAGCTTTCCCGCCCTGTAACGGATCGAATTCTGACGCAGAAATATTTGCGCCGTCGGGAGATGAACCGCAAATTGGTGCGATCCGTCAGATTGTCTCATGAAGCGCATATAAACCGAATTGGACGGGACAATACCTCCAAAGAACAATACCCCTGAAAATATCTTGAAAAGAGACAAAGGTCAGCTACGCACCTTCGATGTGATAGCGACTGCAGTCCCGACGTCAGCCCTGTGCCCTCGATCAGGGGGAACGCCCGTCTCTATATGCTCTCAAGTAGGTTGAGGGTATGCTTAGGAGCAGACCTCCAAACATGAGAGCAATATTCGAGTGCCGGTTTAATTTGGGATTTATACAGAAAAAACAGTTGGGCCGGAGTAAAATATTTCTTGGCTCTAAAAAAATAACTCAGTTTTCCAGAGGCGGGCCTGGCGATATTCGGCACGTTTTTATGGCACGATACATTCATGGGCCATTGCGCCGAGCAATTTCAAGCTTTCCCCAAATTCGAGGGTCTGGCCATTCATCATCAGCTGTGGAACCGATGATCAACTTTTCTGTGTGAATGTTGTGTACTGTGTCTTCATTGCATTGAAGTCGACGAGATTGGCACTTCCCCACTGCAGGACCTTACACAGATCCCGATGCAGATAGTCGATCTGGCTACAATGTCGCTGATGCGACATTGATGCATTAATCAGCCGATCGCTCGAAAAAGAGGAAACAAGCGGACTATCATCCGCAAAACTGAACAATTTGTTATCTGTTGTCTTCAACAAATCATTTATGTGAAGCAAAAACAAGGTTGGAGCCAAAATAGAACCTTGAGGCACCCCAGAATTAACAGGATACAGATCCGAAGACTTGCTGTGCAATACAACCTGGATCGATCGATTTTCGAGGAAGCTCCTCGTTCAGTCGCAAAGTTTCTGGGAAAGTCGATATGAACGAAGTTTGCTCAGTAGTGACCCATGCCAGACGCGGTCAAAAGCCTTGAAGATATCCAATGCGACCACCCCTCACTCACCATGCCCATCAATCGCAGATGTCCATATATCGGTTATAAGGGTCAAAAGGTGTCCCATGGACCGCCTGCCACGGAATCCATATTGACGATCATTCAGAAGTCCGTTGCACTCCAAATACTTAATTAACTCGGCATTAATGGCCTTTTCCATCACCTTCGATAACATAGAGAGTAATGCTATCGGGCGGTAATTTTGTAGGAGACACTTTTTTCCCGTCTTTGGGATTGGCTGAACTCGAGCGATTTTCCAACAGGCAGGAAAGGTCCTCCGTGCATAAGATAAGCGGAAGAGCCTGTCAAGAACCGGCGATAGTTCCAGAGCACAGTTCTTACGGACTATTGATGGTATTCCGCTCGGGACGGTTGCCTTCCTACGTTCCAGTCCACGTAGAATGCGTTGAATACTACGCGAGCGGAACTTCACATCTCTCGTCGAAGACCCTATCGGCGCGATCATGGGTTGCTCCAAAAGACCAGCATCGTTGGTAGTTCAGTTCAATGTTTCTAAAATATGCCAGACATCATAGTGTAGGTCCATCTACCTATAGGAAGCATTCCATCTTTGTCGCTAGTACCTAAGCGGTAGCACATGTCTGTAGATCCATTTGTTTACTTCCGATTCTACAAAATACCGATCGCTCGAAACAATAAGTGCAATTGGGTATTTTGTATTTACTAAACCTCAGATAACCACGACCCGTTGCAGAACTGAAAGAATTTCGTACCAAGAGTGCCCGGTTTGTCCCATCGGCGGGTGTTATCGTACCCCTCGTTAAGTTGCATTAATGTTTCTATTCGGTGCCGTAAATGTTAAAATAACCTCAATATTTTTAATGTGACTGATCTAATCAGATTCATCGGTTGTTTTTTCGTAACTGAAAATATTCTCTACTTGCGTATAAAGAGATTCCTCAAGGGTCCGCTTCTGGCCCTTTACTATTTCCATTATTCTCTTTTATTGATTTAATGCCAAAGTTAGGATTTCTAATAAGTAAAGAAAAATTAATCGCACGTCGTTCATTAGGAAAAATACTCATAAGCAACGAAATCAAATACATATTCTTTTTCATAAAAGAATCACCATGCTTTGCAAATTATAGAGTAAAAAATGTAATGCAAATTAAATTAAAATATTATTTGGCACTTTATTTTAGTTAAGCTGTTCATCAAAGGACACTGAACTGCCCACCTGAAGTGACCCAGAACCCTGCAGATGATTTACCTCCACATCAAGGCCATGTGAGCTTCGCAATACATGTACAAGAGCTAGTCACGAAAATGCATCAAATTACCCCAAAATTGTAGTCTCTTATCGACACGTTTACATTCATTCGAAATGAAAGTGAGCATATCTCAAGTTCGTCATATTTACTTTGGACAGCAACCAGATACACGCCTATATTATTCCAGTTAACATAAGCTCACGTATATAACGCCCACGTGCGAATATCAGTTTATGTACATTCTGCGCATAACCGTCTATATACGCGAGCATCCAAGTCCAAGTGTACGTGAACATGCCCACCGTATTTCACTTCTCCCCCGAGGACACTTTTCCCAATAACTAACAAGTTATTACGAACAAATCCTTAAGCGTAGGAGTAGTAATTCATTCATCCTTCAGATGCTCTTTCACAACAAGTTTTCCAACCCATTACTGGGCAGTGGCTCACTATTCATTTGTGTCCTTCGGGCCTACAACCCACGCGACCAAATTCGTAGAACATTTTCAATTTTGCCCTAAACCCTCTCGGCGCTTACTCTGTGTATGTGTGTGTGTGTGTGGCTGTTTACACAATGAATTCAATTTAGTTAATGAATTTTTTTCCTCGGCCGTGGGTTGGCCTGCTTACAAGTTTTCGAAAAATCGATATCCCTCTGTAATACTAGCAAACGTCGATGTACAGTGATGTGTACTCGTATGTTATATCCAGGGAACGTTATCCTTGCAACATTGTTCTGTGAGAGAAAAACCGAGTTCTTGATTAAATGTTGTTTTCTGATTATTTATTGTTTTGGGAAGTTCATATCAGCAGAGAGTCTTCGCTAAAAAATGACAATGAATTTTTTATCCAAATTTCCAATATATAATATTTATAAGGCGCTATAAAGTCTCAACGAAATGTAGGCACTGGATGAAATCATATGAGTTCGTCCTGATGATAGCTGGTCGTGCATCATTCATCTAATGAAACAGAACAAAAGGGCAATTAAAATATTTTGCACTCCAAACCAATACTCATCGATATCGCCTGTCACCCCAGAACAAAAGGGTTCTGCAAATGAGATGAACATTTGTTCACTATAGCCATCATGAAGTAGTAGCAGGGCGTTACTATTTTATTATTATTATTATTATTTATTGGCCTGTGGGAACCCGAAAGTTCATGACCTCACCGACTCGACTCCGCCATCGTTCCCTGTCCTGTGCACTCTCCTTCCACGCCTGACCATCTGATCCAATCTCCTCAAGGTTAAACCTAACATTGTCCCATGGCGGTTCCGCCAAATCCCACTGTCTACTTACCCGAAGAACCCCCATAAATACAACCCACCTTTCATTAGTTTCTGCTAATACAATCGCATTAGCACCTATAAATGCTTCACGCATTAAGTCATCAAATGTATTTATCTAAAAGCTGCTGGAAGAGAATTCTTACCTTCATTCATTTATTCGAATTCAAAATTCCCTATAAGAATTTTGTTCCAAACTTCATTAATCCTAAACCCAATTCGACACCTTCGGTTACCAGGCAATCTCAATCAAAAACATACGTATTTTCCGTAGTAGAATTCCTGAAAACAAAACAATTTGGTTTACATATAATGTAACCATCATTACAGGGGTCATAAACATTGCGTCGCCTATTCCCAGCTTCACCATGTGTATAATAAATTCCTTACATACACATTGGCTGGACCTAGACCCAAGGGACAAAAGCAAATATACGCATCTCGCGTCTTAAACCATAAATTAAATACTACAGCATAGGCAAATGCAAATAGGTATGGTATACTTACCCTTGGCAGCGATGCAATAAACACCAATTCCCTGTAAATAAGCTAGAATCAATTAGCACCATGTGCATGGCGCACTGCGGCTATCGTTACAGCTGCAATGCATAGCTTAGACAATGGTCAACTCGATCTCCTTGCCTTCCCATATTTCTGGATCTGCTTCTCATGACTAGCGGCATGAACAAACAGAAACCCCAATTGCCCCCAATGAGATTCCGCCTGTCTACTTAGCCGAACTCACATCTCATGGATGCACATTATTCCCTTTTCTTTGTTTTCAGATACGTTCTCATGGCTTTGTCTCATGAAAGAACCAATGTGCACACATACATGTGTATCTCTATGATCTCCTCTATGAGATCAGGTTACCTACCCTCATAGAGAGACCACGTTTCTCTTGCGATGGAAAATGCAGCCTTCAATTAAGGGAGCCAGTGCCACTGGCCCAATTTCCTTAGCCAGCGAATTAATATCGTGGAGTCCTTTACCATCCACCGACCGAGCCGATCGTTTTGCTCCCGCTGTCCATAGCGCTGCGGGACAGCGGGATATTGTAACAAATATCAATTAAAAGTAATTTTTCATGTGTAAATCAAAATAAATATGTCGTGAATAAATGTAACCAATAATAATAAACTAAACAGTGTGTTTCATTTTCTGTGCTGTGGAATTCGTGTGCTTGATGTTTCCTTCTTCCCTTGGTGATCATTCGGTTGTATTCGGCGGAACTTTATAATAAACGGCGAGTGGGTTGATAGTAGAACTCTCGCACATGCTGGCGTCGCGACTATCTTCCCCACAGTCCTCCCATCTCCGTCATGGCCGTCCTACCGGTCTCTTTCCCGTTGGTCTACCGTCAAGAATTCTACGCACGGTCCTAATGTTGCCAATTCGCGCCACATGTCCCGCCCATCTTAATCTTCGCGACCTGATTACTCTCACTATTGTAGGTTTGCGGTATAGCTCTTCCAGTTCGTGGTTGTGGAGTTTCCTCCATTGTCCTGCCTCCTCGTCTTATTTATCGCCAAAGATACCCCTTTAAACTTTATTCTCGAATACGCGGAATTTGTTTTCTTCCCGTTTTGTAAGAGCCAATGTTTCGCATCCGTATAGAAAAATCGGGATGATTATGGTTCTATACACACAGAGCTTTATGTTACGTGATAGCAGTTTGGATTTCAGCAGTTTACTAACTGTGTGTCAACTAGCGTTGGCGGAGTGTAGTCTTTTGTTAATTTCCTTCGACATTTCGTTACTGGCCGTTAGTATCGTTCCCAGATATTTAAACTCTTTAACTTGTTCAAATATCTTGCCTCTGACGTTTATATGTGTTCCCTGAGTTCCACCTGCTCTCGCCGTAATCATGTATTTTGTTTTGTCTTCATTTATTTCTAGACCCACTAGGAGTTACTATAAATTAATCAATCGGATTAACAACTTCTGATAGATTTTTCATAATTTATTGAAATGAAAATTCATTACTGGTCACTTACCACTTACGGCTACCATCCCGAGGCTTTCAGGCACAGATCTCTATATTGTTATAATACCTTAACCGAGGCTTTTGGTTGGTCTTGAACATTGGAGCTATAAGGGAACCCATGGTATAGCAGAGTGTTCCACACTCGCGTAGTTCGACTGAAGTACGATTAATTGTTTTGGTTTGTCCGTCTTCGCATTTTCAAATCAATATTAAGCGAGGCAACTTCCAAAACTACTTGAGGGATATTTGTGATAACATCTGTTAAATTAAAGGAGGGCTAGATTTCGACAATGTTTTACTAACGAGATTGAGTCTGTTGACACTTGCCCCTCCCATGAGTTTCGTTGTTCTATTTTTTAATTTTTCTAAATTTTGGCGAGCTCAGAATCCTCATTTATTTAATTTAATATAAACGATATTGGATAAAGAAAAAAAAATATATATAGAATCTTAACTACTAACTTAAAAACTAAGGTATTATAAGAACAAGGATGTATGCATGCAAGTGTGTGTCTGTGTAAATTAGGCTGGGGCTAAGAGGTGCTAGAAAGGAGTCAGGATTTGGGAGCAGGCGAGGTGAGGTTGAAATCAAAGGAGGTGGGGTAGGAGTTGATGTTGCCTAACATACGTGACATCGGTTTGTTAAGGCTATACGAAGTGTGGTGGTTCACCGAGACCGGAGTCCATGGTCACCGGACTCGGTGGCAATGCACTCCGGTTGCCGCAGCCTTTCATCAAAGAGTAAATGTCAACTGTAAAGGAGTATTTATGGCTAAGGAAAAATGAAAGAAGTAAAAGAGAAAAAAAAAGACAGGAGGGTAAAGTGATAATACAAGAAATAACAGATAACTGGTTAAATAAGACGACAAATTCAAGATGGAAAACAAAATAGAGAAAATAGATCAAAAATAAAAATTAATGAATAGATAAAAATTTAAAAAAATTAACAAATAAATAAGAAAAAAAAATCAATTAAAGCAACAATAATAAATAACAAAAAGAATATAACAGGAAAAGAAAAGCAACAAATAACAAAAAATTCAAAAAAGAAATGATAGAAAGAAGGAGAGAAGAGAAAAAAATAAATACAATATAAAGAAGAGAAGAGAAACAAAAGAAAAAAAAATCTAAAAATTAAATTTAGTAAACAAGAAGAGGGAGATGGGAGCGAATATACAGGGCACAGTCACTGATTGCTTTCAACCCGACGAAGGCCAGAACGACCCTTGTCCCTGTTCAATCCAAGTTGGCATACAGTCTCCACGTGACACCCCTGGATAGCCACTTTGGCACGGGCCAAGTAATGAACCAATGCATGCAGCGACATCCTGAGAAAGGTTGGCGCAAGGCTAACAACCTTGCCCGGAAAAACAAATTATTATGGCAAATTTAACAAGCCTCAGATATGGACCGGATACACGACCACAACCACGGAAACGAAAATGGCTAAGCGAATTGAGAATTTTCTCATGGAACGTTCGCACACTATACAGAGCTCAAACTCCACAGCAGCTAGCCGATGCTCTGTCCGAATATAAGGCTGACATAACAGTATTACAATAAATAAGATGGACGGGGAGTGGTGTTATTCAAAGAAACGAGTATGACATTTATTATAGCTGTCATGCAAAACACCATATGCTCGGGGTAGGCCAAAAAGCTGAAGCCTGCCATTATCGGCTTCAATGCAATAAACGAAAGGCTGTGCACTTTTCGCGTGCGGGGCAAGTTTAAGAACATACGCCTGTGGCGGTTCCATTGAACGCCATTACTTACCACCCCAGCAATTAGTAAGAAAGTGCTTCCTAGAACACTAAAATTTAACACAAGTATTATGGCAATTCCATTTGAACGCCATTACTTACCTTGCAATTAAACATACAAAACTTCCACCTAAAACACATAAACCCTGGAAAACATTTACCCGCCTTTCAGTTATCTGCTTAAAATGTCTCCTAACCACCTAAGCCATATTTTCGCTAATTAAATAGCATTAGCACCAAGAGACATTTTCCCCAAGGGCATGATTGCATGAAACGCATCATGTGCCTAAAAAGCAATTCGGTCGTAACACCAAACAACCGATATAAACCCAAATCATATCGACGCCCATATCCCTTTCGAATCCTACAGCACACAAGCAGGAGATATTCTTGCTTTACTTCTTTGCTGTGACCATATCGGTCGCCAAATCTATCGACAAGCAAATGCATTGGCACCAATAAGCATGCCCCTGAAATTCAATTCGGTTACGACACTACATAACTACCAAAAATCCTCGAACTTGTCCATGCACACAAATAAGAAAGAATTTTTCCACACACGTGTATTAAGTGTGTCGATGATCTCATACCTGAAGATAACATTCAGGAGATCATTGACACACTTAAACAAAAAAAAGCACCACCAAGTTTTAAACTCGGATGACCCCCCGGTTCGATAATGCATTAATTGCACATGGCAAAATGTTCGCCTAATAATGCAAACGCAATTAACTGCATATTCCGGAACAATTAAATTGCAGAAACGTTTAAACTGCATATTCCAGCACAATCGACAGAAATGCAATTAATTGGGTCAGTTCGCAACCGTAGAAGGTGAACCGAGTTCAAGCCAATGAGGAAATATTGACCAGTTCAGCGAAACACCGTGATTGCGAACTGAAGCCAACAAACGAAAATTGGGGCAATTAAAATGTAATTGCCGTATCGTCATCGGGGGGTATTGACCCCGAAGTGTCGTGAAATGATGAGGAGGAAGTTAGCAAGTAGTCTGGGGTTAATGATGAAAGTCAGTGGTTGGTCGGGAGAATAATTAAATCTGGCTGGAGGCTTGAAAGTAAGGAAGTCCGGTAGTGTTTCTTGTGTAAGGGAAAACGATCTTAAAGCCCACTAAGTAGAGTTGTGATATGTACGGATAAATGTTAGTGCCTTTCAGTTTGAATATTTAAATCAATACAAAAATAGAATTGTGCGAACTAAGTTAATTTAAGTAACATATAATGAAAACAGAGTGAACATTAAATCAATACAAAAATAGAATTGTGTGAACTAAGTTAATTTAAGTAACATAAAATAAAAACAGAGTGAATATTAAATTAATACAAAAATAGAATTGTGTAAACTAAGTTAATTTAAGTAACATATAATGAAAACAGAGTGAACATTAAATCAATACAAAAATAGAATTGTGTGAACTAAGTTAATTTAAGTAACATAAAATAAAAACAGAGTGAATATTAAATTAATACAAAAATAGAATTGTGAAGACTAAGTTAATTTAAGTAACATATACAAGCCGTTGTAAAAATAGTTTACTCAATAAAAGTGGAAGAAAATCAAGGAAAAATTCTGCGTTTGAATTTTGGTAAAAAGAAAAGAAGATTTGGTTGTCACCCCGCTTGGTGTAATGACTTTTGTTCTAGGGAATATCTGCATAAACATAACTCGTGCATGGCAAGTCACATCCATAGGACCATCGGTCGGTCCTTCGAACGACAAATCATAGCATACTTCACCGCTGGTTCTCGAAGCAAATCGAATTCTCGTTAATGTAAATACACATACGAGAGTTCGACCCTTGCCAGACGCCACCGATATATGCACGATCAGCGTAAATACTGTGCGCAGTCGCTGATCGTGTAAACACACAGATATCCTTTTCCTGATGACTTGTCCAGCTGCGGATGCTGTTCTCGGTTGTTTATTCGATTGCATGTCCATGGCTCGCATGCTGGGTGACACACTGAATGAACAACGATTTGGTCATCGTGTGTGTGTTTCGCGCCCCTTGCTGGGACCAATGTGTGGAGAATCTTCCCCTATTGGTCGACGAGCAGAAATCGAAATTCAATTTTCTGATATTTTAATCTCAGTTTGTATTCCGTGGAGGCGAATTGGGCCCTCCACGTAAAACGTAAAATATCACACAGTCTGAAATTAGTTTCTGTCAAACAAACTTGATACGTAATCAGTCATAAATTGAAGCTTTTGTTGTTTTAAATTCTATACATCATAATAGACACAGTGCACCTAAAATAATTTAAATTACCTTTGCAATGTGAAGGCAGTTCCTGTTTAACGAACTCAGTGCTTTATCGATTATATATAGTGAAACCTGCCGTGTTTGAATTCTCTATATCATAATATACACTGTGCAATTTTAAATTACTCAAGTTACCTTTTGCAATTGTAAATTAGTTACTGTTAAACAGACACCTCGCTTAATCAATTATATATTGTGAAACCTTTTTATGTTTAAAATTTCTTATATCATAACCGACACTGTGCACTTTAAATTAGTAAAGTTGCTTTTCGCAATTTTAAATTAGCTTCTGTCTGACAAACTCATGAACCTTCTGAACAGTGGAGTCACCATCTTTTGTAAACAGAAGAATTATTGTTTTCAGTTAGTTATATTGTTTCGATGTGTAAATAAATAGAGAAATGAAGAAGATGAATCGATGATGTTCTATTTAGTGACAATCGGAAGACTTTCAGAGACTATACTGCACAAGACCATACTCTGCACGACGCCACCACCAAATACACCCCCCTAACCGCTACAAGCCTCATAAACATTCACGGGCCTACAGAGGAGTCCCTCGAGGACACAAAGGAAGAATTCTACGAGAACGTCTAACGGGCCTTCAATGCCTGCCCAAGATACGATGTGAAAATCGTTCTTGGTGAATTGAATGGCAAAATAGGTCAGGAGTCGGTTTTCAGGCACAATACAGGTTCCCATAGTTACCATGAGAACACTAATGACAATGGACTACGGGCCATATCACCTGACGGAGCCACTCGCAACCAAATTAACCACGTGTTGATAGATCGCCGCCACACCTCGAGCCTGATGACGGTACGATCATACCGAGGTGCCAACGTCGACTCTGATCAAATCTTGTTGGTATAGTTTTCCGAGCGCGAATTGCCTTGCGAAGACGTATTGCATCCGCGGATCACATTCGGATCAACACAGCTGCCTTACGCAATAAGAACACCAGTAACACATTTGGTCATGCGCTACGACTCACCCTCGAAGAGCTCAATGGAGGAAGAGTAAATCCTGGGACCAGATTGCCGGCGGTAGAAGAGAAATGGACACGCCTTAAGAATACTGTCATTAGTACTGACAACTCTATCTTAGGCAGTAATTGTAGAGATCGGAGTGACTGGTTTGATGATGAGTGCAAAGTAGCGACTGAACGTAAGAATGCTGCATACCGGGCAATGCAGCAGTCTCATAGGACGCGAGTACGCGAGGAGAAATACAAAGAGCTCAAAAGATCTGAAAAAGGACTTCACAGAAGAACGAAAAGTGTCTGGGAAAAAAATCTAGTCTGTGAAATAAAGAAAAGTAGAGAGCGAGGTCCGCACCAGGCGCGGAAGTTCTACCAAATAATCCACAGTATGACGCAGTACACACCACGCTCTACTTCATCATCATCATCGGCACTTCAACCGGGATCCGGTCTTGGCCTTATTTAACAAATCTCTCCACCGGTCCCGATTTAGAGCCGATGTCATTCAGTTTAGCACTCCCAGGCTCTGGGCGTCCTGGTCTACGCCATCCCTCCATCGCAGACAAGGTCTGCCGCGCTGTCTCCTTCCATACATCCTGCCACAAAGGACTTTCCGGGCAGGGTCCTCTTCGCTCATTCAAGCTAGCTGTCCCGCCCACCGGAGTCTACCGAGCTTGATTTTTCTTACAATATGAGCTTCAAGGTAGATTGCGTTCAACTCATGGTTGTAGCGTCTCCGGAATCGTCCACCCTCACATACGGGGCCAACAATTCTCCTTAAGACCTTTCTCTCGAACGCGGCCAAGGGTTCAGAGTGCCTTTTATTAAGCACCCAGTTCTCGGATCCATACATGAGTACTGGTAAGACCATGGTCTTGTACAGTAGTAGCTTGGATGTTCTGGATAAATTTCGGGATTTAAAGAGCCTTGATAGACCATAGTAGGCTTTGTTGGATTTAATCAGCCGTTCGCGTATTTCTTCTTCCATATTGTTATCGGCTGATACTATTGACCCAAGGTAGTTAAAGGATTGCACTACTTCAAATTCGTGCTCCACTACCCTGATAGTTTGACCAACGTTAGGTCTTCTCTTCGCTCTACTTACTGCATAGATAAAGAGGGTAATCTGATCACCGATCCTGGCGGCATTCTGGAGCGAAGGGAATCGCGCTTCAATGAATTGCTAAATGGTCAGCTCACAGAAGAATTGGAGGCTCCACCAATGCAAAATCAAGACCAAATGCTGCCGTCACCAAGCATTGAGGAAAGATTAAAAGCCCCTGGAGCTAATGGCATACCAGCTGAGCTGATCAAACAAGGCTGGACAGGGTTACATCACGCAATTCATGAGATCGTGATGCACGTATGTGAGCAAGAGGAGATGCCGGAAGATTGGCGTCGTGGAATAATTTGCCGGTTGTAACGTTCCAGGAACAATTGTGCGGGGGGATTCCACAGCTTCCCCACTCTGTAACGGAACGAGTTCTGTTGCAGAGATATTCGCGATGTCGGGAGATGAACCGCAAATTGGTGCAATCCGTTGGATTGTCTCGTGGAGCGCATATAAACCAAATTGTGCGGAATAAGACCACGAATCTCCGAAGAACAGTATCCGTGATAATATCTGTAAAACAGACAGAGGTCAGCTACGCTCCTTCGATGTGACCTGTAGTCCCCATGTCAGCGCCTTGTCTCCGATCAGGCGGATCGCTCGTCTCTGTATTCTCTCAAGTAGGTCGAGGGTATGTTTAGGAGCAGAGCTCCAAACATGAGAGCAATATTCGAGCGTGGGTCTAATTTGGGATTTATACAGGAGAAGAAGTTGAGCCGGAGTAAATATTTCTTGGCTCTAAAAAGATAACTCGGTTTCCCAGAGTTGTTCGACAGGCGTTTATGCCACGATACATTCCCACAGACCGTGACGTCGAGCAATGTCATGCTTTCCCCAGATTCGAGTGCCTAGCCATTCATCATCAGCTTTGGAACCCATAATCAACTTTTCTTTGTGAACGTTGTATACTGTGTCTTCGTTGCAGTGAAGTCGACGAGATTGGCCTTTCGCCACTGCAGAACCTTATCCCGATCCTGATTCACGGAGTCGATCTGCCTCCATCTCAGCTGATGGTGCACTAATCGGTCGATCACTCGAAAAAGAGGAAATAAGCGTATATCATCCGCGAAACTGAACATCCTGTTATCCGTCGACTCCAACAAATCATTTATGTGAAGCAAAAACAAGGTTGGAGCAAAAACAGAACCTTGAGGACCCCAGAATTAACAGGATACAGATCCGAATACTTGCCGTCCACAACAACCCGGATCGATCGATTCTCGAGGAAGCTCCTCGTCCAGTCGCAAAGCTGTTGGGAAAGTCCATATGAACGGAGTTTGCTAAGCAATGCCCCGTGCCAGACGCGGTCAAAAGCCTTGGAGATATCCAATGCGACCGCCCTTGACTCACCATGCCGTTCAATCGCAGATGTCCATATATCGGTTATAAGTGTCAAAAGGTCTCACGTGGACCGCCTACCACGGAATTCGTATTGACGATCATTCAGAAGTCCGTTGCACTCTTGTAGTTAATTAACTCTGCATTGATGACCTTTTCCATCACCTTAGATACCATAGAGAGTAATGCTATCGGCCGGTAGTTTTGTGGGAGACGCTTTTTCCCCCACTTTGGGATTGGCTAAACTGGAGCGATTTTCCACCAGATAGGAAAGGTATAAGATAAAGGGAAGAGTCTGCCAAGAACCAGCGATAGTTCTGGAGCACAGTTCTTAAGGACTATTGCAGGTATTCCGTCCGGGCCGGTTGCCTTCCCACAGTCCAGTCCGCATAGAATCCATTGAATAGTGCGCGGGCGGAACCTCACAACCCCCATCAAAGTACCGGCGCGATCACAGGTGGATCCAAAAGGCCGACATCGAGGTTTGAATTTGTGGAAAATAAATTCGCGAACACATTAACTTTATCCTTTGAATTTATGACTAACGTCCCGCTGCCTGTCACTAACGGAGGAAAAGAGGAGGAGTCGAAGTTATTACTGATAGCCATTGCCATTGACCAAAAGGTATGCCACCCGGTGGGGCACTCAAGGAGTTTATTAGTCGCTCTGCCGTTGTAGGCCTTCTTCACGGTATCAATCGTCTGGTTGTATGCGTTTCTGATTCTAACAAAATTCGTTCTGTTAACCTCGGTGGGATTGAAGCGCCATTATTTAAAAGCTCTATTTTTTGCCGGCTTATTCTGCTCGCATTTTTTATCAAACCAAGGTTTGTTAGATGGATTTCGTTTGATGAAATGCGGAATGTAGATCCACACATGGCGAAGCTGCTTAGGTCGGTTATTCGCTTGAAATGCAAGTGGTTGCGCGACTGATACTAAGTAGTGATCTGAGTTTCCTAGGGGCACAGCAACCTGGACGGTATAAGTGCTCGGCTCGGATGTCAAAAACAGACCCAGAGTGTTCGCATGATCACCTTGGGCATCCGGCACTCGAGTAGGATCCTCCACGAGTTTAGTCAAATTGCGACTAACAGCGAACTTCTCCACCAGCCTCGCAGCCTCGGTGGTTCTGTTAGAATGTACTAACCAGCCGGAATTGTGCGGATTAAAATCGCCAATGACGACAATTTCAGAAGCTGGGTGGTTGGTATGTATCCAGGCGAGCATACAGGAAAGATGTTCGAAAAATGTCGCTGGTTGATCGTCATTCTGGGAGCGGTAAAGACAACAAAGAAATTTAAGAGAACACCTCAGCACGTCCCCCAACCACATGATGTACACGTTATTAGGTTCCAACGCCTCCATCCTCTGGCAAGCCAGATCGGACCGCGCGAAAACACAGACCCCGCCCTTGAAACGGAATCTCGAAGGTAAGTTGTATCCTGAACAACGAAAATATTTCGAATCAGTTGACGAATCGACCTGGGTCTCAGTTAGAGCAAGGATATCAGGTTTCGCCATTTGCAAATATTGGTGGACGACGTTTACATTCGTATTGGTGAAACCGATGCCGCTGATATTAGAAAATCCCGTTATTAGTCGATCGCCAACAGAGCCTCGAGAACGGACCCATTTATGCGATGACGTACTTCTTAAAGTTCAGTTATTTATCATAATACTTGCATGATGTTCCACCTGACATAGTCAACCCCGGAGATCCGAATGGGAAACTAGTTTATCTTCGGAATACTTTATCTCAGAAGGTTCGCGAATTTATTTTCGGCGAATTCAAACCTCGATCCCGGACTTTTGGAGCCACCTGTGATCTCGCCGGTACGGTCTTCGATGCGAGATGTGAGATTTCGTCCGCGCACTATTCAACGCATTCTACGTGAACTGGATTGTAGGAAGGCAACCGGCCCGGACGGTATACCAGCAATAGTCCTTAAGAACTGTGCTCCAGAACTATCGCTGGTTCTTGGCAGACTCTTCCGCTTATCTTATGCACGGAGGACCTTTCCTGCCTGCTGGAAAATCGCTCGGGTTCAGCCAATACCAAAGACGGGAAAAAAGTGTCTCCCACAAAATTACCGTCCGATAGCATTACTGTCTATTTTATCTAAGGTAATGGAAAAAGTGATCAATACAGAGTTGGTTAAGTATTTGGAGTGCAACGGACTTCTGAATGATCGTCAATACGGATTCCGTGGCAGGCGGTCCACAGGAGACCTTTTGACACTTATAACCGATATATGGACATCTGCGATTGAACGGCATGGTGAGTCAAGGGCGGTCGCATTGGATATTTCCAAGGCTTTTGACCGCGTCTAGCACGGGGCATTGCTAAGCAAACTTCGTTCATATGGACTTTCCCAACAGCTTTGCGACTGGACGAGGAGCTTCCTCGAGAATTGATCGATCCGGGTTGTTGTGGACGGCGAATGTTCGGATCTGTATCCTGTTAATTAGGGGGTGCCCCAAGGTTCTATTTTAGCTCCAACCTTGTTCTGGCTTCACATAAACGATTTGTTGGAGACAACGGACAACAAAGTGTTCAGTTTTGCGGATGATAGTACGCTTGTTCCCTCCTTTTCGAGTGATCGGCCGATTGGTGCATCTACGTCGCATCAGCTGAGATGTAGACAGATTGACTCTCTGAATCAGGATCTGGATAAAGTCCTGCAGTGGGGAAAGGCCAATCTTGTCGACTTCAACGCAACGAAGACCCAGTACACAACATTCACAAGGAAAACTGGATCATCGGTTCCACAACTGATGATGAATGGCCGGGCCCTCGAGGCTGGGGAAAGTTTGAAATTGCTCGACGTCACAGTCTGTGGGAATGTATCATGGCAAAAACACGTATCGGGTATCGCCAGATCAGCCTCAGGAAAACTGAGCTATCTTTTTAGAGCCAAGAAATATTTTACTCCGGCCAACTTCTTCTCCTATATAAATCCCAAATTAGACCCGCACTCGAATATTGCTCTCGTGTTTGGAGCTCGGCTCCTAAACATACCCTCGACCTACTTGAGAGCGTACAGAGACGAGCGATCCGCCTGATCGGGGACTCGGCGTTGACGTCGGGACTACAGTCGCTATCATATCGAAGACGCGTAGCTGACCTCTGCCTGTTTTACAGATATTATCACGGGTGCTGTTCTTCGGAGATTCTTGGTATTGTTCCACGCAATTCGGTTTATATGCGCTCCACAAGACAATCCGACGGATCGCACCCGTCTGTGGTTCATCTCCCGACGGCGCGAACATCCCTGTATCAGAACTCGTTCCGTTACAGAGCGGGGAAGTTGTCGAACTGTCTTCCCACGCGAGTGTTCCCGGAGCGTTACAACCTGCAACTGTTCAAAAAGAACTACAACAGTTATTTGATGGCATCTCGGGGCGCCCACTCGGCGCTATAGGTTCGCCTCTCCCGAGAGAAGTCTAATAAAAAAAAAAATAATAATAATAATAAAAAGGTAAAAAAGCCTACCGAGTTCTTTGCGAGTTTGTTTTGTATATATTTGTAATTCATTTTTGTTCCCACCAGTCTTAAGGTTTCAAATAGTCCGCCACATAAGAGCCCCGTTTTTATATGGTAAGGTCTACTTACTCTCTAAATCGACCCGGTGTCAAAGAGACACTGTGGGGTAGGTAGTCGCGCCGCCCGCATGGACGCGAGTTCTACTACCAACCCACCACTTTCACTGTCACAAACGATTGTTCCGCGGCCTGCAAACGAACGATCACCAGGAAACAACAATAGAAAAATGAAACGCACTGATTTAGTTTTATTCTGTCTTTCTTTTGGTCCAGACAATTAAATGTAATTTTTATTCGCACAGGCGACTCGCACGATTCAAGAATACACTCGAGGCGATACGGAGAGCGGAAGCGGTAACGACCGTGGCGGTCGGCGGATGGAAATGGACTCAGCGATAAACGGCTCGTGGTGAGCCGACTCGCTCATGGGGTGAGTTTTCCCGATAGAGAAAGTGTTTCTCTCGTGGTGAAAACAAGGAAGAAAGACTTGGCAATGTGTGTGTATGTGTGAGTGAAGATCACATTGGTTTTTTCATATACAAGGCCATGGGAACGAATCTGAAACAAAGAAAGGGAAAATGTGCATTCATTAGATGCGAGTTCAGTAAAGCAAACAAACCGCATCTCATTGGATGATAATTGGTTTTCTGTTTGCTCTTGCCGCTGCTGATGAGAAGCAGATCCCGAAATATGAACAGACAAAGGGAACGTTTGGGTTTTTGTCTGAGATGTGCATTGCGGCTAAATAAATAGGCGGCAATGCAATGTGGAAATGTGCTAATGGCTTTTAGCTAGATTGCCGGGAATGGTGTTTATGGCATCGCTGGTAAGGGTAGGGTATTGAATTCCAATTTGCATTTGCTTATGCTGTAGGATTGATTGTTGCCAAGAGACGCGAGATGCGTATATTTGTTTTGGTTTCTTGGGTGTAGGTCGTCAGCCAATGTGTATGTACGGTGATTTATGATATTATGGTGAGGACGGGAAATAGGCGACGCAACGTGTATGGCCCCTGTTATGATGGTTACATTGTATGTAAACCAAATCATCTTGTTTTCAGGAATTCGTCTAGAGGGAAATGCACTTGGTGAGATTGGGATTCCTGATAAGTTAGGAAAGGATTCTTACAGGGAATTGTATGCGAAGAAATGCATGAAAAGTAAGAATTCTTTAACAGGTACTTTTAGGTTATATAAATTGTATTTATTTGATGCGTGAAGAATTTAAGGTGCTAATGCGATTGCATTGGAGAAACTTATAAGGTTGGATTGTAGGGATCGGGGTTCTTTAGGTAAGTAGTCAGTGGGGTTTGGCGAAACCACCACAGCACCATTATAATACAGCTGATATACCTCTGGCTGCAAGCCATCCAATGGGAACAGTGACGCGTAACCCTGGATTAAGAGTGACAGGTATTTGTATGTTTCTCCACACTACCCACTCTAACATAGGTGCCCTACTGGAGGCGTAGCCCTCCGCCAACATAGCCTGAGTGATTCATTGTAATTTAAGCTCCGCACCACGTCAAGGTTTGTAGCACACAGGGGCTTAAGAGTTGATTCAAAGTCTACCTATCCTTGCAAAACAGCATAAAACGATCTCTCACAAAATAAAAACAAAACCTATATATTTAAAAAAAATTCCAAAAACAAATAAAAAATATGAATAAATAAAATATAAACATTTGATCGTGAATGTAATCATTTATCATCGGACATTTCGCAGATGCTTTTCTGAAAAAGTATCACTCCCAGAGAAAAAAAAATTCTAGTATATGCAACTTTGGTATGAAACAGGTTTTCGAAATTTTCAATATTTAATTTTTATGTTTTTTCTTTTATAGTTTTCACAACGAAAATTAAATTTGCCCCAAATTTTCAATATATTTCATCATGGTGCGTATTCGTAGTTTAAAAAAAAGTTCAAATTCTGATTTTCAAAAATAATTTAACATTCCTTAGTTTTGTTAAACCATACGACCTGTTGTCACTTTGTTATACTAGGACCTTTTTATGCGTCTTTGTTTTGAAGGATAAACAATCTTTAAAGATATTAAATAAAAGAATAGTACCTTATTACATCCGAAAAAATTGAATTTCGATCACTTTTGTTCATTTAGTTGTATTATCTCCCGGGTGTGCAAAGTTGAATATATGAAACATATTCGTGACGTTTTACTGGAAATACTACTCACAAAAACTTACATATGGGTGTGTTCGCCCGCTGGTCCGAGGATGGATGAATAAGACTGTGAGTAATTAAGGGCACGTCATCAATGCGAGTGATGTGTGAAACTAGCCTAGGCGTTACGTGTCATCAAAATTTAATGAGAAGCTTTTAACGACAAGAACTATTCGAGTTCAAGTTCTTTTGGTAGAATGATTCCAAAACCAACTAAATGAATGGACATAGTACAGAAAGTATATTGTCCTTTACGGTGACATTGAGTTGCTAGTGGCAAATGTTTTTAATTTAATTAATGCTTTCGATTTGTGTAGAAGATTCGTGCTTGAGGGTGTAGACGTGTAGAAACAGTTGTTATAGACAATAATTGATATTCTGTCTTTTAACTTTGAGTGGTCCATGTTCCGTTTTTTTTGGAGTTAATCGACGTATGGCCAACTTTATCCGTGAAGTATTCTTAGTTGACAGGTTGGATTCCGTCAGAAGCGGCTCCACAATGCCAAAAAAATCCGAGAAATATTCGGCAGAAGTACTTGGTACGTTGGTATCAACTCTGACCCCCGATGAGGTACTACTACATGATGCTATAGGTTCCGCGATATGGTCGAGAGAAATCCTCGACAATGTTCCAGACATTTAGCTGATGCCTCGGAATGAAGTTGAGATAAGACATGATGGTATAAAGAATTCCGGAGATAAACTGTGTCCCCACGTGGATATCCAGGGGGAGCATCATCCGAATGTTGATAACAAATCTAACTGTAAACATCTTATCTCTGGGTAATCGGGTCCGTCCGCGAAACATTGTCAACGTTCAACTAGTAACAACGTTTTGTAACATCAGAGGCAGCGGATTCACCAATACGATCGTAAACACGATGCATTTTCTAGCCGAGACTCAGTTGATCCGTCAATTGACTCCACATATCCCCGTTACCCTCAATTAACTTTTATTCGAGATTTCGTTTTAAGGATGGAATTTGTGTCTTTACTCGGCCGAATTAGCTTGCGAAAGAGAGAAGCATTAGAATCCAATAACTTGAACATCATTTGGATGAAAATCATGCTGAGGAGCTTTGTCAAATTTCTTTGTTGTTTCTGCCGCTTCTCCAATGACGATCGGCCAACGGCGCTTTTCGAACACCTTTCATGTACTGCCGATTGGATGCAAATCAACCAGCCTGATATTGTTGGTCTTGGCCAGTTTAATGTACACACCTACAAGTGGTTAGGATATTCAACACCGACTAGCCCGGGTGGGCTAGCTGAAACGTTCACTGTTAGAAGCAATTTTAATTAACTGGTGGAGTAACCTATGCGAGTGTCGAATAACCGGAGTGATTCTGTAAATACCCTTACTCCAGGGTCTTTTGTCATTCGAACCAAGCGCTTATTCTGTGGAAACGACTGCGCCATCGGGAAATTCAAACCAGTTGCATAGTCACTTAGATCTTAAACGAATAACCAACTTAAACAGCTTCACCAAGGATGGAGGAACGGGACTGTCGCGGTCCTGCGAACCTAACAAATCACTTTGTGGTTAAATACGTTTTCGTCCAGCTAAAGGGGCCATACATTCTGATATCCTCAGCCCAACGTATCTACAGATACCGCCGGGTCGCATTCCTTTACTAATTCCTCATGCCTGTAGGGTTATTGAAGGACACTACACTAGACCCGAATTTGTTTGGCAACCCAAGTTACCGTTTCAGTCAGAAGTTAATGAACAACTCGCTCATTATTTTATGTAAATATAATTAGGACATACCACCTACGAATGTGGTGTAAACATTCTTTCAGATGTGTGTATCGCAATGTATTCTTTGATTAACCAAGATTTGGAGCGAAGTTTACATTGCGATTCCTGATTGAGCACCGATGCTTGCTTTTTTGCTTTACGCGTGTACTATGATTACAAAGAACTTGTGTTTACAGTAGTGCCCATTCGTGATCACCGACCCTAATAATATGTTTATGTATCTTGTGTAACACCCTTTTTCTACCGCATACCATCATCATCAAATAGCTTCTGTGTAGACGCATTACACGACTTTCTACTTGAAGCCGCCATTGCCAATACAGCAGTCTCATAGGATGCGGATCCGCGAGGAGAAATACAAAGAGCTCAGAAGATCTGAAAAAAGGCTTCAGAGACAAAAGAAAAGTGCAATAGAGAGAAGTAGAGGGCGATGTCCGCACCATGCGCGGAAGTTCTACCAAATAATCCGCAGTATGATGCGGTACACACCACGCTGCACTTACTGCAAGGATAAAGAGGATAATCTGATCACCAATCCTGAAGGCATTCTGGAGCGATGGGAAGTACACTTCAATGAATTGTTAGATGGTCAGCTCACAGAAGAATTGGAGGCTCCACCAATGCAAGATCAAGACCAAATGCTGTCGCCACCAAGCATTGAGGAAACATTAAAAGCCATACAACAGCTCAAATCAAATAAAGCCCCTGGAGCTGATGGCATACCAGCTGAGCTGATCAAACAAGGGGGGACAGGGTTACATCACGCAATTCATGAGATCGTGATGCACGTATAGGAGCAAGAGGAGATGCCAGAAGATTGGCGTCGTGGAATAATTTGCCACATACATAAGAAAGGAGATATCACACTGTGCAGCAACTACGAGGGTTCCCTTTTATATTTCGGGATTAGAGAACAAAAACAAATATTGGTCATCGAAAATCACTTTATTGTTTTTCAAAATATTCCCCATGAAGATCTATACACTTTTGCATGCGTTTGAACCAATTGTCGAAGCACTTTTGCCACTCTGATTGAGGTATCTCCAACACATGCATTCTGAATGCAGCAACCGCTTCTTCAGGTGTCGAAAAACGTTGACCTCTCAGTTTGTTTTTTACGTACGGGAATAAAAAGAAGTCATTCGGTGCCAAGTCAGGACTATAGGGCGGATGACCCATCAAATCGATGTTTTGGGTGCTCAAAAATGCAGTTGTCGCAGCCGATGTGTGAGAGCTCGCATTGTCGTGGTGAAGAGTGATCCGTCTTCGGCGGTTGGTTTTCCTGATTTCTTGGAAGACAACTGGCAAACAAATGGTTGTGTACCACTCAGAATTGACTGTTCTGCGTTGTTCTAGTGGTACGGTTGCGACATGTCCAATTTTTCCGAAAAAACAGGCGACCATTTGCTTGGAAGTGCTTCGTGCGCGAACAACTTTTGTTGGATTTGGCTCATCTTGAAACACCCAGACAGTCGACTGCTGTTTACTTTCGGGCTCATACGCGTAAATCCACCATTCATCACCTCTCACGATGTCATAGACGTGTTTCGAAGCACCGCGACCGTATTTTTTGAGCATTTCTTTCGACCAATTGACACGAGCCTTTTTTGGGCGATTGACAAATTGTGTGGGATCCAACGCGAACAATTTTTTTTGACAGTCAAATGTTTATGCAATATTGAATGTATGCTGGTCCCACTAACGCCTAAGGTTGTCTCAATCTCACGATAGGTCACATGACGATCTTCCAATATCAGTTCGCGCACAGCATCAATGGTTTTCGGAACAACAACTGATTTTGGACGACCTCCACGAAATTCATCTTGGAGTGAACTACGACCACGATTGAATTCACCATACCATCGATAAACACTGGTCCTTGATGGAGCTTCATCGCCAAAAATTTAATTAAGTTCATCCATGCACTGTTGCTGAGTTAATCCACGCCGAAAGTTGTAAAAAATAATCGCACGAAAATGTTGACGATTTAATTCCATTTTTGGGCCGAGATGAATCTTTTAAGTTACTGTAAACAACACAAAGAGCGCTCGTATGTCAAAACGTTCTGAGTGCGTATAACCTCAAAAATGTCCAACTTTACGACAGAGCTGTCAATTGCCGGATTGCAACACTAGGGTTGCCAAATCCCGAAACATAAGAGGCAACCCTCGTATAGGGGTATAACATTGCTGAGTACCGCCTATAAGATACTCTCCTCTATCCTACAAGATCGGATAGCCTCATACGCTAAAGCCATCATTGGTCAATACCGGTGTGGTTTCATCCCAGGCAAATCCGCGATTGATCAGATATCCACCCTTAGACAGGCGATGGAAAAGTGTCAGGAATTTAAGATTCCATTATATCAGCTATTCATAGACATAAAGACCGCCTACGACAGCATAGCCAGGGTAGAACTATATAATGCCATGAGAGCGTTCGGCATTCCAAACAAATTGATACGACTTTGTAGGTTGACCATGACCAACGTAATTAGTCAAGTAAAAATAGCGGAATTGCTGTCCAAACCAATAAACATCTTTAATGGACTCCGATAAGGGGACGGTCTGGCCTGCCTCCTCTTCAACTTAGCGTTGGAGAAAGCAATCCGTGACTTTGGCGTTACAACTAGGGGGACTATTATCACCAAGTCCAACCAGATACTTGCCTACGCAGATGACATCGACATCATCGGATCCGATTCGGCTGTACAGGATTCCTTCACCCAGATCGAGCAGGCGGCACAAAAACTGGGACTGCACATTAATGAGGAGAAAACTAAGTACATGGTGCCAACTTCTGCGAAGAGAAGACCTAATGTTGGTCAAACTATCAGGGTAGTGGAGGACGAATTTGAAGTAGTGCAATCCTTTAACTACCTTGGGTTAATAGTATCAGCCGATAACAATATGGAAGAAGAAATACGCGAACGGCTGATCAAATCGAACAAAGCCTAGTATGGTCTATCATCATCTTCATCATCATCGTCACCGCAACCGGGATCCGGTCTTGGCCTTATTTAGCAAGTCTCGAGGCCAGTTAAATTTTCCATAATAATTTATTTTTACGGGCAGGGTTATTGGCCTTGAGCCAGACTATGGTCTAGCAAGGCTCTTTAAATCCCGACATTTATCCAGAATATCCAAGCTACTACTGTTCAAGACCATGGCCTTACCAGTACCTGGGTGCTCAATAAAAGGCACTCTGAACTCTTAGCCGCGTTCGAGAGGTAAGTCTTATGGAGAATTGTTGGCCCCGTATGTGGGGGAGGACGATTGCGGAGACGCTACAACCATGAGTTGTGCGCAATCTACCTTGAAGCTAATGTTGTAAGAAAAATCAAGCTCGGTAGACTCCGGTGGGCGGGACAGCTAGCTTGAATGAGCGAAGAGGAGCCGGTTACCGCTGTTTTCCCTTTGTTGATTTTTAATGCCACTTCCAGCCATAATTTATGATTGGGCAATAACAACGAGTTTCAACATCATGTCGCAATTACCACCAGATTCAACCGACAGGATCTTTATTTGTCCGCAACCGGAAAATTTCAATTTACCATCCGCATACACACTCGTCAGCAGAGGTGATAAATTGAATCTGCCGCCAACTCCAAATGACCGCCATAAACCGACGGCGCGGATCCGCTGCACTGCCGTACACATCTTGTATCACTTGTGTTTTTTTGTACAGGAACGTGCGTTCCTTTTGAATCCGGTATTTTTTGTGTCTTTTGTGAGAACCTCAATACCTATTGTCTTTGGCTTGTATAACGCAGATAATATTAAATTTTTGACGCTACATTTGTTGTTTGTTTCCTGTTCAATGTATTTATTAGCAATGCTCTGTGGCGAGCAAGAATTTTTGTATTCATTAAGTATCATACTATTAGTGTAGATAATTTTGTATATATAGTATTGTAAGACAAAATAAAATTACATTCTTATCGAGTACTTCAGAGCGAACAGACGTTCGCCAATAGCATAGGTGAAACTCGTGTTCGTGAAACACGTGTTTGTGAAAGTGTGTAAAACGCACGTGCGTGAAGTGCATGTGTAAAAATACTTTTAGTAATAAAACAGTGAAAACCAACAGTAACGCATACTGGGCGACGGCCCCAGTGATGACCAGCAATTCATCATAGAGCGTAAAAGAAGAGCCACCGACGATTTACTGAGCGCAACAAAGAAACCAACAACCATGGAGACACAAGCTATGGACTACCAAAAAAAGTATCTGGAAGCCGTGGATTATATCAATTAACTTCGACTCCAGATGAAACAACTCCACGAGGAAATTCGCTCCATAAAAACAACCAATAAAATCAGAGATGACGTCTGCATGGAAGAAACGCCTGCTCAACACCCCGAACTAGCTCCATCATCTCCAAACCAACAATTATCGTCCCCACATTAACACCATCTCCCCACAAAAAGAAGACAGCCGGGAATCAAATGACCAACGCACACGCCAAAAATATATGGCCACCACCCATCTATATTAAAAATATAACAAACATCAAGGAGCTAATTAGGATGGTCGAAAATACCTTAGGCCAACGCAATTTCACCACAAACACAAGAGGAGCTTCGACTTCCATCACAACAACCACTTTAACGGATCACAACAAGGCGGTAGAAAAACTTGCGCAACATAAGCTTGAATTTTTCACTTTTCAACATGCACAGTTGAAACCAGCGACTTTCATAATAAGACATATCGATCCTGCATGGACTAATGAGGAACTTGCAGCAGAAATATTCAGGATCTGCCCGGAACTGAAAATAAACAGGTTGGACTACTTCCAAACACCATACATGTGGACTAACAAGACTCTGCATTTACGTATTATACAAATTCCTCCAACTGATGTCACCCGGCTCAAACAAATAAAATATCTATTCACGCATAAAATTGCGATTGAGGAACCGCATAAACAAAACGTCCTTCATTGCAAAAGATGCCAAGGTTCAGGACACTTGACGGCCGCATGTCATCCAAGCGTACGATCCGTAAAGTGTGCAGAGCAACATCAACCTAGAGAATGTAAGGTCAGCCCGCCTGGGATGGAACCAGGAACAATCCAAACAACAAACTCCGATGGATCCATTGCAACGAAGAAAATCACAGTGACATGCTGAAACTGTGGAGGACCCCACCCTGCCAACTTCTCGCAATGTCCTCATAAGCTGAGGATTCTACAAAGGCGAACAACACCCATGGCAACGAGCAAACCTTCACCAACCAAAACAACATCACCTCAATCAATAATTCCTACAAGTCCAGGAATGTCATACGCTAAGGTTTTCAAGGATTCCCATAACATGACAAAAAACCACCAATTCAATTGTAACGATCTTAATCTGGACATCACAGGATACATAAGTAAGTTAAGAATAAGAAAATACATCAGAGCCGTATACCAAGCGATAACATAACAATTCACATCAGTGGAGTATAGTCGAGTTTAAAAATCTAATTCTAAAATCGGCCAGTAGCCTGATGGGTAACGCTTAGGTACAATTTTTGGTGATTCAAACTGTCATAGCGTCAATTCGAATCACACGTTCTTCTTCACTATTATTTCAAACGCTATAATTGGAGACTACGACGTGATCTGTACACACAGCATACACTTTCCCATAGTAAACAGAAGTTCACACACGATCACGGCTTCCGCATAGAGGACAGCCTCCGACGTTCTCTCGTTCGCTCCGTCGTTCGAATACGAATCTGATCGTAATGAAGTTACTGCGGAGGGAGTGGTGTGGCGACTCTAACAGATACACACACAATTCACAAGCAAAATAGTGAAGACGACCGAACGAAAAATCGAATAAGAAAATACATCAGAGCCGTATACCTTAGCGATAACATAACAATTCACATCAGTGGAGTATAGTCGAGTTTAAAAATCTAATTCTAAAATCGGCCAGTAGCCTGATGCGTAACGCTTAGGTACAATTTTTGGTGATTCAAACTGTCATAGCGTTAGTTCGAATCACACGTTCTTCTTCACTATTATTTCAAACTCTATAGGTTCACCAATATAAATAATACTGAGTACACGGCAATTAAAATCTTTTGCAAAAGCCATATACATTCACCCTTCTCGGGAACCAAACTTCCCTAGTTCCGACATCACTGAGATAATCCAACAGTCTCTACCTGCACCTTTTATAATAGGAGGAGACTGGAATGCTCGGCATACTTCATTTTACGACAATAAGTGAAATAAATACGATTGCCAACTTCTAACACTCCTTCAACTCCATCCATATATCTATGAGGACTGTCCATTACAGCCAACACGTATCTCATCATCATCATCATCGGCACTACAACCGGGAGCCGGTCTTGGCCTTATTTAACAAGTCCTGAGCCTTGTTAAATTTTCCATAATGTTTTTTTTTCCGGGCAAGGTTATTAGTCTTGCGCCAGAGGTTCTCTGACGGGACAACACGTATCTACAATTTTACTAAACCAACAATAAATTTTTTCTTAAAATCCATAGACATCTACTCGCCTAACCCTCTACAGTATCCTTCGAATTCCCATCCGATCATGGGTCCGTCCACACTACTGTCCAAATCCCTACCCTCGAACTAAGCTACTCATTCATTCCGATCCCGAATTTCTCCAGGACAAACTGGAAAAGAGTCAATAGGGACATTGCTGCCAGTTTTACTGACTTTACTTTGCCAGAGTCTTCAAACCTACTCCCTGCTGAAATTGATCAAGCAGCCTTAAGAATAGAGCAAGTACTAAAAAATGCCCTCTTCAGCCACACACCTACATCCATCCCCCATAATCACCTAGGAAAACCCTTACTCAACATCCCTACAAAACTGTTACGCGTAAAAAAACAGCTTAGACGAAAACTACATAGCAGTTAATCCCCTTTTACTAAAAATCAAATCCAACTCTTGACTACCCTGATAAATGGACAACTAAAACAATTTGCCGACCAGGCTTACACGTCTATACTTAAAAATATTAAACCCAATCGTGATTTACTCAAAAATATCAATAGACTAACGGGTCGGAAATACAAACCCCGAATCGATTATATTATCAACCCTACTAACAATCACCCAGTCCAATCAGATATTGACATAGCAAACTGTCTAGCTAATCACCTTTATAAAATCCATCAACAAAACGACTCCCTCTCAGTCTCCAATTTTCAAGATACTGTAAACGATACATCTCACGCACAATGAGCCCATCCTTCGCCCCTTTCATCACGGAATTCAACGAAACAAACAAAGCGTCTCATCCTCTGGATAATGCGACCTTCCTAACAGCAAGCGAATTATCTGAATTTGTAACATCACGCAACAACAAGAAGTCAACAGGCTTAGATGGAATTCCAAAATTTCCAAAAAGACCTCCCGTCAAATCTAGTCCCTATTCTCGTTCTTCTCAACCACATAATTAACGCATCATATTTTCCAGATAACTGGAAAACAACGGTTATAGTCCCTATCAATAACTCCAGTCCTTCCAACAACCCCAGCAATTGTCGTCCGATATCGTTATTAAACACATTAAGCAAGATACTGGAATGCAAGATATATCGAAATCTCCTTTCATTTGCTAATGACAACACTATTATCCCAAATTCCCAGTTTGGCTTTCGCTCACAACACTCCACCTGTCATGCTCTGTTAAAACGAACGCATGATGTCACAACTAATCTTCAAAACCAAAGCCCGACGGTCTGTATCTCTCTCGACATATCTAAAGCATTCGACTGTGTTTGGATCTCAGGACTGCTTTACAAGCTGCACTACATATTTGGATTAAACACCCATACTACCAAACCTCTTACTTCCTACCTCTCTGGTAGAAAATTCATGGTCAACATAAATTCTTCTATCTCCCAATCGTATAATATAACCGCAGGGGTTCCGCAAGGTTGAATTCTTGGACCAATATTATACCTCCTCTATACTTCAGACATACCGCAGCCTCAATTACCCAATACCGTAATGTTGAATTACTCCAGCAGCGAGTTTGTAAAAGAGGCAAGGGGGCGCCCGCCCTGAGGAGCGCTGACGGCTGGAGGATCGATGACGACGGGATGATCTTTTCCGCTGAAGGCGTCCGGTAACCTTTGTGGTCACGGAACCGGCCAATTGATCTGGGTCGGAGTCGTAAAGTCGCAACCCACGATCAATAACCACGTGATGGCTTATGATGTGTCTCGCTGCATCGAGACCGGTGGTGGAGCCATGTACTGCGCACGTTGGCGCCCATCTGGAGTGAGTGGCCGGCGGGATGCGGCCGTTGCTGTGTGGCGCTGTAGTGTGGAGTCGGGTGCGGTGTCTACCCTGGCACTGTCCGGATGTCCTGGCGGAATGGCAGTATCGGGGCAAGGCCACGAGTGCCCCCGACACCGTAGGTGGGGACGGGTGATGCTTGGCGTCGGAGGTTTAATCTTCGGGCGAGTGATGCCGAAATGAAGGTGCCGCTGGAGCAGGGGTCCAGCAGAGCACGGACTTCAATCCTCTGTTCGGTCTCCGACGTCACGATGACTCTGGCTGTTGGCAGCAAAGCGGAAAGCTGTGAAGGGGTGCTGATTGTATGTGCGGATGCCCCTTCCTGACGGTCGATCCGGGGGACGGATCCTTTGGCTTGTTGCGACAGTGATGTTGTCCCGTCGATGGCGGTAGACCGGACATGCAGCAGGGTGTGATGTCTCCGCTGGCATCGACGGCACGTCTTGCTGGAGTGGCAGTCGCGTAGGCGGTGGCGACCCAAGCAATTGACGCATAAGTTCCGTTTGTGTGCGAAGGACTTCCGATGGCCAGGTGTGAGTGATCGGAAGCCCTCACAAGCGTAAATGGTGTGTGAGCCCCTGCAGAATGTTCAAGCGCCCTGTTGCCTTACGGGTGTCGGCGGTGTTTTGTGCATCGGGACACTGGGCTGGTTGGTCATTGGGTAGGCTGCTGTTGCTGGACCAGTTGAAGGCGCCTTTGTGGGAGGCATTGGCGTTAGTTCTGGCACGGATCTTAAGTACGCCGTGCCCACTGCTTGCTCTGGAATACGTGTGAAGGTAGCCAGTTCCTCTGGGTCGGAGTTGTAAATTCGCAACCCACGAGGAACGGGTATGTCATGTTGTGCCCCACAATGCGCGCGCGGCATCGTCTTCGGTGGGGGCTTCGGCAATGGGTCGATCATCGGGACCTTAGTTGGATCGAGCTTTGGGCAGACGGCACTTTGGTCGGCGGCCTGCTCACTCTTATCCACTGTTCTGGGGTGCAGTTCCGCTTCTGATGGCTTGATGTCAGCCATTGGCAGCTGCACTGGGGGCAGCTCGCTAGGGTGGAGGCGATTGGTGCTGTTGACCATGGTTGGGGAGGCCGCTTTGAGCGCGTACTGGGCCTCGAGGAGCTTCGTCTCTTCCTCGAGGTACATCTCTTCGTTTTCGCCGAAACAATCCTCCGCGAAGTATGCGTTCTGTAGATAGTCCGGTGTCGCCGTGACGAAGATGTCGTAGTGCCGCTTGGAGAAGTCTTCCCATTCGGCGCGGAGTGCGCATTTGGTTACCTCGATTGTTGTTGGACTTAGTTGTCCCTTGTCCTGTGCGCTGAGGAAGGTTCCAGAGATGCGATCCTGTGCCGCGAACTGAGCGGTGATGAGTTCTTCAATCGTGACTGGTTCATCGATAGGTTGGTTCGCGCCAACAGGGGTTTTCGATGATTTTATATCTCTTCCGACCGAGGAATGTCGTCGGGGAACCGTTGTGAAAGTTGTCGCCGTCGCCGCCGTCACCACTGTCGTTATCATTGTCGGCTCCGTTACGCATAGTGGTAGAAAGCGTATGATCTCTTCCGAGCGAGGAATGTCGTCGGGGAACCGTTGTTTTGGTTTCTCGCTGTATTTGCTAGCTTTCGCTGCTGCGCTAGGCGCAGCTTCGGTAGATCGGCTTCTACCTTTGCCTGTGGTTTCCTTTCACATATTTTTGTTGCCAAGTCCTTTTGACTCAATCCTTTCCCTTTACGTCCCTGTTGAATGATCTTGCCGACTTCTAAAGGTATTTTTTCATGTTTAAGTTCTTCAGTTTCCCTGTCCAATTTAGCCGTGTTTTTAGTGTTGACGTGCTGCTTATTAGTACCGGCACCAAATTTCTGTTGAGTATCCGCTTGAACGCCCTGACGACGTGTCTGATTAATAGCACTTTTCGTTTTGAGGGCAGGTGATTTCGGAGCCCGTTTACGTAAAACCGTAACTGTGTCCCAGTCAGACATCTTGTTTTTGTTTCACAGACGATTGGATTGAAAATTAAATTGATACTTCAGCAAATGTTGCTGCTTGCTTGATTATAAATAACAGATACAAAACGTTTAGTAATATCTTCAGATCCTACAGATATTATGATTTCATAAATGTTGTAGCTTCATTTCCTTGATTTGTGTCGAGGTGACTGGCAGTTGTCGATCTGGTTTCCGTGTCTAATTCTGATGATATTTTCTCTAAACTGTCTTTACAGTTGTCGTGTGTTGATTCCCTTAGAGGACTTCACGTCGTTGGCCGCCGATGGACGGTCACAACGAGCAATGGCTATTTTGTATCGTTTGAATGCTGTACAATTAAATGAATTAATTGATTCTATTACGAGCAGAATTGCATAATGGGGCAAAAATTTCGATAAATTTCACTCCAACCAAATTGCAGTAGATTACGAATACAATAATTTCGTTATGTCATGAACGACTGTTCTCGTTTCACTTTTCGTAAGTCGATATCACATGCAATTATTTATAAATTTGCACTTTCGTAATTGATCGAACACTTTTAATTTGGAACTCTTTTTCACTTTGTTTTTGAAAACAAATATTCATAATATTATTTTCACAACTGCGAGGTTTACTTTGACCATTGTTCTCTTCCGCTATTATTGTGTACCTTTTTTGTTTTTTTTTTTGTTGCGATTACGGCGCAGAGAGCACGACTACGCCAAACGTTTTCGATTTATTGGTGGATCTGCTCTTTGTCTGCGTTGCTGAACCTTTATCGGTTGTAATTCACTGCACTGCACTTTGTTTCGATAATTGCAGCATTCGTTGCTATTGCAATTGTTTTGATTGTTGAGCTGCAGCTGTATTGTGCCGCGAACTGAGCGGCGATGAGACGATCCAATGGTTGTTGGATCCGGCTCGAAGGACCAGAAAATGTTTTGAGAATCTCGATCCTGGCGAGGAATGTCGTCAGCCGAGATCCTATATGTTGATGTTCCGCCGAACGAGGAATGTCGTTCGGGGAATTGCGACGGTGCATTACGTCCCCAAAAGAGGATTGACCCCATGGCGTCCTACCCAACGATGCCTGAAACAAATTCGTATTAAGAAAAACGGAAGGGCACAGCAATACCTGTTGATCTCAAGCCGCCATGTAGAAGATGATCACTGTCCCTCCATGTGCCGTGACGAGTTACGCTGGGTTCCAGCAGCGAATCCAGACATCCGCGCTGAACGGATGTATTTGACGAATGTAGTTGTTACGTTGTGCAAAACCAAGCCGTTGTAGACCGCTAATGAGCACGAATCCGATGTGCTACTTGGTCTCCTGTTAGTTTCTGGGTTGGGTGATCCAGAAATTCCAAATGATACAACCGGTGTCTAATCCACAATTTTCTTTATTGCTCAGAAATTTGGTCTAATCACAAACAAAATGTAAAAGGAAGAATATCTTCGTACAAAAAACAAACTTCAAGATTTTTCTCTTTTCACTCAAGCAGCAAAAACACCCTAGATGACAGTAATTCAATTTCTGTATAATTGCCGAACCACCAACAACAGTAAACAATGCAAGCGATGACAGTTTCTCCACTGTCATCGTGTTGTTGGCATGTGCGGTGAATATGTGTCGGTGAGAGTACTAGACGATGGAATAGATTCTCCCCGAGCATATAATCATGAATCCGAAACATAAGTATTAGATTAGATTAAATTAAAAAATAAAAATCCTTGTTTTCTGACCTTTTCCAGGAAAGCTGTTAGTATTAAAACCTATAATACTCGAATAGTTATTCACACACTCAGTTATGTTTGAAAAATGTGTAATGTATGCATGTAAACAATTGTATCACTAGAATTATGAGTTAGTTGTAGTACTTAATGCAAGCATTGATTATTGGTCAAATAAACACAGTATGTTAAAAAAAAAATAAAATTAGAATGCATCCGACCGTAACCCCGGGCGTATCCTCACTTATTTATCCTTTTCAGGTGTTGTTATCTTTTGAAACATTCAGTGGCGTTGCGCCCGAATATCAAACCAAAATATCACACTAAGGATGTTGCACCCTAGTGTCCTAGGAGCTTTAGGATTTAGGCCCAGCAACAAAATTCAGGATAAAAGAGGCCAGAATCAAACATTGGACTTAGGTTCTTCAACAGCAAAAATCAGGTCAAAAGAACCCTGATCAAACAGTACCATAACTCGTAACCAACCACATCGGTTCATGGAGATGGAAGGGGGTATCGAAGAATTCCAGAGTGCGGCAATGCTTTCATCGTTGGAAAGCCTAAAAATGTTGAATTCAGTGTATAAATTGTTTTTTTAGACCTGGGTATATACCAGTATCGGTTGAAGCCCTACCCTACTTTTCAGTACGAGAAGTCTTAAAGGAAAAGTTCCCACACTCTGAAAAAAGGAACCGTGTAACGCAGTTAGATTATTATCATAATTGCGATAAAAGTTTCGAAAACGGTAATAAGAGTGAAACCCCGATCCACTGCAAAAATGTTTCGTGAATAACTAATGGCATTTATGTTCCGTATCGACGGCAGTATCTTTTGGAACTTTACTCGAAAACAATCACCGCGAGTTACGAAAACACTCCCCAATCTACTCAGTAATATGTACATATCGTTAACTAGTCGGATATATATTTAAATGCAACCCGAGGTATTTTAAAGCCTTAACAATAACAAACCCAAAGAAAAGCGGATCCCTTTAAAATCCAGAACTGTTTTCTCTTCTTCAACTCCGTTTAATTACCCACGTTTTGTAAATACAACATCTTCAATACTATTTAATTATTTAAACGGAATGAGTGCTTCGCATGGCAGAGAACACAATAGAAACAAAATAACCCCACACAAGGGTGATGTGTCTGATACAGCCAAATTCGAAAGAAGAGATGCTTTGTTCGAACCTCTAAGCAAGAACACCAGTTTTTTGGTGTGTTCTCAACAATATCCTGAACCTGATACATATGTCTGGGATAGCAAAAATACTTAAAGATGTACACTTTCACCGACAATTATTAAGGGTTCCTGTAAACGTAACAGCCTTAAATGGTTTTTGGCTATAGATCGTACTTCACTTAACTTAAATCAAAGAGGCGATACATGTTTGCGGATACTATTTCCAGTCTCTTCTTTCCGGCATCTTGTGTTCCTTTTAAATTCGTGGAAAGGAATGAGGTTACAGTTAATACAATTATAACTTCACCTTATCTATGGTACACACGAGAACATCAAAGTATTGTTACCATTTCATCACCATAAAAGTCTAGCTAGATAATTTGAGTTCATTACGGTTTTCCTTACAGAGAAATCCACACTATAAATACTTCCATGTTTCCTTTTATAGCCGTATAGTCCCACGAAAAATGTAACAAGGGTGACATCATCCTCCCAAGCATTCAACCGGGAGATACGTACATAAACATTGTCCGCAATTAATTAACTTTGATCACAGTAAACGGCACACCCTACCCTAAAGGGTGACCCGCGGCTACATGACTCTCCCAAAACTAATCACCCTCCTCCTTTGTCGATCCATAGAATACCAGTCTATGCCGTCCCCTGCTCCTCTGCTTTGGTCTTCAAGTAGATCAATAACTCGAATGCATTTCAGCCGCGAATACAACATTAAAGTCGTCGCCATCTAATCGCATTCAATTGTGACCAATTAGTCAGACGGAAGACTTGTTTTACGATATAAATTGTGAAAAGTACAGAACCAAGAGCAAACCATGTGGCCTATCAGTTTCGATTGCACGCCGATTGACCTATTCGGTCAACGAGTTCTACATTAACCTTAGTTAGCCCCTTGCGTGATCACAAGAAATGTCTACCGGAGCCTGGATATTAACTGACCATACCCCGATGAAATGCTATAAAATTAAATCTAATAAACTGACATGAATACGAATTGAGATTGGTGTACGAAAGGTTGGGTATATTTGCTGGTAGCTTAGACGCGACGTCCGATTACTCGAGGGACGTACAATACTCACCCATGCGTTACATGTGAATTAGCTGACGGATCCAAACGAGAAAGGGGCCATCGATTCAAGACCATTTCGCGCTTTTTCTAACTCGATAAACCACAACCAGCTCATGAAATTTCATTCATAAAGAATGGAATGTCAAAGGTCAATTCTACAATACGTGAAGCTACCCTGCCTCGGGTGCTGACTTTTTCTCCCGGTTCTATGTCAATTAACTTAACTTAAGAAAGTGAATGAACGTACGCTCAAGCATACTACTTTCTTCGGAGTAAACTGTAGCACCACGTGGTCTCCCATCCCCGGTAGAGCGGCAGCATTCAATTTCGTAAACTAGGGGCGAGCTGATGAAAATATAACCCCTTGTGTGAGTTAGAAAATCACCATGTTTTATGATGGAAATAATCGTGGTACTTATTTGGACAGTATAAATTTGCCATATGAGTAGATTGACGTTTGCACTCTCTTGTGTAATGTTGGCTGGGTTTTCATTAAAATTTAAATTCTATTCACAGGCAATGACAAATGATTCCAAAATCGTCCTTACTATTCATTAGATGTTCCTTGTCCTTGTGAACTATGTAGAAACAAAACAAACCCCACGGAATGCGGTGACCTCATTTCGTCTACATCAAATGATTCATAGCAAAAGTACATATTATCCGGAGTTCTTAAAACCCTGTATATTTTTAGACTCTTTCAAATATCATGTTTGCACCAAGGCGATTATGTTATACATTTAAATGTCAGATTAAAAAAACTCATCGTGTGTTTTTTTCGACGAAGACGTGGGTTATTGTTGAGCAATTAGCATTAATTAGATGAGGTACAGATTTAGAACGATCCAAATTCGCTTTATTCTGCATCAAACGTACGCACAATATATTAAATGTCTAATTAGGGTGTGGGTGGAAGTCGCGAAAAGAGATAGTGACATACGATATCGACGAGTATTGGTTTGGAATGCTCGAAGGTTTTAATGACGAAGAAGCACATTAACCGGCAGAGAATTATCATCATCATTAGCATCAGCACTATAACCGCGATCCGGTCTTGGCCTTAAGGAACACCTTTCATATACTTCCGATTCGATACAAATCAACCAGCCTGAAATTGTTGTACTTGGCGAGTTTAATGTCATCATCATGTTATATAATTAATATCGGTTTTCTTACAACATTAGCTTCAAGGTAGATCGCGTATAACTCATGGTTGTACCGTCTCCGGAATCGTCCTCTCCCACATACGGTACCAACAATTCTCCTTAAGACCTTCCTCTCGGACGCGACTAAGAGTTCAGAGTGCCTTTTATTGAACTCAGGTCTCGGATCCATACATTAGTACTGGTGAGACCATGGTCTTGTACAGTAGTAGCGTGGATGTTCTGGATAAATTTCGGGATTTAAAAAGCCTTGATAGACCATCGTAGCTGTATTGGATTTGATCAGCCGTTCGCATATTTCTTATTCCATACTGTTACCGGCTGATACTATTGACCCAAGGTAGATAAAGGATTCATCATCATCATCATCGGCACTACAACCGGGATCCGGTCTTGGCCTTATTCAACAAATCTCTCCACCGGTCCCGATTTAGAGCCGATGTCATCCAGTTTGGCACTCTCAGACTCTGGGCGGCCTGGTCTACGACATCCCACCATCGCAGACAAGGCCTGCCGCGCTCTCTCCTTCCATACATCCTGCCACAAAGGACTTTCCGAGAAGGCTCCTCTTCGCTCATTCGAGCTAGGTGTCCCGCCCACCGGAGTCTACCGAGCTTGATTTTTCTTACAACATTAGCTTCAAGGTAGATTGCGTACAACTCATGGTTGTAGCGTCTCCGGAATCGTCATCCGTCACATACGGGGCCAACAATTCTCCTTAAGACCTTCCTCTCGAAGGCGACTAAGAGTCGCCCAAGGTAGTTAAAGGATTGCACTACTTCAAATTCGTGCTCCACTACCCCGATAGTTTGATCAACGTTAAGTCTTCTCTTCGCAGAAGTTGCCACCATGCACTTAGTTTTTCCCTCATTAATGTGCAGTCCCAGTTTTTGTGCCGCCTGTTCGATCTGGGTGAAGGAGTCCTGTACAGCCGAATCGGATCCGATGATGTCGATGTCATCTGCGTAAGAAAGTATCCGGCTGGACTTGGTGACAATAGTCCCTCTAGTTGTCACGCCAGAGTCACGGATTACTTTCTCCAACGCCAGGTTGAAGAGGAGGCAGGCCAGACCGTCCCCTTGTCGGAGTCCATTAAAGATGTTTATTGGGTTGGACAGCAATCCCGCTATTTCTACTTGACTAGTTACGTTGGTCATGGTCAACCTACAAAGTCGTATCAATTTGTTTGGAATGCCGAACGCTGTCATGGCATTATATAGTTCTACCCTGGCTATGCTGTCGTAGGCCGCCTTAAAGTCTATAAATAGATGATATAATGGAATCTTAAATTCCTGACATTTTTTCATCGCCTGCCTAAGGGTGAATATCTGATCAATCGGTGATTTGCCTGGGATGAAGCCACACTGGTATTGACCAATGATGGCTTTAGCGTATGAGGCTATCCGATCTTGTAGGACATTGGAAGGTATCTTATAGGCAGTACTCGCCAGTGTTATACCCCTATAGTTGCTGCACAGTGTGATATCTCCCTTCTTATGTATGTGGCAAATTATTCCACGACTCCAATCTTCCGGCATCTCCTCTTGCTCCCATACGTGCACCACGATCTCATGAATTGCGTGATGTAACGCTGTCCCTAGCTGTTTCATCAGCTCACCTGGTATGCCATTAGCTCCGGGGGCTTTATTTGATTTGAGCTGTCTTATGGCTTTTAATGTTTCCTCAATGCTTGGTGGCGGCAGCATTTGGTTTTGATCTTGCATTGGTGGAGCCTCCAATTCTTCTGTGAGCTGACCATTTAGCAATTCATTGAAGTGCACTTCCCATCGCTCCAGAATGCCTTCAGGATCAGTGATCAGATTACCCTCTTTATCCTTGCAGTAAGTGCAGTGTGGTGTGTACCGCGTCATACTGCAGATTATTTGATAGAACTTCGGCGCCTGGTGCGGACCTAGCTCTCTAATTTTCTCTATTTCACAGACAAGGTTTTTTCCCAAGCACTTTTCTTTTGTCTGTGAAGTCTTTTTTTAGATCTTCTGAGTTCTCCTCGCGTACCCGCGTCCTATGAGGCTACTGCATGGCTCGGCATGCACCATTCATACGTTGAGTCGCTAATTTGCACTCATCATCAGACCAGCCGCTCCGATCTCTACGACTACTGCCTAAAATGGAGTTGTCAGTACTAATGACAGTATTCTTAAGGCGTGTCCATTTCTCTTCTATGCCCGGCATTCTGGCCACAGGACTTACTCTCCCTCCGTCGAGCTCTTCGAGGGCGAGTCTTAACGCATAACCAAAGGTGTTACTGGTGTTCTCATTGCGTAAGGCAGCCGAGTTGATTCGAACCTGATCCGCGGATGCAATACGTCTCCGTAAGGCAATCCGGGCTCGAAAAACTATACCAACAAGATAGTGATCCGAGTCGCCGTTGGCACCTCGGTACGATCGTACCGTCATCAGGCTCGGGGTGTGGCGGCGATCTGTCAACACGTGGTCAATTTGCTTCCGAGTAGCTCCATCAAGTGCTACCCAGATGGCTTTGTGGATATCTTTACGCGGAAACCTGGTACTCCCAATGACCAAGTTTTTCGATGCAGCCAGTTCGACGACTCGTAGTCCATTGTCATTAGTGTTCTCATGCAAAATATGGAAACCTGTGTAGTACCTGAAAACCGGCTCCCGACTTATTTTGGCATTCAATTCACCAAGAAAGATTTTTACATCGTATCTTGGGCAGGCATTGAGGGCCCGTTCGACGTTCTCGTAAAATTCTTCTCTTTCGTCGTCAGGGGACTCCTCAGTAGGTCCGTGAATGTTAATGAAAGTTATGTTCTTAAACTTGCCTCGCACGCGAAGAGTAGATAGCCTTTCGTTTATTGTATTAAAGCCTATGATGGCAGGCTTCAGTTTTTGGCTGACTAGAAAGCCTACTCCGAGCACATGGTGTTTAGCATGACAGCTGTAATAAATGTCATACTCGTTTCTTTGAATAACACCACTCCCCGTCCATCGTATTTCTTGTAATACTTTTATGTCAGCCCTATATTCGGACAGGGCATCGGCTAGCTGCTGTGCAGCTCGAGCTCTCTATAGTGAGCGGACGTTCCATGAGAAAATTCTTAAATCGTTTAGCCATTTTCGTTTCCGTGGTCGTCGTCGTGTATCCGTTCCATATCCGAGGCTTGATAAATTTGCCATAATAATTCGTTTTTACGGGCATGGATATTAGCCTTGCGCCAACCGTTCTCGGGATGTCGCTGCCTGCATTGGTTCACTACTTGACGGGTGCCAAAGTAGCTGTCCAGGGGTGTCACGAACTATGCACAAATAATGCATAATACATGATATAGAAAAAATAGGATAAATTTTATATATGTGATTAAAAAAAAATAATGCATAATACATGATATAGAAAAACTAGGATAAATTTTATGTATGTAATTAAAAAAAAAAATAATGCATGATACATGATATTGAAAAAATAGAATCAATTTTATATATGTAATTAAAAAAAAAATAATGCATAATACATGATATAGAAAAAATAGAATAAATTTTATATATGTAATTAAAAACAAATAATGCATAATACATGATATAGAAAAAATAGGATAAATTTTATATATGTGATTAAAAAAAAATAATGCATAATACATGATATAGAAAAACTAGGATATATTTTATGTATGTAATTAAAAAAAAAATAATGCATAATACATGATATTGAAAAAATAGAATAAATTTTATATATGTAATTAAAAAAAAAATTATGCATAATACATGATATAGAAAAAATAGAAAAAATTTTATATATGTAATTAAAAAAAAATAAATGCATAATACATGATATAGAAAAAATAGAATAAATTTTATATATGTAATTAAAAAAAAATAATGCATAATACATGATATAGAAAAAATAGAATACATTTTATATATGTAATTAAAAAAAAAAAAATTATAATACATGATATAGAAAAAATAGAAAAAGAAAACTTCAATTATTGTGACATATTATAAAAAGAGTTATTGTACGCCGAAAGGCATAAGAAAAATGATAATGTATAATTTACAGTGCTTGCGAAGAGCCAGTAAGTAATGTAAGAATGACATTTGTAAAATAGAAGTTAACATTTAGTCTTAAGTAAAATATGTAATTGAATTGTTAAATAAATGTAGATATAAAACAAAAAAAAAAAAACGGAATGTGTAGAGTTCCTTAAGAGAGGTAGGATATGGTTCACGCCAACCGGTCTGAAAACAATTTACAATGCGACCTAAACCGCAACTCAATTTCAATATTTAACTAGGCACATCTAAAACGACGCTAGGCATACTCGTTAGAATGCAAAAACGACCAATGTAATTCATTTGAGACTCAGGCGCAAGTCTTTCAATTCCGTCGTTGGAACATAAATGCAGCATGTCCTGTTTATTTATTTCTTGTAGGTACTATTAAGGTCACTTTCTCAACTCTACTTTGTTAATGCAATTCACCTCTCCAAATATTCCCCGACGATACTCATCAATTAAAGAGTGTGTATCGGTTCACGTTAAGTGAATTACTTTCAGGCGTACAAATAAATACAAATAATCATTTTCTGGCCGAACCTCACAAATGTGGAATGTTGTGCCTGATCATGGGGGGTTGTCCTGTCATTGTAATATTCAGGCACTCAAACCCAATGTGCATTATTCTCTCTATCTTCTTTCTCTCACACTGTCTTTTGATATTGAAAGGTACCCTAAAATTTATTTTGTGCGCGCGTTTCGCATAAAAAAGCGGTGACGACATCTGAGAGTACCTCAAAATTCATTGTGTGTGCACACTTTAGGTCGTACCCGCAGAAAATTTGACGGATGGGCACGCATATAAGGAAGATGAAGGCGAAAAAAAATTATGTCGTAGTTACCATATATTACTAAAGTTTGGGTCTTCCGACCGTCAACAGATCTGTGATTTATAGACTGATCATGTTCTCAAGTAGGTTGATGCATCAGGATATGGCTTTCAAAATAAACCTGGGTTGCACGCATGTTTTTTCGCGGATCCCTAGGCAGAAAATGATTCATGGGATACATTTTATGGTCATGTTTGTTTGTGTTAACCTCCTCTTGGATTTTTATCATATAAATACAATTTACAATTTAGCAGTATTCTGAATTGTCAGTTTAATATTTGTTTCTTTAAAAATGTAGCACCGGCTAGCGATTGTGCAACCCCGCGCCCCAATGAACTTTTGCTCTTAACATTTTTGCTTGATAGCTTCTAAGTTTAATGACCTTGACATAACATACTCATCGGCCGCCATCCTCATTATAGTACGCTTTAAGTTCCAAACGAGGGACGACCTGATTCCCAATGTTGTTCGAAAACTTAAACTTAAAATAATCAAACGTTTTTGAGTGTGTTGTAAACTGCTCATCTCATCCACCTAGACACCATTTCAAAAGAGAAGGCAAAAACGATGTTTTCAAAGTACAGCTGTCGGATATCGACGGGAAACATCAATTTACGAAGAGATATTAATTATGTTGCACGAGTATTTCATCACACTTAGAAATAAATTTATGACCAGAACTTCCTGTTGGAATGGAAGGCTATCAAATAATATCAGCCCCCTCGTTGTCTCCCGAGAGGGATAAGCCCTTGAGATGAACTTTTATGCGTTGGCCACGACTCAAATGGCAATACGCATTGCCTTATGAAATGAGATCACATACCGCGCCTGTAATATTTTAATTAATTGACGTCAAGATGTGACTAACAACGAAACGGAAGCGTTTACATTTAGACAAATGACCACTAACAGCAAACAAAAGCGAAAAAGAAAAAAGGGATGGAAAGAAAGAGCTAAAAGAAAACAGAGCTGATGACGTGGCGTCTCGGTGGGAAAGTCTTCGGCAGAATAATTAACTTGCGCAGGCCTTCAGATTGCCGTTCCATATCCTACGTGACGTGTGTTGTATTTGCAAACTGCTGGGGGGATTTTTTCGACCAGTAGATATTTGAAATTTCAACAATTTGATTAAAGGAACCGTCTGGTAATCTTCTTGACTTTTTGTGGGCTTATCTGTCGTAATATACGGAGTAAAAATGTCAAGTTATCCAAGTGGAGGGAAGGAACTTTCCTGAATTGCCACAAATATGTTCGCGTTAACATGTCGTAAGGTAACACAGCAATATTTTGCTAATAGAATAGATGATCGAATTTTTTAATCCGATGAAAGTTAAGGTCGATCGGTCGATCGGATTGTGTAGAAAAGAGGTGTTTGCTTATCTTTTTTGGACACAAAAACGACCACGGAAGGAGATTTTAAGGTGCCCATAAATGTCAAAGTACAGGACGAGCGGAAGAAAGAAAAGACAATAAGGAAAGGAAATAGCAATAAGGTTTTGAATATTTCGAAAATATTAGATCTGATGGAAAGGGGTTTGCTTTCTTCGTTTTCCTATAGATGACTATAGCGGTAAGAGGTGGTCGAAATAAATACATCATTGATGTCATACCATAACATCTGACAACATAATTTCACAAAAACAGTTGTATTGATTTGTGTCTACACAATAGTGTTACTTTCAAATGAAAACGGGAGATTTTTATGTCGCTATTGTGGCGATAGGTGACTCCTCAGAGTTACCCACTTAGAAAGATATGATGAAGTCAACGCAGAAAAAAACGCGACGATTCGGAAGGAGACAACGAGACTTTTCGAACGCAAAAATCCCGAATGGGAGAAGACTCGCAACGAAAAAATCCCAGAAAATGCCAGAGCAAAAAACATCAGAGGTATGTATGCCGGCATAAATTCAATTAGAAATGGCTACCGAGGGAGAGCCGAAATAATTCAAAACACAAATGGCTGTCTGGTCACGGAAACAAACAATATCACCCCAAGATGGAAGCAGTACTTTGAAACCCTGAAAAATGTGCGCACCCATCAACCACAATTAAACGCACCAGACGTACATACAGCCGAGCCTCAGATCCCAGAGCCCTCTTTCAACGAAATTGTAGACGCAATAAACTGATTGAAAAGCAACAAGGCTCCTGGAGTCGACTGCATACCGGCAGAGCTTGTGAAGCATAGAGTAGAGGCAACCGCTCGACAGTTCCACCAGCTCATCAAAACAATATGGGATAAGTAAGTCACCCCAGAAGAATGGAAAACCTCAATAGTCATCCCCATTTTCAAAAATGGCGACAGATCTGACTGTGAAAACTACAGAGGAATATCATTGCTCCCAATCACATACAAAATATGAACAAATATCATACTGGCCAGAATCACACAGTACGCAATAGAAATACTAGGAGACTACCAATGCGGATTCCGTAGGATCCGGTCAACAAGCGACCAATGTTCACAGTAAGGCAATTGCTGGACAATATGTGGAAATACGGGGAGACGGTTCACCAACTGTTCATTGACTTCAAAAAAGCCTACGACTCAATGGCAAGGCAAATACGCTACCAAATTGTAGTTGAGCTGAGAATCCCGAAAAAATATACCACCCTCATTCAAATTTGCATGAACGAAAACAAAGGGCGAGCTCGAATAGAAAACCACCTCTCAGAACCATTTGAAATCCGAGACGGACTAAAACAGGGGTATGGCCTCTCACCATGTTTTTTAAACCTTGTGCTCGAGTATGTCATCAGAAAGGTACAACCTGATGGAGCCACTCGCAACCAAATTGACCACGCGTTGATAGATCGCCACCACTCCTTGAGCCTGATGACAGTACGAAAGTACCGAGCTGCCAACGTCGACTGGAACCACTATCTTGTTGGTATAGTTTTCCGAGCGCGGATTGCCTTATGGAGACGTATTGCATTCCCGGATCAAATTCGGATAAACGCGGCTGCCTTACGCATTGAGAACACCAGCAACACCTTTGGTCATGCGTTAAGACTCGCCCTCGACGAGCTCAATGGAGGGAAAGTGAGTCCAGGAGCCAGACTGCCGGGCGTAGAAAAGAAGTGGACACGCCTTAAGAATACTGTCATTGGTACTGCCAGCTCCATCTTAGGCAGTAGTCGCAGAGATCGGAGCGGCTGGTCTGATGATGAGTGCAAAATAGCGACTCAACGTATGAATGGTGCATACCGAGGAATGCAGTAGTCTCATAGGACGCGGGCACGGGGGGTAACAATCGCAGCGACTGGTTTGATGATGAGTGCAAACTAGCGTTGAAGAATGCTGCATATCGGGCAATGCAGCCGTCTCATAGGACGCGGGTCCGCGGGGAGGAATTCAAAGAGCTCAGAAGATCTGAAAAAATACTGCACAGAGAAAAGAAAAGTGTCTAAAAAAAAATCTAGTCTGTGAAATAGAGGAAATTAGAGAGCGAGGTCCGTACCTGGCGCGGAAGTTCTACCAAATAATCCGTAGTATGACGCAGCATACACCACGCTACACTTACTGCAAAGATAAAGAGGGTAATCTGATCACCGATCCTGAAGATATTCTGGAGCGATGGGAAGTGGACTTCAATGAATTGCTAAATGGTCAGTTCACAGAAGAATTGGAGGCTCCACGAATACAAAATCAAGACCAAAAGCTGTCGCCATCAAGCATTAAGGAAACATTAAAATCCATAAGACAGCTCAAATCAAATAAAGCCCCCGGTGGTAATGGCATACCAGCTGAGCTGATCAAACAAGGGGGAACAGCGTTACATCACGCATTTCATGAGATCGTGGTGCACGCAAGAGGAGACGCCGGAAGATTGACGTCGTGGAATAATTTGCCCCATACATAAGAAGGGAGATATCACACTGTGCACTATAGGGGTATAACATTGCTGAGTACCGCCTATAAGATACTCTCCTCTACCCTACAAGATCGGATAGCCCCATACGCTAAAGTCATTATTGGTCAATATCAGTGTGACTTCATCTCAGGTGTTGCAGTACAGGAACAAAGCATAAAACATTAAGCAGCCTCAAATCGCACTCGGAAATGCCAGACTGGTTTCTGGATCGTGATGTTAAAATGCCAGCACTGATTCTAAACTACAAATTGATATCAGATGCACTGCCCGGCACATTACCAATCAATTTCCCACAGTTTCATTCAAGCATTAAGCGCCTGAGCTTATACCTTAATAAAAATACAACGATGAGCTTACAACATAAATTTCTGGTGGCACTGAATGCTGCCAATTGCTGAATAAAGGAGAAGGAAAAAATGACTTCTCATTAACAGTTTTCATCGTTACTGTTTAACACAGTTTTCGTTTCAGTTGAGTTATTTTATACAGTTTTGTAACGTTTTCTCCGAACAAAGAAGATTTTTATTCTTTCACTTTTGATACAGTAGGTTTTCAACGTTTTATGTAAGAAGATTGTTCAAGTGCTACCAGTACTTCGTTTTAAACCGTTTATCATAGAGTAATAAAAAGATCTTATCGTGATCGGTTGTTTGACTTGTGATTATAATATTCAACGCGTTTTTGTATTATCTGTGCCCGATGGGGCAATGGTAAATTTGCTGTCTCGTCGAGAATAAGTTCGACGCTGGACATAATGGATTTCCAGGATTTACTGTTCTGGTCGAGGAGTTTTGCTATTCCCAGTTGGCGAACTAGATCCAACTAATGGAGTTGGATTCAATGGTCTCAGCTGGCGAAACATCAGGCAAATCAGCGATTGATCAGATATTCACCCTTAGGCAGGCGATAGAAAAATGTCTGGAATTTAAGATTCCATTATATTATCTATTTATAGACTTTAAGGCCACGTACGACAGCATTGCCAGGGTAGAACTATATAATGCCATGAGAGAGTTCGGCATTCCAAACAAATTGATACGACTTTGTAGGTTGACCATGACCAACGTAATTAGTCAAGTAAAAATAGCGGGATTGCTGTCCAAACCAATAAACATCTTTAATGGATTCCGACAAGGGGAGAGAAAGCAATCCGTGACTTTGCCGTCACAACTACAGGAACTATTATCACCAAGTCCAGCCAGATGCTTGTCGAAGCAGATGACATCGACATCATCGGTAGATTCAATTCAGCTGTACAGGATTCCTTCACCCAGATCGAGCAAGCGGCACAAAAACTGGGACTGCACATTAATGAGGGGAAAACTAAGTACATGGTGGCAACTTCTGCGAAGAGAAGACCTAATGTTGGTCAAACTATCAGGGTAGTGGAGCACGAATTTGAAGTAGTGCAATCCTGTAACTACCTTGGGTCAACAGTATCAGCCGATAACAATATGGAAGAAAAAATACGCGAACGGCTAATCAAATCCAACAAAGCCTACTATGGTCTATCAAGGACCTTAAATCCCGAAATTTATCCAGAACATCCAAGCTACTACTGTACAAGACCGTGATCTTACCAGTACTCACGTATGAATCTGAGATCTGGGTGGCCAATAAAAGACACTCGGAAATCTTAGCCGCTTTCGGGGGGAAGGCCTTAAGGATAATTGTTGGCACCGTATGTGAGGGCGGGGGGGGGGGGGGGATCTCGAGACCCTACAACCATGAGTTGTACGCGATCTACCCCGAAGTTAACGTTGTAAGAAAAATCAAGCTCGGTAGACTCCGGTGTGTGGGACACCTAACTCGAATGAGTGAAGAGGAGCCTGTCCGGAAAGTCCTTTGTGACAGGATGTATCGAAGGCAACAGCGCGGCAGACCTTATCTGCGATGGAGGGATGGCGTAGACCAGGACGCCCAGAGCCTGGGAGTACCAAACTGGATAACATATGCTCGAAATAGGGACCGATGGAGAGACTTGCTAAATAAGTCCAAGACCGGATCCCCGTTGTAGTGCCGATGATGATGATGATGCTCACTGAAGTAATCACTTCCACTCTCGGTTCCTTCGGTTTGTCGTTGGATTTGCAGTTCGATCGAAGTGTGCCTCAGTGTTATCTTCCTTCTTCCCGCTACGTCTTCATTGATGAAGTGTCTTTGGAGTGGGAAATAGTGGGACGCAATTTTCAACACTTCTTACATGCCGACACCATGCAGCTTTATCTTATATGTTAGTGGAAAAACCCCTTAAGTAGAGGCTTGCTTTCTTTGCTACTTCCTATAAGTTCGCCTCACCCGAGAGAAGTATATTTAAAAAAAGAACCACCCATTTTCCATTGGTATTGGCATTCTTAAAATGTTGACATTAAAAGGTCCAATGTCATTCATGGCACCCTCTTTTACTGCCGATCTGTCGATTTCTGCCTTCTTGAATGACGTAGACAGTTCTTCTCGGTAGTCTGCCTTCTGTGTCGGGACGAGTACGATGTTGGTAGTCTTTCCTTGGCTCCTAGGATACATCAAAATCGGTGCACAGTCGCTGAGAGGTGTAAGCTCTAGTCGTTCTTCCTTTGAATGCGATGGCACATAAACTATCTGTACCTCATGGCATCTTGATGATCATTTCTTTCATTGCTTCACGTGAATTCAAGTACTGCACGTTTCCTAGTGTTCCTCATGCCACAAAGAAATGTGCATACATCAATCGAGTCTTCCATAATTAGATTGCCTTTTAACGCATGCTGCAAACATCGTATTGCACAAGGAGTAGCGCAAATTTTTTAAGGTGATTGATGACTTATCATACTAATCCCACCATATAATAGAGCCAATACGGCTCTGTGAGAAAGCTAACCGGGACGGTCTAAACGCGTCTTTAAGGGTACCAACACTACTTTTTGGGGCTTTTCTTTAAAAAAAATGAAGACAACATATATAGGTTGAGGACCACTTCACGTTATCGTAATCTATTGGAGTTGAGGCCTATAACAACCGAAGTACAGTATAGATCTCGTGTTTACGGTTCTGTCGAATTGTAGCGCCCTCTATTCATCACATTTGGCCGTACTCTTAATCCCTTTTCCGCCAGGTTTAGCATATATTTTCCCATCGTTGACGACTTAATGATGTTTAAACTATCAGAGAAGCATCGCAATACCATTATGTGAAATAAAGTGACAAATTTCAAGACACCAGCTTTCACGTTACGTACTTATCATACAAATTCCTGACAGATAAAGGAAATTGATACTTAATTTAGTGCCACATTAGTGTATTGACATTCTATAAAAATGTAATCACAACACTCCGGGAGCCTACAAGCCATTTCCTCCCAATAAGCGAGTCAACTTGAAACAACCGGACCGCTCCAAATATTTGAAACAAATCACCGGAAAGAACGCCTCCTCTCGCTCATAGATTGTGCCACAAATGTCTAACGGCGGCGCCCACCACCTAACGTTCACCGCTTTTACAATCCACAACTAGACTTATGCATCCACAACTGCTCCAAGCGAAGACAATCCCCACCTTTGGATTATTTATTATATAAAAACAAGTAAAGACTAAAATGATATTAAAAAAAAACAAAAAAAAAACCAACAACGAAACAGAAACCATTCGAAACTATGCTGCATGGTAAATTGAAACCATGAACGACTGTGGTGAGACAGAAACGGTGGACCACTTAAATTTTCATTCATGAAATTTTTTCATGCGCACTAAAGTGCCATCGACTGTGGGCGAGTTGTACCTGAATGTGTGCCCATGTGGGTGTAACCTCTTTACAACATTGAGAATTATGCGTTGAGGTCATTCTAATCATCCGTTTAAACTTGAAATCAATTCGGGAAGACACACACACCCACACATGCACACTCAGCACCAACTGTGGGAAGGTCAATTTGGATCCGATTGGGATTAAGTTGATTCATCTCAGGAGTGCGAGAGGAAATCATTTAATTCCAGGTGACAAATTTACAGTTACAAGTTTAAAGCTGTCGACTGCAGCTACACCCGCGTCGTGCGGTTGAACTTCAATTGCACGTTCAATTCATAATTAGGGAAATTTCTCGAATGTCCCTGAGCTGCCAGCCAGGACACTTGGGCATACAGTCATATTACGTGTATGTATACAGTGGGTAAGAACTATGATGGGGTTACTCCTCTTCCAGACGAAAGTCAGTAGGAAAACAGAACACGAAATGAGTGGGCGACCAAAAAGAGACTGGAATTAGGAAGTATTCTCTTCAGCAATGGCACAATGTTTGCCTGGTTGGGCCTTTCTTGAAGAGCTCCTCTTGTGGAGCTTGTTACAGATGTGTAGGGTGATGTTGTCAGAGTTTCTCCGTAAGGTTACGTTCTTGGCGTTGGTTTCGCTTAAACTTGTACTATACTTGTTCTGATTGGAATCAGGTAAATACTGTTGGCATTCAACTCTGGGCTTTTTATTTGGACAAATAGAAAAGCTCGTGGATAGAAATCAGCCGAATACTAAAAAAAATCAAAATTTTCTCCGGGCGATGAAAAACTTTGCATCCACGACAGAGGCGACATTTGACATTTGATGTGAAGTTGATAAAAAATTCTTTTTTTTGCTTTTATAATGTTTGTGTGTTTTAGTGCTTAGTGTTTAGTGGGGCTACCACCCTATTTATTGGCTTAATTCAACTAAAGTATATATAAGTTACAAACTAAAGAGCTTAAGACCTATCTTAACTAAAAGTAACCTAAGGTAACCAGGACAAATTAAGAAGACAGGAGTAGGAGCGAGAAGCGGGGGCAGGTTAGAGTAAAGTGTAGAAGCGTCGCTTAAGATTGGTGGTGAGAATGGTTTAGGAGGCAGTGCTTGAGAGGGTGGGTACAGAGGTCGAAATCGACCACGGTGGAATTGGAGTTGACATTTTTCAGCATCCGGGTTCGTTAAGACGATAAGAGGTCCGGTGAGGGGGAATGTAGAGAAGACGGGGATTACGCGTATCTCGAAGGTTTGTATTCAGAGGAATTAAGATAAGGAAGTAGGCGCAGTCGACCGGGCCGGAGAGGACCCAATGAATGAATACTATGTCAGCCAGGACCCTGCGCTCCTCAAGGGTTCTGAGGTTGATTATTTTAAAATGGTTAATGTACGAGGAAAGGATTAAGGGGTTTTCCCATCCTAGCCCTCAGAGGGAAGGGACGATGAATACTTTCAATTCTGCAGATATGGGTTTTGTGATAAGGCGACTATACCTGGCTAGCATATTGTAGCAATGGTGGGACGAGGGTAAGATAAAGGAATCGAGTTACGTATGGTTCGGAGAATTCCTTAGACCATCGTTTCACGAATCAGAGAGCAGAGTTAGCTTTCCGGGTGTGAAAGAGAAAGTTAAGTTCTCTGCCGCAAAGGGTCCCGAGGTCGCGAATAAATTGGACAGTGGTTAAGGGTGGAGGGAATAGGGATACGAGGATGGGTGAATACGCCAGTACCAAATTGGCCACCACCAATAAAAAAAAAACAATAAAAAATAAAACAATAAAAAAAAAGTGAGAACACATCCATAATATGGACCTAAATCAAATGGATGCCAAAAAATAAACAATTAAACTAAATTAAGTACAATTTAAACCTAGTATTAAATTAAATTGTTAAGATTGTACTATTCATATCCAATAAAGGATATTAAAAAAAAATTTTTTTTCTGAATGTTACGCCTCCAGCGCCGTGCTTCCTCTTTCGAGGGAAGAGCGTGGGGGTTATAATATCTTTTCTTTTTTTATTAAAACAATTATAGTTCTTAGTTATTAAATTAATTATAGGTTTTATTTATTTTTATATTTTATTGAACTCAGCTATCTCAAGCTGAGCTCTAACTTCAACTACTTTTACAATATAAATTTTCCTGTTTTTATAGAACATTTTGTTCCAACTAACTGTGTCGTATAAAATGAACAAAACAATCTAGAAGTCTCTGTGACTTAAAATTTTGAATAAACTTTGAACGAAAATCAAAGTGGCTATGTTTTGAAATGAAAAATGTGCTTGTTATGAAAAGGGGCATGTTTTTAAATGGGCTGTAAGTGACTGGATATAGAATATTGTGTCTGTTTATTTATGAATTATATTAAATGAGAATGTAAGATATGTGAGGATGTAGTTTTAAAAGTTGTGTTAGAAAGGAGATGAGATTAGTGTTAAAGCGAATAAGGGTAGTATTCTGGAATACAACATGAAGATGACATGCCTATTAAATGGGTTTATGCAGGATAATTTTTTTTTTTTTTTAATTAGACTTCTCTCGGGAGAGGCGAACCTATAGCGCCGAGTGGGCGCCCCGAGATGGCATCAAATAACTGTTGTAGTTCTTTTTGAACACTTTCTCTTTCACATCCGGGAACACTCGTGTGGGAAAGGAGTTCCACAGCTTCCCCGTTCTGTAACGGAACGAGTTCTGATTCAGGGATGATCGCGCCTTCGGGAGACGAACCACAAACGGGTGCGATCCGTCGGATTGTCTTGTGGAGCGCATATAAACCGAATCGCGTGGAAGAATACCAAAAATCTCCGAAGAACAGCACCCGTGATAATATCTGTAAAACAGACAGAGGTCGGCTACGCGCTATCGATGTGATAGCGACTGTAGTCAGGACGTCAGCGCAGAGTCCCCGATCAGGCGGATCGCTGGTCTCTGTATGCTCTCAAGTAGGTCGAGGGTATGTTTAGGAGCCGAGTTCCAAACATGAGAGCAATATTCGAGTGCGGGTCTAATTTGGTATTTATATAGGAGAAGAAGTTGGGCCGGAGTAAAATATTCCTTGGCTCTAAAAAGATAACTCGGTTTTTCTGAGGCTGACCTGGCGATGTTCGACACGTGTTTATGCCATGATACATTCCCACAGACCGTGACGCCGAGCAATTTCAAACTTTTCCCAGCCTCGAGGGCCCGGCCATTCATCATCAGCTGTGGAACCAATGATCCAGTTTTCTTTGTGAATGTTGTATACTGGGTCTTCGTTGCATTGAAGTCGACAAGATTGGACATTCCCCACTGCAGGACTTTATCCAGATCCCGATTCAGAGATTCAATCTTTCTACATCTCAGCTGGTGTGACGTTGATGCACCAATCGGCCGATCACTTGAAAAGGAGGAAACAAGCGTGCTATCATCCGCAAAACTGAACACTTTGTTATCCGTTGTCTCCAACAAATCATTTATGTGAAGCAAAAACAAGGTTTGAGCCAAAATAGAACCTTGGGGCATCCCCGAATTAACAGGATACAGATCCGAACACTCGCCGCACACAACAACCCGGATCGATCGATTCTCGAGGAATCTCCTCGTCCAGTCGCAAAGCAGTTAGGAAAGTCCATATGAACGAAGTTTGCTCAGCAATGCCCCGTGCCAGACGCGGTCAAAAGCCTTGGAAATATCCAATGCGACCGCCCTTGACTCACCATGCAGTTCAATCGCAGATGTCCATATATCGGTTATAAGTGTCAAAAGGTCTCCTGTGGACCGCCTGCCACGGAATCCGTATTGACGATCTTTCAGGAGTCCGGTGCACTCCAAATACTTAACCAACTCTGTATTGATGACTTTTTACATTACCTTAGATAAAATAGACAGTAATGCTATCGGGCGGTAATTTTGTGGGAGACACTTTTTTCCCGTCTTTGGGATTGGCTGAACTCGAGCGATTTTCCAGCAGGCAGGAAAGGTCCTCCGTGCATCAGATAAGCGGAAGAGTCTGCCAAGAACCGGCGATAGTTCTGGAGCACAGTTCTTAAGGACTATTGCTTGTATTCCACCCGGACCGGTTGCCTTCCTACAATCCAGTTCACGTAGAATGCGTTGAATGGTGCGGGGACGAAATCTCACATCCCAGATGGAAGACTGTACCGGCGAGATCACAGGTGGCTCCAAAAGGGCAGGATCGAGGTTTGAATTCGCGGAAAATAAATTCGCGAACACATTAGCTTTATTCTTTGAATTCGCCACTAACGTCCCGCTGTCTGTCACCAACGGAGGGAAAGAGGAGAGTGCGAAGTTACTGCTGACAGCTTTTGCCATTGACCAGAAGGAGCGCGAACCTGTTGGGCACCGAAGGAGCTTATTGATCAGCCTGTCGTTGTGAGCCTTCTTCGCGGTATCAATCGCCTGGTTGCACGCGTTTCTGGTTCGAACAAAATTCGTTCTGTTAACATCGGTGGGATTGGAGCGCCATTGCTTAAAAGCTCTATTTTTTGCCGCTGTAATCAGCTCGCATTTTTTATCAAACCAAGGTTTATCAGACGAACTTCGTTTGATGAAATATGGAATATACATCTCCATCCCCAGAAGAATAATCTCTGATACCGACTCAGCGCAAGCGTTAACATCGGAGTTTCCGAAGCACACCTCGGACCATGGAAAGGATTCGAAGAAATCTCGCAAATCGTCCCAGTTAGCAGCCCCATACTTCCATATATGGCGAAGCTGCCTAGGCCGGTTGTTCGCTTGGTATGCAAGTGCTTGCGCGACAGATACCAAGCAGTGATCTGAGTTTCCCAGTGGCGCAGAAACCTCTACAGTATAAATACTCGGTTCGGATGTCAAGAACAGATCCAGGGTGTTCGCATAATCGCCTCGGGCATCCGGCACTCCCGTTGGCCCCTCCACGAGTTGAGTCAAGTTGTGGCTTACTGCAAACATCTCCGCCAGCCTCCCAGCCTCGTCGGTTCTGTTAGAATGTAACAACCAGCCGGAATTGTGCACATTAAAATCACCAAGGACAACAATTTCAGAAGCTGGGTGGTCGATCTGTATCCAGTCGACGGTATATGAAAGATGTTCGAAAAATGTCGCCGATCGATCATCATTCGGGGAGCGGTAAAGGCAACAAAGAAATTTAACGGAATTCCTCAGCACGACCCTCAACCATATGATGTCCATATTGTTGGGTTCCAGCGCCCCCATCCTCTGGCAAGCCAGATCGGACCGCCCGAAGACGCAGACTCCGCCTTTAAAACGGAATCTCGAATGTAAGTCGTATCCTGAGCAACGAAGATATGTCGAATCAGTTGACGAATCGACCAGGGTCTCAGTTAGGGCAAGGATATCAGGTTTCGTTGTTTGCAAATATTGGTAGACGGCGTTTACATTGGTATTGGTGAAACCGATGCCCCTGATGTTACAAAATGCCGTCACCAGACGAGCGTGGGCCGAACCTCGAGAGCGAGCCCGGTTATGCGATGACGAACCTCTTAAAGTTCCATTATTTATCATGATATCTGCATGATGTTCCCCCTGGCATAGTCCCCCCCGGAGATCCGAATGGGAGACTAGTTTACCTCCGGAATTCTTTATATCAGAAGGCACCATGATGACTCATCCCCGTGTCAGTTAGGACCATTAGCCACACATCCGAAACACCGTCGAAAATTTCTCCCGGCGATATCGCGGAATGTACAGCGTGACGGGGTGGTATCTCACCTTGGGACCGACTACCACCTAACCAACCTTTTCTCGAACCGGTCCATCAGCCAAGCTCCGAAAGATGGCCAGGGATTTCTCCCAACCATTTCACGGAGCTTATAGCTTGATGGGGTGGTATTTCACTGGGCGCACAGGGCGTTGGGACACCGGCTACCACTCGGCCTTTAGTCGCCTCTTACGACAAGCTGGCCTAGCTGTGAGTATATTCTAACGCCCTACTCACAGGGCATATATAATGACCCCAAACACACCTCAAAATTGGCTAAAGAATGGTTTCTTCAAAAGAAAGCCGATGTTATGGAGTGGCCATCGCAGTCCCCTGATCTTAACCCAATAGAACGCCTATGGGGCATCTTAAGCGCAAGATCGGAGACTGAAAAGTATTTGGCTTTAAGGAAGAACTTTGGTTCAAAATAAAAGATGAATGGTACTCTATACCACCCGCAACTTGTACCAAACTAGTTAATTCCATGGGACGAAGATGCGGAGCAGTCATTAAAAACAAGGCTGCAACAACTAAGTAATAAAAGGATATGAAACACTTTTACTATAAATTAATTCTTCACAAAACACAAACAAAAAACAAATTTGTTTCTATAATTTTTTCCAAGCAAATCCAAGGGAAACCGGAATCAATATTTTTTTTCACTATTTCTCGCTTTTTTTTATTAAAAATTTAGTATTTCTTTTATGTATTACAGTGCACCAAATCTCTTAGTATATTTTTTAATTCTTATTTTTCCCCAAATACATTTTTTCTTAACGATTATGTCGAAAAACAAGCTTGTTTCTATTATTTTTTCGCCTCTGTAAATGCATTTATTAATAATTGAATTTACCTATACAAATGCAAACAAGGGATTTGTTTCGTCAACCAAGCCATTAACACCTTTCCCAATGTCTATTCGTATATTTACACAAGAGCATCACTCATCTAACTGGCGCAAGACTAATGACCTTGCCCGAAAAAAAAAAAAAAAATCATTATGGAAAATTTAACAAGCCTCAGGACTTGCTAAATAAGGCCAAGACAGGTTCCCGGTTGTAGTGCCGATGATGATGACGATCACTCATCTAAGACTTTTATGATGCCCTCGTCTCATCATTTCTTCGAAACATCGTCGTCTATTTATTTAGACGCGATGCACTTCATAGATAACGATCTTCTCGATCCCTTTGTCCTTGTCGCCTGCCTGCTTTGTGTTGCCATTGCCTTCGCGCATGGGTAAACAACACAGATCTGAACGATCACACACATACCACCATGACCTTCATTACGAGATCTGGTTTTCTATTCCACCAAGAGAGACTTTACGTTTTTCTGGTGGTAAGTAAACACATATCCTTAGTGGAGAGGATATCTACCACCACACCACAAACTCACCCCAAACGAAGGTTGTATCGCTAAGTCAAATTACATCCGCCGACCACCACGGTCGCTGCCGCTCCCGCTCTCCGTGTCAGTTTGATTAATACAGGGATTCCCAGATTTACATATTTGATCACCCGTGGCGATACTAGGGGCACTAGTGTGCGTACATGGGTTTATTGTTTATTATTAACGGCTGTAAGAAAATTGAGTTAACTAATATCACACTTAATTGTTCCGGAGCGCAAGGTAGTTAATCGTTACACAAAATGTTTATGATGTTTGCCTTCGGTGGCAGTTCGGTCAATGAATTCAGTTACTCGCATACTTTGGAAAGGTTTCAACTTCGGGTCGAACTGTTCCTTTCTCGCGTTATCGTGCTGTGCGGATCACCTTCTCGTCGGAGTTCTCTAACTGTGCTCCCTTTCGACTATTCTTTGTCCTACGGTTTCCTATTTCGTCACAGGCCAGATGTGCGGTTGCACCCGCACACACAGACGCGGATGTTGCTGCCTGTATGGCCGAAGATCTTCCTGGGAACCCGGAGTTCACACCTTCTGTCGCATCGATCGGTGTATCTTTGGTGTGGTTTATTATTCCTTGCGATTCCTTTTTGGCCACAATAATTATCTTCGGTTGCGATAATTATATTTGCTTATCTCTTCGCCTATATTTCGGAAACATCCCAAAACCCTACAAAAAACAATATATTACAAGTATTTTGGCAGGTATATCTGAGCGGCATTGCGTACCTGGAAAGTGGGCATATAAATTTTCCATTCACAGCAATTACAAGCAGACATTTCTACTCTTACGTGTTTTCCCCACAAGATGCATGCAATGCATCTTCGAAAAAGCCCTAAGAAATCTCATTCATATATTACGGCGGCATTATATGGCGCCAACGATATTTATCCCAAGCATGATTTCCACCAAGTGCACCATCTTCTTATGTAGGAGATACGGTCGATCCCTGAGCAACCAATATAACGTGAAATGTATCTGGGCGCACGTATTTCCTGTTCGATACCGCCGCACACGTGCAGAGGATGCTCTTTCTGTCCCTAGCCAGCTTAAACATCTCGGTCGGTTAGCCGAGCGACAGAAGACTAGGAAAAACACGTCGGGTGGTACAGTTAATGTGAACCAGGGACAACACCAACGAATCGCAGCTAAAGATACATGATCGTCGGAAATGCTGTGTGCATTAGTCTAGGGAATAAACATCCAATGCCCTCCTAATGCCACATAGTGTACAATTGCAACCCTTTTGTTTGCGGTCTTGTTTTCTGTTGTTTCGACCGTCTGCCAACGGGCACAAGTAACCCAAAGTGCTGTGCGCACTTGAATTAATGTAGACACCATCGTACGATGATTTGCGACACCTGAAGGAGTTGCTCGAGTCCCAGAGACGTATCTGTGTGTCTGCGTTTCGTTTGCTGGGGGATGCCCAGCATGGACGGGGGTTGTATGTAATGTGTGTGCGCATCCTCGTATGGATCGATCGTCGAGGATCGTTGACGGTGTGTCGTGTGGACCGGGGATGCTGGGGAAGTTTTCCGTTCGTGCGATGTTATCGCACGGATGGTTTGGAAGTCAGTCTGAGCCCAACAACCGTCGGCGGATGAGCGTCCTAAGAAAAATAATTAAAGTTACTTGTCTGACAGTTTTTTTTCGTTTGGCTATTGAAACACATTTTAACGTTTTGCTGTGTGAAATCTTTTGAATTACAATAACGCTGTGCACAGAGAAATGATTAAAGTTTACTTGTCCGATAGTTTGAAATCATTTGACTATTTAAACACATTATAACCGTTTGCTGTGTGAAATCTTTTGAATTATAATAACGCTGTTTTTAGTTTAGTTTTGTATTGAATTTTTGTTTTAATTTATTTAAAAAATAAATAAATAAATGAGAAGTAGATGAACCTGCGGTGTTTCTTTTTTTTTTGTTATTTGACAAGTTGTAAGACTTTCAGAGACAATAGTGAAAATGAGAACTACATTGGTGGACACCCTTCGAAGAAACAGTGACGGACTAGTGTAACGTATTTTGTCACAGAAATTTGGATATATATATATATATATATATATATATATATATATATATATATATATATATATATATATATATATATATTATACTGTTGGTTGTTAAAGGCAGATGAAAAATGGAATTGAAGAGGTGTGCAACCTATATCTTCCTTTAATAAACTCGCAGGGGTTTAATATTTGAGTTGCTGTCACATGTAGAATTGGCTGCCGTATACTTTTGGGTGTACTATCATTTTCCAATTGTAAATTGAATACATATATGTATATTATATTGTTGGTTGTTAAAGGCAGGTGAAAAATGGAATTGAAGAGGTGTGCAGCCTATATCTTCCTTTAATAAACTATCACTTTCCAATTGTAAATTGAATATATTGTGACGCATATGACAATCAGCACTAGAATATTCTAGAGAGTCCGAAACAGAGTACTAGAATATTCTATAAAGTAATGGAAAACTGGAGACCGTGAACAGTAGAACATTCAAGACTATGGAACGGACGGAAAAGAAACGCCGAATCAGAATAAGGAAACGGTATAAATACGTCGCACACAGATCATGGAGATGAGTAATGTAGAGATAGCGACCTTACCGACAAGTAGAACTATCGCGTTTCGTTACCACCAAGCCAATGGCGGGAGACAGAGGAATGAATCAGTTGCATAGCACCATCCATACAGAACAGACGTTTATTATACATACTCTACATTTGTAATAAGACAAATATATATATCCTCGTGTTTTAACCGTTGTTCTTAATTATTGACTTGCCACCCACTTCCAACAATGGCTATGGGCCCAGTGATACGCAAGTAAAGTGAACAGTTACACGCGTGGCAATCAATAGACGAATCGTTTTTTTTTTTTGGTGATAGTGAGTGAAAGGTTCCAGCGCTTCGTAATACAATCGAAAAAGTATCGAGGAGAATATTATGAGCAAGATGGGAACGGATCAGAAGTCTTCGATCGATAAATTAAATGGATCGAATTATGCCACCTGGTCATATCAGATGCAGATGACACTGATGGAAGCTGATTTATGGTCCGTTATAGAACCAGGAGAAGACTCACCAGCGGACAATGCAACCGAAGCTCAAAAGAAGCAATACGTATGCAGGCAGAGCAGGGCTCACGCCAAGATTGCGCTTGTGATTTGCGACGAACAGCAAATGCACATTCGCAACAAAGGATCGGCGAAGGAAGTCTGGGACGAACTGCAGAACCTCTACGCACCGAGGGACAGCAAGTTTCGTACAGTGCAACTGAGAAGAGAACTCTACAATCACAAGATGAGCGACAGCGGAAACATGGAAAATTACTTGGGACAGATCAACAAAACTTTAGGCGATTTGTTTAGTGTTGGAGATGTCATAGACGACAGCGACATCGCGAAGATAATACTGTGCGGCTTATCCACCGATTACGACAACGTAGCGTCGAATTTGTGTAATCTTCCCGTAGATGAGTTCAAGAGTGCAACTGTAAAAATGAGGCTACTTGCTGAGGAAGCAAGACACCAAGAAAGCGGTGCAAATAAAGAAACGGTATTAATGGCCTTTAGCAAAAAGAAACATACGAAGGCAGAACCGAAACACGGGGCCAAGCCTGAGAAGAATAAGGAACCGTTTGATAAGAAGAAAGCCAACCCGAAAACTGTATGTTATGTGTGCCAGAAACCTGGACATATTGCTAGATTCTGTCCAGAACGAAAGAAAAAGCAAAACGAGCCTGCAAACTCGAACATAGTGGTACGAGTATTAAGAACGTCATGCGGCCCAATGGGGATAGGGCGAGACAGCTGGATCATTGACTCCGGCGCGAGGCACCACATGACACCGAACGAGAATTATTTCTCAAAAGTAAGTAAGAGTGACAATGATGAAATCACAATGGCAGACGGGAGTACAACGCCAACTTTGGGTCGAGGAACTGCGAGCATAAGGATAAAGAATGCTCCTACTGAGATCACTGAGTTCGAAGCTAGAAACACAATTTTAGCTCCGGGACTGGACTATGGTGTCCTGTCAGTGAAAAGTCTAATCGAAAATGAGAAGAAAGTCATCTTCGACGAAGACGGATGTTCCATTCTGAGCAAAGAAGGCAAGTCACTGATCAGGGCACGACTACAGGGAAGGCTGTACACAGTGGACACTGAACCAGGACGAAAAAGCGCATCGTTGAATGCCATATCAAAGGAAGTCAACGTGAAAACCTTAGCACTTGACAAATGGCACCGGAGAATGATGCACGTGAGCAAAAACAAAATCCTGGAGATGGCCACGAAAGAAGTGGTGATCGGTATGAAAGTAAGCAATGAGAATCCGACGCAATGCGATGATTGCTTAGCCGGCAAATCGACCAGACAACCATTCCCGAAACGCAATTTGGCAAGGGACGAAAATGGCAAGACAAACCTCATACTCGACCTGGTACATGCAGAGTTGATGGGACCAGTGGATGGGGCAAGTTGGGGAGGAAACAGATACATGATGAGCATCATAGACGATGCAAGCAGATACGCATACGTGAGTTTCCTACAATACAAAAGCCAAGCTTTTGTGAAATTCAAGAAATGGTTAACTGAAGAGGAAAACCAGACGAACAAGAAGTTAAAGCGACTTAGAACTAACAATGGTCTAGAGTTTTGTTCAAACATTTGGAAACAATATTGTCAGGAAAAGGGTATCATCCATGAGATAACGATGATACATACACCACAGCAAAACGGAGTAGCAGAGAGGCTCAATAGGACGATACTCGACCTATTACGAGCAACGCTACACGACACAGGATTGCCAAAGACGGCATGGACTGAACTGGCGGACATAGCTGTATACATAAGAAACAGAGTTACAAATTCTCACGATAACCAGAGGACGCCCTACGAAATTGGGACTGGAAAGAAGCCGAACGTGAGTTACTTCCGTCAGATTGGATGTGAGGTATTCGTGCACATACCCAAAGCAAAGAGAAAATCCAAACTCAGAGAAGAGAGGAAGACTCATTGGTTACGCTAAGAGAGGACGTGGATACCGCGTGTGGCTAGAAGACGAACAACGGATCGAGGAATCGAGAGACTGCGTCTTCAAGGAAGCACACTACCACGACGAGTCCAAAGTGGCTAACCCGGACGAGGGAACAAAAGAAAATTGCCCAGAAACAGTCCAAACCGAGGAGCCAAGGGAAAATGAGACTGAAGGAGAACTCGACGGAGATGAGGAGGACACAGTCGCGGAATCATCTACAACGGAGGTAATACAGCTGGACGAAGACGATAATGAACCAGTACCGTCAACACCGAACGTGATCGAAATCGATACCGAGGGGCGAGCGACACGAACAAGGCGAGGAAGACCAAGGAAAGGTCCCGAACACGAAAAAGAACGAGTATTGCACAAAATGAACTTGAGGCCACGAATAAGGGACCAAAACTATTCAGAAATCGAGATTGCTGATAATGCAGAGGAAACGGACGGAGCGGAAACCGTACGCCCAGCATTAGAACTTGATCCGGGAGAATTTCGGAAACAGATAAGGACAAAGCTGAACAGAGAAACCCCAGACTATAAAGCCAACTTATCAACCGTCAACGGAAAGGAGATACCATCGTCTTATCTAGAAGCAATTGAATCTCCAGAATCACCACACTGGCAGGAAGCGATGAACAGTGAATATGACTCACTAATAAAATACAATTCTTGGAGACTCGTGGATCCGCCAAGCGGAGTGACACCGATAAAGTGCAGATGGGTTTACGCTAAAGGATGTTCGCAAAGAAAAGGCATCGATTACGACTAAGTATACGCACCCGTATCAAACTTCGAGACAATCCGCTTGCTGATAGCGGCTGGAGTTGAAAAGCGCTGGATTATTGACCAATACGACGTAAAGAGCGCTTATCTCCACAGCAAGCTGGAACGAGATGTATACATGTTACAACCAGAGGGCTTCGTCAAAAAGGGTGACAAAAACAAAGTGTGTTGGTTGAAGAAATCAATCTACGGATTGAAACAAAGTGGAAGGTGCTGGAACGAGCACATGAACGAAACACTGATTGAAAAGGGATTCATCAGAAACAAGGTAGATCCGTGCGTTTAGGAACTTAAGACTACCAAAGGACGAGCATTGCTGACAGTTTACGTCGACGATATGGTGACAATTGTCGAAAACGAGGCTACCAGGAAACACGTAGGAGACTTGTTAAACAAATGCCTTGATGTCAAACACTTGGGGAAGTTGACAAACCTATTGGGAGTAGATTTCCACAAAAATCGAGAGGGAAGCATATCACTTTCGCAGGAAAACTACATTGATAAATTAGTAGAGCGGTTTGGACTACAGAACGCCAAAGGATTCCAAACACCTATGGATGTGAGACCAACATTCCTGGAGGAACAGGATGAGGAAAGTGAAAGCGATCGGCCGTACCGAGAATTCATCGGAGGACTTCTGTACATTTCTCAACGAACACGACCGGACGTAGCATTTCACGTAGCTAAATTGGCTCAGTTTTGTACTCGACACAACGAACAACATTGGAGCGCTGCGATGCGAGTACTGAGATACCTGAAAGAAACCAAAAAGTTGAAATTGATTTACAAAACCACAGGAAAGGAGTTGATGGCGTACAGTGACGCAGATTGGGCCGCATCAACATTGGACAGGAAGAGTATCAGTGGATACGTGGTGATATTGGCAGGAGCACCAATACTTTGGAGAAGCACGAAACAAACTTCAGTCGCTTTGAGCACAATGGAGGCAGAATATACGGCTTTAGCGGATTGTGCAAGGGAAGTCATATGGATGAGAAATTTGCTGAACTCAGTTGGACTGAACGAACTCGCCAGGGATCAGACGATCATTCTGAGCGATAGTCAATCTGCGATAGCACACGCAGAGAGTTACATCAGCAAGAGCCGAACGAAGCATATTGCAATCAAACACCACTACGTGAGGGAAAATGTTGCAAATGGAAGAATTAAACTGAAATACGTGACTACGGATGAAAATACGGCAGATATTTTGACAAAATCACTCGGAAGGAATCAACATGAGATTCACCGGTTCAAGATGCTTCAAGGGCTATCCATGCGAAAAGATCCAAGCTCGGGAGGAGATCTTTCCGAAGGGGAGATTGTAGAGATAGCGACCTTACCGACAAGTAGAACTATCGCGTTTCGTCACCACCAAGCCAATGGCGGGAGACAGAGGAATGAATCAGTTGCATAGCACTATCCATACAGAACAGACGTTTACTATGCATACTCTACATCTGTAATAAGACAAATATATATATCCTCGTGTTTTAACCGTTGTTCTTAATTATTGACTTGCCACCCACTTCCAACAAGTAATAAGTAAGAAAGTGAAGCAAGCGATAAGTAAGAAGTAAAAGACGTGATAAGTACGGAAGCGATAAGTAAAGAGATCGTTATGTGTACGGTATAAGTAACGGTTGTTATTAACGGACTAATAAAGTGTTATATTAATTCAAAATCGATTTAACGGCTCTTATTTATTCAAAATAATTAATCCAGCGAACCCTAAGGTCCCTACAATATATATTGTAGCGAGCTTAGGGTTCGCTGGATTAATTATTTTAAAATAAATAAGAGCCGTTAAATCGATTTTGAATTAATATAACACTTTATTAGTCCGTAATACAACGGTTACTTATACCGTACACTTAATGATTTCTTTACTTATCGCTTCCGTACTTATCGCGTCTTTTACTGCTTACTTCTCACTCGAGACGTATCGCTTGCTTCACTGTCTTACTTATCTCTAACTTAACTTCCGCTCTGCGTGCGACGTATTTATACCGTTTTTCCTCATTCTGATTTGGTGTATCGTTTCCGTCCGTTCCATAGTCTTGAATGTTCTATTCCAGTTTTCCAGTACTTCCTAAAATAATCTAGTACTTTGTTTCGGACTTTCTCGAAGATTCCAGTACGCTGTCATATGTGACGCATTTGACAATCAGTACTGGAATCTTCGAGAAAGTCCGAAACAAAGTACTAGATTATTTTAGGAAGTACTGGAAAACTGGAATAGAAAAGTCGAGATTATGGAACGGACGGAAACGAAACGCCGAATCAGAATGAGGGAACGATATAAATACATCGCACACAGATCGTGGAGATGAGTATGAAGTAGAACGTGAAGCAAGCGATAAGTGTGGTAGTGATAAGTAATAAGTAAGCAGTAAAATACGCGATAATTACGGAAGTGATAAGTAAAGAAAACGTTAAGTGTACGGTAAAAAGTAACGGTTGTTATTAACGGACTAATAAAATGTCACATTAATTCAGAATCGATTTAACGGCTCTTATTTATTTTAAAATAATTAATCCAGCGAACCCTAAGCTCGCTACAACTGGTGTCAGAAGTGGGATTAATTATTGGTGAAATAAATAAGTCTGTGGAAGTGTATTGTGACGATGGCAGATCGACATTCAGAGAAGAGTTCGCAACCGTTGGACATTTCGGAGATGTTCAGGATTATGATGGCAAAATTGGATACGCAAGCTATCGATATTAACTCAAAATTGGACGCGCGAGCTGCAGAGTTTAAGACAAAATTAGATGCGCGAACTGCAAAATTGGATGCGTGGGCTGCAGACGTTAATGCAAAATTGCACGCGCGAGCTGCAAAATTGGAAGCGCGAGCTACAGACGTTAATGCAAAATTGGACGCGCGAGCTGCAGAGTTTAAGGCAAAATTGGATGCGCGAGCTACAGAGGTTAATGCAAAATTGGATGCCCAAAGGCAGTGTATGAAAGAATTCTGGGACTCGGAAGCGGAAGAAGCTGAGGATGAGGAGGAATTGGAGCCACATGAAATGAAGAAACTCAGGAAGAGCAAAGCTATGGCCGAGAGCAGTGAGGAAGAGGAGGAAAATGACGATGATGTGTTACGTGAAGAACTGAAGGATTTCATCGATGATAACCCGATTGAAGAGGACGGCAGTGATGATGAAGACACTGATGCTTCAGGCCGTTCCCTGAAACGGATTTACAATGATGATGACGAGTTGGACGACCGACTGGAAGACGACGACTGTGACCCTATAGAAGAGAATCTTGGTTTGAAAATCGAAGGCAGAAAGCGTTCCAAGAGTCTGCGTCGTACACAGGACGAAGAAAGTGATGGATAGGAAGACGACGACTGTGACCTTATTGAAGAGAATCTTGGTTTGAAAGTCGAAGGCAGAAAGCGTTCCAAGTATCTGCGTCGTACACAGGATAAGGAAAGTGATGGAGAGGAATTACAAACATGCGTTTTGTAAATCAACTGTTTCCGAACAAGAGAGATCAACGGATATTGGAGGTCGAGACCGCTATTGTAAGCCACCACATACTGGGGGAAAGATCAAGCAAGCCCTAGATTGTAGGCGTAATCAACAGCTAGAGGTGCCGTTCATTACGTTCTATAGAGAAGAACACGTGAAACCAGAATTAACGTGCGACGATCTATGGAAAGTCTATTACTACGACCCACGATGGTGTTTACTGTCAGCTCCAAAGAACAAACCGCTCCAGTTATTTGAAAAGATGCGGAACCACCAGTTGGATACGGGTATGAAATCGACAGATGCTCCAATACCAGATGATATGCGTGTAATTAAAAATGAAGATCTAGATCGCTTACGTGATGCGCAAACTCCAGAAGAGCTTAAGAGTGTGCACATGCATTTTCTCTTATACTGTTCGCATGAGATCCCTAAAATGCAAGAGGAATTCCGTCGTCAGGAAAAGAAAGAATGGCGGCAGGCTAGAGCTGACGTGAAAAGGAGAACAGCAGAAAATTTGGATGAAGGTCAAGAACTTCCACCACCGACTGGCGGCTTTTGTTGGCCCGGGAGACCAGTGAACTTAGTTCGGGACGAACTAATCTAGGCGGAGGGTAGTGTGGCGCATTTGACAATCAGTACTGGAATCTTCGAGAAAGTCCGAAACAAAGTACTAGATTATTTTAGAAAGTACTGGGAAACTGGAATAGAAAAGTCGAGATTATGGAACGGGCGGAAACGAAACGCCGAGTCAGAATGAGGGAACGGTATAAATACGTCGCACACAGATCGTGGAGATGAGTAAGAAGTAGAATGTGAAGCAAGCGATAAGTGTGGTAGTAATAAGTAATAAGTAAGCAGTAAAATAAAATACAGGATCCTCGATAGTATAGTGGTTAGTATACCCGCCTGTCACCCGGGAGACCGGGGTTCGATTCCCCGTCGGGGAGCCCCTGGCGCAAGACTAATGACCTTGCCCAGACAAAATAAATCATTATGGAAAATTTAACAAGCCTCAGGACTTGCTAAATAAAGCCAAGGCCGGATCCCGGTTGTAGTGCCGATGATGATGATGAAGCAGTAAAATACGCGATAATTACGGAAGCGATAAGTAAAGAAAACGTTAAGTGTACGGTAAAAAGTAACGGTTGTTATTAACGGACTAATAAAATGTCACATTAATTCAGAATCGATTTAACGGCTCTTATTTATTTTAAAATAATTAATCCAGCGAACCCCAAGCTCGCTACAATATATATATATATATATATATATATATATATATATATATATATATATATATTATGCTGTTGGTTGTTAAAGGCAGATGAAAAATGGAATTGAAGATGTGTGCAACCTATATCTTCCTTTAATAAACTCGCAGGGGTTTAATATTTGATTTGCTGTCACCTGTGGAATTGGCTACCGTATACTTTTGGGTGTAATATATATATCAATAGATTCATGCAAGACGTACCTGGGTAGCACCCCCCTAGGTACTCACGTGTCTCCACTCGGTTACCTCCAGTGACGATGGTTTGCTCCAGGTGTACTAATACCTCCACATGTTGGCGCCACAAACTGCCTCTCCTGCTTCTGCAGGGCCCGGTGAATACTCCAGCAAATAAAATACTCAATCGATGTTGTGTACGTTATAATGTTTTATTTATGCAAGAAACACAAAGCAGTACGATTACTCCACGAAGAATGAAATAAAATCCTTTTTTCTTTAATTTAATCTTACAATCAAAACGGAGACATTGCTGATTTTTCCGCTAACTGGACTTAAATTTTTCTTTTCCTTTCCACTGTTCACACTCGAAGAAGGAGAAATCATCTCATTTAATTTTACAATTAAAAACGGATCAAAATTGCTGTTTTTTGTTCAGCTATCTGCACTTGACTTGTTTTTTTCTCTCGTCCAACCGTTCACAACGATCCTCATGAAAAATTCCCATTAAACCCTCGCCCCCCCCCCTCTCTCCGCAGCAACAATTTAATTTCGATGACGGTCGACTTCGAAACTAGCGAAAGCCACCACCGCCGAAAAAAAACCGGGTTTACATATCAACTGCCTCCAACTCAGCCGCATTCAACTAGTTTTCATTTTAATTATATATTTACATATTGTTTGAACTTTAATTTTAATGCAGCTGAGTAGGTCGAAACAAACACGGCACAGAGGTTACTCACGTAACACTAGGGTAGTCTTGGTGAACCTGTGTCAGACCGGCACATAACGAAGACAAAACCCACATGTTCCTTGGTGGAACAACGATATCTCCACCTATAGTGGGTTATGTGGTTCGTAGAACTGCCGCAATATTGCAATGGGTTCTCCAATAAGGACTTGACAACATTTTTTTCCGTAGTAATTTTTTATAAATTGCAGAGTTGTTCGTTCGTGTACTTAAACCTTGATAAAAATGTTGAGTGTACTGAATAAATTGACAAAGACAGTTCGATGAATAGTGAAAGCGTGCGTTTACAAATTAAATTCAAAGTTGTCAAGTCCATATTGGAAAACCCGATAGGTGTTATCCCTATATTGCGCAAATGCAATCATTTTGACTGCTTTTAGGCAATATAGGTATATACTAAGTTTCAGTCTTTCTAGTGTTAACCTACTTGCAGTTAGTCAATATCATTTATACAAGCTCTGCCTGTTGTTCTCGCAGGCTTTGTGATTGTGCCTGGCAACAACCCCAGGCACTTGCTCTTCAAATTTCGACACCTTGCGCGGAGCTGCTCTTAATTTCGCCCCCTCTTTGCCTATTCCAATCAAAAACTCTTCCATTCATGTGCGCGCACATATATTCTAGTTATCGATCTCCTTTCCTACACGTATCCGTTGGAATCAAAGGTGATTTCATTGAAAACCAACATCGTCAATCACTTGTGCTTACTTGTGGGCACACAACCACACGCACACTGTTGCATTCGATGGAGAGGCAAACTCACTGTATACCCCGTTCGCTTGGATCCAGCTTGTTGTTGCTCGTTCCCTTCTCTTCTCCTGCTGTTGCTATTCCTTGTTAGATATTCGCCTTTGTTTTTTATCTGTTGTCTTCTCTCTTGTTTTTTTTTTCAATGAATTCTAGCTACACAACGCTGCTGGGAGTTGCGACCTCGCACACACTCACAGTCTGGTCGGGGAAGTTGTTGAGTATCTAACAATTCGTCGGTGGCTGGCATCGCACGCTGCACAGAGAGTGCAGATAAATTTGTGATTCAGATTTCGTTGGACGACGGTGACCATTAGTTGTGCGCGACGCGTTGTCTCTGATAGTTCTCGGTGTTATTATTTTTTTGCGTTGGATGTTCCTTAGTAATTCACTTTTGTTGTGTGCACTCTAATTAAACGTGCGATTTGATTTTGTTCAAACACGAGAACAAAGATCTGAAACAGAACATCGGACATCAGAGTGTTAACGAAGGTGCAAAGGGACTTTGTGGTGTGCGTGCCGTGCCTTTGCATAAAGAAAGAAGAGGGCGCTGTGTTAATCGGGAAGAATGTGAAAGCTCTCGTTCGTGGTTTCATACGTCTCGCCTTACGTCCGTTAAGAGGAAGACCCGACAAAGCCCTCTAAAGGAGTAGAATCTCACGAAGAAACACGACCTAATAAACAAAATGTTAAACATACAATGTCCAAACTTTAACAATAAGTTCCATACACAGCGCTATATATAACACACAGAGGTCGCCTGGTGTTTGTTTCCTTTTGTTTTACTAGTGTCAAGAAGATAACAGCAAAGCGCAACGCGAATAAAGTGAAGAAGTGTACAAAAAAATCATATTCCAAAGTCAGTTACATCTGAAAAGGGAAAAGAAAAATAGAAACCAGCATTCAAATAAGAAATTACAATAAACAAAGAAGTAAAAAAACGAGAAAGAGAGAGAGAGAGAGGGAAAGTAGAAAAATCAAACGGTTTCCAGTGCTGAAAGATTGATATACTAGTTGTTATTTAGTTATTGTTCAAATTGCAATCCCAATCAAAGCGACGCGCTTCCAAAATGCCCGAAACCGAGTTCGACTTCGCGTCCCGGGACTGGCTGCAGGGCGAGCTCCGTTTGGGGGCCAAGAATCTGATCCTGTTGGACTGTCGCAGCTCCAATGAATTCAGCGAGTCTCACATTCGATCAGCTGTAAACTTCTCGATACCGAGCATCATGCTGCGCCGCCTGGCAGCCGGGAAGATTGATTTACTGTCCACAATTAAATCGCCCGAGTTGAAGGAGCGCATACAGAGCGGATACAAAATAAGTTTGTTTATATTGTACAACGACAGCAATTTGTCGGCCGGAAATTGTGGATTGTTATCGGAGACGAAGGCAACGACGACGACGACATCATCATCTGCGACAGGAGCAGCGGACGATGGCGAGAGTTCAAGTATCGGAGGTGGCGGCAATGCAGCGGATGTTGGAAATATAACGGCGGGAAATATTGTGAGCAGTGGAAACGATGCAACAATCAACGTGTTGCATCGCCGATTAAAACAAGATGGCTGTCGTGTAGTCGTACTGCAAGGTGAGTCGCTTGATGCTTTCATATGAAGGACGGGTTTATTTGTAGATGAGTGTGATGGCCTTGCCATTGCCTTGTTCGGCGAAAGTCGAGTGCATCATAGAGTCAGAGATGAACGAGGGCGAAGTGGAATGAATTTGCACCTTTCCATGTGGGGAGAGTGTGGATCTGATGTGAGCGAGCTGGAGCCGCTCGACTTGACCAGATGCCAAGTGCAATGAAATTCATACCTTGGCTTTGAGAACAAGTGGTGTTATGAAATTCGTGCCACGAAAACCACCTCAACTTTCCGTGGAATTGATGGTTTTTGTTTTATTTTAGATTACTCTTTTCTCTTCTTTTTTGTCGTGAAGTTACGCAATTTGACTCGAGGACATTTAACTTTTACAAATTAGAACGACATATCAAATGTGTGCGGCTTGGAAACTAAAGAGGAGTTCGTAGTCGCTAGTCTCTATGTTTTCTTGGGATTTCTAATATGCAAATTGTTTATCCGTCTTCTAAGGCTATTGAGAACCCTTTTGTACTTGTAAATTATATTTCACTTTTTTAGACGACAGGTTTGCACAAAAAATGATTTTGCAGTACCCATAAATGTTGATTCGCATTCCTAATGGAAGAAGAGGAGAGGATAAGGAATCTGAAACACCCATGAATTATGTTTTTATATTGACATTAGTATTTGTTTATTTGGGTGTTGCGAAAATCCATGCATTTTGTTTTTATATTGACTCTAATATTTGTTTATTTGGGTGCTGCCCTGTGCTTTGACATTAAATCCGAAAAACCCCCTTTAACAAAAAACAAAAATAATGTCATCCTTAATTCTAGGCTTAATGTCTTCTTCTTCACCTAAAAGGCGAAAGTTATTCTTTAATAATGTAGCGAGCTTAGGGTTCGCTGGATTAATTATTTTTAATAAATAAGAGCCGTTAAATCGATTTTGAAGTAATGTAACACTTCAGTCCGTTAATAACAACCGTTACTTTTACCGTACACATAACGATTTCTTGACTTATCGCGTCTTTGACTGCTTACTACTTACTTCTTATTTCTTACTACTCCCTGATCTGCGTGCGACGTATTTATACCGTTTCCCCATACTGATTCGGTGTTTCGTTTCCGTCCCTTCCATAGCCTCGAATTTTCTATTGCTCATAGTGTCCAGTTTTCCAGTACTATATAGAATATTCTAGGACTTTGTTTTGGACTTTCTAGAATATTCTAGTACTGATTGTCATATGCGTCACAATAATAAGCGCATACAAAAAGGATTGTTTGGTAGCCTTAAATGTCAATGCACACGCTCTTCTGTAGATATTACCACGATCATTGCCCAACTAAACTTAATGAATGTAATCCACCTCTCTAAACATTCGCCCGCAATACCCCTAATGAAGTAGAGAGTTGAAAGTCGTGTTAAAGTCGGGTTACGTCGCGTTGCAAGTTAATTTCAAACGTATATAGTAAATAAATAGAGAATTTCTTTTTAGACGAATCACACGAATTTAATTTAATTTAGTGAGGACGAAGCCCTCATATATCTAGCTTAGCACAAGCGGAAAATAGACAAACATATATCTTAAAACTAATGTATAAAATATAGGGTTTCCCAATAGGGACTTGACAACTTTTTTTTGGTAGTAAATTTTTATAATTTGCAGACGTTGTTTGTTCGTGTACTTAACCAAATGTTGAGTTTACTGGATAAATTGACAGTGACAGTTCGATGATTAGTGAAAGGGTGCGTTCAAAAATTAAATTCAAAGTTGTCAAGTCCCTATTGGAAAACCCGATATATCGCTCCTCGATAGTATAGTGGTTAGTATACCCGCCTGACACGCGGGAGACCGGCGTTCGATTCCCCGTCGGGGAGCCTCTGGCTCAAGACTTTAATGACCTTGCTCGGGAAAACAAATCATTATGGAAAATTTAACAAGCCTTAGGACTTGCTAAATAAGGCCAAGAGTGGTTCCCGGTTGTTTAGTGAGGGCAGAACCCTCATATATTCAGCTTAGTACAAGCGATAAAACTTAACAACTATCTTAAAACTATTCTTATATATATAAACTATGATTAAAAAGAAAAAAAGAAGGGGGGGGGGTGGGCGTGGGCGTGGTCAGGAGGGGAAAGAGAGGAGTTGAAGTTTGAGAGCAGTAGAGGTAAAGTTGAAATCGAAGGAGGTAGGGTAGGAGTTTGCCTGCCGCAGCATTCGCGAAATGGGTTCATTAGAGCCGTAAGAAGTGTGGTGATGTGGTGGGCTGATAGAAGAGATGAGGGTTTCGCGGGTTACGGGGGTTAGTGTGAAGTGGAATGATGGAGAGCAAGCTTGGGCAGTTGATTGTGCCTGAAAGGAGACGGTGGATGAAGAGGATATCGGCATGAGTTCTGTGCTCCTCAAGTGTGTTGAAATTGATCAGATGGAGCCGGCTTGTGTATGGGGAGAGAATCCGAGGATTCGCCCAGTTCAATCCGCGGAGAGCAAAACGCAGAAAACGACGTTGCACGCTTTCGATTCTGCGTACATGGGACAAGTAGTGTGGGGATCAGACCTGACTGGCGTATTTAAGAAGGGGGCGGACGAAGGCTATGTAGAGAGAACGGGAAACGTAAGGATTAGAGAATTCTTTAGACCAGCGTTTCACAAACTCAAGGACAGAGTTGGCCTTAAGAATAATATCATTAATATGCGAGATGAAGCTAAGCTCCCTGTCAAATAAGATCCCGAGGTCGCGTATCGAGGGTACAGATGATATCTGATGGTTTAGCAGAAAGTAGGAGCGTGGGGGGCAGAGGGACGTTTGTGGAGAAGGTGATGGAGTGACACTTGACAACGTTGATTTCAAGGCAGTTATTACGGCACCAAGTTGAGAAGCTGTCGAGGTCCGTTTGGAGAAGTGAGGAGTCGAGAGAAGAGATGATCGTTTTGTAGAGTTTGGCGTCGTCCGCATAAGGGGAGATGGATGAGTATTTAATAATGGAGTCAACATCATTGATGGTAGGTATAAATAGGAGGGGACCTAGATGGCTGCCTTGCGGAACCCCTGACGTGGGAAGAAAAGGATTGGACAGGGAGGATCTGAATTTGACACGGTAGGATCGATCTTTCAGATAAGAAGATAACCACTTGATCAATATGGGTTCGAAACCTAGGGAGGACAGCTTAAAAAGGATGAGGTTATGGGAGATTTTGTCAAAGGCCTTGTAGAATCGGTGGTGATTACATCGACTTCGTTGCCATTCTCTAAGGCACGAAGAGTATGGGATGAGAACTCGATCAGATTCACTGTGGTCGACTTACCCGAAAGGAAACCATGCTGGTTGGATGAGATGATGGTTTTACAACGGAAAGATAACGCGTTGTAAAGAATTCCGTCGAACAGTTTGAAGATATGAGACAGTTTGTCGATGGGACGGTAGTTGCTTATATCGTTTTTAGGTCCCTTTTTATGTATTGGGGTGACATAGGAGGATTTCCAAATACTAGGGAGGATCCCTTGTGAGAGGGATAGATTGAATATCTTTGATATCCGGCGGGAAAGAGGAGGGGACCATTTCTTTAAAAATACAGCCGGGAGTCCACCAGGCCCAGGGCTGAACTCGTCTTTGAGTAAGTTTAATTTCTCCTCAACTACGTGATGCTGAATGATTTGAGGGGCGAAGGGGCGGGGGGAGAATTCGGGCAAGTCTTTAAAGTGAGACGGATTGGGTCCGAAGGAGATGTCTGTGAAGGATTTATTGAAAAACGAAACGAATAGATTGGCAGTAGTTAGGGGGTTGGTTGAAGTAGTCGCGCCATAAGAAAGGGAGTTAGGATAGGCGTCGGATTTACGTTTGTAGTTTATGAAGTGCAAAAAAGATTTGGGGTCATTGATCAAATTAGATTGTGTTTTTGTGAGGTAGTTGGTGTAGAGGGAGTTGTAGAGCTCGGGAAATTTATAAAATGAACCGAGATAGTTGGAGTAGTTTTGGAAGGAACGCGTTTTGAGGAAAATATTCCACAAGTTATTTCTCTTGTTCCTAAGAGCGCGGAGTGTGCGCTTGTACCATGGCGGCGATGAAACCGATGACCTGTGTCGAAAATAGGGGACATATAAGGCGCCGGCATAGTAGATCTCCTTATAGAGAGTGGCAGTAGCTTCTTCTACCCACAATTGATCAAAGCGAAACGCTGTTTTGCTAAGATGCTCATTTAAAAAGGCGGAAGTTAGCTTTGTGGAAGTTGTAGGAAAAGCTGTCAAGAGGTAGAAAAGGATGGGTGTCATGATCAAGATATATGAATAAGAGCAGCGGGGTGTGGTAATTATCAATGGTGGAGAGGGCGTGTGGACTAGGGGCAACTGAGGACTTGTGTGGGTCCGTTGTGAACACGAGGTCCAGTTGTCTCCCCATATGATTTTGGGACATTGCTTACTTGTGGAGGCATGAGTCGGTGAGACCGTTTATAAAAATACGTTCCATGGAACTAGTGGAGTTTGAGACGTAGAAGGCTTGTTCGTCAGCCAATGTCCATTGGAGATGGGGGAGGTTAAAATCGCCAAGAACGACGATATCGTCTATTGAGGTGCTTAACTCGGTTAGGTTATCTACCGCTTCTATTGCGAGTTCGTATGACACGCTGGGTCGCGAAGGAGATATATAAAAGCAGATAATGAAAATAGAGTTAGGGTGCTTGTCGATGTTCCCAATAAGTTAAAAAAGAATTCTATGTTTTTTTTTCAATGTGTTTTATTTTCCGTCAAAATTCTCTTCTCTGTTTAAATTTCGTTTTCTGTTCTGTTTTCTGTTCGATTTCCATCCACCACTTTCGGGACTCCATTGGAGAATGAACCTCAAAAAAAAGTGGCGGGAGCCCGATTTAAACGAGACAAGGAGAAATGTGTCCTTCGTCGTGTCTCTAGTTTCTGGTCAACTTAGGAAAACCGGAATCACCCACATCCGTGAAGATGTTGGGCTCAGTTGCAAGATATCTGAAAAAGTAAGGGGGAAGTATCTAAAGATAGTGTGGACAGGGTTAGTGCAGATGTCCTCTAACTACTTGGGTGGAGGGATGGTGAAGAAGAAATCATACAAGACCGGTGGGTCTTGAGTGGGTTAGTAAACGCAGATTATGTCTTTGGCGTCTGATAATCTGTGCTTTGGTCGGTGTGTGTGTGTGTGTGTGCTTGTGCTGTCTTGCACTGTGCGTGCGTGTTTGTAGTGTGTCAGCAGTAGACCCTGTGGGGTGGATCCAGGAATCCTCTATTATAGAGGGGAATGCGGTTGGGAAGGGTGCTTTCTTCGGTCTGGTTTCATTCCATTCGTCCCACTAGATTCTTCCCCATATGGTTTTAGGTGCGAATTTAGGCTGTTCCCCCGCAGGTCTGGTTTTCATATCATTTGCAAGATTGGGATACAGATTTCTGAAGTAGCTGGCCTCATTTTCACGGATCTTTAGGTTTCTCCGTTGTCTTCTGCTTGGAGTCCACATTTGATCCGGTTATATATGCTCTATCGACATCAACTCTGCATGACTCTGTTTACTTGGGATCTCGTCATCGACATTGTCCAGTAATTTGTTTGCCTTTAGTTGACGTTTTGCATTATGTCTTTCTTATAGTGGACAACGATGTCATGTACGCTCCGTCGGTTGCGGTTCTTATCGGGTCTCTGTCAAGGTTTCCACTTCACATTTTCTTTTGATGCATTATAATTCCACAGATTTTTCTACCTCTTCTCGGGGATTTCTTAGCTACTTTGTTCTGGTTACCTTCTTTGATCAGTTTCTCGTTGGCTTCCTTGCACTGTCCTTCGGTGTTAGGTTCAATATCGTTGTCGACATAATTAAGGTCATCATTTTTCGAACATTCCACCATAGGGACTTCTTCTTTTGATAGGATTCGTTGCTCTTTTGTTCAGATTCGCCTCCTTGTCCAGTTTCTCGTTAACTTCCTCGCGCTCTTGTTCAATATCAGATTCACTATCGTCGTCAACATCATTAAGGTCATCATTTTTCGAACATTCGACCATAGGAACTTCTTCTTTTGGTGGGATTCCTTGCTCTTTTGTTCAGGCTCACTTCCCTGTCCAGTGTCTCGATAACTTCCTTGCCCGGTTGTTCAATATCAGATTTAATATCGTCGTCGGCATCATTGAGGTAATCATTTTTGAAGCATTCCACCATAGTGACTTCTTCGTTTGGTGGGATTCTCTGCTCTTTTCTTCAGGTTCCCCTTCTTTTCCACTTTCCGTTAACTTCCTTGCCCCGTCCTTCAATATCAGATTCAATACCGTCGTCGACATCATTGAGGTCATCATTTTTCGAACATTCCACTTCTTCTAGTGAATTTCTTTGCTCCTTTGTTCAGGTTTCCCTCTTTGTCCAATTTCTCGTTGACTTCCTTGTCCTATGCTTGAATATCGTCGTCGACATCATTTTTCGAGCGGCGTGGCTGTTTTCTACAGTATCTAATTTATGGTGCCAAATTAGCACTTCTGCACTGCTTTCCATTTGCCTGTAATGAGTGACGATACTTACCGGTTCTATGCTTGTTAATTTCCTCGTTACTATGAGCCCCCAGTTGTCCCGGTGTATTAGTACTTTGGTTCCTCCTTTATGCTGGTATATGTCTAAATCTTCTAACCATCTCCTTCTATATTACTTGTTCGGGGAGCTTTGGGCTGTCGATGGTCCTTATTTGAATTGACTTTATATCCTTCTTTGGGCCGCCTTGGACTTCTTCTGTGGAGCTGTTGCTATGACACTCATATCGGCAGTCTAAGATGATCCTTCGATTACATTTATTATCGTGTCCTGTTTTTTTGTTTACACAAAAGGGAATTTTGAGAATTTTGAAGTACTCTTAAAAGTGTAAGCAACGTGCGAGTAGAATTTAAGAAATAATTGTGCACTGGAATCCAAAGTCTCTCTAATCCGATCAATTTTCAACGCGCACAGTTTATTCACATTAATCGCATAGCAACCGCTTAAACTCCGAAGACGAATTTTTCGATGTTCGGAAAACAGAGCTTTTTGTCTTCTAATCAGATGAAATTTATTATGGCCATCGTTATTATATAATGTTGAATTTATTTCTACGATGCTAACATCTTCCCTGGCTTCCATATGAACACAATCCACAATGTGGACCATAAAATTACCTATAAAATCCCTCACACTTGAGAATCTTTTTGGCAATAATTGAAATTCGGTTCAAGCTGGTTTTATACATTCCACCAGTTTCATGATGACTATCGAATACTTGTAACTTCCTGCTGTGATCGAGGCTAAAAACGCTGGTTGTGGGCAGTAAAATATTACTATCTTATCGCTGGCAATCGTCTATGATAAAGTTTATTAATTTCACTTTTTTCCTACTCTTTGGGTAGGTACCTTCTACACATTTCCTCAGTTCATTCATTAAACTCTTGGTTTAATTTACCTTTGATAACTCCCGTCCCAGTAAAGATTACATTAACTAACAACAACGAGCAAGTCCTAACTATTCAGAACGAAGTCGGGGCAACAACGTGGCTACATTGCCAGTAATCTAATGATTTCTTTTGTTTTTATTTTATTTTATTATTATGTTTATCAAAGATACACTGGTTTGGCACGGCCTAAAAGAAGGGGCATCTGGGAGGAAAGTGTAAATGGTCATAAAATGGAAATAAAACGAAGACTGTGATAGCGTCATGGAATATGATAATTTTTTTTGTTGTCGTTGGGTCTGTGATTTATTTTAGCGAAACCGGAAATTGAACACTGACAAAAATAACTATGAACTAAGATTGTGTTCGTTTTGAACTTATGTTTTCAGTTCTAATCTTAAGACAGGCAGAGCAAATATTTTTAATCCAATAATCGATTCATTAATTCTCTGCACTCCAAACTCGGGTCAGAAACAGTCTGTCAGTGGGGGCCAGAGAGGTTTGGTGTAGCCCAAACTGTATAAAGTTATTTCTTTTCTATTATTCGCATCTTTTAAATGGATGCTTTCTTGATATTGGACCATAGAATGAGTCTGCCAGTAGGAATGATAACAAAAAAAAAAAAAAAAAAAAAAAAGATCTATGATTGTAAAAAAGAAAAAGTTGTTTTCCCCTTTGAATCGGCGTTAGGATACTAATTATATTTTGCAATAATGTGGCAAATGTATTTAATGAATTCTAAAAAACATGTTATTGCTTTTCAATGATGAACAATACACTTTCGCATTCGCTCAAACCATTTATTGTAGCATGCGTGCCACTGCAAAAGTTGTATCTCCAAGAAATGTGTTTTGAATGCATCGTCAGCTACACTTGAGGTCCAAAGTTGTTGACCATGGAGATTACTTTGGACGTTTGGAAACAAAAACAAATCTGTGGGTGCCAATTGTGAGCTGTACGGTGTATGATTGGTTGATTCGATATTTTAACTGATTAAATATTGAGTTGACCTGGGTGAACTTGCATACCTATGGTGATCAATAATTCGGCGTTTTGAGTCTTTTTTTTTTCTTTATTTGGACATAAATTTCTGGCAAACAAATGGTTGCGTACTATTCAGTATTCAGAATTGATTGTTCAAGTCGTATGCAGTTCGGAAGGTCTGTATTATGTTTAAATGACTCAGACAAAAGTGTAGGTAGGCTTGTTCAACAGGGAGCCGGTTGATGATTGCTGCAATGATTAGTTCTATGACCTACGTTCATCTTGCAGCGCAATCCTTTGGTTAATGTCGCATCCCTTGAGAGTCATCATTTTTATAATTTCGCTGTTGAGGTCGACCTTGTTGGTTATCACTATTACTGCTGTGGGGTAGGTAGCCTGTGCGCCGCCATGGGCGCTGGTTCTACTACCAACCCACTAGCATGTCACTGTTTAAATCAATCCAAGTTCATTCGAGCATCCAGCGGAGGAAGAAAATAAAACACACTGTTGATTGTTTCTGTTTAAAGGTTCTTTTTTAATTAATGATCACTTAAGGTGGCAAGGTAAACAGTCGCATAATTTATTGATAACTTTTATTTAAGGTGTTCTATCTCATGTAAGCACAAACAATTTTTGATATCAAATGGATATGATTTAATAGAATATGTTCATTAAGTAAGGATGAATCTACGCATTAATATAACCAGGCACATAACTTGTAGTGTATGGACGGGAACTTTATTACACAAAACAAAATGCCGCCAAATGTTGCTTATTCTGCCGCGGCAATGTATTTGTCATATTTCAAATGTAAATGCAAAGTAATGTTAAGTATATAAGCAATTTTTAATAATATTTACGAAACACGTACAAAAATAAAAATTGCACTTAGTTAAAAACTCAACATCCGTATTCACTTTACACAAATACTCCACCGACTCGCACGTAGAAAATCGCGTGTGTAAACGCACCGTACCGTGTGCACGGCTCGGCGGAGGGGAGACGACTCGACCGACTCCTCTGGTGGTTGTAAAACGACTCCTGGAGGGTTGACTTTCGATTCAACCCTCAGTTCGAGGCGAGTTTGGTGGAGGAGAGAGAAAATGTCTCTCTATGGTGAGAAACCAGGAAGAGGATCTTGCTGGCTAGATTCTGGTGGTGTGTGTGCGTGATCGTGTAGATCACATTGTTTACCGATGCATTTCGGCCAAGGATAAACGAAACCGAACAAGGGAAAAAGAACAAAAGTGTTTTTTTTATTTTTTTTTTATTAGACTTCTCTTCGGAGAGGCGAACCTATAGCGCCGAGTGGGCGCCCCGAGATGTCATCAAATAACTGTTGCAGTTCTTTTTGAACAGTTGCAGGTTGTAACGCTCTGGGAACACTCGCTTGGGAAGGCAGTTCCACAGCTTCCCTGCTCTGTAACGGAACGAGTTCTGATACAGGGATGTTCGCGCCGTCGGGAGATGAACCACAAACGGGTGCGATCCGTCGGATTGTCTTGTGGAGCGCATATAAACCGAATTGCGTGGAACAATACCAAGAATCTCCGAAGAACAGCACCCGTGATAATATCTGTAAAACAGACAGACGTCAGTTCTGATACAGGGATGTTCGCGCCGTCGTGAGATGAACCACAAACGGGTGCGATCCGTCGGATTGTCTTGTGGAGCGCATATAAACCGAATTGCGTGGAACAATACCAAGAATCTCCGAAGAACAGCACCCGTGATAATATCTGTAAAACAGTCCCGACGTCAGCGCCGAGTCCCCGATCGGGCGGATCGCTCGTCTCTGTACGCTCTCAAGTAGGTCGAGGGTATGTTTAGGAGCCGAGCTCCAAACATGAGAGCAATATTCGAGCGCGGGTCTAATTTGGTATTTATATAGGAGAAGAAGTTCGGCCGGAGTAAAATATTTCTTGGCTCTAAAAAGATAACTCAGCTTTCCTGAGGCTGATCTGGCGATACTCGACACGTGTTTATGCCATGATACATTCCCGCAGACCGTGACGCCGAGCAATTTTAAACTTTCCCCAGCCTCGAGGGGCCGGCCATTCATCATCAGCTGTGGAACCGATGATCCAGTTTTCTTTGTGAATGTTGTATACTGCGTCTTCGTTGCGTTAAAGTTGGCAAGATTGGCCTTTCCCCACTGCAGATCCTGATTCAGAGAGTCAATCTGTCTACATCTCAGCTGGTGCGACGTAGATACACCAATCGGCCGATCACTCGAAAAGGAGGAAACAAGCGTACTATCATCCGCAAAACTGAACACTTTGTTGTCCGTTGTCTCCAACAAATCATTTATGTGAAGCAAGAACAAGGTTGGAGCCAAAATAGAACCTTGGGGCACCCCCGAATTAACAGGATACAGATCCGAACACTCGCCGTCCACAACAACCCGGATCGATTGATTCTCGAGGAAGTTCCTCGTCCAGTCGCAAAGCTGTTGGGAAAGTCCATATGAACGAAGTTTGCTCAGCAATGCCCCGTGCCAGACACGGTCAAAAGCCTTGGAGATATCCAATGCGACCGCCCTTGACTTGAAAATAATTTTTGGCGGATCTTTAGTCAATGTCGAATGTTAGATGATGATGGTGAAGTGTTCCACCGAACACTGTTCACAAAAGAAAAACGAACCTGGAGCAGACACTGTAACAAATCAAACACGGGTGAAATTGTTTTACGAATTGTTTATATTTATTGTTTCATCCTTTTTGTTTTTCAAATTATTACACTTGGAGATTTAATGCACTTGCACACCACAAGTTCGTTCGTCACTATATTTGTACCGTTCGATATTTCAATCACTTGCGAAACTAGCTCGTGAGTTCTTGTAATTCTACTGCACGTTACTTTACTGAGCGTTGCACGTCGAGTATATACGTACTTTTAATTATCTTGCGCGTCGCGGACTAACCTCTTCGATCGGGTTCTCTGTGACGACTGTTAATGGAAGACTGTGTACCTCAACTGTTTGCGTTGCGCGGATTCTGTATCTCATATGTTGTACTCAAGGATTACCTCGAGGGACTCGTGGTGAGATTTCTTTCCACGAGAGAAACGTGAAGTTTCTCGTTGTCGTGGTGAATTGGCGAGGATCTCTCTGGTTTGATCTTAGCACGTGTGCTAATAGATCCATTGTTTTCTCATACAACGAAGGTCGTGGGAAAACGAAATTGAGAAAAGAGGAATGACAAAAGGCTGTCGGGGCCATGGATAACCCAGGGAAATGTGCTGTACACGTGTGCAGGGAACACTGGCTAACAGAGGTGCCGATAAGACTTTCGAATTTACGATGCCTGTCGGATGTACAGAATTCTTTTCAGGAATTTAGGACGATGCGTTGAATGCATGATTGTTAGAGAATTCTTGACAGGGAATTTGGGTGATGCATTAAATGTCCTTGGTAAGGCAATGTTTGCTGGTTTGTTGTGTCCTTCGATCGCCGTGCAGGCATAGGACCTTTGGTCGGACTTGTGACCCACGTATCAGTGGATACGTGGGGTTGTTGCCTCCCAGGTGTATGTTACCTTTGTTTCAGGTGGAAAAGAGGACTTTTGAGGACACGTGTCTGTGGGCACGTGTAATCTATCTATAGGTGAGTGTGTTCCCTGGTGGACCGACGACATCTCGACCAATAGTAGTGTAGCGTTAAGCAAGGATAGTGAAGAAGGTGAATTGAACACACGATGAAACGGTTGAAAAGCGAAGCAGTGAAGCATCAGACTACTGACCGTGTTTAGAATATGATTTCCAAATTCGACTATATTCCACTGGTGTGAATTATTTTAATTTATCGCTTGGTATACGGTTCTGATGTATTTCTCTTATTCGATTTTTTTCGTTCGGTGTTCTTCACTATTTTTGCTTGTGAATTGTGTGTGTATCTGTTAGAATCGCTACACCACTCCCGCCGCAGTAACTTCGTTACGATCAGATTCGTATGCGGACGACGGACGAACGAGAGAAACGAGGAAACATCGGAGGCTGTGCTCTATGCGGAAGTCGTGACCGTGTGTGAAGTTCTGCTTTTACTATGGGAAGTGTATGCTATGCTGTGTGTACAGATCACGTCGGGGTCACCAATTATAGCGTTTGAAATAATAGTGAAGAAAATCGTGTGATTCGAACTGACGCTATGACAGCTCGAATCACGAAAAAAATTTTACCTTAAGCGTTACACACCAGGCTACTGACCGAGTTTAGAATTCTATTTCCAAACTCGAGTATATTCCACTGGTGTGAATTATTTTAATTTATCGCTTGGTATACGGTTCTGATGTATTTCTCTTATTCGATTTTTTTCGTTCGGTGTTCTTCACTATTTTTGCTTGTGAATTGTGTGTGTATCTGTTAGAATCGCTACAGTAGTTTGTGTGTGTACCAATACTGTTTTGCTCCTCTTTAGTTCCAATCTAGCAATCGTGGGCCAATCCTGGTTCGTTCTTATCGCTTAGTTCGGTTTTTAACAGATGTCTTGGAACATTTTTGTTATTCTGACAATTGCTAAATCGTCCGCATAGCAAATTCCTGGGAAAGTGTATCCTTTTGCACCTTCTAAGATTTGCTCGTAGCGGTCACCACCGTCATTCGTCCAACCTGAGGGAAAAGTGATAACCGATTGTTGATTTCAAATGGAAAGATCGATTTTCCTTTTTTTATATTATGTTTCTTCATGTATTTTAGGTTTGGCGTTCTCACACGTTGGGCACCAATTCAGACTGACTTCAAAATTCCAGTGCACTATACTTATATCCTTCGGGTTTGGCTCCTTATAAAAGGATCATGAACAAAGATTTCCCATGCGCTTCGGAGGGAAACAGTAGATAAAAGATCTACAGATGTGCATTTATGATCCGAATATTTGGTTCCTTTTATGGCGCATTAGTTGGGTTCGGAAAAGGTGTTAAAGGATGCGACTGTGTTGGAATGAATTTACTACTATTTATTGGCCTATAGGAACCCGGAAGTTAATGACCTCACTGACTAGGCTGCGCCATCGTTCCCTGTCCTGTGCACTTTCCTTCCACCCTTGGAATGAATTTGTGCAAACAGATTTTTGGATTCTAAACATTATTTTTTGAGAACGAGACATTTGGTTCGCACATTTACTTTGCTTTGGGATTTTTGGGAATTTGCGAGTACGCGAACCAAATGAACGTTTGGCTCGTTTATCACGTTTTTGATTCGATTGGGATTTGGAGAATTTAAATGTTTGGGTATATGGGGAAAATATATGTGGGGGTGGTGGTAGCCTACGATTTCCCAACCTTATTTCCCCACCGCCCCACCTGTTCCCATCTAGCTGTATCTTGAGGTATTCGATTGGCTTTCCTATCAAGTTTTCGAACAGCTTTGTGTTGTACGTTTCATATATGAACACCCTATTGCTAAGGTACCAGACCTCAGTTTGCATGCGGTAACCTGGTTGATGCAACGCAGTCATTATGTGGCTCCAACCGACCGCATTAATTGCGACGACGTCTAACCGGGCAGTACCGGTTCGTGCCACCCCACCATTTGTGGGACTGGACTTGTATATATGTTTTAGATGTTTCAGTCCGACCATATCTAGCCAGCATTTCATGTTCTAGATTGCTTGGGAGCAAATATTTTCTAGGTCATCTAGATGTTTAGCACTTGGTATATGTTTGTGGCTGGGCTAACGTTATCTTTTTCAATCCCTCGTTTTGTATATCATCCCGTCCCTAAGCGTTCGGGAATTTGATCCTTCGGGCGGGTCTTTCTATTTCCTCTTCGATTACTATCTCCATTACAGCTTGCAGTGAAAACTGCTGCAACCGTTCACAAAATGATAAATGAAACACACTGATTTTGTTGGAAATTTATTTTTATTGGGTTTCTTATTGACAAGCAAGCATATTTATTTTTCACGTTAAATCCTTAAATAGGTATCCTTATCCTAAAAGCAACCGAAAAGACTCGCTACAAACAATGTTCCTGCAACCGCACATTTGTGTCAACGCGTTTATCGATTACATTATAGTGTTCAACTTCGGCACAACATTCACATTCATTAGTATTTAGTTTGTTTCATTACTATGGTTTGGGCTCCTCGATAGTATAGTGGTTAGTATACCCGCCTGTCACCCGGGCGACCGGGGTTCGATTCCCCGTCGGGGAGCCCCTGGCGCAAGACTAATGACCTTGCCCAGACAAAATAAATCATTATGGAAAATTTAACAAACCTCAGGACTTGCTAAATAAGGCCAAGACCGGTTCCCGGTTGTAGTGCCGATGATGATGATGATTACTATGGTTTACATTTAGTAGAACTTAACGTTAATGTATATTAAAACACAAGATATATCGAACCGCGAATTTGACTCCTGCGCGCGCAGTGTCATACGCACACTCCTTGTGTAGAAAAACGTCTGCTCTCATGGGTGGTTATTAATCGACTTGAAATTAATGGGATGTGTGCATTCTGATAAACCTCACCCGCGACCGACCCGTTTGATGGTTGAATTTCGACTCTTCTACTCAAAGATTAACCTCGAGAGACTCGTGGTGAGCCCACTCTCAGCTAAGGGCGAGATTTCTTTTCTCGAGAGAAACGTGAAGTTTCTCTTTGTAGTGACCAATTGGAGAGGATCTCTCTAGGTTGATCTTAGCTAGTGTGCTAGTTGATCCATTGTTTACTCATGCTACGAGGTCATGGGTAAACGAAACCGAGAAAAGAGGATAGAACAAAGGGCATCATACGAGGCATGGATGCAGCTGTTTAAATAGTCTGCATGCAATTAGGAAAACTGGTGCTAAGAAGAGTATAGGTACACAATGGTGATTGTGCACGGAATCTAGGCTGGCGGCAAGGATCGAATTCTTTGTGTGTATATTTACACGCTGGAGAATTCGGTTTTGGGCGGCTAGACGCGAGATGCAAAAACTGCTTTTGTCGGTTGGACAAAAGGCTGCCGAGACTGTGTATAAGCCAGAAAAATGTGCTGCGCACGTGTGTGGCGGGGTAAGCTGGCTGACAGGGGCGCCGATAACGTTTCCTAATTTTTGACGATGCTTGTATGTAAAGAATTCTTTTCAGGGAATTTTGGATGATGCATTAAATGCATGAATGTTATGAATTCTTTACAGGGCAATTTGGGTGTGGTGCATTAAATGCATTCGATGTCCTTGGAAAGAAAATGTTTGCAGGTAACTGCAGGTTGGCAAAGGGAGTTGGGGTTGGAATTGTGGGTGGTTCTTTGGGTAGCCTTAAAGAACCCCTACAGGTATTCATCAGTTCGGGGTTTTTGGGTGCATGATATATTGTTATGCGCTAAGACGGCGCATTATGGCCCCAAACGATACATTGAATTTTTTCAGTACCTCGTTTGGTATACCATTCCGTCCCAAAGCCTTTGACACTTTGATCCTTCGGGCGGCTCTTTTTATTTCCTCTACGATTACTAACTACATCACAGCTTGCTGGTCCGCTATCACGTTTCGACCACTGACTTTTTCGTCTTCGAGAATAAACTGGTCACAGAGTGTTCATCGGTTCGGGGTTTTTGGCTGGCTGGTATATTGTTATACATTAAGGCGACCCATGAGTGTTCCATCTATCACGTTGCAAGCGATGTCGCACATAACAAATAGGGCTTTGCCAGTTGATCTTTTTTCCCTGAATCCAAGTTGCCATTCGGAAACTCTCGGTAAAGGGTCTGCTGAAAATCTAGGGTCTTGTAATTACAGCAGTCTCGACCATACTACTGAGATATCCACCTAACCATGGAGGATGGCAGCTTACTGCTTTAAGTGCCTCACCATACAATTCACAGTCCCGTGCCTTTGCTCTGTAAGAAAGGAGCAGTAACGACAATAGTGTTTTTGCTCTCAAACATTTTCCTACTACTGTTCTGTAGGCTGCTCATCACCAATTTATAGGTCCTGGCCCTTGAATTATGATGAGGTCGTGGGGTAGAAGTAGGTGTGTCGCACGGACACTGGTTCACTCGTATCCCCATCATCACTAAAAGGTTCCGCCGAAAATTGTTCACAGGAAAAGGAGAAGTCATAAAACAATGTTTTATCCTTGCAACCGAGCGGACACAGCACACAAGTAAAACACGGGGGTATAGTTTGAGTTTTATTGTTCAAATTTTAATGTATTTAATTTTAGTTCCATTCTCAAGTAATTTGTGTTTAGTGAGGACAGATTGTCTTACGTTAAATAACCAGGTAGCACACACAAATGCCATTATATTCGGATTGATATGCTTACTTGTTACATAACAAAAATTTGAAAACTTAACTTAATAAAACAACAACACTTGACAAATGCTAGTTTTAATTTTATTCGATTACTTGCACACGCTGCCGTGATTGGATTTCGACTTCTTACACTCGACTGTTATTAACGCACGTAGAAAATCGCGTGTGTAAATGCACCGCACCGCGTGCACGGTACCGCGAAGGGGTGGCGACCCGACCGACTCCTCTGGTGGTTGTAAAAAGACTCTCCGATAGTTGAATTCCGACTTTCGATTCAACCCTCAGTTCGAGGTGAGTTTAGTGGAGGAGAGAGCATTGGGTGCTAATGGATATCGATAATTTACACAATGGGAATTGTATACCGTATCTCTGCCGGCGGACAGAATCGGATTCTTTATTTGCATTTGTTTATGCTGTAGAATTCGAATTTGGCGGCTAAGCGCGAAGTTGGTGATTGTTTGTCAGTTGGACAAACAGATCATGGGTCTGGTATAATTCAGATGAGTAAACGAGGTGCTTGGCGTTGCTTTGTCGTTGGACAAAAGAGTCGGCAACCAATGTGCATGTAGGAAAATTGTTGTGCACATGTGAGGCTGGGATTTGCCTGGCAAGGGTGCCGAATAGTTTTTTTGAATACATGATGCATGTGTACTTTAAAGAATTCTTTCACGGACTTGGAATAATGCATTGAATGCGCGAATGATGAAAGAATTCTTTTCAGGAAAATTTAAGTAATACTTGAAGAAGGAAATGTTGCAGGTATGCGAGGGACGTTGGGATGGAATTGTAGGTGGTTCTTGCATGAGGTTAAAGAACCCCCACAAGGTCATCTCTTAAATCACAGAGTGCCTGATACGGTGATTCCCCACCATTGTAATATTCTGTGGGGAAGAAGTAGGTTGCACCGACGTACGGCACGCGGTTCGCTTCCACTCCCATCGTCGCTAAAAGCAATGTGGGTATTGTTTAGTCGATGCGCCGGCACGGACGCTGTATTAACTAAACCTCCACTTATTGTCACTAATAAAACGCACAACAATGATCGGTTCTGTGAATCCTTAAATTTTATTTCTCCTTCATACGATTTACACAATCTTAGGTTGATAATGAGGTACACTAGTATATCCTATATTTAGTTCTATTTTGTCTCTATACATCGATTGGGTGTGGATTTAGGATATGCACTAAGTAACACTAGATAGACATTAGCAATGAGGCGAACTAGAATATCTGACTCCTTCGTGTGAACACACTCGAACTCTTGACGGCCGATTGATTAAAATAAAAGAGGACAAACTCGCTTGGACTCTATGGCGCACGCGCACACTGCAGCTTATGAAATCTGACTCTTCGTAGCTAACATCTGACTCCTTGAGCCATGGGACGAATCATATCGCCAGTCGCACTGGGGTGGATTTCAACAGCTGTGGTGAGAAGCAAATCCGATATTTCATTCTGGCGGCGACCAATGAGAAATCGGTTCGGTTATATTAGAAAGGCTTCTATTGAGATCGTGCAGATCTGGTGGGATGTCCATACATTGGAAGTGAGGACAAACGATAATGCATCAGCGGTTGGATGTGAAGAAGAGGATCAAAGGAGGCAGCTGCTCAAATAAATGAACATGCACGACGGCTAAAGCCATGCCATTGTAAACAACGGAAGATACTGCCGAAGGCAGAAATGGATTTTTCTGTGATGTTGAGTCAGCAGAAAATTTGTTAACGATGGCAAGAGCTAGGATGGGGATTTATTTGCTTCATAAAAACGGATCGTGGGAAACGGCCGTTGATATGATTGTTTGGATAACAATTATGGTTGTGTCCAACCCGATGATCGGTCATCGGTTTAGGCGATCGATCATGTGAAATTTGGCTTGCAGATGTGCAAGCAAGCAACTTGCCCGGGTTGCCTTTTGGACCAACGGATCTGTGGAACAAGTAAACACAGGAGGATTTCTGTGTGTTTGATGGGCATGTAGCCGACCAGAGGGACCGATCGAGTTCCTAAATGGTTTGTAAAGATGAATCGGAATGGTTTGGGATGACTTGATATCGTTTGATGCCATGACAAGATGGTGATCTTGCCGTGGATTTATATTTCAGATTAGAAATGATGAAGGAGATCTTTGAACAGCAGGTAAGAGGCTTTGCTTGGTAATGTATTGCAGGTTGGGAATGGGAAGTTGGGTTAGGGTTCTTCGGACGAGCCTTAAAGAACCCCCACAATTCAAGTAGCCAATGCCAATGTCCATGGATATTCTCTTTCCTCATCCTGTTCCCCTTTAAAGGTCCCATAAAATTCCTTCTGTGCCAACGTATTTCATAAAAAATAAGTCGGTGCTGTGTCTCCTGCCTTTGTAAAATTGTTTTCCATATGCTATGATCGAGTCTCGTGAAAGCAGTTATGCAGATAAATTTTTGAAGTTTGTGTTGGGCGTAACTTGACATTTTAACACGGTCGTTTTAATATACTAAATGTTCTTAATTTCTCAAAACGTCTAATTTTTCCTTCCTGTTGCTTTAGTCTCTAAACATTTCCAAATGGCCGAGTCACATGTTTACACTTAGGAAAAAATTGTGTGTGCAGTGTGAACCAAAACTACTTTATAATTAATAAATTAAAACAGATGTAGCATTAAATATGAGATTCACATGAGATTGATTGGACTAAAATAGAATGGTGGAGGAATGACAATTATGAAAGGCCTTACAGCACGAAGAATGGCGCAAGGCTAATAACCTTGCTCGGAAAAACAAATTATTATGGAAAATTTATTAAATTTTACTTGCTAAATAAGGCCTAGGCCGGATCCCGGTTATAGTGCCAATGATGATGATTACAGCACGAAGATACTCGGAACTATATTCTGAGATTTCGGAACTCACAGTTTCCATTGCAAGCACGTTTCTTTTATGAATTTATTTACACCCAGCGTGTTTGTAAACTTGATCCATTTCCAATGTGAATCTGACCAATAGAGGGAAAGTATGCCACACATTATAAACAGGGTTCACCTTAGGCTAAGCTTAGTTATGTTAGTTCTTACGTTCTTTAGTATGTAAAGTTAGATATACTTTATCTTGTAAGTATCTATAGTGCTTGAATTAAGCCATTAGAAGGGGTGTTAGCCCCACCAAACTGATTGGATTAATCTGTTTGTTAAAGGTCCACTAAAACGGAAATCCATGATCTTACTCTTAGGTAATCTTATTAGAATGTTAAGTTGTAGGCACCTCTGTCCTGAGCTACGAGAGTATAGTCCAACCTTCATTCTAATCGTGTTCCTCTCAGTTGGTTACTTTCAATTATCCTTTCCTTAAATTTAATACCAATTTGTAATATGCTCATTAACAAGCAAAAGGCCGAAAGGTTTGTTGTTTTCCTTCTCGACAGAAGCAATCTAACCATTAATCGACTCAATAACCGCGCCCCCAACAACTCTCTGCTTAAATGAATATTATTATACGAACTACACGAAACATGATTCTTCCTCCAGGGGGACTTAGGGTGAGCGGAAGTCCTAAAGATATGCACAAATACCAATGCGGATGAATGAGGTTAGTTCAATTCGTTTAAGTTATATCAGATTGTGGTTGTCGTCTACTTTAGTTGACGTTGAACTCTTTCTTATTTTTTATTTCCATTTTTTTTTCTGCTTTGCATAGATCAAGCACCAAGGCGGACATTGTATAGAGTGTCTTGAAAGCTATCAAATATTGTATATGAGTGGACTGCGGACAAGCACAGTTTCGTTGGAGCAACAGTGTTTGTATGGAATGAATGAACCTTTTATGCGGACTCACATCAAGTTTGCTTTGGTGCATATTGCTTAAGGTTTACTTTTACGAGTCAACATAAGCCAGGTGGAGAAGGGGAGCCCAAGCCTAACGAATGCATAAGAAGTCGTGATTATGGGGCACATCGGATATTTATGCAATGTAGAGCTTAAAGGTTGAAGACTGGAAATAACAGGAACAGAAGTACACAATCGAATTGAATAACATTCTCTTGAGGTACGGGAAGAATGTAACTAGCGCACATATCGATATAGGAGGTACGTTCATGGAAATGTCTTGAGCTTCCTCCGACGCGAATTCAAATGTGAAACTCAACATCGAAAATGAAATAAAGTGGAGAACTGTCGACGTACATAACAGTACGATTGAGCAACCAACCCACAAGAAGCGAATGAACCGCCAAAGAATCGCGCGCTCTGACAACTTGGTCTTGTTATGAATTAGACAGGATGTCGAGGGTGTCGTTATGTAAGAGTGTAAACGTATTCGCTGGTAATATTATCTACGAAGGCGGAAAATAGAAATATTATACTCTTAAACTTGATACAGCTCTCGAAGCCGATTTCATCTTTGTGTTATTTCCCCAGCGACAACACAATTTATTTGTAATGCGAATAACAGGTGAACCTCAGTGTCGTGAAATTTGCACCAAGAAGCCTTTGGTATGGGTAGATAGACACAGATTTATTTCATCTCATACCAGATAGGGAGGGTGGATCATTCATTACCATTAATTGGGATTCCATGCGAACCACCACAACAGGGTTTACGTTCGAGCTGGAAATTGAGTAATGCTTCAATTACTCTCTGGGTAGAGGAGGAAAGAGTAAGTGGTGTTAAAATCGATATGCTTTGATGATTATTGGCCGCTCATTCAGGATGGAATATTTTTATTTTGGGAAGGTATCGGTTTCAATGACTTTACATAGGTGTTTATAATGATTTTTTATTTTACAACTGAGATATTACTACTTCCTCCAGTTTTTTGCAAAGTGTAAGATATCTGTGGCGTTTCTATCAGATACACACAGAGTGTAGAAGCATATAGTTGTAGAACAACACAGAAAGAAAATCGAATAAGCAAACCATCAGAGCCGTATACCATAGCACAATTATTATAATCCCACATCAATTGAGTGCACTTGAGTATAACGATCGAATTCAAACACGCGGTAATGGCCTGGTGTGTTGAGCATTGGTTCAGTTTGTAGTGATTCTAACCGTAGTGGCTTCGGTTTGAATCACACGTTCTCCACTATCGTTGCAACGCTATAATTGGTGACCCTGACGTGATCTATGTACAAACAGCACACAATCTTCCTAAGGTAAACAGGACTTTACTACTACGGTCCCGACTTCTGCACAGAGCATCGGCTCACTCGCCTGCTCTAAAGTTCTCTCGTTCGCACCTCGCTCCATCGTTCTCACACGAAGTTTATCGTAATAAAGTTACTGAGGATGGAGTAGTGTGGCGTTTCTAACAGATACACACACAGTTCACAAGCAAATAGTGAAGAACAACATAGAAAAAAATCAAATAAGCAAAATCATCAGCCGTATACCAAGCAATAACATAGCAATTCCACATCAGTTGGGTGTACTTGAGTTTACAAGTCAAATTCGTGCACGCGGCAGTGGCCTGGCGTGTTAAGCATTGGTTCAGCCTTTTAGTGATGCTAACCATCATAGCGTCGTTTCGAATCTCACGTTCTTCACTCTCGTCGCAAACACTATATATCTATCCAGAGATAAACAACGGTCACGAACAGACGATCGATGGTTGGGCTGTCAATTTCATACTTAGTCCCATAATCTTAAGAGAGGCACACCTTTGTCGGCTTTCTTTTTTTGTTGTCTTCCGAAAAAACAATTTTTTAAGGTAATGAATAAGTTTTCGCTGCCTTTAATTTGTACAGCACCCAATGTGCTTAGCTTTTGCGTACCTTTGATAGCTTTTTCGTTGTTGTCGTTATTACAATATATGTGTAACCCACTTACATACACTTCCCACACTCACACACAGAGAATTAAACACACGTTGAATTAATTTAATACACTATACTACATACAATATATCATTAACTACACCACCACGGCACGCACACAATACTATCCCGCACGCACAAACACGCGGCATACACCCTTACTAACGATGGGTAATAATCGAGACTCTGAAGTTAATTTACCTAGCGCGATAGGCTTAACGGAATTGTGGCGGTCCTACGGACCGCACAAACCACTGTGGGGTTAAATACCTTTCACCCAGCCAAAGGGGACATACTTACCGTGTTCTCAACCCCACGGGCCCACAGACACGTGGGTCCAATTTACCTTTCCGCCCAATTCCCCCTGCATACGGGCGTCCTCGACCGCGCGTATCCACAGACACGTGGCCCCAATTTCACGACCAATTCCTCATGCCTGCACGGCTATCAAAGGACACTGCCCAGAAAAGAAATTGTTTGACGACTCATTAGCTGGGCAAACACAAGTGGCTAGATGCCGACAACCAGAAAAATCCCAGGCGATAAACGTATGGCCAAGGAATAAACAAACGTATGACCTTCCCTTGAGCCAACCGCAATTTGGTTTTCCTTATCGAAAGAACTATTGTGGGAGCAAAGGGTTAAACACTAAACCAAACAACCGACACAGTTCCTACAAGGAAATTAAAACCATGTAAATATCGCAGCCAAAGATAATGACTTCGGCCAAGGAAATCACCAGGGTCATAAACCACACCCGGGTAATGTACCCAAAGGGATACCGCAGATGTGTGAAAATCCTGGCGATCCTCGGCATATCTCCGGCCACACGGACAGCAACGTTCGCGTCTGTGTGTGTGTGGGTGCATCCACACAGTATTCCTACGAACAATAGGACAAGTGAGGGTGCGATCTCCTGGAAAAGGAGAAATCTCTTGGTAAAGAGAGGACATCAAAGGAAAAGAGAATGGAAAAGAAAGGAAGAACAACCGGGTGAGTTTTCCATCTGCTGAAAAAAGTTTTGGAGTTAGTATACTTACAACATCTAAAAAGAAAAGACCTACAACGTTCGCGAAAACGGGAAGTGTGTCGGCGCGAGTATTCGTTTAGCGAGAGTGGTAAGATACAACAATAACAAAAAATTAAATTACAAACAAAAAAGTGTTCTGATATTTATGGACAGGGTTCGGCGGAACACAACCCGCAATCGTTAGAAAATCCGCTAAAGAATTATGTCCATGTAGAACGACGGATACGCACTGACACCTCATCTGCTTCAATCGTGCTGATCGAAGAGTCCATTTTTTGTTTGCACTTATCCTTTGCTTAGAAATACGCAATAGATTATGGATTTCTATCACACAATAGATGCATGTCTCGCAGTGCATTTTTCGTTTGTTTAACATTGAAAATGTTTACGATCGGCGAGACCTGATTGTGTAGATGTGCGTAATATATCTTTAGGACCTTGTAGTTACCCAAGTGTTCATTTATGGCCAACAATAGCAATGTATCGCTTCCATGGAATTGATTACTATTGCTTAGGTAGCACAATCTGCATTATGTTTGCTTTTGTGCCCTCATAGAGATTTTGATCTCAGACGTACGTCTGAACTCTATGGTTTTATTCTTTAGCCATGCCGCTAAGGAATTTTTGTGTCGTGGATTGATTAATCAATCTGAAGGGGATTCACATTGTGTGATCCCAAGTATAATGGAGCTTGTCCCGGTATATATGTTCAGGTGGGTCTTTGTGGTAAGTAACATATCTCCCCCTTTTACCAAATTTGTATTATTTTTAGAAGAAGAATAATACGCCTTGGGTGCCGATAGGGTACACATTTACGGTTTACACATTTTTATCTCAGACGTACGTCTGGAGTTTGAAGTTTAGTTTAGTGGGGCTACCACACCATTTATTGGCTTAATTCAAGCAACATAATTACCTACATCCAAAGTAAATATAAGATACAAACTAGAGAGCTTAAGAAATATCTTAACTAGGCTTAACCTAAGGTAACCAGGACAAGTAAAGAAGGCTGGAGAAGGGGCGGAGGTGTGGGCAGGTTATAGTGGAGTGTAGAAGCGCCGCTTAAGATTGGTGGTGAGAATGGGTTAGGAGGCGGTTCTTGAGGGTATGGGGAGAGAGGTCGAAGTCGAACAAGGTGAAATTGGAGTTGACACTTCGTTCAGGCCGAAAGAGGTCCGATGGGGGGGATGTGGAGAAGGTGGAGATGGCGCGTATTTCGATGATTTGTGGTGAGAGGAATTAAGAACTCTGTGGTTTTATTCTTTGGGCATCCCGCTAAAGAATTTTTGGGTCGTGGATATATTAACCAATCCGAAGGGGATTGTGGGGGTTCTCTATACCAGATGGAAAACCAACCCACAATGCCAACCAATCTTGACCGCTAACAGCGCGTCACCTCAACCCAACTCCCCACCCCAAACCTGCAATACACATATTCGCAACCATGCAAAACCTGCAAGCGCACCCATCCCAATATGCAACAGCATCTGTCCCCAATCCGCAATTGCATACACCCGCCCAATTTACCAGAAACCCATTTCCCAAGCTGAAATAAATGCTTATTCCAATTTACAACGGAATATTAATCATCTCCCTCAATTACATCACCTCACATGCATTTTCCCAAAATCGCTTCGGTCAATTCTTTACTAAAGTTATGTTCCTTCCTTGCGACCAAGCAATCCTAATTTCCCCGAAATTCATATGCTATAATAAAACGCATATTCAAACCTATAACGGAACATTAACCGTCCCCGCCAACTATACCGAGCCGCATACATTTCCCCGAAATTACTTCGATTAATATCTTATCTAAATGATATTCCTTGCTTGCGCCCAAGCAATTCCAATTTCCCCCGAAAACCACTTCGGTTAATTTCCACCTTAAATTATACTTTTCGTTTGCAACCAAGCGACAGCTAAATTTCTACGAAACAATCACAACGATCAAGACCATTGATCATACTTGGCTATGCCAATTTCCCGGTATACACAACCAACGAATCCAACTCAGCTTATGCGGCGGGGATTCCCCGGAACTAATCCCCTATTCAGGCATAGCAACTCTTCTCTAAATTCCTAGTAAGTGGCAGCGAGTCGATTTTAACTATGACTCAACCGTCACGACACGATGAATGGACTCCTTCCTTTATTAGTCAGTTGTCTTTCAGCAACCGCCACGCGCACATTGGGAGTCCCCTGACAACCGCCGCGACTACTCGGAGGCACGCACGCCCCCGCGTGCCAAATAAAGTCGATTCGAACGTTCCCCTTTCAATTGCTGAGGTCACAGCGTCGAGGAATAAGTGAAACAGAAAAATAAAGGGGAACTTACATTCATATTATCTACATCTACATTGTACAGATTCACATTATGTGATTTCAAGTATAATTGAGCTTGGCCCGCTATGTGCGTTTGGGTGGCTGTTTGAGGTACGTGTAGGGTTATATTTTGTTAGATTGGTTTCCTTACCTCCTTGGTGAGCCCAAAATGAAAACCCGATTTAATTTAATTTAATTTATTTATTTATTTCAATTTTCGGCCGTTGTCTCGACCTCTGGATCCCAACTGATCTCGAATCCAAAATGCACTCCCCTTTTATACTCTGTGGCAACAGAGATTTGTTAAAAATATTACTTAAATATTCCAAGAAGCCCAAACAAAATTTTGTGTGCTTCAATTGGAATAAGATTCCCGGAAGTGTACACGAACTCTATTTGAACTAATTCCCAGAAGGAGAAATCATGAAATGCATTTAGTATACGCATTTCATAATTTCAAATTATAGGGAATTGAATCAATGCACGACAAATGGACTTTCGTTTAATTTTGTCGCGCATATGATTCAATTGGATTGGGATGTAAGGTACTTGGAAATTGAATCAATGCGCAACAAATTAACTTGTGGTTTAAATCTATCGCGCATATGATTCAATTGGAATTATGAGTAAGGATAAGGTATTCGGGAATTGAATCAATGTGCGGCAAACTAACTTTTGGTTTAACCTGTCGCTCATATGATTCACGTGGATTGGGATTATAGGTACGTGGGAGAGAGTAGTGATTTAGGATCACTACATACGTAACATCGTCCAAATCGTGGATTTAAATTGTACGGCAGCCAATGTGCTTGGCTTTTGCATGATTTCTGATATTTCCAAATATTTCGAAACTGTTGCGCGACTTTGCTAGTTCAGCTAACCACAGTTGCAAACGCGGGAACTTATTCAAGTTAATTATTTATCTAGAGTTGGTTTAGTTCCTGTACTATACGTATTCCTCTCTCCCTTTCTTCTCTCTCAAAGGTATTTGTCTGGATTTAACACAAATCCGTATGTACTGAGGCGTTCTGAAATCATGCGAACGTAATTTGTGTATTCCCCTAAAGACGCGGATGTAATTATGATGTATTGGGTTGTACCACATAAAATGTCCGATTTTCGCTCAGTCGGAAATAAGAAGTCCTCGAGTGAACTTTTTCTTTTTCTATAAAGTAAAGTGGTACGTGTGAGAATTTTAGGGTTCGTTGCGAGGAACAATTTTTTTTTTCTAGAAATTGTTGACCATGCTGTCGGCGGTTCAAATTCGCACTCTCTTCCTTTATAAATTTAAAATGGGACATAATGCGTCATTGGCAATTAAAAACATGAATGACGCATTTGTGGATGTAGCGGTAAACGAACTCACCATACGACGTTGATTTGGAAAGTTCCGTTTGGGAGATTTCAGCCTCGAAAGCCGGAAACGTTAGTTGACGACGATGTTTTAAGAGCAGCGGTGGATACGGACCCAACTATATCGGTGCGGGAAATTGCACAAATCATGGAAGTATCCCCAATGACAATAAGTTGACACCTTTCTCTCATAGGAAAGGTAAAGAAACTGGATAAGTGGGTACCCCATTAACGGGACGAGTCCCAAAAACGATGACACCTGGAAATCTGCGCATCGCTTTGATTAAGAAACCAAACTGAACCGTCACCTGTGATAAAAAGTGGTTTCTATATGATAACCGTAAAAAACCTGGGCAGTGGCTGGATGCAGGTGAAAAATCCAAAACACACTCACAAGCCCGATCTTCATCCAAAGAAGGTTATGATGACAATTTGGTGAACATCGAAAGGATCAATCCGCTTTCTATTCCTTCAACCAAGAGAAACGATAAAAGCTATCAAATATTGTGAGGAAATCGACATATTGCATGCCAAATTTGCTGAAAAGCAACCTGCGTTGGTCAATAGGCACGGCCCGATCCTTTGGCACGACAATGCTAGACCCCATACCTCACAAGTAACGGTGCAAAAACTGTTGCAGTTGGGATTTGAAATTCTTCGTCATCCACCGTACTCTCCTGACATTTCCCCAACGGACTACCATCTTTTCCGCAACCTGGATTCATTTTGCCGGCAGAAGGTCTTCCGGAACCGAGCAGAGGTCATAAAAGCCTTTGAAGATTTCATTGCCTCAAAAAGTCAGCACTTCTATGGAAAAGGAATATTTGACCTTGTATCACGTTGGGAAACTGTCATAGATGATAACAGATCCTATTTTGATTGAATAAAAATGCACGGACAAATAATATTGGTTTTTAAATGTTTACTATAAAGTCGGACATTTCATGTGGTACAACGCAATAGAATATAACGAATAATAAACGTCAAGGTGCATCATCCCTGTACCTTTGAAATATTTGTCTAGCTCCTGTAACACTGAAGGCCATATTCACGTATTCAAAAGATCCGAAAGGTGCGATAATTCCAGTATTTTAAAAGGCTTCGTCTGCGACGGGAATCTCTTAATAGGCTCGCTCCAAATCCAATGTTGGAAAAATGATTTAGCCATTTCTTCGCCTAAATGTAAGCACTTTTTTTACAGTCTAGCATGTCGACTTTCGTGATAAAAAGGAAATACTTGCCAGGAACTTTATTGGACCATTTTAGTCAAAAAATCTGCAGCTGAAACAAAAAAAATGCTCGTTGAGACTTACGGCCACTGTACTCTGTCTGAAGCTACATGTAGAAACCGATTTATACGCTCCAAAAAATGATTTATCATCGTGATGTTGAAGATAAAAGACGGTCTGGTGCACTAAAAAAGTGTGAAGACGAAGAATTGCTGGCATTAAAGTGGAGGAAGGCTCATGCCAATTATTAGTAATTGACCACATTGGATTAAGTGGAATCAACAGAGGATCATTGCCCACACTAAAATCAAGATCAAATCAAAACCAGGATTGTTACATAAACTTTGCTAAAACTAAAACTTTTATTAGTCTCCCCGGGCCATCACCAAATAAAGACCCAGCTTTAGAAGTAATACTGATTCGATCGTTACCAATTGAAAACGAATGCGGTGTACCCAAATAATGGCCACTGGAATCGAACGCACGTTTAATTAGAAACGACAAGAAGAATACGAAAAAAAACCGAATAATTTCTCTCTGTCGCGTGATAACCAACAAGTATAGTTGGAACGTCGTCTTGGCCAAGTTCAGTCAACAAACTGAAACCTTGATATACACTCGTCTCGATAAAAGCAAAACCATATCGGTAGCACAGATACCTAGCGAGCTACAAAACTCGTAAGACGATCAAAAAAGGCGTGGCAAGTTCGTTATGGCCTTTAAAATCAATCGTAGCTTCGTGAACCGGTATCACAATGGTATGAACATCCCCAAAACCATAATAGGACTTGAGTATTTACATCAGCATGTTCTTCAAAGCACCTAGTTGTTGCTTCTTGTAACACGTTATCCGTTTGCCGTATATGTAGCCAGTTGTCCGTAGATGAGCGTCCTCCATGCGAAGTAGCCGCGCTCATGCGCAGAGATACTTTTAGTACCTGTTCTCGTTTTTATGTGTCGCTACTTTTCCATTTGACACGACTTGTACGTCAGCATGAATTAGCGGAAGAAGATCATTCAAGAGCTAACTACCAATTCATTTGTAACGTATATTCAAATTGGCATCCGTTACGGATCACACATACCGATTTTCTTGCTCATATGGCAGTTTAGTTCAACCGGAAATAAATAATTCACATCCGACTCAATTGGTTTTATTATTCCCTTTGCGTGGGACTTTGAAACCACTAAATTCGTTTGCATACCGAATCACGAATGCTTCTAATTATTCGCATATCTTAGAAGGGCAAGTCTCCAGTTAGCGGTGAAGTGCTGCATCCATCAAGGATCTCGGATGAAATACGAAGAGTTGTGATGCGTACCCACTTAGAGACAACCAATCTGTTTGCACTACGGATTTACGCCATGTAATTTGACTGTGCGATATTAACTCATTAAGTAATTATATTCTCTTTGAGGATGGATATCAAAGAAACAGGACGCACCGAAACGAGTACAAATAGACCCAGAAGATGTACGTATCGAGGGAAGACCTAAGATGAGAAGACTACCAACTACAGACAGACCATCTGTAGAATGTTATTTTGAGCTTCTATTTGGATTTTTGTTTACATTCGCAAGCGTCTTTTCCCTGGGCGGAAATCCATATAAATTTAGTCGACGCGGCCCAAAACCCAATGCTATGTATCTCGACTATTGAAAGTGAAAGCAGTTCATTCGTAATCACCCGTTCGTGCTGTTTAAAGAAGAAAACAAGCCAAAAAAAATCAACTGAACTGATGTTGTGAAGGCGATTCTAGATATGAGAAACATGACAGAGTCGAAATGCTGCGTCTTTTGGCGGCCTTGATTGGTGTTCTAATAATGGAGGCATGCGTATGCCTTGAAGGTACGGGAATAACTTACAGAAAACAAAGGATGAATCGCTTTATAGTGGATTGCGTAAAAATTCAGTGTGAGCCTGTTAAATTGGTCGATTTAGTTGGCGTAAATGTCTGCCGGTTCTAATTTGATCGCTGGGCGCGTCTGTAGGGGTCGGTATACAAATTGTAACATCTGGTTTGACTCATAAGCGTTTGCTATGTAGTTCATTGACCATTGAACTTTGTATAAGAAATATCTGGCGAATATTTGAATCACAATTATTTAAATTCAATATATTCTGAGCGGGCAGCCCATCAGACCCAACTAGGTTGCGTAGCCAGTGAATTTTGGAGATAATCGAAAGGGGCAAAAACTCGGGAATTAGCGAATTGTTTTGAGGCGGTAAACCACTGTAGAGTAATAAAAAATAGGCATGTGTTACACCAGGGAGTAGGGTTCGACTGGTGCGGACGACTTAGCGGTGACTCTGAAAATAAGTTGTATCAGGTGAAGATTCTGTGAAGGGAGTTCGAGCTTTTTTTTTTTTTTTTTTTTTTTTTTTTTTTTTTTTTTTTTTTTTTTTTTTTTACACAAACGCGCGCACAAAGGGAGAATCTGGAGTACCCTTAAATGTCAGAGCACAGTGCGAGCGGAAGGAGAGGAAGTGGGTAAGGAAAGGAGGTATCGATGTACATTGGTCTTAAATGCCTAGACATTACAACGACGAGGAAACACATGATCAGGTAGAGCATTCCACATTCGTGTGGTTCGGCTAAAGAATGACTCTCTATGTCTGCTTGTGCGCCTGAAGTTGACTTTCAACGTAAACTGATGCGCATTCTCAGATTGACGGGTATCGCGGGAAAATGTCTGAAAGGACGGAACACATTTAGCAAGTTCAGTTGAGCAACGACCGTGATAATACCTATAGAAGGGAGATAGTCAAGATACGTTGGCGTTTTTTTTTTTTTTTTTTTTTTTTTTTTTTTTTTTTTTTCTTTTTTTTTCGTGTCTTTAGGTCGGAAGTCACGAGAGTGTTTCGCGGAACACTGTCCACTAGAAGAAAACACCACGGAGCGAACACAACAAAAGAATTGAGACACAATTATGTGGCTCGAACTGAGTGTTCGCTTTGAGCTCATGCTCAATCGATCGCTCTTTGTCGCTCAACCAAAGTAGTAAAATCGTAATGAATACGAGTCAATGTTCGAGGTTGATCAAACATTTATTACCCGTTGCAGGTCTCTGGTGTGCATGTCGACTTGATGTAGTTGTGTGTGCGCGGGATATCCTGCTACGACTTTTTGGGCCAAAACCTCGCACCTACCGTCCCCGATAAGCAACAGTAAATATCGGACAAAGCTATGACTATGTGACTTAACATATTAACATAAAACATCAATAATCAAAACACAACTTTTCACCCATCCCCTCTCTCCCCATCTCTCTCTCCCTCTCGCTCACGCCCCGCCCCTCTCTTTCCCCGTCGCCCTCTCTCTGTCGCTCTCTCTCTCTCTCTCTCTCTCTCTTTCCCTTGTATTCGCCATTGATGCCGAACAATTCCCGGAACATTCTCAAATCTTTCTATTTTACCATGAAATCTTCAACCCCTTTTTGTGTTTGAAATTCCTCTGCATTATCCAGTCGGGAGAAAAAAAACAGCTGTCTCTTTTGCGGCAAGCGGATCCTATTATTGTTTTCTTCTTTTCTCCATCGAACGCTTGATACTTCGAAAAGGGCATATTCTAGAGCAGAAATAATCAGTTTCTGCGTTTTTTTTTTTTACACTAACGCGCGCACAAAAGGGGATTTTAAAGTACCCTTAAATGTCAGAGCACAGTGCGAGCGGAAGTGATATAACTCCGGATTACCACAATCACCTATATGGGTTTCATAGCAACAGGTCCTACGAAGATGGCCTTACCAAAAGTGAGGCCACTACCACTTCGACTACTTCTGTAAAAGCAAGGTTGCCACAATTTATATCTCAAACGCATTCGACAGAGTTTAGCATCCTGTTATGGGAATTACTTATCTATCGCGTTAATGAAACACCGATCTAAAGAATAAGAAACCATCTTTTTGGCCGCTCGATCTGGGTGGTCTTAAATTTACCCCTTCCCATCAAATCTAAGCAGTTGTTCCCTATGGTTTCGTACTCTCGCTCACTCCGTCAGTTATTTTTTATAAATGACCCCTTGTCTGTAACTTACGACCCTATTTACTCGCATATCAATGGCAGCATCTTGGCTTTTGGATTCCGCGTGAAGTGACTGTTGTAATTCAGTGATGGAAAAACGTACAGCAAGTGTTTAACCAAAAAAAAAAATCTTCCCTTAAAGTAAGAAAAACTACAGGACTGCAATTGATTAAAACAGTTACATATCCTATTGATATATAAAAAGTAAATATAAAATGACATCATTAAAGTTTGGCGCATGTTTAGAATCAATGGGTGTGATACAGCTCTCCTACAGAATTCCTAAGATGATTATTAGGCAAACGTGATTTCTCTTAATCGTGTAAATAACAATATTCAATATAATTTGCAAGCAACGGAAACCTCGCCTCGTTTAACGTGCGCATTTGATCTGTTTTCGTCATTTAAAACAACCTTTCGAAAAATCGCTTAAGCGCAATCAATATGCAGAGTTAGGAGAGTTGAGAAAATAAATAGGAAAAATATTATATATTATAATAAACAACGTATCTACTCCCACTTTAGATATGCCAGCCGGCTCACGATCACGGGGATTTCCAGCAAAGCAACGATATCCGCTTTGAAATACTTAGATGACCGTAAGCATATGATGGTAAAGGTGGGAGATTAACAATGGCTGCAGTGGTGAGGCTAATGTAGGAGTGGACCGACGCAATAGAACGCGTTAGGCACAACTCTATCTACCTTGAAATGCAAATTGATTTTATTTGACTCCAACACATCTGTTGGTCTATGGCCGAGCATGTGGGCAGAGGTGCGAGTATGTTTATTGTTTTTGAGTGGTGCAAAAATAACGAAACCTAAAAAAAATACGAGATTACCAAGAAAAATATGTTTCTGATTTGGGTTGATTTATGGCAAGCTATAGTCCTCAACATTCTTAGTCATTACTCATTGCTAGCCGAAATGGTGATCTTTAGGTCTATACCGACTCAGGTTTCGCGCATTATGGTCAAAATTATATAAAAAAGAAATAATGTTGTGGGGCAATAGGGCATAACAGATACACGCTGTAGTCTTTGCAAACCATTTGCATTTTGGTCAAAAATGAATAATGTGCTTGCGGCTAAGGAATACGACAATAAATATGCAATAAACAAAAACAAAAAACATTCCAGAAACACGGCTAAGGTTAAATTCGGGTAAATTCTATTGGGTTTCACCTTTTTAAGACAGTCTCGTCAGATATTCAGAAAAAATTTAAAACTAACTAAAGCTATATTTGCAAACCTAATAATTTTAACAATAATACTCGTATCGTGAACTGGAGACTATTGACCTTCATGGTGTATAATTAAATGTATACAATTGTAGACCTAAAAAACGTAAGACGCCGTGTTCCATTTGCGTACTGCTTTTTCCCAAAAAGTCAATTTTTTACATGTTTTTGAAAAAATTGTGCTAAAAGTTTACCATTGATTATTAAAGTGCTGAACCTTAACATGCAGTGGTCTTTTTAGATTTTAGATGAGCTTGACTACATACGTGAACTCCAGTTCAGAACACATATATGTCTTATAAATATATCGTAGCCCATTTGGATAACTGAAATATTTGTGGCATCTCTTAAGAAATCCGTACCCAACTCTTTTTTAATAACTCCAAATATTTTGTCGACCAAATAAATAATCTAGTTAATTTCAATACCAGGTATTAATTGTTCCTTGTCTTCGGCGATGCAAGTGCTTTCTTCAACCAGCAATCCTGTAACGACTAAGGATAACACTGGTGTTGACACGGCGGACGACTTCCTGGTCTATAAGAACCAAGTCCAACTTCGCTTTCTGTAGTGGACTGTATATTAATTAAGGGGGTTTCCTGATGTAGCGACTTCAAAAAAATCGATTTTTTTATTCTTAATCCATAGAATACCACTTGTAGAATATGTTCTCAAAGCCCTAAGTATGAATTTGTATGTTAGCACACTGTACAGTAAAATTCAAGAGGGGGCCGCTTTAAACGCATTTTTCTCAAAACCATGTTTTTGAAATGCGTGTGCAAGATATCTCATAATTTTACGGATGAATTCATATAATATTGTAGCGAGCTTAGGGTTCGCTGGATTGATTATTTCCAGTAAATAAGAGCCGTTAAATCGATTTCTAACTAATATCACACTTTATTAATTTATTGATAATAACCGTACTTATCCCGTGCACTCAACGATTTTCTTGACTTGTCGCTTGCTTCGCTTTCTTTTCTTCTCTGTCACCATCAGCTGTCTCGACGTCTTTTTATCGTTTTTCACATTCTCATTTCGTTTCCGTCCGTTCCATAATCTTGGATGTTCTGGTCTCCAGTTTTCCAGTACTTTATAGAATATTCCAGTGCTTGTTTTGGACTTTCCCGAATATTCCAGTACTGACTGTCATATGCGTCACAATATTTTTTTTAAATGAAAGGTTAGTTAATTTGCCGCTTGATGAATGTATTTTTACAAGTTAAAATTTTATTTATAAAAAGTTGTAAGCAAAACTAAGTTGAAAATGTTCGCAAAAAATGACCTATTTTTCAATCACACTTTTTAATAAAAAAAACATTTTTTTAAATATCTTAAATAGTCATCAAATGACTGCACTCATAAACTAAACAAAACCATTTTTTTACGGGTCATACAACGAGACACGCCGCAAAAAATTTTTTTTTTTTTGGAGCTGATGTCTTTTACTTATAATTTAAACACTTCTATATATGCACAATAAATGCTCGAATTTGAAAAAAAATCCGCTTTTTTATTATATACAAAATACCAGGATGCCCCCTTAAACATTAGCTTATTAGGAAGATGATATTTTTTCTTATCTATACGTCACCAAACGAAATTTGATCTGCTAGATCTACTTGATTAAAATAAAAAAGACAACGACTGAAACATTCTGCCAACGCTCTTCTTGGTTTTTTTAAGATCTACTTGATGAAATTAAATGAGGACGAAGGCTGAAATGCTGTTCTAACTCCCCTTCTGGGCTCTTTTGGTTCTTCTTCGGGTTCACTATTTATGACTTCTTCTATGCTTATGCCTTACGCTTGATCTTCTGTGCTGCTGCCGAATGCATCTAAATCCCTGCTTTCTTGGCCATCTCCCATTACTCTTTAGCATCGGCCTAGCGTATTTAAAGATTTCATGACCTTTGTAGCCTACTGGATACCTTATTCTATCTCGCTTTGTTAAGGGGCGTAGACTATTCTCCTTACTGAGTCGTATTCCCCTTCAGGTTGAACTTCTTGCCGTAGGTTCCTTCCCCGGTCCCAATGGGGGGCCTCATCTCCATGAAGTTTCTGAAAGTCATAACTTCTGGTTGTTTTTCCTCTTGTTGTGTGTGGCGGTACATGAACTTATAGCGATGACATGCGACGAATAAAAGAACGGGCTTCGAATTCACACTGTGAAAAAGTTAGAACCAACTCTGATGTTTTCTTTTTTTTCTCTTGAATTGTTACCGAAGGTTCCTTCCCCGGTCCAAGGCACTTCGCATGGGGCTTCATCTCCATGAAGTTTCTGAAACTCATAACTTATATTTGTTCTTCCTCTTGTTATGGAGGCAGTACATGAATTTCTAGCGATGATATGCGACGAATAAAAGAACGAGCTTCGAATTCACGCTGTGAAAAGGTTAGATCCAACTCTGGTGATTTATTTTCGATTCTCTTCAGCGCTGTATTCTTCAATATAGTTGCTTGTTCGTGTGTGTCTGTTGGGTACACCACCCCACTTCCTCCCCTGAGTGAGCTCAGTGTACCGAGCCAGGAAGTGACGTCAAGTTCTAGGTTTATTTTTGAAGGTTGTTTTTGCTATGCATACAGATCACGCCGAGTTCCTCATTACAAACAGTCAAAACAGTGGATTGTTAAATAGGAAGACAAAGACGATGAAATCAGTTGGAAAGGTTATGGCTACTGTGTTTTGGGATGCATGTGGTATTATCTTCGTTGACTCTTTGGAAAGGGACAGACGATAACTGGACGGTATTATGCGTCATTATTAGGTCAGCTAAATGAGAAAATATAAGAAAATCGTCCTCATTTTCTAAAGACTTATTGACCTCATTATTATTGACGTATATTCATCCACTCATGTCCAACCATAGCGAAAAACGCAGCACCAAAAGAGAATTGAAAAAATCATAAGCGATATATATTAGAGAATTCACGTAGTAAAGACAGCTAGATAACCTCGTGTATACGCGGTCGTAGTTTGACGCGTCGGTGCTTTGATTCAAACCCTGATCATTATCGCAAAACAGTATAATTGGTGATTCCGACGTGATTTGTACGGAACAAAACACTTTCCCAGAGTATACCAGGATTCTACGTTACCTCTTCGTTCTGTTCGCTCTATTGTTCCGTCGCTTCGCATAAGGTTTTCGACACATTAACCGGCGATACTGTGGCGACTCTAACTCGTAACCGTAGTGGAGAACACAGCGCTAAAAATGAAAAGAATTATCCCCGTCATATACCAGAACATTCGCGTGGCAATCACAGCTTATGCAACGAGTTAAGTGGAGGTTCTCATCTGTGAGCCTCAAAAAAGGTTGTTTTCTCGAATTTTTTTCTCATAGAAGGAAATAAATAAAGAACTCGAATTTTTTGTCACATGTTTAATATGTTCTAAAGTACAAAAATAATTTTTTTTATTAAAAATATAATAACAATAATTGTTGTTACTGCAAGGCGGCGTCTCGATAATATCGCGAGTACGGATCGCCTTATTTTATAAGTGGACTGTATTTGTATTTTAAACTACAACTGTATTATCTTTATTTTATTCTATAATACTATTTAATCTGTTACACGATCTCTTTACTTAATTATCGCACCTCCAGGCCGGATTCTGCTCTGGATTACGGGCACTGTAGTCTTGCCCGTTATTTGCGTTGTACTGGTTGTACTCCCCAACTGCCACTGCTTTTATTCTCTCTTTTGTCCTCGTTCCCCCGTTCGCATGTTGTTACAGGAACAAAAGAGCGACTGGTATAAATTGCCGATCCTCAGTCTGCCAGTCGGCAGGTCCCTCCAATAAGCGCGTCGCTACCGGCTGCCCGCCAACACCACCCCGATCATCATCATCATCTGTCGCCAAAAAGTTGTCGAACCCCACGATAACTCAAAACTACCCGAAAATCGTGCCTCCGCAGGAGTCTTGCCCTCCGAGGCCAACTCCGGTGGTTAATCCAAAACCAAAGGCCGCTTGTGTTCCCAACACTGCTCAGCCAGGGGGCGTGGTCCGCCCACCTGTCCCTAAGAAAAAGCAGCAACCCGGGGTCTTTGCACGAGACCTCAATTTAAAAAATTTCGTCGGTGACATGAACCGACTAGGGATCTCCAACTTCAAGGCAAAGACCTTAAGCCCATCCCTAAACAAAATCGTGACCTACGATAGGGAAACCTACCACAAGGTTAACGACAACCTCAAGGCCAAGGAGGTAAATTATTACACCTTCACCCCGGTCGACGAAAAGTCGAGGACAATCTTCTTAAAACGAGTAGCTGCCTCACGGGAAAAGGACGACATCGTAACTGCTTTTCAGACAGCATTCCCTAATGTCAAATTCATTGACATCAAAAAATTCTCCCCGCCACAACGGTTTGTGAACATCAGACCACAAAAATACAGCAAGCTGAACATATGGCAGCTTCACCTTGCCCCAGGAACCGACATAGATTTCATAATACGGACAAAGTCGCTTCCAATCCTGTATCAGCAAGTTGTCTTCGAGGTATTTCACAACAGAGAAATGCCTCAATGCAGACGTTGCCAACGTTTCGGGCATGTGTCCCGAAACTGCAACATGAGTCGCCGTTGCGTTCGTTGCGGAAAGTCTCACGACATTGGCAAGTGCGAACTACCGCTAGCAAAATACGACCCCCCAACAAACGTGCAGGGTGAAACAACACTGCCAACCTGCTGCAACTGCGGCAACAAAGGACATCCGGCTAGTTACAGGAATTGTCCTAAATATAAAGAAATCATACAAAGATCCAAGGAGACTCGAGCTAAGCAAACAGCCACTCAGACTTTGGAAGACGGACCACACAGAATCGACATGCTTAGGAGACAGCAGGCAAAGAACATAAAAACTCTCCCAACTCCTCCCCCCCGCCCTCAAAAACATATTCAAGTCCCTAAGCGAGCCCCGGTATAGGCCAACACGACGCCTCAAACCCAAGCATCGGTGCAAAAGCCCCCGGGGGGGCAATCTTCAATGCTCGAGAAACTACTCAGTTTCTCCCGCTTGATTGAAGATATTCGACCCCGATACGAGAAACTACCAACCGAGGCTGAGAGGGAGGCCCTCCTTTTCACTGCATACGCAGACATACCCTCCACAATGGATTCCAAAATTAAAGTTATCCTCATAAATGTCAACTCCCTTCTTTCGCATTCCAAGCGTATGATGGTCTCTGACTTCATAAAGGAAAACCGGGCGGACGTGGTACTTGTAACGGAAACTAGGTTGCATCCATGTCACCGTTCCGTATTCCCAAACTTCTCCATGATTCGAAGAGATCGAACCCTCACTGGCGCTCCTACCATCAACGGAGGTGGCACTTGTATACTGGTTAATAGCGGACTTCGCCATGAAGCTATTGACCTCCCACACCTTGAGTCCATAGAGGTGTCTGGAGTTGAACTGCATCTGGCTAATAATGGTAGAGTGAATATATACTCCGTATACCACCCGCATAAAACCAATAATGGCCCTATTAATCCCGAAGATATCGGCAAACTAATAAGGACCTCGGGGCATACACCCTTCATCATAGGCGGCGATTTTAACTCCAGGCATCCCCACTGGAACAACTCTGTCTCTTGCCAAATGGCACAAAACTGTACCAATGGTACACCGCAAGCACGCATGCCCTCAACTTCGAAATAGTCGCACCTACGGTTGGTACTCGAGGTGACTCAATCCTGGACATATTTCATGTGCCCAAAGACTTACTTCCACAAATCACTCCTCCTCAAGTTTCAGCGGGTGTATCTGACCATAACGCTGTGACCACATTCATTCGTGGCTATCGAGCATCCCGGGCTCATATCAGATACATAACCGATTATGGGCGGACAAATTGGGACAACTTCAATATTACATTGAACGATAAACTCCACCAATTCTCTCTTCCCACTGACAGGAACCAAACGACGGTTGAGATAAACAACGCTGCCAAACGACTTCACGAGATTCTAGTTGAAACCTCGGAGACTCATGTCCCGAAGTACAAACTTGAAAAGACTTATCAGATTCTCCAGGACGACCTCACTCTTCGTCTCATCCGGGAGCGTAAAAAGCTCTGCAGAATGAGATATCGTCACCGCTTTACGCAAAGGGAACCATTATTGCGATCCATTATTCACAATATTGGTACACTGATAAAACAGAGAATCCAAAACAATCGTACCCGACAATTGGAAGACAAACTGAAGGGTATTCAGATGGACCAGAACGTTTATAAAAATGTTAAAAAGATATGTGGCTCTTCCCGTATCACTGGGCCAATCGTGTACAATGGTGTTGTTGTCAATAACGACACCAATAAAGCAAATATCATCGGAGAGACCTTCGAAAACATTCACAAACTTACTCTCCTAGATGGCGACCCGGATACCAATGCAATCGTTAGTTCAGAGGTCCACAGTAAGTTGGATGACTTCAACGAGCCAATTGCCGTCTTTAACCCAACTAACAGTGCATACTTCGATGACACACGTGATAATGGTCACGGTTTCATCACACCAAATACCCTACAGAGCCTGGTTAAATCTCGACACCCTAAGAAGTCACCCGGTATCGACAACATGTCATACCACTCGTTGCGAAGGCTTTCTGCCTTATTCTTTATAAAGCTCTCCATTCTGTTCAACCATGCTTACAACATGGGGTGCTTTCCCGAAGCTTGGAGGCACGCTATTATTTGTCCAATAGCAAAAGTTGGGAAACCAACGTATCACCTCTCAAGCTTTCGCCCTATCTCGCTTCTCACTTGCATCAGCAAAATATATGAAAAATGCATATACGAGAAACTAAATAATTTTGTCAATACCAGGCACCTAATACCTGATTTCCAATTCGGATTCCGAAGAGCGCACAGCACCACAATGGCTCTCAATTTATTTCAAAACCACGTCTGCGTGCGGCTCTTTAATAAGGAACCCACCGTTGCGGTAAGCCTAGACATTGAAAAAGCTTTTGATACGACTTGGATCGAAGGTCTCGCTTTTAAACTATTAAATACTGGCCTCAGTAGAACGCTATGTAGTATCATCTACCAGTTCGTTCGAAACAGAACCTTCCAAGTTAGAGTGAATGGAAAGCTTTCCCGAACTTTTCACGCCATTTCAGGCGTACCACAGGGCTCCATTCTAGGCCCCATCTTATTCAATATTTACACCTCCGACATTCCCCGCCCTGTGGACGGGAGAGTAAACCAGATATGCTATGCGGATGTCCTGGTGTACATGTCAACCAAAGGCCCTAACCTCGCAACAAATCGACTCAACCGTCACTTGGACGAACTGTATCAGTATTACAGTCGATGGAAAATACGACTTAATCCATCCAAAGCAGTAGCCATAATACACACTCCCAACCTGCTTCTCGATATTCACAGAATATTCGAATAAAAATGGGAGATACTACGATTAGACCACAGGACAAGATGAAATATCTTGGGGTCACGTATACCCCAAAAATGAATTTCATCAAACATGTGACCCACATTCTCCAAAGGGGTCTCGGTCGGTCTAAGCAACTGCACAACATCTTGAAGTGGAGGAACAAAGTTGACACCAAAGTTAAGCTTCTCTGCTATAAGCAGCTAATCCGATCTGGAATATCGTACGCCTTTCCCATATGGTCCTGCATATCTTTTTGGCTCAAATGGAAAGACTTCGGGATTTCGAAAGGAAACTCCTCAGAAGATGCACCAATCATTCTAGAAGGCCTGACGGTCGTCATTACCCCAACTCTCACCTATACGAAGGCGCCCCCATTACCCCAATCGACGAGTACTTGCTTCAATTAGCATAGAAGTATCTCGAAAACATTCAGAACAGCGAGAACCTACTTGTACGGGACTCTTGCGTTCTTGACCCTTCTCTCTCTCGATCTCTTCGATTTCTTCTTCAGTACAAAACTGAAGAAAGCACCCTTTGGCGGACTGTTAGTGTCTATGTCGAAGTTGAGGCAGTGATCCGCCGAACACTGTGCGCAAAAAATTTTAAAACACAAAACGAAACCGGGACGAATGTGGCACTGAACACATGAAACACAAGGATATTTGTCCTTAACCTGTGGATTTATTTTTATTGTTTAAAAAAAGTTTACACGGACAAATCACTAGGCATAATTTCGCACGCCCGATCACACACTTGACGTTCCTTTCTTTTATTTCTTTCAATACGCGGACTGGCCTCCTCGTTGGATTCTCGGTGTCCTCCTCGTCGCGTTGACGATCGAAATCTTACTGACTATCTCCATCCGAAACCCAAAACCTGATACCGATCGTATCTACGTCTCCAGAAGAAATCTTTCATTTCATCCGCTAACAGAATTTTCCACAGTATCTGTTAGCGGCATGTTATTAATGCCCATGGGAAATTTATGTGCCCGAAAAGGAGAAAGTCCCTCGACGCATACATCCTTATATCATCATCACCATCCGTGGTGGTGATCGAAGTTCGGATCGACGCCTGTCGATTGTGTGCCGCCTCTATTTGCATAAAACATCTGGCGCGCACAACGGAGATGATTGTTCGGGCGTACACCCCGTGGTTGTTTGCCTTTGTAAACACAACCGAATTCCATTAGATCCTTCTAATGGGTGTGAAATTTTTAGAAAGGAATCGTGGGACCGGAGTATTTCCTTTGTTGGCGTTGGACTTGTAAATCTTCCGAATTATCTTGTTGCGATAATTACGGTTGTTTACAATTTTGGCCGCGGATAGGCGATATGCTTTCTTGCGTTTAGCTGTCAGCGTATGCATCCGTTGTTATTTATCTACCAAAAATGTAATTCCTGGTAAACATCGTGCATATGCTTTGGATGGAAGATTTATGGCCTGTAATCTGGAATTGTTTTTGCATACTATGAATGGATGCGTTGACTCGATGGTGAAAGTTTTTGAACGTTAAGTTCCTTGTTTTTTTTGATGTCGGGTTCAACATTGTTTCAGCTTCCTATGCCCATGTTACGGGCCTGATTAAGAGCTTTGGGGACACGTGTCTGTGGGCACGTGTACTGGATAAGGTAAGTAAGTTCCTTGAAGGTTTGGAACCTTACCTGGGCGGAATTGTGCGTTCGTAGGACGCTACAACCCTCCCCAACAACATTCCCCTCTATAATAGAGGATACCTGGACCCATCCCATAGGGTCTACTATTAACAAACCACACACACGAACGCACAGTACAAGACGGCACAAACACAAACATACACACCGACCAAAGCGCAGATTATCAGACGCCAAAGACGTGATCTGCGTTTACTTCCGCAGCCAAGACCTACTGGTCTTGTATGATTTCTTTCCCGCCATCCCTCTATACAAGTAGTTAGAGAACCCCTGGACTAACACTGTCCACACTATCCTTGGATACCCCCCTTTTTTCTTTTCTTTTCAGATATCTTGAGACCGAGCCCAACATCTTTACGGATGTGGGTGATTCTGGTTATCGCAAGATGACCAGAAGTCAGAGACAAGATGAAGGACACGTCTGTCCTTGTCTCGCTAAAGTCGGCCCTCTTGCCACCCATTTTTTTTTTTTTTTTTTTTTTTTTTTTTTTTTGCCAGTCGGCAGTCGTGTGCTGTTCCGTCCTCGGCTTCGTGTGTTACGTCTCAAAATTGGCCCTGCAAAAATTATCAAAAATCAATAGTCGAAGAATTTTCATAAACAATATGAGTGTAGTTGGAGCCCGTACTAGAATCATCGATGAAAGTCGAAATTTAACAAAATGGCGGATATGCAAAGTTTAGGTACCGATTTTCACTTTTTTTTTCCTTCTTTAACGTTGAATAGAAACAAAAATTTATGAAAAAATCATCTACATTTAGGTTCAGACTCCAATAAATTTAATTTACTTTAAAATTAAAAAGAAAAAAAAAACGATCCATCGAGTAGATTTTGAGATATCGTGGAGACCAAAATGAAATTCGCGTATCAATGAGTACTCCCGTAGCTTTACTTTGTATTGTGACGAATGCAATAACATCTCCCTATCGCGCATCCTGCTCACTATAAAATGTCTTAACGAAAGTCTCACCCCGACGTCTGCAGATTTTAAGCTATACCACCAAAAAGGCTTACAGGAGCTTGAAAGACTAGACATCTTCTGAGGGGGTAAACGCAGCCTCTGAACTCGCCAACTTGGTTAAAACCCACTGCAAACCCGTCGAAGATTAAGTTAAATCTAACTGCGAGTCTTTAAAAACCTACGTAGACGATCGCATTAACAACTTGTTTAGTGATCATAGAGCAGGTCTACGTACGCAACTCAAGGCCAGCGACCATTCCAGAGGCATAATCGAATGTATGAATGCCGTCAAAACAAATATCAATGTTTTTCTCCATAAAGAACAACGCGTTTAAAGTTTCAAAGGGCTATACGCGTGTGGGATGAAAAGTTTCCGGCCTGACCTATAGATGGCGTCAGCCGGTTCTATATGTCTCATTAGCTTGTATATACATTTTTAAGCCGATTGCTTCAACCTACTGAACAAAACGCCTCGAAGTGAAAAATAAAATACCTCACTTGACCTCGTTATGCTATAACTTTTTTATAAAATTATTTTTGCAAAAACGGTTTTGGAGACTTATTCTACGCTTAGCTATCAAAAAATGAAAAAAAAATGAACAGAAAAAAAGTCGATTTTTTAAAACTTCTTGCGCAGAACCCTCTTTAAAATATCCTCGTGTATACGCGGCCGTAGTCTAATGTGTTGTCCTTTGATTCTTGCCTTTTCTAGAGTGAGTTGGAATCATGTTCTCTACTATTGCAAAACCCTCCAATCTAATGAAAACATTGAGGCCTGTACAGGTCAAGTTTGAGAGGTTATTACAATTTCGAGTCGTTGCCATTCCTCGCTGCTGGACATCTCTCGTATGTCTCCCCAGCATGTAATTCCTGACGATTTAAAGCTGTTCTCGTAAAACATTCAATTAACGCACCGACTTTTACTAGCAGATTGATTATCGTATGAATTATGCGAACATCGTATTGATCGTGATTCAAACCGACAATAATTTTTGCCCAAAAAACCATCATGAGCGATAAACTTTTTTTTTTTTTTTTTTTTTTTGGATGAGACATGAATATACAAAATTGTCAGGTCTACGCCAATGAAAGATCTTAATTTATTCACGAGAAACATCTTTCCGAACAATGGTTGATTGTTTGGGCTGAAATTTGTATGGAAAAATTCATGAGAACGTTGTTCTTCGAAGACCACACTGAAGTAGTCGTAACCGTTAATGAAGATTCTTATCGGGCGATGATGGTGGGTCCTTTTATGGCAATTCTGGCCGATAAGGGCATGGATAACTTTTATTTACAATAGGACAGTGCACAATGTTTGCTTTCCAAGATTTTTGGTTAAAAATACTCTTTGTGATTGGAGTTTGATGGAAATTTATATGTAACGGTATTTTATGTCGCTGGTTTCGAAAATGTATTTTATTTTTAAATTTAAAATGGCGGATGCAAATGGTCGAAATTTGTCGGCAGCACACAGCATTTATTAAAACCACTCTGTATAGTGGATCGGTACCTCAGCAAATAATTTAGCTATATATCAAAGGCCAATGACTTTCTATACATACTTAATGCAATATCGCGGTAGTGCCCATTGGAACTTTTTACTTTAGGGCCACGTTAAAATTATTCAAACACAAAAAAAAGGTTTTTACAACACTATGCTATAAGCCCATTCATGGCTTAAAAATAACAAATTTTAATCATACAAATATTTACTTGTAATCTACTTACCTTTACAAACGATCTCCAAAAAGAATCTTTGGAAACAATTCACTAATTACGAGGGTGGTATGAAAAGTTTCCGACCTAACAAAGATATAAGACACTTTTTCTTAACATTTATATTTATTTTTCTACATAGTCTTCTTGTAACTCTACACACTTCTCCCAGCGATGCTCCCATCTCTCTAACCCGTCCAAATAGTACTCGGCGTTTTTTTCTACAAAATAACTGTTCGCGAAGGTGATTGCCTCTTCATTTGACGAAAATCTCTGTCCTTCGAGCGCAATTTTTAGATTAGGGAACAAAAATAAGTCGCTTGGGGCTAGATCTGGTGAGTGAGGCGGATGGTCAAGCAGTTCAAACGGTAATTGGTGGATTTTTGCCATGGCAACCGCTGAGGTGTGAGACGGCGCGTTGTCTTAGTGAAACAGGATTTTCTTTTTCGGCAAATGTGGCCGTTTTTCCGCAATTTCTGACTTCCGTTGGTCAAGTAATGATGCGTAGTATGCTCCTGTAATGGTTTTTCCCTTTTGAAGATAATTGGTTAAGATAACCCCACGGCTATCCCAAAACAGTCGCCATCACTTTCCCAGCCGGAAAAACAGCTTTTGCTTTTTATGGAGCCGATTCCCCCTTTGCAGTCCAATTTTTTTGCCTGACTTCTTGTTTCGGGCGTATAATGGTGTATCTAAGTTTCATCGACAGTAATTAATCGGCGCTAAAACTCGGATTTATTGGGCCTAAACTGTGCCAACAGAGCGTTGGAAATGTTCATTCGAACACGTTTTTGGTCTAACGTGAACAAACGCTGCACCCAACACACGGACAGCCTTCTCATGCCTATATCTTGATTTAACATGTTACAAACACGTTCTTTGGACATTTTCATAGCCTCTGCTATCTCTCTCACTTTAATTCGGCGGACGTCTAGCACCATTTGGTGAACTTTAGCGATGTTATCGTCAGTTGTTGCAGTGTTTGGACGTCCCGAAAGTTCATTGTCTCCCAAGCTCTCGCGGCCACGTTTAATTTCAGCTGCCCAAAATTTCACTGTGGTAAATGATGGTGCAGTGTCCCATACACAGAGTTCATCCCATCTTTGATTTGCGTAGGCATATTGCCTTTCAAAAACAAGTTTAATGACAGCTCGATACTCAATTTTGTCCATTTTCACAAAAACACTCGCCTCGACTCACTCAAACGACTGTCAAATAAAAAAGACGCTTCCAAAATGGCTGACATTTTGGTGAGTAACTGTCGAAAGATGCACAATTACATTCACTAGCTTTTATTGACGAGTGCTGCTATCTTCATGTTGAGGTCGGAAACGGATGACCCTCGTATAAGATACCAACGAAATAATGTTGCAACTGTTTGAACCTCAACTTTTGAAGGGTTCGCCCGACTGGGGTGATGAATCTGCGAACGGGTCCTCATAAATTTGTAGTAGTTTGTTCGTTCAGGGAGCGTGTCTCCTAGTCCTTAAAAAAAGAAGGGATCTCTTAGACCGCTCCTGAAAAACGTTCTACTGAGGTCGTCGCCGTGCTTCCTCAGAGCCTGAGGGAAGAGCAACGTCGTGTTGCTGGTCCTGGTTTCCGCCGATTTTTCCGGTCTTCGCAAACCCTCGTCTCCGCTGGGGTTGCTTGAAATGGGGATTGGTCAAAATGAAATTCGGTTTTTACATACTAGAAGATTTTATTTCGGCTCGATGTACATTCAGATATGGCCGTCTGGCAGAAGGAATATTAAGATACTGCGACCGCCAGATCACTCTACTGTTCCTTTATAAAGGGAAACAAATCGAGATTTGTATCTCGAAAATGCATGATTCCATACCAAATCCCGATTTTGGTACATTGAGTGAGATGCTCAATGTTTGTTTAAGATAAGAACTCAGTTTTCTAAATTCTCATGAAACTATTGTGCGTATGAGGATATGTAATGGAATTTGGGTTTTGTTTAATTTATGAGGGATTTTACCAGATTGAGATAATGTATTTCTGGATTTTGAATTTAGATTATGCCGTGGGGCAAACGCAACACAATAAACGAATATTTGATTCGTTTATTGCGAATTTTGATTTTAGTTAGGATTTTTGATTAAATTGTGCCGTGGGGGCAAATGCTAAGCGGTAAACGGATGTTTGATTCATTTATTGCGAATTTTGGATTTAGTTTAGGTTTTTTTTATGATTTTGATTAGATTTAAGGTTTTAGTGTAGGATTATTGGGATTAGGATGTATGAATTGGGAAAAAAGATGGTAGGGCTTTTTAGAGCACTACAAATTGTAATGCTCTAAAATCCACCCCCCAACACCCGATTAAAAAACCTCGATTTCTGCTTTTTTGACCACGAAAGGAAACACACCGTGTTTATGTGTCTTTTGTTTCTTGGCCACCAATTTCGAAAAATGATGATTTTTATTGGCGTCCGCGATTGCTTGTTTAATACCTCCAGACTCCTTCTTGTGGGATGATTTAATTGCAAGGTTTATATCGATCAGCCACAGAGCTTAGAAACCTTGAAAGACAACATCCATCAGCACATGGCCATCATTCAGTGCGAAGCAACAGTCAAAAAATGATGGGAAATGAACAAAAGAAGAAAAAAAACTACCCAATTCCCCCGTTAGCTCTGTTGATGTACGTGATATCATTTTTTATTTATTTCAAAATTCTAAACTCTATTCCCTCGATTATATAATAGTAAATAATAGTCTAGTTATTAAGGGAATGGTGAAGATATTGTAGCGAGCTTAGGGTTCGCTGGATTAATTATTTTTAATAAATAAGAGCCGTTAAATTGATTTTGAATTAATGTAACACTTTATTAGTCCGTTAATAACAACCGTTACTTTTACCGTACACTTAACGATTTCTTGACTTATCGCTTCCATACTTATCGCGTCTTTTACTGCTTACTTCTTACTTATCTTCCCGATCTGTGTGCGACGTATTTATACCGTTTTTCCTAATTCTTGATTTGGTGTTTCGTTTCCGTCCGTTCCATAGCCTCGAATTTTCTATTGCTCATAATCTCCAGTTTTCCAGTACTTTATAGAATATTCTAGGACTTTGTTTCGGACTTTCTCGAATATTCTAGTACTGATTGTCATATGCGTCACAATATGTACCGACATAGAATAAAAGTTATAAATTACTTATATTTTTATAATTTATAAACAATTTATATACTTATACCACTTGTGGCGCAAGACTAATGACCTTGCCCGGAAAAAAACGAATCATTATGGAAAATTTCACAAGCCTCAGGACTTGGTAAATAAGGCCAAGACCGGTCCCCGGTTGTAGTGCCGATGATTCATTCACAATTGATTAGAAATTTGAAGGTTCAAAATAAATGAAAACTTATTTTATGACAAATAATTTGTATTTTTCTTTTTAATTACTAGCACAAAACACCCCAAAGTTCTAAGTAGCACACACTGTACTAGTACAAATCAGTTATTGTTGTAACATCTCAATTTCTGTTACTTTGCTACTACATCACGTCGAATCCAAACTGCACAAAAGTAGCATGTATTATCGCTCAACTGTCCATTTTAATAGTTCAATTATGGATTGAACACTTGCTTATCTACCATCGTGTCGAAGTGATGTAATACAAATATCATTCCCCGTTACTACACGAATACCATGCCTTTATAATATATTCAAGCATCTACCTTATTAACATGAATATTCCCTTCCTTAAAATTTTCACAAACAGAATAAATAAGCATGAAGCCGAAAAATATCGAATAAAAACAAGAAAACGACCATTTCCAGTTCCCGAATATTGTTCCAATTCTTGACTGTAAAAACAAGCGTTTAGCCTTCCTCACGTTCGGCACAGCCCCCACGGCAAGTTGAATATAAAATACTATGATGATTGATTAATTCCTTTCATGTATCATGAGGCGCGGCGTACGCAGTGGAAACGTTAAAAATCCGCTCACAGTAAACGAAACTTATTCAAGTCTGAAATTTCCGGTCGGACGCGTAAATTTTCTTGGAATCCGATTGACTGCGTTTGTTTGCCATACCTCCCTGGATAACCAGTCCATCGTCCCTGCATACTTTAGTGTACTTGCCGACCACATCCGTCCATTGTGCATTCTGGTTGGCCAGAATTCTGGGCACGTTCCAATATGGTAGATTGTTTATTAAAATTTTAATTAGGCAAATTACACATAAATAAGGCGGAAAAGAGATTATCCCTAGATGCAAACAAATTTAAATGTACAATACAATACTTATTAGTGTTGAGGAAGGGGATGATATCAACAAGTTTTTCGTGATTATAAAGTGTTGCATACAAGAGCACAACATATAATCATATTGAAGTAACAATAAATGCTCTCAATTTTTTTTCCTAGAAAATTGTTAAATGATTACGCAACACAAATAGTCAAATGAATCATAGCAGATGTAGAACAGTTACAATAATATCACTTGTTTATAAAATATTGTATCACATTCTGAAAATAGCTTATCTATAATACTTTATTTGGAAAACGCTAAAGTCATATACACTCCATTTATCTACAGTTCTAGGGAAACATTCTTAACACAAATTTATTTCAAAAAGCGTTTCCATTTTATTTTTAGAAATACGTTACTCCTATCAAGAAAACGTTTTCTTTTTCCTATTACCTAAACACAAATCAAAATATTCTTTAAGACCTACATCATGCTGGATAAGCCAGTAGCGTTCGAACGTATGAGGGATAACGAGCAAGCCAGCAGGATAAGGTGCAAACAGGAGCCTCCAAGCGGATGAGGATGTGCAAACCAGCAACGTCCAAACGGATGACGGATAACGTGCAAGCCAACAGTGTTCAAACCGATGAAGAGTAACGTGTCGCGCCAGAAAGTATCCCACGGGGTTAACCCACTGTCTGCAAGAGCAAAGGAAAACGTTGACGTGAATTTGAAATTTCACGCTTAAGTGGCGTCTTCTTTCTGACGCGTTGTCAGCTGGTGGATGACAGCTGGCAAATGCGAACATATCAGAAATCTTTATTATAGTACAATTGCGAATCCGCAACATACATATATACATATATATCAATATTTCTGTCGATGTGCATGTCAAGTTGTACTTAAGGGTGCAAGTTGTCACCGGACGAACGGACAAGAGTACAAACAAACAAAAATTGCCAACCACGAGTAATCTGTATCTGTTAATTGATTTTTTTTTTATTATTACACTTCTCTCGGGAGAGGCGAACCTATAGAGCCTAGTGGGCGCCCCCGATATGCCACCAAAAAACGGGTCCAGTTCCTCTTGAACAGCTGCGGGTTGTAACGCTTCGGGAACACTCGCGTGGGAAGGGAGTTCCACAGCTTCCCCGCTCTGTAACGGGACGAATTCTGATGCTGGGATATTCGCGCCGTCGGAAGATGAACCGCAAACTGGTGCGATTCGTCGGATTGTGTTGTGGAGCGCATATAAACCGAATTGCGTGGAACACTACCACGAATCTCCGAAGAACAGTATCCGTGATAATATCTGTAAAACAGAAAGAGGCCAGCGACGTCAGCGCCGTGTTCCCGATCAGGCGGATCGCTCATCGCTGTATGCCCTCAAGTAGGTCGAGGAGCAGAGCTCCAAACATAAGAGCAATATTCGAGCATGAGTCTAATTATGAATTTATACAGGAGAAGAAGTTGGACCAGAGTAAAATATTTCTTGGGTCTAAAAAGATAACTCAGTTTTCCTGAGGTGGATCTGACGATGTTCGACACGTGTTTATGCCACGATACATTCTGTTGTAGATATTTGACACAATTTAATATATTATTTTAATAAATAAGCAATATATTTAAGGTAAGTGGATTGACTTACTTGTTTTGACCGTGGAGCGGTCGCTGTAGCTGCTGCTGTCTCTGCTGCTGGCCGGTTGCAGGGGGCATTGAGCTTTGTGTTCCCCTGTTCAGCTTGTTGTTCTTTGATTGATTATTCCTTTGTCAATATGGTTTAGCGAGCCCTCTATTTCAACCCTTTCTGCTTCGCTAGAAGTTGCTCCTCGGGATGCAATTATTCTATTATATTCGGTATCATATACCGGTAGAATAGCACTTGCAATTGAGCAGTGGGATCTATGACGTTGTTTTCTCTTTAGTAGTCTTACATCGAATGAAAATATTTTTTTATTTTCGCCGTTGACGTTTAATTTTTATTCGGCGCCAACGCCGTTTTTTATTATTATTTTCTGCCAAGTAGAATTTGCTTAAAGTAGTTTTGCAAATTAGCTACTTGACAATATTTGTTCCCTTTACAGGTAGAGAGGGGGAATTTGCGGGAATTACTGGGTGTCAGGCGAGGACATAGACGCGAGGTCCGTAACAATTCCCACAGACCGTGACGCCGAGCAATTTCAAGCTTTTCCCAGATTCGAGAGCCTGGCTATTCATCATCAGCTGTGGAACCTATGATACACTTTTCCTTGTGAATGCTGTATACTGTGTCTTCGTTGCATTGTAGTCGACGAGATTGAGCTTTCCCCCACTGCTGGATCTTATCCAGGTCCAGGTTGGAGCCAAAATATAACCTTGAGTCACCCCGGAATTAACAGGATACAGATCCGAACACCCGCCGTACACAACAACCTGGATCGATCGATTTTCGAGGAAGCTCTTCGTACAGCCGCAAAGCTGCCGAGAAAGTCCGTATGAACGAAGTTTGTTCAGCAATGCCCCGTGCCAGGCGCAGTCAAAAGCCTTGGAGATTTCCAATGCAACCGCTCTTCATTCACCACCCCCCTCAATCGCAGATGTCCAAGGTTATAAAAATCAAAAGGTCTCCCGTGGACTGTCTGCCATGGAATACATATTGATGATCATTCAGAAGTCCGTTGCACTCCAAATACTTAATTAACTCGGCATTGATGACCTTTTCCATCACCTTAGATAACATAGACAGAAATGCTATCGGACGGTAATTTTGCGGGAGACACTTTTTTCCCCTCTTTCGGATTGGCTGAACTCGAGCGATTTTCAGGCAGGTAGGAAATATCCTGCGTGCATAAGAATAGCGAAAAAGTCTACCAAGAACCGGCGATAGTTCTGAAGCACAGTTCTTAAGGACTATTGCTGGTATTCCGTTCGGGCCGACTGTCGTCTTACAGTTCAGTCCATGTACAACCCGTTGAATAGTACGCGGCCGGAACCTCACATCCCGCATCACAGACCGCACAGACGCGATCATAGGTGGCTCCAAGAGACTGGCATCGAGGTTTAAGTTCGCGGAAAATAAATTCGCGAACACATTAGCTTATCCTTTGGATTTGTAACTGGTGTCCCGCTACCCTTCACTAATGGGGGAAAGGAGCACGGAGCGAAGTTATTGCTGACAGCCCTTGGCATTGACCAGAAAGGACGCGAACCAGTTGGGCACTCAAGGAGCATATTGGGGACTCTGTCGTTGTTAGCCTTCTTCACGATATCAATCGCCTGGTTGCACGCATTTCTGATTCGAACAAAATCTGTTCTGGTAACCTCAGTGGGATTAGAGCGCCATTGTATAAAAGCTCTTTTTTGCTGCTGTAATTTCCTCGCATTTGTTATCAAACCAAGGCTTATCAGATGAGCTTCGTTTGATGGAATGCCGAATGTAGATTTCCATCCCGAGAAGAGTAATCTCTGTGACTGACTCCGGGCATGCGTTAACATCGGTGCCTCCAAAACATACCACTGACCACGGGAAGGATACGAAAAAATCTCGCAAATCGTCCCAGTTGGCAGCCCCATACCTATATACTTGGCAAAGCTGCTTAGGTCGGTTTTTCGCTTGATATGCAAGTGGTTGCGCCACCGATACGAAGCAGTGATCTGAGTTTCCCAGTGGCGCAGCAACTTCCACGGTATAAAAGCTCAGCTCGGATGTCAAAAACAGATCTAGGGTGTTCGCATAATCACCTCGGGTATCCGGCACTCGCATAGTTTCCCTCACAAGTTGAGACAAATTGCAGCTAACAGCGAACATCTCTGGCAGCCTATTAATTTGTCCAAAATTCTTTCGGTACTCCCAAAATTTCAGAAACTCACTGCTCTTTAAACTACATTATGACATTGACATTTCCGCTAATGCTTTGACATTTAAAACAAAAACTCCCCACGCAGTTCGTGTAAAAGACGTATTTGTTTAAAAAATTATTTAATTGATTGAAAGCCCAATATGATGTTACGTGTCCATAGTCATTTTGTTGCTTATTTTACTTTCTTATTGTCAAAAACGCGAATATGATGTTTAGGAAAACAAAATAAAATTGTGGGAGGTTATGGATATATTTGCCATTAAGGGTGAGTATGTTTGGTCTGCAGATCTTTTTTTAACAATTTCGAAATTAAAGTTGCACCACCTTTCTAAAAATTAGGATTTTGATTGAAGCAGACCGCCACACAGAGGCATGACTAATCATCAGTAGAATATTAAAATCTTTTAAATTCGGTCGATTATGAACACGTGAAGTATTTGGCTGCGTTTCAAGACACGACCGAACGGCCCGCCACAAATTACTCTTTCCAATGTTGAATCTACAGACTTCTACGAAACCGACTACGTCAAGCAAGAACTTTCATTTCTATTGATCTGTTTCCGCCAACAAATTTCCCATGTGTTGTATACTCACCGGCATTATACGAATGTAAATTTGGTTTTAAGAGCCGTGCAAGGAAGCGAATCAATTTCGTGTAATCAATGAAATGGGAACACACAGCATCTTTTTATAGAAGTTTCGATCCCCTTGTGGAACGCCATATTGTGAACGCAACCGGATGTTCCCGCTTGGTCAACAATCAGCTTAAAGCTATAAACTTTGAGGAAAACTTAGATAAAGAACATTTAAAAGCAACACTTTATGACTTCCTTATTTATAAAATTCCCACATGTTATAAACTATAATTTATTATTTCTGTTTTCTTGTTCTCCAACAACGAGTGTGTCGTTAAAATTATGAATGATTGTGCAGGCGGAAAAGATTTCACGAATAGTCACGAGTGTCTTCCCTATGCGTTCTTCCATTCAACAAAATAATAAATGTTAAGGGGATGGCACAAGCAAAAGACTAAAGCAGAAATGATGGCAGCAGTGCATAACAGCAGAACGCAGCAAAAAATAAAGTATAATTTCAGGTTTTCATGAATGAAATTTCATTGTTTACCTTGATTATTACAATTCATTCAAGAAAGCGATGAGATCTGAATATCTCGTTACTTTCATTATCATTTTTCGTCTGTTCGTTCATTTACCCCTTAGGGGATAACACGAATAACAGTTGTGGCTGATTTATATCAAAAACTTTGTTTTCCGGTTGCAGTGTTTTTCGAACACTCTCGTTTCGGATTGGTGAACGCCCCAATCAGAAATTAATTGCTGTGAAATCGACTTCTCTTCTAATAAGGAAGGATTCTGAATTCGAAGAAAAAAAACGTACTTTAAATTCGTGAAGTAGATTTTAAACTGGATCGGATTCACGGCATTGCAACCATTGTAAAACTGTTTTTCTTTGAAAGTAGTAAATAATGAGATAAAAACAATATCAATAAAGAAAAACCTAAATATATTAAATCAAATATAAATACAACAAGTAACGTATAAAAATATGATCGATGACATATAAGAACGTAAAAGAGTAAACAAAAAAATCTAAGACGAACATCATAAATACAGTTACTAAAATGTAAAAATAAAATAAATCAAATATATTATCATTATAAATAAAATGCATAAATATACTAGATCCAGAATATAAAGGAAATATGAAAATTTAACAAATAAAAGTAAATGCAAATAAAATAAATATAGTAAATCAAAGTGAAAACAATTGTGGATAAAAATAATAAATGTAAAAAATAAATGAACCGTTTATTTTCAAGGTGTGGCAAGTTAATTTTCGAAAAAAAATAATGGAGATGATAGTTATAGATAAAACTTGTTCTGATCTTTTTATGCGTAAAAAATTTATAGTAAAAAAAACTCAGATTCTAGTATTTAGGAGATGGAAGTTTTAGCTCTTAACAGTATTGAAAATATGTTTATTTTGAAAGTGGGGCAAGTCTATCTCTTACTTTTTTTATTCAGCACACTAAACCTTATCGGATTATAAACTTACATTATCTGGTACCACAAAACACAAAAAATATATCTATTAATACTTACCAATATTTTTAACTTAATTGAAATGCAAATCTTTAAACATCTCGCCATAAAAAAAAATTGACTTGACCCATTTTCAAAATAAACGACTCAGATATAAACGTAAGAAACAAACATTAATGCCATGTCAATATTTTTTCTTTAACAACATAAATACAAGCAATGAAAATAAGTATAATAAAAAATGAATATAATATATAAAAATACGTATAACAAATAAAATGAAATATAATAAATAAAAATACGAAAAAGAAATAAATATACAGGTAGTCCCCGACTTACGACTATTCGCACTTACGACCATTTTTTCCAATTTTTTTCATAGAAAATACTTAAAGAAGACAAATATGTAGTTGCGGGGAATCCCTAAAATATATGAGAAAAATTAAAAAAAAAAAAACAAAGTAAAAAAATTCGATTTACATACATATTTCAGTACAAATAATACATTACATTAGCTAAGTCGGAATTTTTTTTATACGTATTTTTTTTATATTTACTTGCGACTTAATCGACTAACGACCGATGACCAGGAACCTATCTCGGTCGTAAGTCGGGGAATACTTGTAAATGCTTATTGCAAGCAATATTTATTTCTTAAAAAGAAAAAAAAAGAAATAAATATAATTACAATAAAGAAATAACCCGTCTCCCTGCGTTTTGCGGTGTGCAACTATGGTCATCGGTACGAAGCGAACAGATGCGACGTTCACCAACCCGGAGGACTTTTAGAACTGTGGAAATTTAACAAATAAAAAAATGCAGAAATATTCCTGTCAAAAAAACCGGCCGTGACAACATTTCCTTATTATATAGAAAGATAACATGGCCGGATCATCCCTGAACGGGTCACACAAGTGCTCGCATATGCGGATGACATCACCGTTTTGGGCGATAATCTAGAAACTGTAGATAAGAACTGTGAAATCACCATGCAAGCGGCAGAAGAGGTGCGCCTAGAAATAAATGAAGACAACAAAATACATGATTACGACGAGAGCAGGTGGAACTCAGGCAACACATACAAACGTCAGAGGCAAGATATTTGAAAAAGTTAAAGAATTTAAATATCTGGGAACGATACTAACGGCCAGTAACGAAATGTCAAAGGAAATTAATAAAAGACTACACTTCGGCAACGCTAGAAATCCAAACTTCTATCGCGTAACATGAAGCTCCGTGTCTATAGAACCATAATCATGCCGATTGCTCTATACGGATGCGAAACATGGGGTCTCACAAAACGGGAAGAAAACAAATTCCGCCTATTTGAGAATAAAGTTTTAAGGGGTATCTTTGGCGGTAAATCTGAGGAGGAGGCAGGACAATGGAGAAAACTCCACAAGCACGAATTGGAAGAGCTATACCGCAAACCTACAATAGTGAGAGTAATCAGGTCGCGAAGATTAAGAAGGGCAGGACATGTGGCGTGAATGGGCAACGATAGGAGCGCGCATATATTTCTTGACGGTAGACCAACGGGAAAGATACTGGTAGGGCGGCCGCGACGGAGATGGGAGGCAATGTTAGGTTTGACCTTGAGGAGATCCGATCAGATGGTCAAGCGTGGAAGGAGAGTGCACAGGACAGGGAACGATGGCGGAGTCGAGTCGGTGAGGTCATGAACTTCCGGGTTCCTACAGGCCAATAAATGATAATAATAATAATAGAAAGATAAAAATAAAAACAATAAATGTAAATAAAAATAGAAAGTAACAATTAAAAGTAAAAGTAATAAATAAAAATACAATTAAATGTAAAAAGCAAAAACAACAAATAAAAATAAAAAGTAAAAATAATAAATAGAAATAAAAAGTATAAATAAAAGTAAAAATAAAAATAAAAAGTAAAAATAATAAATGAAAATAAAAAGTATAAATAAAAGTAAAAAAGCAAAAACAATAAATAAAAATAAAAAATATAAAAGAAAATAAAAAATAATAAATAAAAATAAAAAGTATAAATAAAAGTAAAAAAGCAAAACCATTAAATAAAAATAAAAAATATAAAAGAAAATAAAAAATAATAAATAAAAATAAAAAGTATAAATAAAAGTAAAACAGCAAAAACAATAAATAAAAATAAAAAATATAAAAAAAAATAAATAAAAATAAAAAGTATAAATAAAAGTAAAAAGCAAAAACAACAATTCAAAATAAAAAGTAAAAATAATAAATAAAAATAAAAAGCATAAATAAAAGTAAAAAACCAAAAACAATAAATAAAAATAAAGAATATAAAGGAAAATAAAAAATAATAAATAAAAATAAAAAATAATAAATTAAAGTAAAAAGTATACGGCCATCTTTTTTGTCGGTATATGACTGTTTGGCCGTATTCCAAGCGATGTGGGCGGTCTGTCGGCAATATTGTTTGAGTCAATTGTACTTTATATGGAAAAAAATGCAAATAATCCTTCAAAACACGCCGCAGGGTAGTTCCACTGAGCCCATATGCTGAGCGTTCATTGTAACGTTTTGGCCGTTGATGAGTGGCATGTGGACGATATCCCACTGACCCCTGCTCAACAAAATTCGACACCAAATGACGAATAGTGTTGTCAGCCGATATGCATGTTGAGTACAGCGTCACTATTTTGGCGCGTTGGTCCAGTACGAACCGATTCGTGGTTAAAATTGTACTGAATTGACATTTCAAAACCATGTCTCTTCAAGTCAATCGGTTGATAAATGTCAAAGTTATTCGAAGTTTATATACCGACATACAAGAAGGCGCACCATGTATTAGGCAAGGATATTCATAGGCGGTGGGGGGGGGGGGGGGGGGGGTGAGGTTGGATAATTAAATGAACTTAATTATATAACATTCCTCCCCCTATGAAGGTGTAGGCTCCTTGAAATGATTGGAAGAAATCCCTGGCCATCTTTTGGAGCTTGCCTATTAGACTAATGCGATAGAAGGTTGGTTTAGGTGGTGTCATGGTCCCAAGAGAGCTACGATAGGATGTCACGTTGTTCATTCCGCGATTTTATCGGCAGAAATTTTCGATTATGTTCCGGATGTTTGGCGGTCCCTTCTGAGATAAAGAATTCCGGAAGTAAACTAGTTTTCCGCTCGACTCCCTTCAGGAAGATCATCGTGCAAATGTTTTGATGAAGAACCAAAACTGTAAACAATTTGTCACTGGGTTCGCCTGCGAAACAATCAACACTTAACTAGTAACGGCATTTAGCAATATCAGGGGCATCGGGTTCACCAGTACCAAGGTGGACGCCGTCCAACAATATTTGCAAACAGGAAAATTTGATATACTAGCCCTAAACCTCCAGGTCGACTCAGCAACAACTCGACAGTGTATTTACTTTGGGGTTCGCCTTTGACGACAAGAGGCAGCACTGAGTTTTTAAGGCATTGAGTTCTATTCCGTTAGATAATCCCCATTGATATATCTTGTTGAGGTCGGAATTCAATGTATGAAGCATATCCTGCTAATTGGTAATGACATTCGAAAAGTTTGGTCGGGAATGTTCGTATGAGTATGATAAACTCAACGTGCTATCATCAGCAAACGAGTGAATTGGGTTGTGTGTAATGGAGAAGAGATCATTAATAAAGATGAGGAAGAGAATGAATGAGAGTACAGAACCTTGGGAAACACCTGCCATCATTTGATGGGAGGCAAATTTGACACCATCAAAAACCATATGGATTGAACAGCCAGAAAGAGAGTCTTTTATCCATTGGATCAGGGAATTGTCTATTCCGTATGTTTGTAATTTTGATAAAAGGACTGGACTCTGTCGAAGGCTTTTAAAATAGCCAGTGCGACAACCTTACTCTCATCGAAGCAGTGGATGGAATCACTCCACTTTTCGGTAAGGTAAGCCATCAAATCTCCTGTGGACCGGTTGCTACGAAAGACATATTGGCGGTCATTGAGGAGGTCATTTGATTCCATATATTTCGAAAGTTGATGGTTAATCAGTCATTCCATTGCTGCTCTTTCTAAGCAAAGTTCGTTCATACGGGTTTTCCCAACAAATTTGCGAATGGACGAAGAGCTTCCTCTAGAATCGATCAATCCGGGTTGTGGTGGACGGTGTGTCTTCGGCTCTGTATTCTATTAATTGCAGGGTGCCTCCGGGTTCTATTCTGGCTCCAGCTTTGTTTTCACTTTTGGCGGATGTTGTCTTTCCGCCGAACACTGCTCACAAATAAGAAAAGAATTCTAACACAGAAAACACAGAGCGAATACCTCAACAAATGATTTTGTTGAAATTTTTGTTTTATTTTGAATGACTTGTCACGATTTAAGAGTTTGATACACAAATGTTTTAATGTTTTGTTCTCACACGATATTACAGAGTCGATATGAATATATTTTTGTATTGCACACGCAACTCACACATCACTTTACTCGACACACGTTAAACTAGATCTTTCGTTGTTTTTGAATCGCGGATACCTCTTCGGTGGAAGACTGTCTTTGTCAAATTCCTATTTCCCTTTTCAATTCTCTTCCCCTCATCTGTAAAGGAAATTTTCCATCATACTTTTCATTCTAATCCTCTTATCTGTAAAAGAAATTTCCCATCATGATCATCATTCCCATTTTCTTATCTGTTTTCTTTTTTTTTCGAAGGATCGAGTGTACCGCCACTCATTTCTCGATCCTTTCATGGGGTTTGTTTGCGTTACCCATCTGGCTTACGACAATAAGAGTTTTTGTGTGCTTCAGATGGGTAACAAAGGAACCGTGGGATTTGGTTTGTAGATCGCATTTCCCAGTCATAAACATCTAGCATGGGATAGGCGTTACGATGTTTATGATTGCAAGAATTGTTGGTCGGTGGGCGAATCGCTAGACCTTTGTTTGCACGCGTGCGCCTGTCGGTTTGGGATCTTGCGAGGAATTTAGGGTACTAATTGCTATTAGCTACATGAGGAGATATGCGTTATTCTGTTTGTTTTCAGAAAAATGCGTTTAATGGATGGATTGAGTAAATGGGGGAATTGAATTGAATGGATGCATCGAATGGATGCGTTGAATTCAATATTAGGAAATTTTGAAAGTTTAGTTCGATTGTTTTTACTATTGAATTCAATGCTGGGTATTTGGAATGTTACTTTTTGTGTCAGGCGGAAGTAAGGACTTTTGGGAAACGTGTCCGTGGGCACGTGTAATGGATATAGGTGAGTATGTTGCTTGGTGGAACGACGATATCTCAACCTATGGTGGATTGTGTGGTTCGTAGAACCGCTACACGCTTCATATTAATGATTTATTACAATCAATCATCATCATCGGCACTACAACCGGGATCCGGTCTTGGCCTTATTTAGCAAGTTTCGAGGTTTGTTTAATTTTCCATAACAATTTGTTTTTCCGGGTAAAGTTATTAGCCTTGCGTCACTGATTACAATCAATGGGTAACAGAATATTCAGTTTCAGCACACTTATCTCCTCATTTTCGAATGATCGGCAGATTAATGCTCAACGTCGCACCTGCTGAGATGTACCCAGATCGACTTTCTGACCTGGATACAGCCCTACAATCGGGAAAGGCCAATTTCGTTGACTTCAATGTATCGAAGATGCAATATTCAACATCCATAAGGAAAAATGTTTCGTCGGTTCCACAACTGATGATGAATGGCCGGGCCCTTGAATCTAAGGAAAGCATAAATTTGCTCAGCTTCACGGTCTATGGGAATGTATCGTGGCATGAACACGTATCGAACATCGCCACATCCGCCTCCACAAAATTGAGTTATCTATTTTAGAGCTAAATTACATTTTACCCCGTTCCGGCTTCTGTCCTCCACAAATCTCAAATTAGACCCGCGTTCGAACGCTATTCGATCTAATTTGGAGCTCTCGTCCTAACCATACTCACGGCCTATTAATAGCATACAGAGACGGGTAATCCACCAGATCGAAAACGCACCGCTGACATCGGGACTGCAATTACTATCATATCGATGGCGCGTAATGGGCCTCTGTCCGTTTCACAGATGTTATCAGGGGAGATTCGTGGCATTATCTCGTAATTTTTTTTTTCTTTTTTAAATCAACTGACCTTAATGACTACCAACACAACACTTGTAGCAACAGGTCCACAGGAGACCTGATAGCATATCTAACCGAAAAGTGTAACCACTCTATCCTTTCCTTCAGGATGAAGTCACATCTCACACATCTGGCATGTGTGTTGTAGCTATTCGTGCAACGAAAAACTTCTGCCACAATATGGTATCTGCTTAACTCAGAATTGAACTTCTCGTTGCTAAAAGTTTACGTTTCTAAACATGTCATTGATTGATTCGTAGGCTTACCATTCAAAACTCTTCTTTAATTTTGCCCTTCATAACATCTAGTGACGTTGTTATTATATCAGGACCTTGAACTAGATTTGAGTATCTTCACCAATTTACTTCTCATGTCAGACACCAAATGAACGTGCAAAATTATTAGGATTTGATCATAAAAATTTCGAAACGTTTGAGAGTATTAAGTGTGATTCAAAACCAGAACACATTGAAACTACCGAGAAATACTAAATAAAATGATCAACAAGCTTATAAGGGCTAAGGTAACTAATAAATGTGCCACCATTGGATGCCACCAGCTTCCTAAAATTGTCCAACTTTTAAGTAGCAATCGAAAAGACAAAATCAATTTATTTACACTCCAGGGTTCCTGGTATCAACTTTGCCATATCACCTTAAGTTTCACTGCTCTTCCCCTGTAGTCTTCTGTTTCTTTTTATTTTACTCTGAATAACAACTATATTAGACTGATTTAAAGGTGCTTCGTCGAATGCCCACTCTACATAACTAGGTCCATTCCCTCTTATCATGCAATCAAACTATAAAGGAAACATATCCAAACTGATCAAATGACCGGTTATGATAAGGTTAAGTGTAAATAAAGTGATTGGTAGTAACTCCTACATATATCAACGAAAGAACATTAGATTCACGCAGAATGCGTGGGTTCGCATCCGGTTTAAAATGTAAGCAAATGAGGTTTGGCAATATACTACCTATTCAGTTTGTCAACCGGGTTATAAAATGCCATTGAAATGTGAGACACAATGAAATGACGTTGTAGTTAGATAAACCGTAATAAAATGTAAAATATATTACACTATTATTGTAATTTTATTCAATTGTGCTGATCACGATATAATAATAATATCGCTAATATTGTTTTTCGCCACCCACATATGTTTATATATATACTGTTTATTTTAGTGATGTAGTGCAGCTCGCAGAACTAGTCAATTCAATGTTAATCTTTTTTAATATATTGGTCAGTTAGTTGTTCATTTAATAACTTATATAGATTAATACACATATATTTGAGTATTAGCGTAAAATTTAATCAGCGGATTAATTTTCTTCTGGGGATTAGTTTACACTTAACACCATGTAAAAGATAATTGAAAGAGTAGGCATGTTCACCTGAGAAATAAAGATACCTATTTATATTTTGTTTTGCTAGCCATCCTGTTGCCAGAAACGCGTCTGGCAACCGCTGTTCAGGCACTTTTATTCAATTTTGTATTACCCGCTTTCTTTTTAATTATACTGTTCCAGTGTATATCAAAACTGCGTTGACTGTTGTTCTAATTATGTTAAAGTCAAGTTCTTCCAAAAAATAAAAACCATATCGAAGAAAGACATTTATAGAGTTTATTAGTCCTGGTTGTCATGTATTAGAAACTAGTTCAATGTTCGTATCCCATAAAATTTAGACTGGTGTCCCTAAGGGCTCACTTCTGTCCTCAATCCATTTTCATTGATTATTCAATTTATCGTTTATCATCCACTGTTCTCAGCCAGTTATACCAGTTTTATATAACCAACTCAAAATTCTTAGATTTAGCAATTAAATTACTAAATAAATAAATTATTTCCTGAATGTAATAAGTAGATCAAACACAAAGTGCAGTACTTCTTTTGAACGTCACTGTAGTTGAACGTTGAAATTTTTATAATTATTATTCATTTGTGATTGCGCGACGGCAGCGTATACAAAAAAATGCGGAGATTTTATTTTCTGTTCTAGTTTCAGTAACTAACAAAGCAGAGAAATATATTCAGTTTGTTTATTAGGTAAAAAGGAAATGAGACGCCTGGGCCACTGAAGTAAATCGTATGGGAATTGAAGAACAATGTGTGCGCATCCGGAACAATGCATTTTAATTGGTGGCGTGATAACTTGTGGCAAAGTGAATATTTTATAATTGGTGAGACATAGCCCGTTGTGTCTTGAAGTAACTCAGAAATATTCACGAGTAGTTATTCCTTATTACGAATGAGGAATTTCCTTTCCGATTACTAAGGCCATAGACAACTTTTTCATTCAGGTTGCCGGTGACGGATGATGCTTCAGTGTTGCCAACGCACTAATTTTTTTGCGTAGGTAACAACGTTTGGAAATGCAAAGAATGATGGTGAAGACCTTTATTGGAATCGACGTATTTCAAAATATTAAGTACATTCAATAAATGCAAGTGTATGAAACAACAAAGTGCTGAATTTACTCAATTATCAGCTAGGCTGCAAAGTTGGTAGGCTGGGATTTGAGGTGACGTAGCCGCATAGTAACAGAAATTGTGATCTTACAGCAATAATTGATTTCTACTAGTACAGAGCTGGCTACTTACTACGTCGGGTGAAAGTCTGTTGGAAACGGCTGAAAACGTGTGTGGTAGTCTGTTCGGAACGCCGCCCTACTCCCTCTTTAGTGATTATGTTACGAAGAACTTGTATGGAGCGACGGTGCGCCTAAGGCAAGGGCGCAGGATTCACTAAACCTCCCACTGTCTGCTGCCAAAACGGTCCCACAAGAAAAACCAACAAATAAAACGCACAGGTTTAGCTTGTCACTTAAAGGTTCCTTTTATTTCGACTTTATTGTTTCTTTACAAATTATCCAAATTGCTGTGGGCTTTCTATTACTTATTAACAAATTTCATTATATTCTTGTTCGAATAAACTAGACGCGGACAATAATTGAGTCTTGAACATTTGGTATTAACACATACACTTAAAACACTCTGCTGACGGCCTTTAATGTGTCCCTTGTTTCTCTGGGTCACTTCCTTACTTTATTTTGTTGATAACAGGAACGCAAGATCATCGCCTTTTTACTATGTCTTTAGTCACTATGATTTACTTCCACAACCGCCCACCCGCGTTAGGAATACGACACTCCACTGTTTATGAAGGAATTGTTCGTTCAGCGCACTCGGTATTAATTAGATAACACAGCAAGCAGTAGAACGTCACGAAAATAGGCAGCAAGTCAAATAGCAGCTAGATGCTGGGTTCGGGATTTAAAGGTAACTTTACATTCGCGCGTGTACGCACTCGACGGGGGATGAAACTAGAATCTGACACGCACTAACCGCGACAAGTGTGCGTGGTTGGACGGTTAAAATCTGACGCCACTTGATTTTGCCATCGACATCCACTAATGGGGGTCGTGATGGATTTCCCGATCTAGGGGTAGCCAATCAGTGATCGAATCGGGATTCAGTGGGAGGATTTTCCGTATGACCGTACGGTCAAGTATACTGCCCCTTTCGCTCGAGATATCGAAAACGAACGACACTGCACCTGTTCAAACAAGGAACGGGCATAAAGGCAGCGGCAATGTCGCTGTCGATCGTCGAGATAGCCGCTTGAGAGACGAAATGGGTTTCTGCATCCCAAGTAAACAGAAACGATATTTCGAGGGATATGCATTAGATTCGTTTTGTTTGCTTTAGCCGTATGGCTCTGGAGTACAAGGAGGAAAATTATTTGTGGACATTAAGTCAACAGAAGCCTCACCGACGGTGGCAAAGGGTCAGGCTGGATGGCTATATGGTTAGATTAAAGTGCTGGTATATGGATATGGTGGTGAGGGATTTGACCTGCCGATGTGCAAGCAAACGTCTCACCCAGGGGAACCATGGACCAGCGGTTGGTAAACAAAACAAGTACAGTGAGGTACTGTGTGTTTGCTTTGGTTTGCAGGAGGGTCATCATAGGGCATGAACATGGGTATGATTGCCTAAACAACGATCATATTCATGCCCAAATCCCATGATCGGTTGATAGCCGATAATAGGGAATTGTCGCAACTGTTGCGGACCCAAGGGTATAGGCGCAATGTACAATTGTGAACTGGTAGAAAGAATATCGGCTACAGCTGTGTCAACAAATACTCTGGCCAGCGTGTATTTGTCGATTATAATTGCTGACGAGCTGAGCCGATAGGGGGGTGTTGAATGGTTCAAGTATTATGAACCAGAACAATTCGATAATATGCATGTCAGGTTTCCTTTCAGGTGGGAAACGCTGCAGGGGAGCTTACGCTGCCCATTTGCAGATAAGTAGAAAGACTTGCTTGGGAAGTGGGAGACAAGTAAAAGGGAATGGGTGGTTCTTGGGAAATGGCTTAAAGAACCCCCACATACTGATTCTTTGTGCGAAGTGACGTAAATTACTGGTTTACTATGGAAAAGTGTTGTTTACAAATCACGTCGGAATTAGCTCCGCCGTCAGGACCATGAACAGGTGGGTCGCAAATATAGACGCTGAACTGGAAAATTTGGAGAGGGTATTAGGGAACGTTCCGAGTGTTGTGAAGGCGCTCGTAGCCTGCAAGAAAAAGTCTTAAACTGTCCGAGTTTTTGATGCAACAGCTCGTCAGCGAAGGAATGAGTGTGGCGTTTCTAGCAGATACACACGACCAATAGTGAAGAACAACACCACCAAGAGCACATCCATTAAAAAGCCGTATACCATAGCAATAATATAGCATTTCCACATCGGTCGAATGTACTTGAGTTTAGAAATCGAATTCGTACACGCGGCCAGTAGCCTGATGCTTCATTGCTTCGCTTCTCACCCATTTCATCGTATGTTCAAATCACCGTCTTCACTATCCTTGCTTAACGCGATAAGTTCCTAGGCTGACATATATAGGGTGTTACTAGAATTAAACCCATATGATTTTTAGTTAGTACTAACCTTCAAACGATACGTGTATAAATTTAACAGTGACAAAAGTGAGTGAAGCAACTAATGTTATTCTATAAAAAATGAAAAAAAAGTCGTATGTTAATGAAGCATTGCTTTCATCATCATCATCGGCACTACAACCGGGAACCGGTCTTGGCCTTATTTAGCAAGTCCTGAGGCTTGTTAAATTTTCCCTAATGATTTGTTTTTTCCGGGCAAGGTCATTAGCCTTGCGCCAGAAGCATTGCTTTACCAAGAGCAAAAATACTGTTGAAGCCAAAGCTTTCTACTAGTACAGAGTGAGCTACTTACCAGGTCGGCTGAAAAGTTCATAGGCTGACATATATATGGTGTTACTAGAATTATATCCATATGATTTTTAGTTAGTACTAACCTTCAAACGATACATGTATGAATTTGACAGCTGTCGGACAACTGGTTCGTGAGATATAGCATTGTGAGTGAAGCAACTTTTTTTATTCTATAAAAAATCAAACCGAATTTCGTCGAATAATATCACAAATCTCCGAAGAACAGTACCCGTCATAATATCTCTAAAACAGATAGATGTCGGCTACACGCCTTCGACGTGATAGCGACTGTAGTCCCAATATCAGCACCGTGTCCCGATCAGGCGGATGGCTCGTCTCTGTATGCTCACAACTAGGTCTAGGGTAGGTTTAGGAGCAGAGCTCCAAACATGGGAGCAATACTCGAGCGCGGGTCTAATTTGGGATTTATACTGGAAAAAGTTGAGCTGGAGTAAAATATTTCTAAAAAGATAATTCAGTGTTCCTGAGGCAGATCTGGCGACGTTCGACAAGTATTTATGTCACGATACATTCTCACAGACCGTGACGACGAGCAATTTCAAGCTTTCTCCACATTCGAGGGCCCGGCCATTCATCATCAGCTGTGGAACCAATGATCCACTCTTCCTTGTAATGTTGTATACTGTGTTTTCGTTGCATTGAAGTCGACGACATTGGCCTTTCCCCACTGCAGGACCTTATACAGATCCCGATTCAGAGAGTTGATCTGGCTACATCTCAGCTGGTGTGACATTGATGCACTAATCGGCCGATCATTCGGAAAAGAGGAAACAAGCGTACTATCATCCGCGAAACTGAACACTCTGTTATCCATTGACTCCAACAAATCATTCAACTTCGTTATGTGAAGCAAAAACAAAATTAGATCCCAAATAGAACATTGAGGCACCCCGCAATTGACAGGATACAGATCTGAACACTCGGCGTCCACAACAACCCGGAGCGATCGATTTTCAAGGAAGCTCTTCATTCAATCGCAAGCTGCTGGAAAAGCTCGTATTAACGAAGTTTTGTCACCAATGCCCCATGGCAGACGCGGTCAAAAGCCAGGATTTCCTCAGGGGAACATAAACCGACATGGATGCAGCTGGTGCCAATATCCTTGCATAGGTATTGAGATGGTTGTATGCTCACTCGGACCGTGGATATTACATTTCCATAAAAGGAAATGTTTGTCCGATTGGTACCACGTAAAAGTTGTATGCTAATCGGGCGCACGTTGTTGGCGTCAACAGAGGGTCGATCCGTCGTGTGTGTATTTACACTAACGGGAACTCGATCCCTTTTTGCGGCCAGGTGCAAGTTAAACATTTCATGCCGATCGGTTTGGCGACCGACGTGGTTGCAGCGATGAAGCAAAGCGAGAATATCTTGCTTGTGTGCTGCAATTTAGATGGGGGATATGTGCATCGCGGTGGTCGTGTTAGGTCAGTTGCTTCGTGGTGCAACTGAATTGGCTTTGTGGAAATGGTGCGTTTCATGAAACCGTGCCTTTAGGGGAATATCTGTTTGGTGCTGAGGGATTTCACATCAGCGAAAATTATATGTTTAGATATTTTAGGCGAAGGTTTACGCAAACAATGGACAGGTAAGTACTTGCTTTCTTTCTTTCGTGCCCTACGTGGGAGTTTTATATGGGGTAATGGGAAGGTGATATGTGGCGTTCAAGAAAACCGCCACAGATCATTCAGAACTCCGTTGCACTCCAAATACTTTATTAACTCGGCTTTGATGACCTTTTCCATCAGCTTAAATATCATAGGCAGTAATGCTTGCGGCCGGTAATTTTGTGGGAGACACATTTTCCCCCTCTTTGGAATCGGCTAAACTCGATCGATTTCCCAGCAGGTAAGAAAGATTCCTCGTTCATAAGATAAGCAAAATAGTCTACCAAGAACCAAGAATAGTTCTGGAGCACAGTTCTTAAGGACTATTGCTGGTATTCCGTCTGGGCCGATTGCCTTCCCACAGTCCACGTAGAATGCGTTGAATAGTACGCGGGCGTAACCTCATCCCTCATCGGAGACCATACCGGAGCGGTCACATCATCATCATCATAATCATCGGCACTACAACTGGGAACCGGTCTTGGCCTTATTTACCAAGTCCTGAGGCTTGTTAAATTTTCCATAGTGATTTGTTTTTTCCGGGCAAGGTCATTAGTCTTGCGCCTGAGGCTCCGCAACGGGGAATCGAACCCCGGTCTCCCGCGTGACAGGTGGGTATACTAACCACTATACTATCGAGGAGCGATCACAGGTGGTTCCAAAAGACCGGCATCGAGGTTTGAATTTGCAGAAAATAAATTCGTGAACACATTACTTTTATCTTTTGAATTTATGAATAACGTCCCGCCACCCGTCACTAACGGTGGAAAAGAGAAGCAAGCGAAGTTACTGCTGACAGCCCTTGCCATTGGCCAGGAGGGAAGCGAACCAGTCTGGCACTCAAGGAGTTTATCAGTTACTCTTTCGTTGTAAGCCTTCTTCGCGGTATCAATCGCCTGGTTGCACGGGTTTCTGATTCTAACAAAATTCATTATGTTCACCTCAGTGGGATTAGTGTGCCACTGTTTAAAAGCTCTATCTTTTGCCGCTGTATCTGCTCGCATTTTTGTCAAACCCAGGTTTTCAGATTAACTTCGTTTAATAGAATGCAGATTGAAAATATCCATCCCGAGAAGAATAATCTCTGTGGCCGACTCCGCGCATGTGTTAACATCGGAATTTACAAAGCAGACCTCCGACCACGGAAAGGAAGCGAAGAAACCTCGCAAATCGTTCCTGTTGGCAGTCCTGTGGAGTTGGTGCTGCTAATACGCCTTCACGGGCGTGGGTCCAGTAACACGTCCACAACACGTCGCGAGAGAAAAGCAAAGTTCACCCAAAGAAAGCAAGAAATAAATGAAACGCACTGTTCTGTTCGTAGATGATTTTTTTCTTTATTCTTAAATTAACATAAGGTGTCACAAACTTGTCGTTGATTTAAAAGATGCCAAACGAAAATTAAACTGACTGGGTTTGTCTATTGTTCACAATTTTCTTAATTTAAATTAACATAAGGTGCCACGAACTTGTTCGTTGTATATCAAATCACCCGAAGGATCTACCAGCACTTATCACTCAGCGCACAACTAGGACAATCAAAATGACGACATATTTACAATGGACTTACACACAGTGCGCAACTAGGACAATCACAAGGACACGACTTCGACTAGTCTCCTCGGCCGGTTAAATCTGACTCTCTGCTTGTTGCCTAGAACATACAACCAGTCGCGTCGGTGGTGGATTTCCACCGATGTGGGAGGAGCAAATCGGATCTTTTTCTTTGGTGATGACCAATGAACGATCGATTTGGGTTTTAATGGAAGTATTTCCATTGTGACCGTACAGGTCTGGTAGAATGCCCATTCACTGGAAGCAAGGACAAACGAAAATGCATCGGCGGTTAGATGTGAGGGAGAGCGATCCATCCTACAGCTGTTCAAATAAATGAACAACAACGGAGGCTGCAGGCATTGCTATCGTACACGATAGTGGCGATTGCCGGATGGAGGAATGGATTTCTGTGCATTGTGTAAACAGAAACGCTACTTCGGAGGTCAAGCGCTACAATGCGCGTTTGTTTGCCTTAGCCAATGAAACATGGTAACGTTGGTTGTTTACACGTTCGGTTAAAATCATGCCATTGTAGGCAATAGAAGATATTGTCGAAGGGAAGAATGGATTTTTCTGTGACGTTAAGTCAACAGAAAATTTGTTCACGATGACAAGGGCTAGGGTGGAGATTGTTTGGATTAGGAAAACGGATCGTGGGATACGGCCGTTGATTTGATTGTTTGAACAACAAATATGATCGTGTCTGACTCGATGATCGGTTATCGGTTTAGGCGATCAATCATCGGAAATTTGGCTTGCAGATATGCAAGCTAGCAAGTTGCCCGACTTGTCTTTTGGATCAACGGTTTGTTGAAACAAGTAAACACAGAAGGATTGCTGTGTGTTTGATGGACATGTTGCCGCCCAGAGGAACCGATCGGGTTCCTATCTGATTCATGTAATATGAACCGAAATGGTTTGGTTGATATGCTCTGTTTGATGCCATGGCAAGATGATGATCTTGCCGTGGGCTTATATTTCAGGTAAGAAATAATTTAAGGAGAGCTATGAACTGCTCATATGCAGGTAAGAGGCTACGGTAGGTAATGACATTGCGGGTGGGAAAGGGGGGTTGGGTTAGGACGATGGGTGGTTCTTCGGGCGATCCTTAAAGAAGCCCCACAGTCCCATACCTCCATACATGGCGAAGCTGCTTAGGTCGGTTATTCGCTTGATATGCAAGTGGTTACACGGCCGATACCAAGCAGTGTTCTGAGTTTCCCAGTGGCGCAGCAACTTTCACTGTATAAATGTTCGACTTGGATGTCAAAAACAGATCCAGGTCGTTCTGTTAGAGCGTACCAACCAGACGGAATTGTGCAGTTGAAATCGCCAAGGACGACCATTTCAGAAGCTGGGTGGTACGGTACGATAGATGCTCGAAAAATATCGCTGGTCGATTGTCATTTGGGGAGGCAAGCCAACAAAGAAATTTAATAGAATTCCTCAGCACGACCCTCAACCACATGATGTCCATGTTATTAGGTTCCAACGCCTCCATCCTCTGGCAAGCCAGATCGGTCCCGCGCAAGATGCAGACTCCACCATTGAAACGGAATATCGAATGTAAGTCGTATCCTAAGCAACGAAGACATGTCGAATCAGTTGACGAATCAACCAATCAGTTAATGAATTTATGTTTTCGTTCTTGAAGCGTTTTGAGTGAAACCGCCAATGCAACGCTTCCGTAGATCGTCTCGTGATAAATCTTCGTATATCGGAAGAATCATCATCATCATCATCGGCACTACAACCGGGAACCGGTCTTGGCCTTATTTAGCAAGTCCTGAGGCTTGTTAAATTTTTCATAATGATTTGTTTTTTCCGGGCAAGGTCATTAGTCATGCGCCAGAGGCTCCCCGACGGGGAATCGAAACCCGGTCTCCCGCGCGACAGGCGGGCATACTAACCACTATATTATCGAGGAGCCCTTATATCGGAAGAATATTCTTTTGTATTTCTGGATGTAGAGGGGCTGGATGTTCCCCAACTTTTCAAAAAAGAAACTAGCAAACTTGTTTGGCTTATAAATTAAACGGTAGAGGCTGTAAAGAGAGCTCGTTCGCTTACCTGCTATCGGTATTTTTGCGCATCACTTTGATGAGGGACATTAAGGACTTTCTGTTGAACCCCAAATTTTGAGAATACATTCTTCAGATGTTAAATTAATTTTTAAAGCAAAAAAAAAACTTTTTTACAGGAATTTCCCACTTTAAATCGTATTAATCCTTTAAGCCACCTGAACTTATCAAGCATGGAAACAAGATCCATAGTCAAGCCCTTTTATTCAGTTTGCAGAAAAACCAACTTCTTTTGAATGAAGTATGTCGTGTTTCCTCACTATTCACTTTAGACGAGGGGTAAACGTGCTATGAACGCCACGACATAGAATATTCCTAAATAAGTGAAATTCCACTTTAAGCAACACCTAGTATGTTATAATAGTCACTTAAAGATAAAATTCTATCAGCCTTGTCAATTGAAGTTTACACATCATTCAAAATGAAGGAAAGAATAAATAGCGAAATCTTCTCTACTCTGAAATTCATCAGTCATATCAAGCACGAATACAACATTTATCTATATCCAGGCGCAACAAAAAACCAAAAAAAATACTGAAAAGAAAGAAACACAGAAAAGAAACCGAATGCTCGCGCATTCATTCACAAATTAATCGACCGGAAGTGACATATTTCTCAAGTTGTGCGGTGTTGTTGCCTGCTGGCGACTTTTCATTTCCCCCTACACGCGCTCTGTGGGTGTAACGAATGTTCACATGTATATATTCATTGTTGAAAAGGTGTTTCATTCAGTTGGCGACAGTGTGTGCTCTGCTGGGTCACTCCAATTTCGTATACATAACACGAAAAATCGTACAAGCAACCATTCGTCAAACAAGCGATTGGTATCCACTAGAGACTATAACGTTGCCTTCTTTAATAGGGTATTGGTGACTGCTTCCTGTTTGTTGTTGTTTGCCAAAAACGGAAAAAAAAACAACTAAACACTTTTTTACTAGACTATTTGTGCGTAGTTTTGTTTTGTTTCAGGCGATTGTGGTGAAAGACTGATACTGCTAACTGTAAACGCCGGATATTGCTTGATTCATAGAAGGTCACATTTTATTTTTCGAATTTTACATTAACAAGCCGCACCGTCGCTTTGTAATCGAATCGATCCATAGTAGCTGGTGATAAGAGATAAGAACGTCAACCGATGCCGTTTGCATTTTCAATGACCTCATTGTACATCCCAGTCTCATTCGATGAACCGCATCGTTTGACAAAATTTATCAGTAGACACTTTGGCTCTAGGAGCAGCATTGTACAAAGCGGAAATCGGGCAATACAAGCACTCACATTGGGAGGTGTTAGTAAAATGTATATTCTCTCTAACGAAAGCAAACAGATTAAAATATTTGATCCATAGCCTCGACGACAGTGGATCACATTGAAGGCATGTGCAATGTCGACGATAAGAGCTAGACGTTGCAGAGAACAGTGGTATTTGTAGTTTATGGAGTGCAATGCGCGCTACCCGACACAGGAAGTTAACAATTCGCTTTCTATAAAAGAAAAAAAGCTTCCATATCAAGTTGGGCGGCACTTCCCGGAAGTCTACCTTTATATGCTGAAGCGGATGCGATATAAATGGAATGCGCCCAATTTGAATTAGGTGCAAGTACACTTAAACACTTCTCAAACAGTAGCAATTATCTATCGTTCTTTTCGTCGTTATCAAATAAATTGTGGAAATGGTCAATTACGACATTCAAGATTAAATTGTTCAACTTTTGTGGCTTTGGGTAAGTCGTTCGGTTGAACGTTTTCTATTAGAATTCTCATTCAGTCGATAGATGGGACATTCTATTGAAGTGTTCATCCCATTTGCTTCGGCAAAACTTGAATCCAATAACTCTATGGAAAGTTCTTTGTTATTTTTCTAGTGTGTGGTTAAATATTCCCATACGTTATAATGTCTTAATATTAACAATAATTAATTATGTGGGGACAAGGAGGGTTTGTTTGATACTCTTCAATGTGCTGTGTGGCTGGTATAGTATAATGTACTCTGATGTTGTCCTGTTATTTTATCACACTTACTTTACTTTTGAAGGAAAATTCTTGGGTTTCATCTCCACTGACATCATTTTTTTTTCTTTACTCGATTTAATGCACATGAGCGACTTTAGCGTTTTCAGAAAGCATAGATGTCTGTAATTACAGCATATACTTTCATCCTGGAACAATTTTCTCGTCTTTTCCATCCCAAAATTATCTCCGCGTCTCTGAAACATATCATTTATTATTGCTGCGTTTGCAAGCATGCCATTCATTATTGTTTCCTGTATATGCTCTTGATCTTAAACATCCTTCTTAAAAACGTTATTGCGATTTGATTTGAAAGGTTGGCACCTAAGTAATAGACGATTTTTTTAGATAAATAAAACACATTTTTCTAAATTCAAGGAATAAACTTTAATCAATGAAATATTTTCCATTTTCTTCGATGACCTTTTGCCATCTTTCTGGCAACTTTATAATTCCACGTTCGTAGAACTTCTGGTCATTATCGGTAAAAAACTGAATGAAGTGCATTTTCACAGCGTCATCATCATTAAAAGTTTTACCATCCAGAGAGTATTGCAAACATGGAAATAAATGGTAATCTGATGGGGCAAGGTCAGGGCTATATGGTGGATGTAACATCAATTTGTGGGGGTAAAGGTATGTCGCGCGCTGGTTAACTCCTATTCCCCAACAATCAAAAGTTCCGCCGAACGCTGTCCACCGACTAATCGAAGAAACGCCGCATGAGAAGAAAAATACAATAAAATTGTGGGTAGTTTTTACGATGGCATCAGCAAGGGGTTCTACATCACACACTACCGATGAAACCTTCCTAAAATAGTCCGCCAAGGAAGGAGAAAATAAAACACACTGATTTTCTTTTCGTTCACTTATATATTTATTTATCGATTAATTTACCTTTTATTTTAAAGTGGACAAATTAAGGTGGGTATCAGTCTTCAATAAGAAGAGATTAGTTTTTCTTCTAGATATTTTGTTACAATGTTTTTTTTCTTTTTACCACTGTCACAACCGATTTGCGTTTTAATCAAGTTAAGTCAACTGGAAAATTCAGCGAAAATTGACGCGGCGAACAATAACAAACGGAAAACACTACACGGACTTCTCACAAGAGGTGTATCTACACATTAATCGAACACATAAGTTATCGTATTTTCCCGACTCCGACAACGCAACGACCTCGAGTTCTCTCCTTGGAGAAGGTATTTTGACTTTTTGCAGTCGACGGAGGATGAAATCTGACTCCTCGAGAAAATTAGCGTGTGTACGCTTACGAAGTTAAAATCTGACTCATCGATGCAATCCATATCCGTCAGATTCAACGGTGGTGAATTGCGTCGGTGTGGGAAGATTCTATATGTGTCCGTATAGGACAAGTACGGTGCCCGTCAGCCTGCATATCGGCAATGACGAAAATGCACCTGAATAAACATGGGCTGGTGTAATGAATTGCAGGCATTATTGAGATACGCGGTAGCGAAGATTGCCGAAGGAAGAAATAGGTTTCTGTGTCCTAAATAAACAGAAACGATATTTCAAGGTTCAAACGATGCGATGCACATTATTTGTGATTTAAGGCGATGCTATATGGGAACATCAGCTGTTTACATATTCGCCCCAGACTTATGCCATTGCAGGCAATAGATTTTCTCTTGGCGATAAGCAAACCGAAGGTTTGCTCGCATATGGCCAAGGCTATGGTGGCTTTTGTTTGCTCTAATTAAATGGAACATGGGTATGATGGTGATGAATTTGACTTGCAGACGTGCAAGGGTACGTCTCACCCAGGGGAAACATGGACAGCGGTTGGTAATTAGCATAAACACAGTGATGCTACTGTGTGTTTGTTTATTTTACAGGCCGGAGCATCGTTAGGCATGATCTAGGGTATGATTGTCTAACGTCAATCATATTCGTGCCCAAATTCCATGATCGGTAGATAACTGATAAAAGAAATTGGTCGCAACTGTAGCGAACCTTGGCATTGGGGCAATAAATGATTATGGACCGTAGCACAACCATCGGCTACAGCTGTGTCAACAATTACGCTGGCCAGCGAGTATTTATCTTTTATAATTGCTGACAAGCCGAGCCGATGGAGATATGGTACAGTTCATAAACGGAAAAATTCTGTGATGGGGATATGATATGGTTCACATAATATGAAACGAAAAAATTCAATGTGATGCGTGCCTTGATGATGTTTAACTTTCAGGTGAAAGTTATTTGAAAGACAGCTTAAGCTGCTCGAATGCAGGTATAGCGGCTTATGGAGTGAGGGAAAAGCAGGTTGATTTAAAGAAATGGATGGTTCTTTGGGAAAGCGTTAAAGAACCGCCACAAAACACACTGATGTTAATTTTTCACGATTTTTATTGTTTCGGCAACTGGTTTTTAATGTTGCACGTATGGAAGGAGAAAATAAACGCACGAATATGATTTTAAAAATGTTTATTTTTTGTATCGAATTACTGCACTAGGCACTTAGATACATAGTTCTCTCGTTTCTTGGCACATTTTCTTAATAGTAATTGATATTAGCACAGGAATATGGTTTGCATCGCTGTTTGACATTCGCGATCTCAAGGTTGTAGTTATCGTTAGTATGTTCATTTAATGTAAAAGGGTCTATGGTTCCTTTAAAACTCCGAACATTCACTGGATACCCAATTACGCAATTACCAGGTAAGATGAGCGACAATCTTTAACCGCTGGTATATTATTCCGAAACGGGTTTCTCAACTACGGTCCGCTGGGGGTTAGTAAGGAACGTCTGTCCTCTGGGATGGTTATTACTCGACTGACTAAAAGGGGGCAAGAATCCATTCGTGGTGTCGTGGCAGTGGAGTCATCGCTAAGTAAAACTCACTGCCACTTACTAGGAACTTGAAAAGGGTTGCTATGCGTGCATAGAGAATTTGTGTCGGGGAATTCCTGCCGTAAAGGCTGAATTGGGTACCTCGGTTGCTATGTATACTGAGAAATCGGTTTTGGAGGCATAACCAAGTATTGGCATGAGTTGTCGGTTAGACAAAGGAACATGGGTCTTGGTCGTTGCGATGGTTGTTTCGCATAAATGCAATGCATCGTGCTTGTGACTTACCAGTAAGGAGAATTAGTACATTTCAGTTGGTTTAGGTAGGATGGGAGCCGAAATGGTTTTCGGGGAAACTAAATGTTGCTTGGTTACAAGCGAGGGAAATGGCTTAAGCAGGAAGTGAGCCGGAATGATTTTCGGGGGAAATTGATGCTGCTTGGTTGCAAGCGAGGAATATAGTTTAACTAGGAAATTAACCGAAGTGGTTTTGGGGGAAAATGTATGCGGTTTGATGTCGTACGAAAACACAGTATACAACATTTACAAAGAAAAGTGGATCATCGGTTCCACAACTGATGATGAATATCCGTTTTTTTTTTTTTTTTTTTTTTTTTTTTTTTTTTTTTTTTTTTTTTTTTAATTAGACTTCTCTCGTGGACCGCCTGCCACGGAATCCGTATTGACGATCATTCAGAAGTCCATTGCACTCCAAATACTTAACTAACTCTGTATTGATGACTTTTTCCATCACCTTAGATAAAATAGACAGTAATGCTATCGAACGATAATTTTGTGGGAGACACTTTTTTCCCGTCTTTGGGATTGGCTGAACTCGAGCGACTTTCCAGCAGGCAGGAAAGGTCCTCCGTGCATAAGATAAGCGGAAGAGTTTGTCAAGAACCGGCGATAGTTCTGGAGCACAGTTCCTAAGGACTATTGACGATATTTCGTCCGGGCCGGTGGCCTTCCTACAATCCAGTTCACGCAGAATGCGTTGAATAGTGCGCGGACGAAATCTCACATTCCGCATCGAAGACCGTACTGGCGCGATAACAGGTGGCTCCAAAAGACCGGGATCGAGGTTTGAATTCGCGGAAAATAAATTCGCGAACACATTAGCCTTATCCTTTGAATTCGTGACTAACGTCCCGCTGCCTGTCACCAACGGAGGGAAAGAGGAGGATGCGAATATATTCGAATATCAAGTTTGGTTCGCTATTCCATATTTATCCATTTATTGGTCTGTAGGAACCCGAAAGCTTATAACTTCACTATTAAGGTGCCCCATGGTTCCCTGTTCTGTGCATCTTCCCTTTACGCTTCGCGACCTAATTCTTTACGAAAAGTTAAATTCCAGATTGGCTCGAAGAACATGCTATTGAGAGAGACGAAACAGATATTTTCAGTATGCAGTCGTACTCTAATGCGGGACGATCACAGAAACTACACGAAAAGGCACAGAATACCTAGGTTCTGTCCGATTGTGGTTGGACGCAGCAGGCAAAATGAACCTCTAGCCGTGGAAGTCGTAGCAGTGGCTCTGTGCAAAAGACCTATATCGCCTCCGTGTAGGACGTAAATATTTAGAAAAAATGTCTGAGCGACAAGAAGAAGTATGAAACTTTGGTGCTATGGTAAACGTTACTGACTATTTATATTTTCGTCTGAACACTTTCTTAAATGTCTATTGGCATATTTCGTCGTTTAAAATACCTTGGTGTTATGCTTTTGTTATTCTCTTGAAGCATTTGAACAATAACATAGGTTATAAAATAATAGGGAACCCTGTGAATTTATTTATCCCGGATAGAAGCATTCAGGTCATTATTCCGTTTTGCTGCAGAAATGTCTTCAGAACTAAGATTAACGAATTATAGTTCTACTTGTGGATTACAAAATCACATCCTCCATAAAGTATCCGTAGTGCAATATTTTACATCTAGGTGCACTGAAAAAAGAATTACTTCGCGTCAATTACGAGGGTAAATTGTATACAAAATTACACCACTAGGTGCAACGATTTTTGACCTTTCAGACAAGTCCACGCTAACAGATGTTATAGCTATTAATCAAAGTTAATGAGATTCGGAAAACATGCCAATAACATGTCTTTTTCTTTAAAATGCCCCAACATCAATGACCACACTTGTTTCCTAGGTTTATGCGAAATACTTATGAGGCCTTATCTAATAGCGCATCGTGCTATTCATTGCAAGAGAATGCAAGCAGTCTTGGTGGGCGATCGAGCGGACAATGACTCGACTGTAAGGAAGCCAACCACAATTATCCCCCTACATTCATTAGTCTGTTGAAATCCGTACGATGCCTCTAAGCTGATTCATTTGGTTCTTTTATATATTTTTGAGAGCATGAGTCATAAATCGAATCGAACGATTAGTTTTTAACCCATTAACGCCTCATGATTCGTCATGATCGCACATATTTATTAGGACACGGTTACAAGTGTTACAAGAGCTCGGCAACAGACCCAAAGTGGAACAACACACACAGAACGTTTAATACGTTTTCATTTAGACGTATACCAGAAAATTATCTGCTTCTAGCATTTAGCAATTTATGGAAAGAATCTTGGTTTACTGGATAGATTTTAAAATAATAGGAAACTCGGGTATAGTTTATGGTATTGTTTATTGGTTTTCTTATAAAATGACTTGTTTTATGCCTTCAGCGTCTCAAGAACTGTAGTTCTTATACTATCTCATATTCTTTTCTACTTTTTAACTAGAACGAATGTATTTTTATTATTAGAAGATAGTTTACTATTACGATTATATGCTAAACTTGATTAGCAAGGGAAACTTAGACGTACCAACTATTTTATATTTAAGAATTCTAGATAATTAAATTTCTAGCGTCCAGAATCTGTTTCTACATAGATATGAAACGCCTCCGGCAACCCTTATTAAAATGTATGTTTTGTCACCGCCTCAATAAGGTAGTTGAGTTATGGGCTCAGAATTTAAGTCGGTTACTTGGTTATATGCACATAATCATATTTAACAATTACTCTTATGTTCTGTAACCAATTACTTGCATTTAACGTGTAATATGCCCAAAGGTATATTTACAAAATATCGTTCTGTGACAGGCCTTTTACTTAAAAATTGTAATTTTACTGACAAAACCACACTACGCTATTCTGTGGCGTAAATTCATGTTTCCAATACTCAGAAGTCAAAAACCAAAGTAGAAAGACTTGCCCTATTCTCTTTCACTTTTTCTGTCGGCAATATGCTTTGATATAAGGTCACATAAAATCCTCTTACGGTGGTGTACTATAAAAAAATGGGCACAGAGCCACCTCTGGTGCCAAAGGCCGGAGGGTCAAGGAACACCGCCTTTTGTCGGAAGAAACTCTGGGCTTGTTAAAAAAAAGCGCCAGGTAAAAGATAATAAAAAATCAATTATACCTTAAAAGGCCTTGTATGGCTGTGCATAGTTCGTTGACGAATTCTGCACCCCCAGGCTGATGTCGCTGCAGGGCGCCTCGTGGATCTCATTCACCCCCAGCTAGAGCTTCATTATGACCCACAACTTCTTCGTGGAAGTCGAGCACCTATTCTAGTCGATTTTGCTTCTTCAATATGCCGCGTAGTCTATCTCTTCGCCGGACAGTATTTTGAAGAACTTATAGCAGTTGCGACGATAGTGAAGAACGTGTGATTCGAACCGACGCTATGAAAAAGGTTGAACCCATGCTTAACACATCAGGTCACTGCCTCGTGTACGAATTCGATTTCTAAACTCAAGAACACTCAACTGATGTGGAATTGCTATGTTATTGCTTGCTATACGGCTGATGCTTTGCTTATTCGATTTTCTTTCTGTGTTGTGACGTGCTGCGCCGTGCTTCCTCTAATATCGAGGGAAGAGCGTAGCATTCGTAGACGTTTATATGAATAATAACACTAACTTTCCGATTGAAATGTGAAATAGTTTTATTTTATTTTTATTGGCTTTAAATCTTTAGTTGCCTGCTTATAACGTGCTTCGTACAAGGTGAAATGATCGAATGTTCATGGTCGACTGGCAAAACTAAAAGCTACTTGAAAACATATTAGTTTTCCTTTTTATACCTGAACCCTGAAACACATGAAAGTTGGTTTGGCCTATCATATTCGAGCAGATGCCACTGTTGCTCGATATGGATTTTGCTGATTGTATCAATCTGCTGCTAGGGTTTTCGGATTGGGATGCATAGGAGTTTGTTATTTTGAGCAGCTGCTGGTTGCTCGATAACGATTCGGAAATCGTTTTGATTATATGGGTGTTTGTTATTTCGAGCAGCTGCTATGGTTGCTCGATATTGGTTATGGAAACTTTTGGATTATTTGTATGTTATATCGAGCAGCTGCTGGTTGCTCGATAACGATTCGGAAATCGTTTTGATTATTTAGGTGTTTGTTATTTCGAGCAGCTGCTATCTATGGTTGCTCGATATTGGTTATGGAAACTTTTGGATTATTTGTATGTCATATCGAGCAGCTGCTATGGTTGCTCGATATTGGTTATGGAATTGTTTAGATTCTTTGGATGTTATAGCGAGCAACTGCTATGGTTGCTCGATATTGGTTATGGAAACTTTTGGATTATTTGTATGTTATATCGAGCAGCTGCTATGGTTGCTCGATATAGGTTATGAAATTGTTTAGGATTCATGGGATTTAAATGAATAAAATTAGGATGATGGGATATGTATGTAGGGGGGAGGATATTAATGGTAGGGCTTTCTGGAGCACTACAGTTGTTATTCGCTATTTGCTTGTGTACTGTGTGTGTATCTCTTAGAAACGCCACCCTACTCTATCCTCAGTGACTTCATTACGATCAACTTCGTGTGCGAACACGATGGAGCGAGGAGCGAACGAGAGAACTTCAGAGCAGGCGAGTGAGCCGATGCTCTGTACAGAAGTCGGGACCGTAGTAGTAAAGTCCTGTTTATCTAAGGCAGATTGTGTGCTATTTGTACACAGATCACGTCGGGATCTACAATTATAGCTGTTGCACGTGCTGGGACGAAGTGTTGCATCAAGAAGTCGGACTATTTAAGACTTTTTCTGGCAGGCTATGGGCGCCTTCACAACACTCGACACGTTCTCTAATACCCTCTCCAACAGTTCCAGTTCGACGTCTATATTTGCGACCCACCTGTTCATGGCCCTAACGGCGGAGCTAACCTTGACGTGATTTGTACACAACACTTTTCCATAGTAAACCAGTACTAAAAAAAAAAAAATGGGGTGGCGAGAGGCCGACTTTAGGGTGACAAGGACAAATGACAAATCCTTCATCTTGTCTCTGGGTTCTGGTCGTCTTGCGATAACCAAAATCACCCACATCCGTGAAGATGTTGGGCTCGGTCTCAAGATATCTGAAAAGTAAGGGGAAGGAGGTATCTAAGGATAGTGTGGACAGGGTTAGTTCAATTGTTACCTAACTACTTGGATGGGGGGATGGTGGTAAAGAAATCGTACAAGACCGGTAGGTCTTGAGTGCAGTAGTAAACGCAGATCACGTCTTTGGCGTCTGATAATCTGCGCTTTGGTCGGTGTGTATGTGTGTGTTTGTGTTGTCTTGTACTGTGCGTGCGTGTTTGTAGTGTGTCAGCAGTAGACCCTATGGGATGGGTCCAGGAATCCTCTATTATAAAGGAGAATGTTGTTGTGACGGGTGCTTGTGGGGGTTCTTTAAAGCATGTCCTAAGAACCACCCATTTCCTTAAATCAACCTGCCTTCCCCTCACTCCACAGGCCACTTTACTTACCTGCAATCGAGCAGCGTAAGCTACCTTTCATTAGCTTTCACCTGAAAGTAAAACCCCAGCAAGCATGCACATCATCAAATCATTTCGTTCATATTACATATACAATCTCGGTTGGTAAACACACGCCAATCTAGCAACGTATTCTCGTTCCAACAATCCGTTGGTCCAAGAAGACACGTCGGGCAACGTACTTGTTGACACAGCTGCAGCCGATATTTTTCCTACCATTTCTTAACCAAACATTGTCCCCATATTCATTAGGCTCGCAACAGTTGCAAACAATTCCCCTTTATCGGCCATCAACCGCTTATAGAATTAGACATGGACATGATTGTTAAACAACCATACCTCATGATCGTACCCATGTACCATTACATTAGCTTAATCAATAGCTACCCTAGCCACTGCCATGATAAACAAATCTTCGGTTGACCTATCGTCACCGAAAAATCTATAGCCTACAACGGCATGATTGTGAGCGACTAAGTAAACACCACAATGTTCCCATGTCGCCACGGCTAAACCAGGCACACAGTAACCTCACTGTGTTTATCTTATCTACCATCCGTTGGTTCATAGCCACCCTGGGTAAGTCGTATGCTTTCACATCTGCAAGTTAAATTCCTCATGACCGGTCACCCAAGTGGCGAACGATCATCGACTTACCACACGACCCATGATGGTTGTTTAAACAATCGTATCAATGCCCATGCCCTATGATGCATTCTTTAAAGCAAACAAGGCAGCCAGCCCCCGTTTTCGATCATCTATTTGATCAGCCGGGCAATTTCGATTTTCTTTCATGCACCCTTCGCATATGCGTTGTTATGACTTCCAACGAATGGGTGTTTATCCTGACCTGTACAGTCCCCTTAGAAACTTGCCAACAAAACTCAAACCGATCGCCCATTGGCCGACGCTAATGAAAAGATCGGAGTTGCTCCTCCCAGGTCGAGGGAAATTCATCTCCATGGCGGCTAGTGGATGTTGACGGCAGCATCACGAGGAGTCAAAATCTATCTATCGTCCTCAACGGACATCAATTCAACAGCGGATTTTATTTTAAATATTGCCAGAGAGTCAAACTTTAAGAGTCGAGTAGACAAGTTGAGGTGGTCCCGTTGTAGTGGTTTTGAGAATTTATAGAGTTGCGTATCGATTCGTGCGCAAATACACCCTTGTGGAAATTCATTATTGGAAAAATTAAAATCTTCCGAGTCTTGTGTGTCTCTGTCGTTAATGTTCGCCGTGCCATGGTGCGCCGATTTATTTGGTCCTTTATTTACTAACTCTATGGATGATCACTACAAGTGAGAACTATGTGTACAAGGCTTTCTGCCTTTCCGTAAACTGCACCTTGTGAATTTTGGAATGTAGACAGTATAGAGAACTTAAGTGTCCCGTGTAATATTTGTCGCACTAAGACCAAAAGTGTACATATGATGCAGATTTGTTTTTACACTGCTGACAAGTGTATAGCATCGGATAACATTTGTGTTTAAAGAATCAAACATCAACTCCTGAGTTTCATTTTCTTGTCTTCGGTTGTGCACAGTCTTTGTGAACATTAGTGTGGAGATCAGCGTGCATCGGGGCAATTTTTGTGGAGAATCAACGGTGGTGTTTCTACTGAACCTGCGTCCTTGTAGACGCGTTAGTAAAATACCCACATGCTTTCTTCAGTTTTGTACTGAAGAAGAAATTGTGGTGGTCTGATCCGAAAAGATCGAAAGAGAGAAGGGTCAAGAACGCAAGACTCCCGTACAAGCGGGTTCTCGCTGAGTAAACCAGTACTTAAGGTCACTTCTCAAAAAGAATCAGTACATGCTCCATCGCAAGTTAGGCGCACCATCGCTCCATACAAATTCTTCGTAACATAACCACTAAAGAGGGAGTAGTGCGGCGTTTCCAACAGACTACCACACACGCAATCATAGTAAAGACCACAACACCAAAATCGAATCGAAAAAAAATTATGAGCGTCGTACGAACGTAGCAATCCAAAGCTTAAGTAACGAGTTGAAACATCCTCGTTTAGACGTTGTCGTGGTCTCATGCGTTAGTGATTTTCTTCTAACCTTTCCATGTGAGTTAGAGTCACATTTTTCACTACTCCGCAAAACGATGTAATCCCGCCGCAGGTTGCTTGAGCATTGTAGGCATATTTGACTTGAACGTGCGCTTGCTTTTCAGTGCAATTAGTCACCATTTCGAAGTTATTATTTTCTTGAATGCCGACTTTTTGTTTTTTTATAATAATAAATACACAAACGCGCGCTCAAACGGAGTTTGGGAATGCCCTTAAATGTCAGAGCACAGTAAATAAGAAACTCTACAGCTCTACGACGCAATAGAGGAAAAACCACAACCGAATTGGAAGAGTTATACCCGAAACTTACAATAGTGAGAATAATCAGATCGCGAAGATTAAGAATGGCCGGGCAAGTATCGAGAATGGGCAACGGCAGAACCGTACGTAGAATTCTTGACGGGAAACCTACGGCAAAGATATCGCTGGGAAGGTCACGACGGAGATGTGGGGACTATGTAAGGCACGACCTTGAAGAGATCGGATAGAGAGCAAAGCGTGAAAGGAAAGTGTACAGGACAGGGAACGATGCCGCATCCGAGTCAGTGAGGCCATGAACTTCTGGTATCCTACAGGCCAATAAATAATTATTATAATAACGACTCTGGTTTGTCCAGATGCTCATATAGATTTAGGTAGTTTAAACACTAGGCAAACAATTCCCTTTACAATTTTTTTATATGAAAGTATTGCATACGTTTGTTATATGTTTTGTTACATGAAGCGCTCGAGCAAAAGAGACGATGAAATGCCCTTAGATGTCAAAACTAAATACAATCAAGATGTTCTAATTTGAACCATTTAACTTATTGTCATAACCATGGCGATACCCGCCGAGTTGTAAACCCGATCCAACTAAGTTTTTCAATTTAATTTACTGAACACAAAATGCGCCTTCTTCAATTCAATTTATTCTATTTCCTTCTTCTTTCCTTTACTTTTAGATGGCTTTTCAAATTTCCGGAATGCATTTCCAGAGTGGTGTGAAGATGATACTAACAAAAATCAGGAAATGGAATCTAGTCGTGGAACACAAGCTGACCAGTTGATGGGCTTAAGGTAAACATATTTTTTCGGTGCACTTTTTGATGTAAGTTGGTTTGGTAAACATAGAGTAGATGGAAAATAAAATATTAAGTACAAATTATGGTATTTAGCACTCATATGGAAGCAGACTCCATCTGTAAATTGGGTATATCGATTCTACAATGAACATTCTCACATACTAAATTTAGTTCAGAAAAAGAGCACAACATGTGCATGATGATATTCTACCGTGGACAAAAGTAATAGGACTGTGTTTTAACAAATTCGGACCTTTTGAATATTAATATTAACACTTACCGAATAGATGATGTAAACAGATGACAGAAAATTCTGAACATTTGTAGGTAGAAATTACAGCGTCTTTTGTGTTTGAAGAAAATTGTTATCAGCGATTTTTTAAAATGGATAAATCTGTGGAATAAACAATTTGCATCAAATTTTGTTTAAAAAATGAAATTACTTGTTCCGATGCATTCAAGATACTAAAGAAGTGTTTGAATGTTTATCAAGATCATAAGTTTTTAGAACATACAAATTATATGATGAGGGCCGTGAAGCAGACGAAGACGAAGCTCGTTCAGGAAGGCCGGCAACCTCAATAGTGATGACAACATTAAAAACCTCAAAGAGCTCGTACGTTCCAATCGTCGGTTAACTCACAAGGTACTTGTCGATATTATTGGTTAACCCAAAGGAGCAATATAAACAATTTTAAAGGACCATTTGGGCTTGCTTTGTGTGTCTTCTAATCTTATTCCAAAAGCACTGCATTTGTCTAATAAGTACGGTTGTGCTCAAGTGGCTGAAAAGATACTTTCTATGATTTATAAAATGTAGAATTACTAGTGATTAGACGAGGATCTATGCTTACCACCTGAAAATAACAATATAGAGTTGCATGTTGCGCGGACAACAATTTTTTTGATTTTCAGTCAACTAACGCTCAAGTTGTTGTTTTCGAATGCTTCTTCCCTTCGGCGAACAAGGTCCAACCGGATCAAGATGCAGACATCACCCTAAAACTGGAATCCCATGTGCAAACCATATTCGGGGTGAAGAAGATAAGTTGAACCAGTTGACAAGTTAATCTGGATCTCCGTCAGGGCCAAAACATTATATCAGGTTTTCCAATAGGGACTTGACAACTTTTTTTTTTTTTTTAATAAAACGCAAACGATTTGAGATATTTCAAACACTTTTTTATCGGCTTGAAGTACAATCAAAACGTTTATGAATGGAACTCGACTTCGTTCATATGGCCACCGCGGGCACGTTTGCAGCGGTCGATTCGTTGGACCCAATTTTCGATGACTCGGCCACACATTTCGGCCGCTATTTCGCGTTCAATGTTGGCTCTGAGCTCTTCCAACGTCGTCGGCTTGTTGGCATAGACCAATGACTTGACGTAGCCCCAAAGAAAGTAGTCTAGAGGCGTTAAATCGCACGAACGAGGCGGCCAACCGACTGGCCCATTTCTTGAGATAACACGCTCATCAAACTTACTCTTCAATAAATCGATTTTATCGTGTGCTGTGTGGCTTGTGGCACCGTCCTGTTGAAACCACATGTCGCCCAAGTCCATATCTTCCAATTCGGGCCAAAAATAATCGGTAATCATGGCGCGATAACGATGGCCATTCACAGTAACGTGACGATCGTTATCGTCGACGAAAAAATATGGCCCAATGACGCCGCCGGCATGCAAACCGCACCAAACAGTTATTTTTTGTGGATGAAGTGGTGATTCATGAAGCACATGTGGATTTTCACCCGACCAATAACGCATGTTTTGCTTATTGACGAACCCATTGAGCCAAAAATGAGCTTCGTCACTGAAGATGATTTTGCGATAAAATTCATCATCTTGGCGCATCTTTCCCAGGGCCCAATCGGAGAACGTACGTCGCTTCAAATGGTCCATCGGCTTCAATTCTTGAGTCAGTTTGATCTTGTATGGGTGTAAACTAAGATCCTTACGCAAAATGTGGTCTGGGCGATGGCCAATTCTTGAGAACACCGTTTGGTTTGGATCGTTTGCTACGGACGCCTGAACGGCGGCGATATTTTCGACACTTCGTCCAAGCCGTTGTCTCACTGGCACGGCAACATCACACAACGAATATGTAGACTCAAATTTTTGCACTAAACTTGTTATTGCCTGTCTAGTAGGGCGAGAATTACGACCGAAAATTAGCTCTTAAAGTTGCGGTCAACGACTCTAAAGTTCGGTAGTAAATTTTTATAATTGGAGACATGTTCGTTCGTGTATTTAACCATGATGAAAATGTTGATTTTACTGAATAAATTGACAGTGACAGTTCGATGATTAGTGAAAGGGTACTTCACAAATTTAATTCAAAGTTGTCAAGTCTCTATTGGAAAACCCGTTACCTGGCTAATTGAAAATATTCACGTTTTTTTTCATCACCATTCCAAACGCTGTAAACGTACATTGTTTGTCTGTAAAATAATGCAATTAAAAAAATAGATTTATTAAACATATCGTTACAGACGTTTAAAATTCTTCAGAGTTCCCACATTTTTCCACCGACTCTGCCACGTACAGTGTGATGTTATTTCTAACGTTCGTTTGCAATGTACATGTTTCTGTTTTTTTGCAAGTATACATTTTCCATCAGTATCAATCTCAGAACCGTTATCTGTGACCACTGGTAACGGGGTCACTTCTCCCCGTAGAAAAACTGCTTCTTGTTGTAATGGGGGCAAGTGCATACGGTACCATCCAGGTTCGGCTATCGAACGGGTTGTACACAACCGGTGTAGTTGAAACCAATCTGTCTTTGGCACAAAGCCTACCCTCAATTCCAGCCCCAGAAATCTCCTCGTTGAGTTCACCCAACTCATGTAACTCCTCGTCTCATGTGGCACGTGCAAACGAAACACAGGTATTTCATGCTTAACAAAGGAAAGAACTTTAATTTCATTTTAGAGACTAATTACAATTAACACAATTCATTATTAACATAAACAAAACATTCCTTCGTGGAATTTTAACTTAAAACTTTTCTTCAAAAAACAAAAAAGAACAAATACGTTCCTGGGCGAGGGTTTATTTCAAAACTCTTTTTTGACTTACTTCTTTCTTTCTGTCTAAAAGACACACTCTCTCTCTCTCTCTCTCTCCAACCATCTCACCACTTCATCGAAAAGAAACTTTCAACAATACCACAACTCAACGACACAGGTTTGTGCATCTGCTCGCATCCAATCAAACATTGTGGAACGTGTTCGTTCATGTTCCCCGTATAATTAACTTGATATATTTATATATTATATGTAATACAAAAATGTTTACATTTAAATTCTACTCCCTCTCGGTGGGGCACTGGCAGTAGGGGAGGCCATCACGTAACAACAGTACGACTTCGGGAAGGCGTTAACGCGGACCTCTGCATGAACCCTTGTCACCGAGCATGGATTTTTTCTATGGATCTGAAACGGACACCCTTCAACGGAGGGTGTAGAAGAAAATCGTCACATTGTCCAAAAAATCAGGTTAAATTTCCACGCACTGGAGAGATTCAGACGTAAAAATTACCCGGTAATCCTTCTGTTCGTCAGTCAACATTTTGGAACCAACTTTGCACACACTTTTTCATGCTCAAACCCATGTCATGCCCAATTGTTTTAGAGATATTGAGAGTGTCCGCAATCAATCGGACACTTAATCGACAGTTATAATTCAACAGAACACATACATGGTACAAATTACAAATTTTCATCGATTGATATCGTTGGTGGCCGTCCAGAGCGAGGTTCCTCGCCCATGTCTTCCCAGGCGTCCTTACTTGCCTTCAACCATCGCCAAACTGCAGATAGGATAGAGCAGGGTCCCCGTAAACTTCCCCGATCCCCCGATTTCCGCAAAAATATGATCGCGTAGCGTTATTCGATTGGTGAATTCATCGCGATTCGTGATACAAGCAATGAACGGATATTCACCGTTACGGCGATGCTCCAACGGCTCGGTGGATACTGAATGAGACCTGACTCGAAAGCTGAGAGTCCCTCTTAACCAACCAATTCTCTACTGATGAACTCTGTACGCAGTCCACTTCCCTACAGATTCGGCCATTGGAGTGGATTGAATTTACTAAAAGTTCTTGTAAAATTGAGACAAGTTACGGAACCTAGAACTAATTTAAGGAAGTTATAGCTACGTTGTTTAGATATACTTAACTCGAAAAGTGACTTTCCTATTATGAAAAACATGATAATTTAAGAACTTTTTAAATCTTGGAGATTGGGCAGAGTCGTGGGAAATTGCGCCAAGAATTTCTAGACATAATATTGGGATTCAAAAACTCTAAAATAACTAACCACATTAAAATGGAAGCAATTCTACAGTCTAGACTGTGTGGCTTCCTGATGTTATTGTGGCTGGTAGTTTTCCGGCATTTACTGTGAGATCTCGTAAAATTGAGGGATTTCTGGAACATGAAATTAAGTTTAGGAGGATCTTCTGATATATGTTTTAAGTCCCTCTAAAATTAAGGCAAGTTTTGGGCATGGAACTGATTTTAGGAGGATCTTCTGACATTTCCTTTCTAAAATTACGACAAGTTCAGGGCATGTAATTAATTTTAAGGAGATCCTATACTGTAAATACCTGTAAAATTAAGACAAGTTCTCGGCATGAAATTCATTTTAAGAGCATCTTCTGATATTAACTTTAAGTCCCTCTAAAATTAGGACAAGTTCTGGCTATGGATTTCATTTTAGGAGGATCTTCTGACATTTACTTTAAGTTCCTCTAAAATTAAGACAAGTCTGAGCCTGGAATTATTTTTAGGAGGATCGTCTGACATTTACTTTAAGTTCCTCTAAAATTAAGACAAGTCTGAGCATGGAATTATTTTAGGAGGATTTTCTGGCCTTTACTTTAAGTCCATCTAAAATTAAGAAAAGTTCTGGCCATGGAAATCATTTTAGAAGGATTTTCTGACAAAATTTCTTTAAGTTCCTCTAAAATTAAGAAAAGTTCTGGGTATAGAATTATTTTTAAGAGGATCTTTTGACATTTTCGTTAAATCCCTGTAAAATTAAGACAAGTTCTGAGCATGGAATTAATTTTAGGAGGATTTTCTGGCATTTACTTTAAGTCCATCTAAAATTAAGAAAAGTTCTGGCCATGGAAATCATTTTAGGAGGATCTTCTGACATTTACTTTAAGTTCCTCTAAAATTAAGGCAAGTTCTGTCCATGGAACTAATTTTAGGGAGATCTTCTGGCATTTTACTGTAAATCCCTGTAAAATTAAGACAAGTTCTGTGCATGAAATTCACTTTGGGAGGATCTTCTGACATTTACTTTAACTCCCTCTAAAATTAAGACAAGTTCTAGCCATGGAATTCATTTTGGGAGGATCTTCTGACGTTTACTTTAAGTTCCTCTAAGATTAAGATAAGTTCTGGCCATGGAATTAATTTTAGAAGAATTTTCTGGCATATACTTTAAGTCCACCTAAAATTAAGAAAACTTCTGGCCATGAAAATCATTTTAGGAGCATCTTCTGACGTTTACTTTTAGTTCCTCTAAGATTAAGACAAGTTCTGGGCATGGAAATAATTTTAAGAGGATCTTCTGGCATATACTTTAAGTCCATCTAAAATTAAGAAAAGTCCTAGCCATAGAAATCATTTTAGGAGGATCTTCTGACGTTTACTTTTAGTTCCTCTAAGATTAAGATAAGTTCTGGGCATGGAATTAATTTTGAGACTGAGATTATTGACATTTATTTTACGTGTAAAATTGAGACAATTTCTGAGTCAGGGAATTAATGTTAGGAGTTTCAAGTTATTTCTCTGATACTGATTTTTTTTTTTATGAATCCTCGTCATTTACATTCGATTCCTGTAAAGTTAAGACACGTTCTGATGCATGGAATTAACTTTAACAGGTCATTGTCCTAACAGTGAACTTATTTAGATGGACGTTCCGACATGTATTACATGTACAACTTTGATTTCGCGTGTTTTTTTTTTTCAAATTTAAGGCTTTATGTAAAAACTAGCTTTATAGTTATGGTTCAAAGTATTCTCTATCACTGGCCACTCCTATCTCCCTACGTTCAGCAGACGCATTCCGCGTCTAAAAAGTCATTATATTTTCAGACGATCCACGAAACGATCCAATCTTTTATTTCCTTACGAAGACAGTATGGAAATTGCTGTATGGAGGAGGACACCATATGTCAACGTTTCCAAGTATGTCTTGACGTTTTTGGAAAATAGTGCCGACTATTGTTATGTCGCAAAGTCACTTTATCGTGTTTCTCGTTGTATTGCGGACATTTGTCTTTCAATGTACAACTCAAACTATCAATTGCATTTGATAATGATCGCCGGTGATTTTACTTTGAGTTTAGCAGTTCATAATACACTACAACACTACACCGAGCTGGTCCCACCAAATACGGTGCATGACATTGAGATTGCGAGTATCCGGTTGGCCTTCGATCTGGAGGCATGATTGAGAATTCCTTACAATTTTCTACGCTTAGTATTATCACAATGAGCAATGCTGAACTCAAACCATCAATCGCGTTTGATAACGATCACCTGTAATTGTTTGACTTTAGCAGTTCATGATACACTACACCGAGCTGGTCCCAACAAATACGGAGCATGACATTGAGATTGCGAGTATCCGATTGGCCTTCGATCTGGAAGCGTGATTGAGAATTCCTTACGATTTTCTACGCTTAATATTATCGTAATGATCAATGCTGAACTCAAACCATCAATCGCGTTTGATAACGATCACCTGTGATTGTTTGCCTTTAGTAGTTCATGATACACTACACCGAGCTGGTCCCAACAAATACGGAGCATGACATTGAAGTTGCTACTATTCGGTTGGCCTTTGATCTGGAAGCATGATTGAAAACTCCTCGCGATTTTCTACATTTAGTATTATAATAATGAACCAATTTTTCGTCCTCAGTCACAATGCTATGCAGAAATCTCTCCAGTATCTTTCTGCTCCAACTCATGTCATACCAATTTTCTGGCTTTCGAATCATCAAGAACCCAGTTTGAAATGGCTTATTGCGTCACTCCCAATGATCGTTCCAATTCTTCTTGATTTCGACGAGAGTCTTGATCAAGTGATGCCTCCAATTCTGCATTTTCGAATACCTCTTCTTTCTCTATACCGAACTTTGACGTCAAAATCACCGTTCGTATCACAATAAGTTCTTTCACTAATAGCAACTTCACCATAAGTGCTTGAGAGCAATCGATAAGCCTCAACCTCAGATTTCTTCATATTGAAGGAGAAAATTAAATCCCCCCTCCAAATGAGGTGAATGTGGCCTACTTTTGCACACATGCTTGTAGAACGCGAATGAAATAACCTTCAGAAGCGCACCTGACAACAAAAGGAAAATAACATTCCCTCTTAATACGTATGCGCAAGCCCGAGGTCGAGCGCTCATCCGGTGTCTTTCGACAGCGAGGAGTATGGCGACGTATTCTAGTGCTATATCAACGCGATTTAAACAGCGTACTGTTATTTTTAACTGCTGAAAAAGTGAGTTCTACTGAAATACATCATCGTTTAAAGCTTGTTTATGGTGACGGTGTTGTTAAAGGTCTACCGTAAATCAATGGGCAATAACATTTCGTGATCGGGAGCCGGAAAAGCCATAATTGTTGATGGAACACGTAGCGGACGTCCAATCACAATTTTGATGCAAAATGACCAGTGAATTACACAAAACCGTATCGCAGACCATATTGGAATATTCTGGCGCCAATAATCTTGCAACATGACAACGCTCACCCACACACTTTGCGCGCAACTGAAGAAGCTCTGGGAGACTTGAAGTTTGAACCGATTTCATACCCTCCGTATTCCCTTGCTCTTGTGCCATGCGATTTTACCCCGCTGTCAAGTTCTGGATTTGAAAAAAGTCCATTGAACTTTTCAATTGCCTCGCCCTCCCCTTTTTTTCAAGAAAGACCTCAATGGTAATCAATATACTTCAGACGATGAGGTGAGGCCCACAACAAAAGAACAATATCAGAAACTATATCTTATCATCATCATCGGCACTACAACCGGCAACCGGTCTTGGCCTTATTTAGCAAGTCCTGAGGCTTGTTAAATTTTCCATAATGATTTGTTTTTTCCGGGCAAGGTCATTTAGTCTTGCGCCAGAAACTATATCTTAGTTCTCTATTATTTTATAATCTATCTACAAATTTGTTTGGAATACATTTTAGAAGAATCTTATTGGGGTGGATCTGCCAACATTTGCTCTAAATTCCTGTAAAATTAATACATGTTCTGGGCCCTAGAATAAAGCGCAGATTATCAGACGCCAAAGACGTGATCTGCGTTTACCACCGCACTCAAGACCTACCGGTCTTGTATGATTTCTATCTTACCATCCCTCCATCCAAGTAGTTAGGAACCTTTAAACTAACCATGTAGACACCATCCTTAGATACCTGCCCCTCTTTTTAATTTTCAGATATCTTGAGACAGAGCCAAACATCCTCACGGACGTGGGGGATTCTGGTTGTCGCAAGATGACCAGAAACCAGGGACAAAATGAAAGGCACTTGGTCCTTGTCACATTTAAATCGGCCTCCTGCCACTTTTTTTTATATATACCATATATATGTTCTGGGGCACAGAATTAATTTTAGACGGTTAAAAATTCTGACTGATTTTATTTCGAAGGGTTTTCTAACTTGTAAAGTCGGGGCTTGGACTTAATTTTAGGAGGTTTAAGTCATTATTGGGCTCCTCGATAGTATAGTGGTTAGTATACCCGCCTGTCACGCGGGAGACCGGGGTTCGACTCCCCGGCGGGGAGCCTCTGGCGCAAGACTAAATGACCTTATCCGGAAAAAACAAATCATTATGGAAAATTTAACAAGCCTCAGGACTTGCTAAATAAGGCCAAGACCGGTTCCCGGTTGTAGTGCCGATGATGAAGATAAAAGTCATTATTCCGACTCTGATTATATTTTGTTGGGTCTTCCGACATTTATTTATATTCTTGTAAAATAGAGGCTTGCTCGGGACATTGAATTGATTCTATGAGGGTTTTGCTCTGTCACTGATCATATTTGGGTGAACCTTCTGGCATTTACTTTATATTTACCGCTTCAATGATTGAGTGTCTTGCGTTTGATTGCGCAAATCTAGGTTCAACTGATGATTTTGCTATTTTGCAGTTCGACATTAAGCTATAGGCTTCGTGAAATGGTTGGTAGAAAACCTTGAGCATCTTTCGGAGCTTGGTTGATGGACCCGGTCAAGAAAATATATCTCTCAGCGCGCTGATTCAGCGCTATAAGCTCGCATTTGCTGGGAGTAGTAAACTAAAATAAAATCCTATAAAATTGAGGCATTTTCTAAGACCTAGACTTAATTTTAAGATGTTAAAGCTTTCTGATACTGATCGTAATTTGTTGGGCCTTCCGACAGTTACTTTAAATTCTTTCTGAGAACTTGTGAGGCTGAAATTAATTATAGACGGTATAGAAACTATATAATAGATAAATTTATGTATATAATTGACTAACATAAAAATTACTTTGTATTATATGATTTAGATCCTTGCGGATATCTACACCTCATTCCGATTCAGCATGCAGTAGTTCAGCTGAGTCTTCAGATTGTGAAAGTTCATCACACCATAATTTTAGCGAGGCCCCTGTTGAGATAGTGCCTGGCTTATTTTTGGGCAACGCCTCACACAGTGGCGATTCAAGAGCATTACAAAAATATAACATAAAGGTAAATTACCTAAAAAACAAACAGTATTTTAAGGTCTAACAATATTTGTTTCCGATACCAGTATGTGTTGAATGTGACACCAGATCTTCCAAATGTTTTCGAGGCTTCCGGAGGTATTCAGTATTTACAAATTCCAATAACAGATCACTATTCTCAAGACCTGGCCATGCACTTTCCGGCAGCTATTCAATTTATTGGTAAGTTTTTTTGGCACTGTAATTTCGAAACCAATATAATGAAAATGTATTATTTTCAGAGGAAGCTCGCTCCAAGAATGCCGCCGTACTGGTCCATTGCTTAGCTGGAGTTTCACGTTCAGTAACGGTTACATTAGCATATTTGATGCATACACGGGCTCTCTGCTTAAATGAAGCATTTACCCTAGTACGTGATCGCAAGCCCGATGTTTCACCGAATTTTCATTTCATGGAACAATTACATTCTTTCGAGCGGCAGCTTCGTCTTAGTCCAAATGAATCCGCTCTAGATGCACCGAGTGATTGTAATCGTTACCCCCGCACAAGTAATAAATTCTCTTGTAATTGTATTTCAAATGATTGTAAATGTATTCAAGCGAGTGGATACATTGCGGATATAAAAACAACCGGAGTCTCCCCGGATTCCGGTATTGAATTTGACCGATGGACACCCTCATCATCGGATACTGGACTTAAATGAGATCAACTTGTAGGAAAGACTTTTGTTCTGCCACCTACAGCTGGTAGTGAAGAAACGTTGGCGTTAGCTTCCGATAATGTTTCACCAGCATCAACCACATCATCTTCAACCACGACGACTGCTGAAGCTGTATCAGTTGTTGAAAATGTTACTAGTGGATCATCAGCTACACAAACAGCAGCATCGCCAAATTCGACATGTGGTACAACTGATTCTGTGCCAGAAACTGAAGAGTGTTTCGAATAAACACTATTTAGCAGCAGGAGCAGTAAACAAAAGTCTTTCCTACTTGATTGAACGTTTTTCTTTTTAATGTCATTATATCAAAAACAAAACAATATATATACAAACATACAATTTAAAATGAAAATATTTTGAAAGAATATTAATGGTATTTACAATTAAAATGGACATATTTTTTTAGTGTTTAAATTTGTATATAAGAACATATAAGAAAAGTAAAACAAATAAGTAAACGGAGGCATAAATTTCATATTTATACACACACTACAAATATTACCATAGTTAATGCTTAACAAACTACCATTAGTGACAACAATTATATATAAATAATTATATGCTATTGACAAACTACAGTTTAAATACAAATATTGTTTATTAATTCTTTCCAGCAAAATTGCAGTCATTACTTTGAATTAAAATTTATGAATATTTCTAATATATTTTTCCCGTGCGAATGCACCAAAAACACGTTTTTGAACTAAAGTATTTTTTATAGAAGTAAGGAGACATATTAAAAACAAACGAAACACAAGTAAATGGAACAAGCCATATTATTACGTATAAATCGGTTATTAATTGTAACTTTATTGGTATTTGAAAACACAAAAAAGTGCGACGCCAACTTTTATTAAATAATTCTTAAGTATTTAGACCTAAGACGTCTGCAACAGATACACATTCAAACTCTTGCACACCCAACAAATCCATTGGGCTGTATCGCTTGCAGACTAATATTTATTCCTGAAACGATGGTTAAACCAAAATCATTTAAATGAAAAACAAATAACATAAATCCTAGATTTAAAAAAAAAAGAAGGAAATTCGCCATAAAAATCTCTTTACATACAAGTGTCTTCTATATTTTGAGCGCACATTGAATCAATGTGATATAATAACTCCTTTGGACATGTTAGGCACCAATGAGACTAAATAAATAATAATATTAAAAAAATATATGGAAATATATTATATATTTTGTAATGTATAATGTAACATATATATGTATGTAATATACAATATATGATATATTTTATAATAAATAAAATATAATTTATTTTATATATAAAATATATTTTATAACGAATATATAAAATATACTTTATATATAATATATTACAAACAGAAAATATATTACGTATACTTGCAACTCATGATGGTTGATTTTCCATCAAGGATGGTTGTAAAACAAAAAGTAATGAGAGGGTGAAACGTCGCACATCTCTAAGTAATGTTGTTGTATTTACATATAAAAAAAGCATACTATTATTAAAACAAATATGTTGTAAAAGCCGTTGAATACATGTCTATTGAAGCTTATTAAGTATTTATTTTATACAAATTTCGTCCCAGAAACTGTTGTATATTTGTATTACAGAATTACCTAACAAGTACTTTTATACATGAGATAGATCATTCAAAAGTAATGATAGCGCTGCATCCAAATCGAAGCTAATTCAGAAATGCCATTTGCTGTTAGATTAACTTTTTATTTTTTCACTTGTTACTGAATTACAAAATTAAGTTCAATACGAATTCTAGGTAAACAAAGCATTTGGTTAGGTTTTTCGTTCCGATACTAATGCCATATTATTTGTTCAAACTAATATTATAGTTGAAATTGCGGAAGCATTAAATATTGAGAATCTTTCTTCAGTCGAACGTCGCAGAAATGCAATACATTAACCTGGCTACATACGGGATACGTTCGAAAATTAAAAGGTTGTTTCCTTAAAAGTAGTTCATTTCCCAAATTATGCATAGAATCAATTCAATGCCCCGAAAAAGCCTCTAATTTACAAGAATATAAATAAATGTCGGAAGACCCAACAAAATATAATCAGAGTCGGAATAATGACTTTTATCTTCATCATCGGCACTACAACCGGGAACCGGTCTTGGCCTTATTTAGCAAGTCCTGAGGTTTGTTAAATTTTCCATAATGATTTGTTTTTTCCGGAATAGGTCATTGGGTTTGCGCCAGAGGCTCCCCGACGGGGAATCGAACCCCGGTCTCCCGCATGACAGGCGGGTATACTAACCACTATATTATCGAGGAGCCCTTAGTATTGATACAAACTTTAAAACTTCTAAACAAAATGCTTAATTCCAATTAAATAATAGAGGCTACGACAGAGCTACGTTCACTCCTCTATTTTGTTCACTCATACCGCAATCGTTACGATTACTTTCAAATTCCCGTTTAATTCGACATTTATTTTTTATATTCTAACCTTCGCACCGATTGCAGAAATGCGCAAACGTTTTAATAATTTTAGGCCCTAAACATGTCCCTATATATTTAGTTGCCCCCACTCTCCTAACCAATATGTCATTCACATCATCATCATCGGCACTACAACCGGTATCCGGTCTTGGCCTTATTTAACAAATCTATCCACCGGTCCCGATTTCGAGCCGATGTCATCCAGGTTGGCATTCCCAGGCTCTGGGCGTCCTGGTCTACGCCATCCCTCCATCGCAGACAAGGTCTGCCGCGCTGTCTCCTTCCATACATCTTGTCACAAAGGTCTTTCCGGACAGGCTCCTCTTGGCCCATTCGAGCTAAGTGTCCCGCCCATCGGAGTCTACCGATCTTGATTTTTCTTACAACATTAGCTTCAAGGTAGATTGCGTAGCGTCTCCGGAGTCGTCCTTCCTCACATACGAGGCCAACAATTCGCGTTAAAACCTTTCTCTCGAACGCGGCTAAGAGTTCAGAGTGCCTTTTATTGAGCACCCAAGTCTCGGATCCATACATGAGTACTGGTAAGACCATGGTCTTATACAGAAGTAGCTTGGATGTTCTGGATAAATTTCGGGATTTAAAAAGCCTTGATAGACCATAGTAGGCTTTGTTGGATTTAATCAGCTGTTCGCGTATTTCTTCTTCCATATTGTTATCGGCTGATACTATTAGCCCAAGGTAGTTAAAGGATTGCAGTACTTCAAATTCGTGCTCCACTATCCTGATTGTTTGACCAACGTTAGGTCTTCTCTTCGCAGAAGTTGCCACCATGTACTTAGTTTTCCCCTCATTAATGTGCAGTCCCAGTTTTTGTGCCGCATGCTCGATCTGGGTGAAGGAATCCTGTACAGCTGATTTGGTTCTACCGATGATGTCGATGTCATCTGCGTAGGCAAGTATCTGGTTGGACTTGGTGATAATAGTCCCTCTAGTTGTAACGCCAGTCACGGATTGCTTTCTCCAACGCCAGGTTGAAGAGGAGGTAGGCCAGACCGTCTACTTGTGGGAGTCCATTAAAGATGTTTATTGGTTTGGACAGCAATCCCGCTATTTTTACTTGACTAGTTACGTTGGTCATGTTCAACCTACAAAGTCGTATCAATTTGTTTGGAATGCCGAACGCTGTCATGGCATTATACAGTTCTACCCTGGCTATGCTGTCGTAGGCGGCCTTAAAGTCTATAAATGGATGAGATAATGGAATCTTACATTCCTGACATTTTTCCATCGCCTAATGGTGAATATCTGATCAATCGCTGATTTGCCTGGGATGAAGCCACACTGATATTGACCAATGATGGCTTTAGCGTATGGGGCTATCCGATCTTGTAGGATAGAGGAGAGTATCTTATAGGCGGTACTCAGCAATGTTATACCCCTATAGTTGCTGCACAGTGTGATATCTCCTTTATTTTGTATGGGGCAGATTATACCGCGACGCCAATCTTCCGGCATCTCCTCTTGCTCCCATACGTGCACCACCTCATGAATTGCGTGATGTAACGCTGTCCGTCCTTGTTTGATCAGCTCAGCTGGTATGCCACCAGCTCCAGGGGCTTTATTTGATTTGATCTGTCTAATGGCTTTTAATGTTTCCTCAATGGTTGGTGGCGGCAGCATTTGGTATTGATGTTGCATTGGTGGAGCCTCCAATTCTTCTGTGAGCTGACCATTTAGCAATTCAGTCATTCACAAATGACACTTAATATTTGAAGTTATATATTACGTTACGGTCGATGTTCGATTGAACTTTCTGAATGTGTTACGCCTTTTCAGACATTTTCCCGTAATACCTGTCAATCTGAAATGCGCATCAATTCACGTTTAAAGTAAACTTCAGGCGCACAAATAAATATAGAGAGTCATTCTCTAGACGAACCACACGTATGTGGAATGCTCTACCTGATCATGTGTTTCTTCGTCGTTGTAATGTTCAGGCATTTAAAGCCAATGTACATCGATACCTCCTTTCCCTATCCACTTCCTCTCCTTCCACTCGTTCTGTGCTCTGTCATTTAAGGGTGCTCCAAAATCCCCTTTGGTGCGCGCGTTAATGTAAAAAAAACAGCGCGTTAATGTAAAAAAAAAACAGCCACATTTAAACTGTAACCACTTTTACGATTACTTTTAGGATTCTTGCCATTTATAAATGATGCTATCCGAGACAAACTGTAACGTTTATGTTTATAACATAACGAAAAGTTTTATGACACCACTCCACGAAAATGTTATTCATGTGTTCGGTAGTCAGCTGTTAAAAGCGTTAATATACTTCCCTTATAATTCGCTGATAGTTGGTACAAAAACTGATATATACCAGTGATTGTTCATATCTTCACATTCGATGGGTCACATCACGGGTGAAGTACAAACTTGTCGACCATACAAAAATTATATAATATATAGATTTATAAAACGAACGGGTTTTATATTTTTATACAAAATTATCAATTATAGCTTCGAAAAGTAAAATAAAAACCAAAACAAAAAGAATTAGGATTCCGATCAACAACCGGGAACCGGTCTTGGCATTATTTAGCAAATCCTAAGGCTTGTTAAATTTTCCATAATGATTTGTTTTTTTTTTCGGGCAGGGTCCATTAGTCTTGCGCCAGGGGCTCCCTGATGGGGAATCGAACCCCGATCTCCCACGTAACAGACGGGTATACTAACCACTATACTATCGAGGAGACATTTTTATTTTTTTTATATTTATTTTGTGGACTTTGCCATTAAAATTTGGATACAACATCGTTTAGATGTGCATCACGTGACCGCTTGTTATAAGGTAATTGCCAATAACTTTCGCGCACTTTTCGAGTGGTATCTCGGCCAAAATTTAACGAATGATGGTTTTCTTCTACTCAAGAGTTCGAGTACTATTTCCACGCCTTTTTTCGTGTAGCCACACAAGAATAAAAGTCCAACGGCATCAAATCGAATGAACTCGGCTACCAATTGACATCACAAAATCTAAGTCAAACTACGCAACCAGTGGACGTTTCGCACATATCACTTTAATCAATGTAGTCAATTTCTAGCAAAAAAAAATGGAGGTATCCTTTTTCTTTTCGAAAAAATACGGGACAATGAAACTGTGGCGTTTCTAACAGATACACACATAATATACAAGCAAATAGTAAAGAGCACCGAAAGAAAATCGAATAAAAAAATGCATCAGCCATATACCATGCAATAACATAGCAATTCCACATCAGTTGAGTGTACTTGAATTTAGAAGTCGAAATCGGTCACGTGGCAGTAGCCTAATGCTTCAATGCTTCGCTTCTCATCGATTTTATTGTGTGCTCAAATTACCTTCTTTACTATCGTTGCTAAACGCTACAATCTCGACGTGATCTGTATACACACAACACACAAACTCCCACAGGTAAACAGGACTCTACTACTACGACCACAACACCCGCATAGGAGCACCGGCATACTCGCCTGCTCCGACGTCCTCTTGCTCTTTCGTTCCTCGCTCCGTCGTTCGCACACGAAGTTGATCGTAACAAAGTTACGGGAGTAGGTGGCGTTTCTAACAGATACACACACGATATACAACCAAATAATGGAGAGCAACGAAAGAAAATCGAATAAGAAAATGCATTAGCTATATATCAAGCAATAACATAGCAATTCCACATCAGTTGAGTGTACTTGAGTTTAGAAATCGAATTCGTACACGCGGCAGTGGCCCGATGTGTTGAGCAACAAGGGAACTCGCGGTATCAGCAGGGATTTAAAATTAGCTGAAGGGGAACATCTTCAAAGCAAGCGTTTGAAAAGAAAACCCGCTCTACTACAACGTCATCGAGATGCCCGTTTGACCTTTGCCAGAAATCGTTTAAAATGGAAGAAGCGTTGGAGAACTGTCGTCTTCAACGATGAGTAACTCTTTTGCCTTGATGGACTTAACGGATTTCGTCATTATTTTCATGTTTTGAGGAAAGACGAGCTGTTTTTAAGAAGACGACAGGGTCAAGACGGAGTCCATGGGTTGGGCAGGTGTAAAGTAATACAATAACATATTTGAAAAATAATACAAAATCCGATGCAAAGGTAAAGCGTAAAGTGCAGTTTGAAAAGGTGAACGTAATGTTGAGCTGGATCCTACTGGTCCAAACAGTGGTAAGAGGGGTACAGTGTATTATGAGGGAGAGAGAAAGATCTGCGCTTGACTATTTGGCAGGGCATGAATGCCGTAGGTTACTGCTAGGAAATATGACTGTATTCGAAGGACAGGGCACGAATGCCATAAATATCTGCCAAAAAATAAATGAGATGCAAGTTAGGTTGTATTCAAATTGTATCTGCTTTATTCTTCGAAAAATCTGTCCTTAAATACTATTTCCTCCAGACCTACTGCATGCTAACATATTTCGGTTTCCCAATCATGACTTGAAAGCTATGTTCCTAATTTCGAAACACTTAACGCGCATTGCATAACAAATCCACAATGAGTCACTTCTCAGATGACATGTTATTAGGCGAGTGTCGTGCACCGCGATATCGTATACCATTCAAGACACATCTATTGGAACACCTGGGCAATGAGTATTGTTAAGCTATACTTTCTCTCTGACTTCTTATGGTGTCAGTGCTTTGACGTGTGCCATCCAGTATTTTGTTTCGTGATAGTGGATTTTGATTTATGATCCTATTATCCGGTGTACATTATTGGAAATGCGTTTTTGTTCTGTTGGGTACATTACACAGGAATATCATACCAAAATAAGACCAGTATCCGCTTCGTAAATGGTGAAATGTATAGTGATGACTTCCTTAAGATCTTAGATAAAGGGATCGTGCATCATAACCAAGAAAAAATTGATGAACATTTTATCCTGCAACGAGATAATGCAGCAATCTATACAGCCCGGAAGGTAAAAGAGTACTTCGAGTGTAACAACGTTTCTATTCTCAACTGACCAGCATTGTCTCCAAAACTCAACATGATTGAGAATGTATGGCGATATCTGCCCAGAGCTGTATACCAAGGCGGGGGCCAGTTTAATAACGTAACAGACCTCAAAGATGCCATTAAACCCGAATAGGACAAAATCCCACGAAAATAGATTAAAAATCATGTTAAATCTCTTCCACCAAGGATGCTAGAGGTTGTTAGTAAAGAGGGGAAAAGTACTCATTACTAAAATAATAAATTAAAAAAAAAAAGTTTTGTTTTTTTTTTCAATTTTTATTGCGTAGAATACATTATGTTTTACAACTAGTATTTCAGAGTTTTAGGACAGCAATTCCTTTACAACTATATTTTTTATTTCAAAAAACACAATCTGTCTCAACCACGAGTCGCGGGTAATTAGGGACAAATTGCAAATTCCAAGAAATTGAAGGGGTAAAAAGGATTTATTGTTATCAAAATATTCTTAGAAATTGGTAATGATTATCTAACAATATTTGCACTACACACGAAACTAAATTATCGAGAAACACCGAAATCAGGGGGATGTCTCAAATAGTTATCAGCGGATGTAGGCGCGTGGGAGATACACCTCCCTCCATGCAGGTAGCTAGTACGTTGGGATCTGGTGTGCGCTGGGTAGATGACGCTCCTTCAACGGGGTGTAGCAGCGTCTTTCTCGATTCAAGCGATCTGGCGACAGGCATCCTCGTTACCAAGATCTAGGTCAAAGGTCCAATTCCTGCCCCCAAGATCCGACTCAAAGGACCAATTGATGATGGCACGGGCCTCATCTTGTACAATCCTGACGTGGCATTCGGTTTCCCCTCTCCATGTTGAGGACTGTATTAAGCTTCCAGCGCTACCTGGTCAACGATTGCCTGTTCATTTCAGAAAACTCAACGTATTTAAAAATACATTTACTAATTCGAAAGTTTTTTTAAATCAGTTCTCAAGCGAAACTGCACTGAACTTAACCTGACGTGAAATAAAACTCCCTGATTTGAACTTTTTTTATTATTATTTACCCGGAAGTTCATGACTTCACAGACTCGACTCCGCCATCGTTGCCTGTCTTGTGCACTCTCCTTCCACGCTTGACCATTCGATCCGACCTCCTCAAGGTCAAACCTAACATTGTCCTCCCATCTCCGTCGCGGGCGTCCGGTCGGTCTCTTTCCCGTTGGTCTACCGTCAAGAATTCTACACACGGTCTTATCGTTGCCCATTCGCGCCAAGTGTCCGGCCCATCTTAATCTTCGCGACTTAATTACTCTCACTATTGTAGGTTTGCGACATAGCTCTTCCAATTCGTGGTTATGGAGTTTCCTCCACTGTCCTGCCTCCTCGTCATATTTGCCTCCAAAGATACTCCTAAAAACTTTATTCTCGAATACGCGGAAGTTGTTTTCTTCTCATTTTGTGAGAGCATGATTATGGTTCTATAGACACAGAGCTTGATTTGAACTTACTCGACTTTACTTCAATAGTGTCAATCGAACTAGAAAAACAAATGAAAACTTCATTTGAATGACTCAGTAGGAACTGCTCGAACTGAACTCGCCATAAAAAATGCAAAGAAGCCCAAGTCAAGCAAGACAAGAACATATATATCCCTCGTCGTGTCTCTGGCTTCTGGCTGTCCTGTGACATCGCTCACGTTCAGAAGAATTTTAGATTCGGTTTCGGGATATGCGAAATGGAGGTTATGATGGTGGTTATTTACAGATAGTCTCTAGAAGGTTAGTCACAACTGAAATCGCCATGCAACTAGGGTCTCCTATAATAAAACGAATATAATCCGCGGTTCGAAGGCTAGAGCAGAACTACACACTTAATATCAACCACAGGCAAACTGCCAGTAAGAGAGAGAGAGAGTACTAGCTCAGTATACAATGCCTATATTATAATGGTGGTGGTGAGGGTTACTTTACATTTGCATTGACCTGCACTACATTATTACACCTACTTTTACAGATACCTCTGAGTTCTGCCATTTCCAGAAATTTCCTAGTAATTTACCATGTTGTGGGTTGTGGCGATGTCTAACAATTTTATCATATATGGTTTGGTTTGTGGCATTTTCCAGGAATTGACATGCTGTGGCTATGGTGTCTTTCAACAATTGGCGCGCTGTGGTTTGTGGCGTCCTCCGGAAAATTGAATGCTGCTAACTAACCTCTTCTCCACAATCATTTGTGGTTCTTCAATTCCGTAGGTGCGGACATTTTGCTTACTCACGCATCCCCTGTGCGAGAAATTAGCCCCATCGCTGAAGAAGATTTGTTTAAAAAAATAACTGGTTGTGCGAGCATGCAATCGAATTACCTACGACGCATTTCATGGTCGATGTGCTCCAATTATTGCGTGGGTTGATCTTTATAGGGATTCAGATACAAGTCCCAGCACAAAACATAGTGTAAGATAAACTGATATTCTGGAAACGCCACGGAAACGAGGAATTTATGACTGCTTGAGTCGGATTTCACTAACAGGAGCGAAATTTTCCATCTTTCGAGCGTTCCAATGATGCACGTATCTTACTAAATACGCAACAGACTTCTCTTCTAATTTTTTGACTGTATTGGCAATTATGCACTCAGAAGGGAGATTATTCCAACCAATGCCATTCCAACCGCTTAGTTGATTAGAAGGTTGTATCATATGCTTGGTTGTGTAAATGCAGGTTCAAGTGACGACTCTTACTATTTTGGCAGTTTGACACAACATACCTAGTGGTAGAAGGGCCCCCACTAGGCAGTTACCAGGCGACATACTACTCGACCAATCTATGGGATTCATGGTAAATTGTTGATCGTCTTTCGGAGTTTGGCTGATGAACCCGATAGAGAAAATCTCGTGGAGCTGACTCAACGCTATATTTTCCCGAAAAAAGTATACTACTAATACTATTTATTGGTCTGTAGAAATCCATTGACTTGGTTAAGCTTCCTATTCTGTACACTAATCTTCCTCACTTCGCCATCTGCTCCGATTTGCTTAAGGACACGCCTTACATTGTCCTTCCATCTCGTTTACGGTCTTCGTAAGATACTCTTTCCCGCTGGTCTTCCGGCAATGTATGACATTCTGAGAGAAGTGTATTTAAAAAAAATAATAACACTCGTACAGGAAAATGACATGGTTAAGACGGTGGTTAAAGGATTCACGCTATAAAACAGCAAACATTAAGCTGAAAAAATTACAAGTTGAATGACATTTGAATTTGATAGCCGTCAAAATTGCAGAGGAATATTTTCCTAATCATGAAATGGATAATATAATGAGGAGAAAGCTATTTTCATAGGCGTCTATGTCAACTCTTCCCTCCAGGCAAATGTGCAACACTTTGTCCATGTCCATGCCACTGTACATGTTTTCCTCCCCAATTTAGACTTCACATCGAAGTGTAATTGAAAGATGGCATGTGTCCTGGAGTATTCTTTCCGAAAATCCGAAAATACTACGACCCTGTTTAGGATGAGCTTTTTTCCAGTATTGTGGTATAACAATATTCACTGTATTAATCCAATAATATTCAGTGTAAAATAGTCACTTTATAATATTCACTTTATTAATTCATCTTAGAACTAACTATTAGCTTGAGCTGACAATTAATCACAAACTGTCTTTTTATTTTCACATGTACCTGCCTATCAAGAGTGCCCTACTCTGATTGGATGAACAACAAACTTCGGCCTGTCTCCATTGTCACGATGTGACTGTGAACTATCAGACTAAACAAAAGTCGGTCTGTCAATATTGTCGAGATGTGATTGTGAACTATATCATCATCATCATTCGGCACTACAACCGGGATCTGGTCTTGGCCTTTTTTAGCAAGTCCCGAGGCTTGTTAAATTTTCCATAATAATTTGTTTTTTCCGGCAAGGCCTTGCGCCAAGACTGTGAACTACAAGTTCATCTCAAATTCATCTCCGTCATTTCCATTCCACCGTATTTTGCCTAGATTCAATGCCTCAAAGCTACTCCTCGGGCGCCCCGAGATGCCATCAAATAACTGTTGCAGTTCTTTTTGAACAGTTTCAGATTGTAACGCTCCGAGAACACTCGCGTGGGAAGGGAGTTCTACAGCTTCCCCGCTCTGTAACGGAACGAGTTCTGATGCAGGGATATTCGCGCCATCGGGAGATGAACCACAAACGGGTGCGATCCGTCGGATTATCTTGTGGAGCGCATACTATATATCAATTAATTTTACTTCTTTCCAAGACTTTGGGAAAAACATCTTGTTAAAACAATTACCGAGTACTATCACTAAATATTCAATTGCTGAGGCAGAACTTTTTTTTTTATACTTGGTCAACCTGTTATTTCTTGGATTCTCGAACCTGTGCTATTACTTTTAGCTTCCCTTATATTTTTATTCATCCTATTTTACAACTCTTCTTGGATAAATTTTCCATCGCGTGACAAATTTACGCCTGTTTATTTTTAATAATAATTCCAATTACTGAATTACATGCAAGTTAATGCATTTAATTACATGCAACTAAACAAATATAAATGTACTTCTGACGAATAGAATTTTCTGAATCTAGCAAAATAAAATTGCAACTTTATCATTACTTTGCGATTATTTCTCACAACAGGTATTTACAAAGTTATTCTAGTACAATTTTACGCGTTCTTGTGGACGAATTAATGTTCTTCCCTTATATATAAGTATATACGTTTTTATATATGTAAGTTATTTCATGTATTTGTTCATGCACTCATTAACAAAATGGTAATTGTTTTTTTTTTTTTTAGTTTGAATTTAATTAATTAATATTTGCAATGTAATAGACTGACTTTCTTTTATTTTGTATTGAAATTCTACAAAAAAATTATTTTCCACTTATTCGTTATAGTTTAACTTTTAGTTATTAGATAATTCAAACAACACATCTTAATTTTGTTATATTTTATTTTTATGGAAAAAAAATTAATTGAAAAGAAATGTTAACGAAAATAAAAATATATTAAACATTTAAAATGGCAAACACTTTATTTTTAATTTTCTGTTGTTTATTAATTTCCTTATTTGTATATGATTTTTGTAAAATTGCTTATGATTTGTTCCTATTTAAAAAAAAAAAAAAACGTTTTTGAATCTCCTTTAAAATGTATCAAATGATTTTGGAGGTGAAAGTTCTTTTTTTCAGACAGATGTAAGAGTAATCAAGTAAGCAAGTAATATCATGCTATAAAAGTTGTTTCTGTCTAAACCCGTGCTGATTCATAATAATAATTGATAATTTTGTGGTCTACGCGCATTAGGTATGATCAAAAAGTAAACATAAGTGATTTACTCTCCATGACGCTCATGAGTTTATTTTCTTGACATTCTAACAATCTACTTATGGATAGGGGATGTCTTACAGCAGTTGAGTTGCCCCGAAACATGTTCCTCACAGTGGACAGTATGATATTTGTGACAGATTTGTAAAGCTTTGGCCAAATTTTTTGCTTAAATTGTACTTTGAAATCACCGTGCGTGAAAATATTTAGCAAGCCACGACATTCTATTACTATACTATTCATTGGCCTGTAGGAACTCGAAAGCTGATGACCTCACTGACTCGTCTACATCTTCTTTGTGCCGAGTCGGTGTTTTCTTAATGAATTCTTTCCATATGGTAGTGTCGGCTTTTGGCGGATTTGATCTTTTAGTCGTAGGTGTTCCGCCGGACACGGTCCATAAAAGCAAAACGACACAGGGAGCGAAAACGTCACCAATAAAACACGGGGATCCTTGTTCTTAACCTGTGGTTTTTATTTAATTGTTTGAATGTTTCGTTGCATAATTATTTTACTTTTATTTTTTTATTACAGTACAAATCACTTAACGTCTAGATTCACAAACTAGGATGCGGTTCTGCTATTCTTTGTCCTTTACCACTGTATGTGAATCGTGCAATCATTCAATGAGTCGTGTAACTACACTAGCGGATATATTCGTATCGTCGAGGATTCGATTAATCGCGGAACTACACCTGCGGATATGCGCGTAGGGTTCGATAATTTAGTGAGTTGTGTAACTACACGGTGGATACATTCGTATCTTCAAGAATTCGATTAATCGCGGAACTACACCTGCGGATATGCGCATAGGGTTCGACAATTTAGTGAGTTGTGTAGTACGGACCGACCTTCTCGTGGCTTCTCTGTGACTGTATGCTCGAAGTAGACTGTCTTTGTCAAATTCCTATTTCCCTTTTCAATTCTCTTCCCCCCATCTGTGAGGAAATTTTCCATTATACTTTCCATTCTAATCCTCTTATCTTTAAAAGAAATTTCCCATCATGATCACCATTCCCATTTCGTTCTGTTTTTTTTTTTTTTTTTGTTCGAAGGATCGAGTGTACCGCCACTCATTTCTCGATCCTTTCATGGGCTTTGTTTGCGTTACCCATCTGGCTTACGACAACAAGTTTTTGTGTGCTTCAGATGGGTAACAAAGGAACCATGGGATTTGGTTTGTAGATCGCATTTCCCAGTCATAAACATCTACCGTGGGATAGGCGTTACGATGTTTACGATTGCAAGAATTGCTGGTCGGCGGGTGAATCGCTAGACCTTTGTTTGCGCACATGCGCCTGTCGGTTTGGGATGTTGCGAGGAATTTAGGGTACTAATTGCTATTAGCTACATGAGGAGATATGCGTTATTCTGTTTCTTTTTAGAAAAATACGTTTGATTGATGGATTGAGTAAATGGGGGAATTGAATTGAATGGATGCATTGAATTCAATATTAGGAAATTTTGAACGTTTAGTTCGATTGGTTTTTACTATTGAATTCAATGTTGGGTATTTGGAATGTTACCTTTTGTTTCGGGCGGACAAACGGACTTTTGGAAAACGTGTCTGTGGGCACGTGTAATGGATATAGGTGAGTATGTTCCTTGGTGGGACGACGATATCTCAACCTATAGTGGATTGTGTGGTTCGTAGAACCACCACAGGCTCATCACACCTACCCCTACTGGACTGTTTGTATGTTTCTTGTGTTAATAGTTTTCATTCATTTTCATTTGTTCCCATGAGAATTGGGGTTTCAAATAGTCCTACATATCAGAGCCCCATTTTGATATGGTAAGGTCTACATACAGCTCAGATTCGACCCGCCGCCGGCATAATACAGTCGGTATACACCTGCATGCAACCCACCCAATGAGCACAGTGACCCAAACACACTAGATATTTGTATGTAACTCCTTGCTTTCCTGTCCGACATGGGTGGCCTTGCTGGAAACTTAGGCTTCCGTCAGTATAGCCAGAGTGAATCATTGTAATTTAACCCCCGCATCACATCAAGGTTTCCACCACCGGATACCTCCGATCATTCAAAGAATATAATAGGTAGTATTATAGCCTTATCAAAGAATATATTGAATTTTTCCACCAAAGCTGTTCCTCTATCCCTCTCCCCGCGCCCTTGCCAAGGCGAACTTTTACTGTCCGAACTGGTAGATAAAATGATTGAATGATCTCGCACTAATGAGGCTTCTCATTAGCGACCGATCTGTTGATATCAAACCCATTTCATTCCATACAGTTCAGGACAAGGTCAGCGTCCTGCTTAACAACGTCTCATTATAAGCCGAGATCGAATCTGAACGTTATTCTTTATACTATACTACCAATCCACTGATTCCAAACTGTTATGTACGAAATGTTTGTTTAATAATAATAACAATCGAAAGGTACTTCGGGTTATTATTCTTCTTTTAACTTTCTGTTCCCCTGCTCTGCTGTTCAAGTTGCTGTGGGGGTTGAGTCGTTGAACCCCCAGTTAACTAGTGTACGGTAATATAATTTTTTTTTGTATTATCTCTTTATCGTTTTTGTTTTTACAATGTCCTTTATCGTGCCCGCACTAAATATTAATTCTAGATTTATAGTTTGTGTTACTGGAATCGCGCACTAAACTTTAATTAAGTTTTGGTTACTAGAATCGTGTTTTTTTTTTTTTATTAAAGTTTGTGGTACTTGAATCGCGTTCGCTCACTAAATTTTAATAATCGTGTTGGTTACCAGAATTGTTTTTTTTTTTAAATTAAAGTTTGTTACTGGAATGACGTCCGCGCACTAAATTTTAATTATCGATTTGGTTACTAGAATCGCGTTTTTAATTATTCTTATACTTTCAAACTAGACCGCACCCATAGTTGGTTTTTCATAAAATGACTTTTAATTTTTATTTTCAGCGTCTACTTTTTTTCATAGTCGTTTTTTTTATCGCCTACTTGTTATGATTTTTTATTACTAGATTTGAGGGGAGAGAGAGATTGAGTGGGTTTGGTTATCTAACAAAACTTCCTTATCCCGGTTGGGGAGCTACCCTCCTTGGTTGAAAGTGGACCAGCGAACATTTTGCCCCCGACCATTCCCCCCATTCATCGTTTAGGTTCAACATGTACTCTTAACGAATGGAATGAGAGGAGCCGTAAATTAAACACCAATAACATTTCTGCCTTTACTATCACTGTCATCCCCAAAAACGCTAATGCTTACATCAACAAGCTCTCAAACCAGCCCTTAAACTTATTTCGTTTCCACGTGCCTTCTTCGTACGGAAGTCTTTTCTTTCACCTGTCTGCCGACGCATTTAAACTGATTAAATTTTCCGTTTTCAAAAGCAGTATTACCACGAATGCTTCCCTCATCTACTAAAATACCTCACTGTTATTTTAATTCAATAAAATCTCCACCTAAAACATGTCATCCACAAGCGTTTGCCCCACCCCCGCAGTCACTCAGCCATACCCTTAATCGTGCCCGCTCTCACTCCCTTCCCAAAATCTTCCAACCACCCATGCTTTCCTCTTATAACCCACCGCACTCATCGTGCTCCCCACCCCAAATCGATACCACTTCAACCCGATCTAATCATGAAAACACTGACATGTATAACAAACGAGAACCTTGTCTCCAGTCCCTAACTTTTATCAAGCATTCTCCTAATAGAGTTTCTTTTATTCCAAACCCTTCCCTTCGTAACGCCTCAAAACCCCCAGGCCATGCATCCCCATCTCACTTTATCCCACCCCCTGCCCTTAATTCAGGAGACAAATATCCCAATTTACTCAGATCCCATTCTATTAACCCACCCCATCATTAATTTTCCAAGATCTTCTTCTCTCTCAGATCTATCATATCATCCTTCGTCCCAAATGGTTCCAGCCACACACCACGTGAAACGTTGGTCGCTCGATCCCTATATCTTTCCTTCGACGCTCCATTGCTAGAATATGCAAGTCTCCTTATCGAAAGATCCGAATCGAATGTCAACCGCGTTTCGTACGATTCTTTCTAACGACGACGATAAATCCGTTATCAATTTACAGACGGAAAAGGGGGAAAAGCAATTTCCTAATTCGTGAAGATACATTTCAACAGTATTTACCACGAGGAGTCTGGCTAAAATAATGTCCCATATTATCTTAATGCAATGTTTATTTTTCTAGTTATAAATCGATTTCTATCTATTCTGTAAATAAATTTTCTCCGGGCAACAAATAATTGTATATTCTACGACAGAGTTGGAGCAAGGTATCATCGAGACATTTGTCATACAGTTTATATCAGCAAACAGTAAATTATAAAACATATTGTAAAATATTCATTCATTCATTTTTCTTTATTCTTCATTATTATAATACAATGTAATAAATAAAAAATAATAAATTGAAGCATTAGCTACCAGGGCCATCGGCTTACATTTAAAATAAGTACAAAATTGAAAAAATTGGCAAAGTTAAATTAATTTAACTGCGGAATGGTGAATACTTCTCTGTTACATGTTACATAGTGGGGGATCCTTTTTCGCCATCAGGTGATTGCGGGTGATGTTTGAATGACCCATTCGGAGATATTCTGAAATATGTTATGCAACATATTGCGAAAGTACGAAAGCAGTGACAATGATGTCTCGCATGTCATATGCGGAATCCAAATAGAAGAGTGTGCCACCTCTAAAATAACAATTATTAAAAATGAAATAGGAATGATATGAATCAAGATAGTATACCAAAAGCCAGGGCGATTCGAGCGATAGCTCACAGGGGACGAAGCTCTCTAGTATTCTAATATTTTCTTATCTGATCAGATCTCCGAGTTCGCACGCGCTGCTGATTTTCCTTAAAAAGAGTTTTGGCGGTTTATTATGTACCACCAACACAACTATGAATCACATTTCTTTTTTAAATGGTTTTATTTAGAAAACATTCAAGCTATTTTGTTCTTTAACATGAAACAAGAAATATTTGAAAACTAACCAATCACAGCAAGACCAACGCTGGCAGTAGTTCTCGCGCTTGGCGTGGCTTTGCTGTTGCCTTCCCATACTCATTGGCTTTGCTCAGGAAGTGTGGTCCGCAATTTTATGGTAGCATATAAAAAATCATCATCATCATCATCATCAGCACTACAACCGGGATCCGGTCTTGGCCTTATTTAGCATGTCCCGAGGCTTGTTAAATTTTCCATAATAATTTGATTTTCCGGGCAAGGTTATCAAGCATATTAAAGGTAACACTCTGTATTTCTAAAGGCCACCTCTGTAGGGTGATAGAGAGGCTGATTTTCGAGACAAGGACAAATACTTCCTTCATCGTTGTCTCTGTCTTCGGGTTATCTAGAGACCACCAGAATCTCCCATATCCACGAGAACGGCTCGGTTCTGGAAAAGAAGAAATTTTGAAGGGTTATCTATATTGATAGTTTTCACTGAGTTAGTGCAGGTGGTCTCTAACTACGGGGGGCCTTTTATATGCCACCAAATAACTGTTGCAGTTCTTTTTGAACAGTTGCAGGTTATAACGCTCCGGGAACACTCGTGTGGGAAGGGAGTTCCACAGCTTCCCCGCTCTGTAACGGAACGAGTTCTGGTGCAGGGAAGTGCGCGCCGTCGGGAGATTAACCGCAGACTGGTGCGATCCGTCGGATTTTCTTGTGGAGCGCATATAAGCCGAATTGTGTGGAACAATACCACAAATCTCCGAAGAACAGTACCCGTGATAATATCTGTAAAACAGACAGAGGTCGGCTACGCGCCTTCGATGTGATAGCGGCTGTTGTCCCAACGTCAGGGCCGATCCCCGATCAGGCGGATCACTCGTCTCTGTATGCTCTCAAGTAGGTCGAGAGTATGTTTAGGAGCCGAGCTCCAAACATGAGAGCAATATTCGAGCGCGGGTCTAATTTGGGATTTATATAGAAAAAGTTAGGCCGGAGTAAAATATTTCTTGGCTCTAAAAAGATAGCTCAGCTTTCCTGAGGCTGACCTGGCGATGCTCGACACGTGTTTATGCCATGATACATTCCCACAGACTGTGACGCCGAGCAATTTCAAACTTTCTAGCTTTCCCCAGCTTCGAGGGGCCGGTCATTCATCATCAGCTATAAAACCGATGATCCACGTTTCTTTGTGAATGTTGTATATTGTGTCTTCGCTGCATTGAAGTCGACGAGATTGCCCCCCCCCCCCCCCCCGCGCAGGACCCTATTTAGATCCTGATTCAGAGAGTCAATCTGTATACATCTCAGCTGCCACAAAATCCGTATTGACGATCATTCAGAAGTCCGTTCCACTCCAAATACTTAACTAACTCAGTATTGATGACTTTTTCCGTCACCTTAGATAAAATAGACAGTAATGCTATCAGACGGTAATTTTGTGGGAGACGCTTTTTTCCCGTCTTTGGGATTGGGTGAACTCGAGCGATTTCCAGCAGGCAGGCTCCAAAAGACCGGGATCGAGGTTTGAATTCGCGGAAAATAAATTCGCGAACACATTAGCTATATCCTTTGAATTCGTGACTAACATCCCGCTGTCTGTCACCAACGGAGGGAAAGAGGAGGATGCGTAGTTACCGCTGACAGCCTTTGCCATTGACAAGAAGGAGCGCGAACCAGTCGGGCACCGAAGGAGCTTATTGATCACCCTGTCGTTCTGAGCTTTCTTCGCGGTATCAATGGCCTGGTTGCACGCGTTTCTGATTCTATCAAAATTCGTTCTGTTAAGATCGGTGGGATTGGAGCGCCATTGCTTAAAAGCTCTATTTTTTGCGCTGTAATCTGCTCGCATTTTTTGTCAAACCACAGTTTATCAGATGAACTTCGTTTGATGGAATGTGGAATATACATCTCCATCCCCAGAAGAATAACCTGTGATACCGACTCCGCGCAAGCGTTAACATCGGAGTGTCCAAAGCACACCTCCGACCATGAAAAGGATTAATAACATTTAAAAACAATCCAATTTTATAATAATTTATATTTTATAATCATAATCATAATATATTATAATAATAATTTAATAATTTAATTTATATTTTACTGATCGAATAAACGGCGTTGAATATTATGAATGGAGTATTACGTCGGCCAATTCGCTTCTTGCAATCGTGGCGCAAAGATGAACTCTTTTAGGTAAATTTTTCACGCGTCCGGAGAAAGTTGTGTGGGCTTGGGACATGTAGGGTTCTTCCCATTGCTGGGTGAAGAATTTATTGGTTTTCAGTGCTTGTGTGAGATGTCGTAGTGTCGCCAGAGGACCAAGTTGCTCTTTGACGACACTATGCAGCTTTAAGATTTAGAGACTTTCAATTCTATTTGGATTAATAATATCAATTGGTAAATCTCGTTGAGGACAGAATTCAATGAGTTAAACACACCCCGGTGTTTAATAAAGAGATTCAAAAAGTTGTGCCTAGTTTCTTCGAATGAATTCGAGAAATCGAAGTTTTTGTGATCGGCAATCGAATGAATTGGATTTTGCCTAACGGACTAGACATTTTCATCAAAATTAGGAATACGGTGGATGCGATTACGGAGCCTTGCGGAACCTCAGTATTAATTTGATGCGATTCAAATTTGACACCTTCTACAACTACTTGTTCGAGAAAAATGGTTTGTTACCATTAAGGCGCACATACTAGAGCAGGATGAAAAGTCTAGTAGTGACAAAATGAGTTGTTTAACTCATATGTTATGTTATAGTTCTTTATTTTTCCAATAAAAGGAATCCATTCCTAAAACGCAGTTGTAGAAGGCCTTCAATGTATAAACTTATCCTTGCTATCGCCATTTTGTTTGATTGAAAACGTTTTCCAGCCACGGATTTCCTAATATTTGGGAAACGGTGAACGGTAGGGAGGGGGGTAAAGCTGGAAAATAGGAAGAATGTTTCAACACTTCATGCTTCAATTTCCTCAATCCTAGAGTGTCTTTGTTGGTGGATTAGTTTTTTTTTTGTGGTAGAAAGGTGGAATATTTTCAAATACAAATACATCTGGACCGACCCAAATACATTTTCATCGGGGAGAGGGAGCTCTGCGCTCCGCTCGTCGCGTCACAACTGCTGAATTTTGTCACATAGAATACTATTTGTTACGAACCTTGCTTGTTTTGAACTAAGCATGTATTCTGTTACTCCTACCATAGTAACTGTCCGTCTCATGTGTCTCTCCAATATCATTCGTGCGGTTTCGAATCTCATGTACTCTGTGAGTAGAACTTTCCTATTTTTTACTTTGCCTTCACAGTACAAACAATAGAGGCGATTGACTTGATTATACTTGTGCAAATATTGCCGAATGCATTCCTGTCGTGATATCAGCTGAGTCAGGTGGTAATTCAGCTCGCCATGTTTTCTTTTCACCCACGTTTCTATATCTATATCAATAACTGGACGAGGTGGGCGGAATGTTGAAAAGTACTAAAAACTAGTTCTCACTATTGCCCACTATCTGTCAATCCTATCGCTAGATACCACCATTCATTGCAATGTCAAACATAAGTATGTAAGGACGTTTTTAATAAAAACATGTTTCAAGCACGAGGCTACTTTTCTTTCGTTTTCTCAACTTCACTAAAGGAAAACCTTCTTCCAAACGGAGCGCGATGATTCGAACCGACGCTATCATGTAAAAGACAGACCCAAAGATGAACGCGTCACAACTCTGCCCCGTGGACGATTTGATCTCTAAACTCAAGTACACTCAACTGATGTTGCTATGCTATATGGCTTTGGCGGATGCGCTTTGATTATTCGATTTGTCTTTCATTAGTGTTGTTTTTCACAATTAGTTGTGTGTGTTCACAAACACCACAAATATATTCCTTACCATAGGATATTAGTTTACCGCTTTTTCACAGGCACTCTAAAATACAAGTTAATTATTATTCTTTTATTCAATTCCATGTGGATTATTTTCTAGACTTTATATTAAGATGTTTCTAATTCCAAATCGGCAGCAGTCCCAAATTTACTGCACCCATTTGATCACTTCGACGACGGCTCGCCTCCTAACAAGTGGCTCACCATCGTCCAAACATCAGAAATGCTCTTTAAGTTATAACCTTGTTTTATATGCAATAAGAAATTCATTGATTAGATAACCCACAATATATTATGTGTTTTCTTAATTTATGTCTTGCCTCAATATCCGCTAACATAAATTGGTCTATTGTCGCCAAGAATCATATTAAATCACAATTGCCTGAAAAACCTAGATCACAAACACAATTCCACCCATTTAAATTTCGACCAAATGCGTCACCGCTCTAAAATACCAGGCGAGCATGCACATGATATAAACGAACTGATCTGATGTTAATTGCGGACTGATCTGATATTAATTGCAGTCAATCTCATGTCAAAACTAAATGTGGCCTCTTAAGTGTCATTATTCCTTGACAGTAAACGAGACGTAGTAGTTTGACATTATATTAAACACGGCCTATTCACAATAACACTTTAGTGTTATTTTAATAAAAATATGTTTTAATGTTAAAAAGCAAAATTAAATTAAATTCATTTTATTGAGGAGGATAAGCCATATATATATATATATATATATATATATATATATATATATATATATATATATATATATATATATATATATGGTTTAACAATTAACTATTTGTATTATTGTAGCTAGTTCATCAATAAATATTTTAATATTTTATCCTACTTACGTGGATTTGGCGTCGGACCTCTTCGTAGATCGACGCTTCCGGTATCGAATTGCTGGTGGTGTAGATTGTTGATACCCCTGTTATCCCTGTCTTTATTTATTTAATAATTACTCGTGATCCGTTCGTGGATTATTAATTTATCGGGTTAGCATTCGCGTCTTGTACACGCGGGCTAGTTATTTGTATTAAATACACGATACACGCAGACACACGGTTTGGTTAATAGGTTTGTTTAATTGGGATAACTGTCGATTTTTACCGTCGCTTTGAAAATCTTTTTACGATCGATCTATATTCTTTATTTCGCTGTGACGTCTTAATTAATTTACGACGCCAACGCCTTTTATTTTTATTATTGCCAAATAGTTTTTATGTAAATTCGCATAAAATAGTTTTACTACCTGGCGCAATTATAAATTGCGTGATAGAGAGGGGAAATTTGAAGATTTTGGGTGGGGTCTTGGACTTGGGGTCCGCAACAGCACCTTCGCAGTAACTTGCTTCAAACGTGAATTCTAAATCGTAACTCCTTTTAAATTGTGGCCCCTCTTTACATAAAAAAGGATAAATTGATTTGCAAAAGCACAATAATATTTTACATACCTTTGTTTTCTTTATTTCTTTTATTCTTTAATTGTGAATGTTCTTTATTTCTGTGTATTTTCTCATAACTACATAATATACATAATACATAACTACATAATATACATAATACAACTACATAATAGACATAAATTACTCTAGTCTCGCTGGTATTTCATATTAAATCACAACTGCCTGCAACTAAAACGACAAAAATATAATAAATAATTTCGACTAAATGTGTAAGCAACTCGATGTATCAAGCAACCATTAACACAGTGCAGGGGTAGTGTTTTTATTTTAACTGCGGTCGAAGCTCGTATTAGAAATAGTTGGTGACCTCAAAAGCATCATTATTCTTTCACATTGGGAATAGCTTGAACAGATACGTCACCCCGTGTGTAAAAATTATATCAAACTCACGCTAATTAATATTATTTTAATAGAAATATGTTTTGACGTTAAAAAACCGAAATTAAATAATCACTGACGTTAACAAAATTGTGCATTAGTTTCCTTATTAATATTAATGAGAAAGAATGTTAGATTATTTGAGAGTTATGAATGACCGTCATTTATTTAAAGAACCTCTGTAGATAAAATATTAAAGTTACAGGGAACTAATTAAAAAAATTCTGATTGTAAATTTTAATTTACTACATGAGTTATAGCGAACAAGCAAAATCAAACACATGCTACAGCTATCCGATGGTGGCTTCAAGGCGACATAATGCGTTCCCTTTTCTTCAATAAAATTAATTAATAATAATGATAGTAGTATCTTATCGAGACTTAATATAGGTATATATAATATAAACAGTTCTTTTTGCTTAAGTCTACCGACTCAAATACACAGTCCTGCTTTTGCAACAGCGATATCGTTTAAATTTTCTGGCTTATCCTCCTCAATAAAATGAATTTAATTTAATTTTTAACATTAAAACATATTTTTATTAAAATAACACTAAAGTGTTATTGTGAATAGGCCGTGTTTAATATAGTGTCAAACAACTACATCTCGTTTACTGTCAAGGAATAATGACACTTTTGAGGCCACATTTAGTTTTGACATGAAATTGACTGCAATTAATATCAGATCAGTCCGCAATTAACATCAGATCAGTTCGTTTATACCGTGTGCATGCTCGCCTGGTATTTTAGAGCGGTGACGCATTTGGTCGGAATTTAAATGGATGGAATTGTGTTTGTGATCTAGGTTTTTCAGGCAATTGTGATTTAATATGATTCTTGGCGAGAATAGACCAATTTATGTTAGTGGATATTGAGGCAAGACATAAATTAAGAAAACACATAATATATTGTGGGTTTTCTAATCAATGAATTTCTTATTGCATATAAAACAAGGTTATAACTTAAAGAGCATTTCTGATGTTTGGACGATGGTGAGCCACTTGTTAGGAGGCGAGCCGTCGTCGAAGTGATCAAATGGGTGCAGTAAATTTGGGACTGCTGCCGATTTGGAATTAGAAACATCTTAATATAAAGTCTAGAAAATAATCCACGTGGAATTGAAAAAAAGAATAATAATTAACTTGTATTTTACAGTGCCTGTGAAAAAGCTGTAAACTAATATCCTATGGTAAGGAATATGTTTGTGCTGTTTCTAACAGAACACACACAACTAATTGTGAAAAACAACACTATCGAAAGACAAATCGAATAATCAGAGCACATCCGCCAAAGCCATATACCATAGCAATAACATAGCATTTCCACATCAGTTGAGTGGACGTGAGTTTAGAAATCGAATTCATCTCGAACAAAGACCAGGTCGCCCACTTTGATGTTGATTTTGACTTGTTTCCACAAGTTTCTTACCTGGAGCTCATGTAAATATTCACAGCTCCATCTTTTCCAGCAATCATCCTCCATTTGTTAGAGCTGCCTCCACAGTGTAAGCCTGCCGGTCTTGGTGTTCAACAAGTCTGGTTCCGGAGTGCCTGTGGTGAGGCCGGCCACCAAGAAGTGCCCAGGGGTCACTGTGTCACAGGGATCATCAGAAAGTGCTGACGGAGGTCCTAAATTAAGCACAGCTTCAATTTACGTGAGGGCAGTATAAAATTCGTCAAAAGTCAGGCTTGCTTCGCCGACGGTTCGCTTCAGATGGTGTTTTATGCTCTTGACGTCGGCCTCCCATATGCCTACAGCGTTCGGAGAGCTTTGTGGAATAAAGTGCCATGAAACACCATTGTACGCAATGGGTCGTGCGAGCTACATTTTCGTGGTAGCCGTGAAAGACAAAATTAGTTTTTTTGGGAACCTATGCCCTTGCTACGACTTATTGTTATTTCTCCTGGTATGATTCTATGAATGCTACTTCATGGTTTTTTTATTTTATTTTATACATACCGCATTTATTTGACAGAAAATTAAAAGTTACAATAAGTAATACAGTTAACTTATAATGGAATTGGTTTTATAACATTTGTTTACATGCTATTTTATAAAATTTTTCAAACAGTTTTTTTGTATGTGCTTAGGATTTAATGGGGTTTAGATATATTGGTAATTTTATTTTTCCTGGAAAAGGTCAGAAAAAAAGATTGTTGTTACTATGGTATCTATTTGAGTTGGTTTGGACGTGTAAGCCAAAAACAAACTGGAAATATTATCTTTCAAAAACTCGAAACCTCCATTTGGGAGGGTGAGATGTGGTACCATTATGGGCAGGCATATGTAAGAGTGGGGTTTTTTTTTTTTTTGGTTTCGGCAGGAAGGTGGAAATCTTCAAAAGATACCTCTGGACCGATCCAGATGCATGCTGGGTTTTACCGACTAAAACCACCTCCCGCCAGGCGCATTTTCCCGTTGATCCCCGCGGAACTTTCTTTTAGATATTCCATCGCGGGGCGGGGCGGAGTTTACCTGTTACTCCGCTCGTCGCCTCGCAACTGCTTCATCATGTCACACAGAATACAATTTGTTACGGACCATGCCTGTTTTGAACTCAGCATGTATTCTATTACTCCTCCCGGAGTAACGGTCCGTCCCATATGTTTCTCCAAAATTGTTGGTGCGGTCTCGAATCTCACGCACTCTGTGAGTACGTGTTCCGCATTTTCTATTTTCCCTTCGCAATACAAGCAGTATGGGTGATTTACATGCTTATACTTGTGCAAGTATTGCCGAAAGCATATATGTCCTGATATTAACTGAGTCAAGTAGTAATTCAGCTCGCCATGTTTTCTTTTCACCCATGTTTCTATATCAGGTATCATGGTGTGGGTCCATCTTCCTTTGGTGGAAGAATCCCACCTCGTTTTCCTTGAAGGTCAATCTGTTGTCGAGGGTTACACCTAATTATTTTATAGAGGGATTCGATGTGATGATGTGTCCTTCTATTTCAAAATCAACGTGCTCAACTTTCTTGCGGCTGCTTATTAAAATTGCCTCCGTCTTATGATATGTGCATACATAATATTCCACAACAGTAAGCCCAGTACGCCGCACACCTTAACGTACACTCGCTGTTATTTTATATTTTTGTGGTCTCTCATCGATGTCATAAAGCAACGTTCCAGCAGAGAGATAGCTTGCTATTATCTGCACCAACTAGGATGAGACTTCTAGATCGCCCGCTTCTAGTATCTGATTGAAGCAGCCCCGAGTTAAATTAATTTTTAATGTCTAGTGTCACCACCGCGCACTAATTTTTTGCCCGTCCTAACCATCGGAATTCGGCTATCGCGTTGCGGGTGATGTCGCATACAACAGATAGGATTTTACCGGTCGTAACACATACTACCATTGAGAAAGACCCGGTGAATTGCTCCAGGCGAGGAGCAGTTACTCGCTCAAGTAGTTCCCCTGTTGTTTCCAGCATGCATTACCTGCGATAGGAGGACGGCACTTCTGGTACCTTGACTCCCTTTTTGACAGCATAAGCTGCTGTTTTTTCCATCTTTGAGGAAAATGTCCTGTTTGGAGGCAGGTGATGAAGAGCTTGCTAAAGACTTCCGGCTTTTTAGTTAAAGGAGTTTTCACCACAACATTCCAAATTCCATCCAGTCCTGTGGTCTTATGGCTTTCAATCACCTTTGCAGCCATGAGCCTTTACTCGATGGTCACTAGAGGTATTGTGCTTTCACTTATGTTGCATTCTTCTTGTGCCCTCGTATTTTCACATAGCGAGAAGAGATCAGCAACGATTCTGACAATGTCACTTTTGCCTCTTTGCTTTTGACTACTGTTGTTATGCGGTCTTTTCACAACTATCCTGTGGGTTGTTATTTAAGGATCTTTTTAAGGGTGATCCATGGGTAATTTTTTTGGGGGTGTTGTTTTTGATTTTTTTTGTCTTAATCGATAGTATACCACCTGTAGAAAATGCTTCCAAAGCCACAAGTATGAATTTGTATTTTAGCCAAAATGAGCTCGAAAAGTATGCATGCCCGGGCACACTGTACAGTAAAATTCGAAAGGGAAGCGCTTTAACTCTTTGCACTCCGCTGTCCCCTCTCAGGGGAGACCGTAATTCTAACATATCACTCGGATGTTACATATTTAATCGTTTTGTTTTAAACGTATGCTTGTTAAAAAAAAAATATTTATTTATACATATATGCGTAGAATTCTTGACGGTAGACCAACGGGAAAGAGAGTTTTAAGGGGTATCTTTGGCGGTGAATATGACGTGGAGGTAGGACAATGGGTGAAACTCCACAACCACGAATTGGAAGAGCTATACCGCAAACCTACAATAGTGTGAGTAATCAGGTCGCGAAGATGAAGATGAACCGGACATGTAGTGCGAATGGGCAACGATAGGACCGTGCATAAATTCTTGACGGTAGACCAACAGGAAAGAGACCGGCAAGACGGCCGCGACAGAGATGGGAGGACAATGTTAGGTTTGACATTGAGGAGATCGGATCGGATGGTCAAACGTGGAAGGAGAGTGCACACGACAGGGAACGATGGCGGAGTCGAGTCGGAGAGGTCAAGAACTTCTGGGTTGCTACAGGCCAATAAATAGTAGTAGACATTTATACATATATATTTTTTTTTTTTAACAAGCTTACATTTAAAACAAAACGATTAAATATCTAACACCTGGGTGATCTAAGTTAGAATTACGATGTCCCCTGAGGGGGGAAAACGGAGTGCAAAGGATTAAATGTAATTTTCTCAAAACCGTGTTTTTGAAACGCGTGTTTTTGATAGCTCATAACTTTACAGATGAATACATATGATTTTTTTTAAATGAAAGATTGTTAAATTTGCCGCTTGATGGATGTATTTTTAAGAGTTTTTTAAATACTCATCGGTTGACTACGCTCATAAACTAAACAGAACAATTTCTTTACGGATCATCCAATCAAATGCTGCACATAGCAAAAAAATATTTTTTTTGCGCTGATGTCTTTTACTTATAACTTGTTTTTTTATATATAAAATTTAATGAAATAATTAATTTTAACACTTCTATGTATGCACAATAAATGACCAAATTTGCAAAAATATGTATTAAATAATTTTTTTTTTAAATCGACAAAATCGGCTTTTTAGGCCTTCTACATCAGCATACCCCTTTAATACATCCCTTAAGACGCAGAATGCGACATGTTTACTTTTGCGAATCATATTCATCAATTCCTTCCATTTGTTGATGAATTCCGCATGTACTTGTGAGTGGATGTTACAGTTTCTTCCTCTTAGTTGGTAGACTCTAAACCCGTTGCACTCTGCTCGCACTTGGGCAATTTCTGTGTTCCACAAATATACTGCTTTGGTAACCCATGCTGGTTGTCTTTGTTGTAGTATAACAGCATCCCATTCACTAGTCAACCAATTCATGACTTTTTCATCCTCTCTGCCCGCCTCGGGCTCTGCGTCGAGTTGTTCGATTGTGTCTTCCAGGATATAATCGAGCAGCTTCACATCGAAATCTTTTTCTTTCTATCGATTTTTCTGGACTTTTTTCACTAAACTGCCTACGATGTACCTCATGTGTCCTGTATATCACGATCGTGCTTAGTGCTTAGTCATCATCATCGGCACTACAACCAGGATCCGGTCTTGGCCTTATTTAGCAAGTCTCGAGGCTTGTGAAATTTTCCATAACAATTTATTTTTATGGGCAAGGCTAATAACCTTGCGTCGAATCTTAGTACTTAGTACTCGCTGTGAATGTCAATGTCCAAAACTCGGTACTCCATGTTTGTTGGCAACATATAGCTGGTAAAGGTGATGTCGATTGTAGGCCGGCCTTTCTCGGTTATTGAAGGTTTATTCAACACCATTATTAAGTACCACTACATATTGTAACTGCAAGGGCTTCGAGCAGAGCGTGAGTGGTAGGTAGGGCCTCAGAGACTAGCCGCACAGTGAAATACCACCCCATTAAGCTATAGGCTTCGTGAAATGGTTGGGAGAAATCCTTGAGCATCTTTCGGAGCGTGGCTGATGGACCCGGTGGAGAAAAAACTAGCATCTCAGGACGCTGACTCAGCGCTACAGGTTCGCCTTTCCCAGGAGAAGTTAAAAAAGAAAAAAAAAAAAAAACGTAGGACTGCAAGGGATTCGAGCTTGACCACTACTGTTGGTCCTATCGCTTCCCCATTCTTTTTCCGGGGCCTTAAAATCTTCAGCAATTGTAAAGGGGTTCCTTGATCTGGCGTCTTCAGTTACCCGATCTAGGAAGTATTTCAAAGCTTATATTCCCCACCGTGGTGGACTGTACTAACAAAATAAATGACTCGCCTTTAGCATAGGCGAATCCGTTCTGTCGCTGATCAATTCTGTGTTCTCTGGGGGAAATTTCCTATTGTCCAGGTAGCCGACGTTGTGCTGTTGCCTTCTTCCCAGTGTCAGGTGTACTGTACTGGTTGCTGATGAGTACGACGTCGGAGCCATACCCTTCAACTGTTTGGGATAGGTGATCTTGTTCGGATTCACAATGGTTTAAGTTAATTTGTATACATGTAAACCTGCGCATCATGCTTTTGAATGGTCGGCATTTGTAACTTCCTGTTGAGCGTGCGATATCGCCTTCGCACTTTGTTTCGCAGAACATGCATTTAGGTTGTGCTTGATAGCCGGAGTCGAGTCGGTGAGGTCATGAACTTTCGGGTTCCTACAGGCCAATAAATAGTATAAATAGTTGATAGCCCATCGCCCTTGCCAGCATCTTGGCTTTTTGGTCGGCATTTCAGATAAAGGTGCGAGGATCCCATTTGGAATTTACAGAGTTTCGCCGCATGTCCTTATTCCCAGCCTCTAAATCGTCGTATGGGTGTAATGTGTTCTCGTATTCTACAACTTACCCACCCGATCCGCAGAAAACCTGTAGCCTTTTCTCTCAGTAGGCTGATCGTAGCTGCCCGTATGCCATCTTGTTTCCTTCTTACGTCCTTTATTGCTTATTTTGGAATCGGGTTCAGTGCAGGGATCTCTATGATGATCGTTGGTAAGAATTGCTCGTCAGTGGGAACCTCGTCTAGGTCTCGACGCTCAACCATCGTTTTCTGTGTCTCTGTTTTCACATTGGCGTCTTCCTGTAGCACTGCTTGTACTTTTGCTTTCAATATCTCAGCGTTGGTATCTGGGCGGCTTTAGAGCCATTAGTGTATAATATAGTAAAGAACGAGATTCGTTCGAACGCACGCTATAGAAGGACCAGAACAAAAACGCTGACTCATCAGACCACGACCGCGTACAAGGATATTTGAATTCGCTATTTAAACTGTGAGTTGCACATCTGTGGGCTAGGCTAGACTTTCCACCATATTAACTTTTTGTTTTCATTTGAAGAAAAGTGCTGCAGAGTCGCATCGAATGTTTGTCGAGGCTTATGGTGATCATGCTCTATCGGAAGCAACATGCAGCAGATGGTTTAAGCGGTTCGGCGATAATGATTTTGATGTGTGAAATGAAGAATGTGGAAGACCACCAAAAAAGTTTGAAGACGCCAAATTGCAAGCAAAATTGGATCAAGATGACACTTTAAGTCAAGAACAAATGGCACAAATGTTAAATGTTGCACAACAAACAATTTCTGACCATTTAAAAGCTATGGGAAAGATCCAAAAGTGCGGAAACCGGGTGCCACATGAATTGAATGACAGGCAGATGGAAAAGCGAAACACCACATGTGAAACGTTGCTTCTACGACACGAAAGGAAGTCAGTATTGCATCGAATTGTGACTAGTGATGAAAAATGGATTTATTTTAGAAATCCTAAACGCAAAAAATCATGGGTACGTCGAGGAGAAGCGTCAACATTAACTGCAAAACCTGATCGGTTCGGAAAAAAGACAATGCTCTGTGTTTGGTGGGACCAGAAGGGGGTGGTGTATTATGAACTTGTTGATGCGCAACGCTACCGACAACAAATGATCAATTTGAACCATGTCTTGATCGAAAAAGGGGCGCAAGGCTAATAACCTTGCCCGTAAAATTAATTATTATGAAAAATTTAACAAGCCTCGAGACTTTCTAAATAAGGCCAAGACCGGATACCGGTTGTAGTGCCGATGATGATGATGATGATTGATCGAAAAACGACCAGAATGGGCCACAAGATACGGAAAGGTAATTTTGTTTTTAGGATAATGCTAATGTCATACAGCAAAACCCAAAAAGAAATAATAAAAGCTCTCGGCTGGAAAATGTTACCCTACCCGCCGTATTCACCAGACTTGGCTCCTTCCGACTACCATTTGTTTTCATCGATGGGACACGCATTGGCTGAGCAGCATTTCAATTCCTACGAAGAAGTCGAAAATTGGGTCTCCGAATGGTTTGCCTCAAAAGACGACCGGTTTTATTGGCGTGGTATCCACAAATTGCCAGAAAGGTGGTCGAAATGTGTAGAAAGCAATGGCCAATACTTCGAATAAAATGTTTGTGGGGTAGATAGTCACGACGCCTGCATGGGCGAGAGTGCTACTACCAACCCACCTCATCACTAACACAAAGATTAACTGTTCCGCCGAATATCGCTGCAAATGCGAGCACCAAAATTGTAAACGAACGGAAAAGGATGATGAATAAACACCCAGAAGAAAGTAAATGAAATACACCCAGGAACTGCGGAAAATTAAACACACTGACTGAGTTTGTTATTATTAATTTTTTTTTATTTCAAGTTTGCGCGATTGATAATTCCACTTTACAATTAGAGAGGTCTCAATACTACGACAACGACTCCGGGGTATATTATATTCGCGTCCCCGTGCGCACCGGAGGTCGGGAGCGGCATGACGGTGGTGTTCGGCGGATGTAATTGGACTCCGCGATATTCGGCTCGTGCAGAGCCGACTCACTAATGGGGTAATTTCGGTGGTGTGGTGAAAAGGAAATGAAATTTCCTTTGACCAGTGACCAATGGAAGGCGATCTCTGGGACGCGGTGGTGTACGCGTATGTTCGTACATATCACCGTGTTTATCGATGCGTTTAGCCAAGGATAAACGGAACATACAACGAGGGAAAAAGAACAAAGGGGAAACGACCTAAGGCATCGTTCAGTAATGAGGGTCAGCTGTCTAAATAGCAGCCACTCATTAGATGCTAAAAGGGATTGCGATAATTTATACAATAGAGATCGTATATCGTCTCTCTGCCGACTGGGAGAATCGGATCCTTTTGTTTGCATATGTTTATGCTATTGAATCCAATCCGGCGGCTAAGCGCGCCGTTGGTGATTGTTTGAAGATTCAAACAAAGAAGTATTTCTGAGAGAAGTGCTTGCAGCTGAATCAATAGTTGCAAGTCTTCGGAAAGTAATTTAGATGGATACACAATGACGGTTGTGTATACCATCTGTGTCAATTATGCATGACATCAATGGCGACGACTGATTATTGGAAATTCGATTGTTGCTCGCTTATGCAGAGATGCATTGATTAACATATGAATGCCCTTGTAGAAAAATTCTTTGCAGGCATTTCCAGCTAATGCGTTGAAAGCATTAATTATCCTTGGGAAGGAAATGCTTTTGCCTGGGGGGAGATCCCGAAGGTTGGAATTTGCCTGGCAACCGAAGGTACCGAATAGGTTTTGGTGTAATGCTCCTGTATAATGGAAAGAATTCTTGTAGGGAATTTGTATGCGAAGAGATGCATAAAAGGTAAGGATTCTTTACAGGGACTTTTAGATTACAAATTTGATTCATTTCACATGTGCCTAATGCGATTGCATTAGCAAAAACCTATGCAGACCGGGATGAAGTTATGGGGGGTTTTCAGGTAAGTGGGCCGTGGGGTTTGGCGGAACCACCACATGTTTTTTACTTTCCCATTTAAAATTAGTGTTTTATTTAAAAAAAAAAAGACGTTTTCCTTTGAATCAGAGATTGCAATTACCAAAGCCTTACCCCTAGGTCCTTGGTGGTGACTTAGCAGGAATTTTCGGATTAGTTTCATTTAACATTTAAGAACTTGAACAGTGATATGTAGCATCACCGCAGGGGATTAAAAGTTAATCGTCACCTAAAAATGAATTTTTTAATTTTTCAACTTTCGAGGTTCCTTCAGGTAAAACGCAAATAACTCTAGTTAACTATTGCGGTTCATGTAGAATTAAGGACGCATTTAAAGATATTGCCAAATCTACCATTTGCCTCCATAATAATGTAATATACATATGTTTAAGTGAAGATTAACATTTTACTTACATCATTCTATATATTTAATAGTATTTTTCTTAAGTTTAAGTATAAATAAAATACGCAATCACATAAAGATAACGAATTTTTCAAACTAAAGCGAAGAAAAATATCAATTTTACAATAATCAAATGAATATGTGCAGATTCAAGAATAAGAGATGGTCATGGAAATAAAAGATAGCATCGATTAGTTTGAAAAGATTCTTGAAATCAGGGCTGTGTATTAAGTAGGTAGATAGTATTATAAAACATAATATTGCTGGATGATACTACTCTTTAGTCTTAAGCTTAAATCTAATTACAATACATATGTAAACTTGTAGGTTATGAATATAATTGGCTTCCCGTCAAAAAAATATATGCTAATTTAAACATTTTGTAATGTTTTTATTTTGAATTGAATTCTAGGCGTTTGTGTATCGCTGTTGTGTAGTATTTTGTTATTTTATCTTAATCGGATTAAAACTTACTTGTATACTTCTAAAAGCAAAACAAAAAAAACGAACATTTGAAGTTAAACGTTAATTAAATAAGGAACAAAATATAATATTTCCCGTGAGCATATAATAAAATTGGAAAACTTAAATGGTTGTATATCATTTAAATTGAGAAAAAAAAAACAAAACAGATATATTTCAATTTGATAATTTCTTATAAAAATTAATAAAGGTTTAACTGAATGTGAAATTACATTAAACGATTTGATGAACATTTGAAAAAAAAGCCTCTGCAATTCTGCTAGGGAAATATAAAATTCCTCACAGAAAAATTAATGTGAATTTGTTATTTATAAAAATTAATAATGAATATAACATTTGGAATACGATATATAATTTATAAAGATGTACTTCTTAGAAGCGAAAACAGCCGATTTTTAAATATAAAGTTGTTGGATTTATTAGAATTTATATATGTGTATACAGAAACGTATATATATACATATATTTACTATAGAAATATATGCATATGTAACCACATATTTTATATAATTGTGAACACAATTTGTACCTTTTATATAAGTGCTTAGCCGTAGATTATTGCAAGCACACCCAACACAAATTTTCAAAAGCAACTTTACGAAAGGTACCTAAACATTTTTTTAAAGAAATGAGAAACGAACTTTGCATAAATTGATGTAACATTATTGTACGACAATTATAACAGACTATATAAAAATATTTAACAATGAATTCTTATCGACGAATTCACGCATTTCTTACAAAGTTATACATAAATAATTTAAAAGTATTATTCAAAGCGCTAACAGATCAATCATAAGCCAGAGATGAAATAAAATAATTAATAAATAAGACAACATTGTTTATTTTATGAACTTTCTAACAATTAGCTGACAAATATAGAAATATTATTTAGCGACTTTTATTTGGTAATTGGTAAACGGAGAAGAAGTTGTAATGTTAGGGGGTTATCGTCGTTATGAAATGGTAAATGTTGCTTATTGGCAATTGAATGTGCTGGAATGTACTGGAGAAATCTAGTACATTCGCAGTGTATACCAGTTACGCAGCAGCTGGCACCAGCTGGCCGATTGTCACCATCGATGAGGTCATAGCGTCCCTTTTTGAATTGGCAGTTATGCCCAATGAGTCAGTCTGCGCTCAACTTCCATTGCGGGCACGCCGTCTCCAGCCAAGCACCAACGCTTACACAACTGCCGACCATAAGACAGTAAGACTAAAGATTACCAAGTGATGCTTAAACTATTGAAAGGTAAATTCCTCGAGTTGTTTTGTTCTTTCATTTGCCATGTGAGTCTGCATTCAACCTTCGCGACGCGTACACATTCAACGGACTCATAAACCATTCCCAGTCGTTGCCACCCGCAAAATACCATTCATTGTGCATAATCGCGTTCCTTAAGCAATAAAGAACAACTTGACGTTACAATAGAGAACAACGTGTTATTATTTGATTGATTCCAGTTCAATTGGTGACGTGCTTATCTACATTGACCGCGCTGCTCTCTCTCCTTTGCGACAACCATTGTTCGTTGTGACCGTCCATCGGCGGCCAAAGAAATCCGTACCACTTCAACTAACATTTTCTGGTCATTCGAGCCGGATCCAGTGCCTAATTGGATCTACATCATCGCCACCCAGTTCGCGGCACAACATACCTGTGACAGGTACACATGTCAGAAGATCATTAAAACTTCGAAGTGCTCTTAAAGTGCGACCACTTTAATATCATCCCTTAAATAAAGTACATACAGATGTATCTATCCATACAAAACTGAAAGGAAAGGTTACGTCACCTGAAAATAGAACGAGCATTGAAAATTGTACATCATCGTCGCCAAACGAGCGCCAAAACCACAACACACTACAGATAGTGGGCCATCAGTAGTAGACACTGCAACTAGATCGACAACTGCCAGTCACCTCAACACAAATCAAGGAACTGAAGCTGCAACATTCATGAAATCATAATATCTGTAGGATCTGAAGGTATTACTAAACGTTTTGTATCTGTTATTCATAATCAAGCAAGCAGCAACATTTGCTGAAGTATCAAATCGTCTGTGAAACAAACACAAGATGACTGACTGGGACACAGTTACGGTTCTACGTAAGCTGGCTCCGAAATCACCTGCCCTCAAAACGAAAAGTGCTATTAATCAGCCACGTCGTCAGGGCGTTCAAGCGGATACTCAACAAAAATTTGGTGCCGGTACTAATAAGCAGCACATCAACACTAAAAACACGGCTAAATTTGACGGAAAATGAAGAACTTAAACATGAAAAAATACCTTTAGAAGTCGACCAGATCATTCAACAGGGACGTCAGGGGAAAGGATTGAGTCAAAAGGACTTGGCAACAAAAATATGTGAAAGGAAACCACAGGCAAAGGTAGAAGCCGATCTACCGAAGCTGCGCCCAGTGCAGCAGCGAATGCTGGCAATATCCGGACAAAATGCTGGTGAATCCCTGAAGGGGACGGAGAGTGCTCAAAGGAAACGGGGAAAGGAACAGGACCCTAAGCCTAACCACAGTGAGACTGACAAGCAGGAAGAAAGTGATACATCGAGTGAAACCGGTGACGGGGAAAGTGATTCGACGCCGAAACCTGGAAACGATGCTCCTCGGACTGGTGCACCGGCCATCTCCCCGCCAGCAAGTCTTTCGCCGCCAATGATGTTCCGGCCACCTCTACGGCGCCCGGAAACTCCACCAACACCTCACATGCGCATGTCGCCCGGCCCCCCACCCGGATCGTCATCACGGATGATGCACCCGGAAAATTCCCCCCGTAGGGACACCGAAGTCGTAACGACAACTATTGCGGAACCACCCCAGAAGGGCAATGAACCCAACCAACCTATCAATGAACAAATCACGATTGAGGAACTCATCGCCGCTCAGTTCGCGGCAACGACTACCATCGCTCGCACCTTCCTCAACATGCAGGAAAAGGGACAACTAACGACTACCAGCATAGAAACCACAAAACGAGACCTCCACACCGAATGGGAAGCCATCAGCAGGCGGCATAACCAAATCATTTATATGGAACCCCCTGAGTACCAACAGCCTCAGTACTTCGCGGAGGACTTCCTCGGCGAGAGCGAAGAAATATACCTCGAGGAACAGACGAAGCTCCTCGAGGCCCAGCACGCTCTCGATTCAGCCTCCCCAACCATGGCCAACAGCGCCAATCGCCGCCGCCCTAGCGAGCTGCCCTCCGCGCAGCTGCCATTGGTCGCCACCAAGCCAGCGGAAAAGGAACCGCACCCCAGACCAGTGAGTCCCGACCAAGAAACAGACCAGAATGTCGCCGGCCCAATGATCAGCCAGACCCGTGTCCCGATACACGGACTACCGCCGGAACCCCTAAGGCAACAGGCTCCATGCACATTCTGCGGGGCCTCACACTCTATCTACGCCTGCGAGGGCTTCCGATCACTCACACCTAGCCGTCGGAAGTCCTTCGTACACAAAAGAAACCTGTGAACCAAGTGTTTGGGTCGCCACCGCCTACGCGATTACCATTCCAGCAAGACGTGCCGTCGATGCTGGCGGAGACATCATACTCTGCTGCATGTCTTGACTACCGCCATCGACGGGACGACATCACCGCCGCAACGAGCCAAAGGATCCGCCCCCCGGATCGACCGTCATGAAGGGCCCTGCGCACACACAGTCAGCACCCCTTCACAGCATTCCGCATTGCTACCAACCGCTCAAGTTATCGTGACGTCGGAGAACCAACGGAGGATTGAAGTCCGTGCACTACTGGACCCCTGCTCCAGCGGCACCTTCATTTCATCGTCACTCGCCCGAAAGTTGCACCTCCGACGCCAACCATCATCCGTCCCCATCTACGGTGTTGGGGGTACTCGTGGCCTTGCCACAAGGACTTAAACCGCCATCAACATCACTCCTCGCCTCTACGGCACTGAGGCCCTTCATCCTGTCCGGGCTATCGGTGTATGCACCACCACAATCAACGACGAGAGATCTCTCGTTCGTGGCGAATCTGGAACTTGCAGATCCAAATATCACCTCCGCCGATAAGGTGGGCATGATCTAAGGAAGTACCCACGTTCCGGCCTCGTCGCGCAGGCCACTGAACTGGGATGAGTGCTAACAGGCGCAGCACCCACCATACCATCCAGCCTAAAGGTGACGAGGCCTGTCACCAGCCATCATATGGCCATTCCTCGTGGGTTGCGAATTTACAACTCCTACCCAGAGGAACTGGCCGACCGCACGACTGATGATCGCAGCTCCCATCAGAAGACCAAAAGGAGGTCTCGCCGGCATCGGCCCCAGGGGCCACCTACGGGGCCCATGCAACTACCAGCCACCGATCACTTGCGCGACCCAACTACAAGACATACCCTCCGCCCGCTGAACCATTGCATTGGCAAGAAGCAATCGAGGAACCAGGAGCTTACCCACTCGAAGACTTCAAGGCATCCCACCACACCCAGGACACCACGTGGTCAAGCTCATGCCCGGGCCCAAAACTACCCAGGCCAACCGCTGCCACGTGTAGCCACCAAAACAGGACCAGGAGCGCGCAATGCCCCGCTTGGCGGGCAGAGCTCCCCAGCAACCAGCGGTCCCTCGAACTCCAACAAGAAAGCACGCCTCTCAGGGCATCAACAGAGGCTGCACCCCTAACGATTCAGGAAGGCACTTGGCCCGTGACTGCCATTCCGCCAAGCCATGCGGACAATGCCAGAAACGAGATCGCACCACACTCCACGCGACAGCCTCACACGCCAGCGGCCGCATCCCGCTGGCTACTAACTTCGGGCGGGCGCCAACGGGCGCATCGCCGTTCACCACCAGGGGCCTCGATATAGCGAGACCCATCACCAGTCATCACGTGGCCATTGATCGTGGGTTGCGACCTTACAAATCCGACCCAGATCAATTGGCCGGTCCCGTGACCACAAAAGTCACCGGACGCCTTCAATGGAAAGGATCATCCTGTCGTCATCTACCCTACAGGCCATCTCAGACCGCCAGGCCTTCAGCGCTCCTCAGGGCAGGCGGCCCCGCCCCAACCGACCACCCACGGGACAGCAACATCCGACCACCATAGACTCAACGACCAAGACCAACCGCCACCAGCAGACCGCACACTCCTGGCCTCTAGCCGCCGTCCCCTGGAACAAAATGATTCGCCAATGATTGGCGAAGGCGGGCGGAATGTTGCGGATTGGCAATTGAATGTGCTGGAATGTACTGGAGAAATCTAGTACATTGGCAGTGTATACCAGTTACGCGGCAGCTGGCACCAGCTGGCCAATTGTCACCATCGATGAGGTCATAGCATCCCTTTTTGAATAGGCAGTTATGCCCAATGAGTCAGTCTGCGCTCAACTTCCATTACGAGCACGCCGTCTCCAGCCAAGCACCAACGCTTACACAACTGCCGACCATAAGACAGTAAGACTAAAGATTACCAAGTGATGCTTAAACTATTGAAAGGTAAATTCCTCGAGTTGTTTTGTTCTTTCATTTGCCATGTGAGTCTGCAGCCAACCTTCACCGCGCTCACATCATCGGAGAAATCATCGCCAGGTGCCAGTTCATCGTAATAAAACAAGGTGTATCCCCATTAAATAATAAAGTAAATAAAGGTTAATCTCCTGAAGTAAAGATCTCCGACTTTTGTTTGTGTGGTTCCTTCCTGCCCTTTTATTGGATTCCTCTCGTCAAGGGAACGGTGGACAACTCCAAACACTACTACAACCTTTCTGAAGGGAACAGTGGACAACTACAAACACTATTACAACAGTAAGACTTCGTTTAATTACGAGGGTTGCCTTTTATATTTCGGGATTAGAGAACAAAAACAAATATTGATCATCGAAGATCACTTTATTGTTTTTCAAAATATTCCCCATGAAGATCTATACACTTTTGCATGCGTTTGAACCAATTGTCGAAGCACTTTTGCCACTCTGATTGAGGTATCTCCAACACATGCATTCTGAATGCGGCAACCGCTTCTTCAGGTGTCGAAAAACGTTGACCTCTCAGTTTGTTTTTTACGTACGGGAATAAAAAGAAGTCATTCGGTGCCAAGTCAGGACTATATGGCGGATGACCCATCAAATCGATGTTTTGGGTGCTCAAAAATGCAGTTGTCGCAGCCGATATGTGAGAGCTCGCATTGTCGTGGTGAAGAGTGATCCGTCTTCGGCGGTTGGTTTTCCTGATTTCTTGGAAGACGACTGGCAAACAAATGGTTGTGTACCACTCAGAATTGACTGTTCTGCGTTGCTCTAGTGGTACGGTTGCGACATGTCCAGATTTTCCGAAAAAACAGGCGACCATTTGCTTGGAAGTGCTTCGTGCGCGAACAACTTTTGTTGGATTTGGTTCATCTTGAAACACCCAGACAGTCGACTGCTGTTTACTTTTGGGCTAGTACGCGTAAATCCACGATTCATCACCTGTCACGATGTCATAGACGTGTTTCGAAGCACCGCGACCGTATTTTTTGAGCATTTCTTTTGACCAATTGGCACGAGCCTTTTTTTGGGCGATTGACAAATTGTGTGGGATCCAACGCGAACAAAGTTTTTTGACAGTCAAATGTTTATGCAATATTGAATGTATGCTGGTCCTGTGGGTGTAAAAGAAGGGATGCCAAAACACGGACACTTATTTTCTTTCACTCCCAACGATTGTTCGAGGAATAAAACGCAAAAAAAAACAGCACAACGTTCTCCGAAAGAGGAAATTAAACTCAGGTGGCTAATTGCAGCAAAACGTTCTTTATTTTTTAATTGTTTTTACGACTTTAATATTAATGTTTTTTTATTAACGACTACAACACTGTTTTTAATATTAGAGATTTTCGTTCCGACAACAACATTGTTTTCAATATTAAGATTCTCATTCGCGACTACACATTGATTTTAATATTAAGATTTCCATTCATTCACGACTACTACATTGTTTTTAATATTAAGATTTCCATTCGCGACTTGGCACACACTCGCTGCCTCCAAGGAAACAGGGTAACTTTTTTTGCAACGACAGTGACGCGGTTGACTCCTTCAACGGGTAAAATCTGACTAATTAATCCCATTGGAAATCATTAAAGGGAAAGAATCCCGAAAGAAACTGGAAAGGAGGCGGAGTTACACGATTAACTTGATGTAGTTAATCGTGATTGGACCGGACGGGGTAGTCATACATTATGCATGTGTGGGTGTGCCATGCATACGATCGTTCGGCGACCGTGTGGATGGCGGCACATCGCTAGTGCATTTTCTAAGAATGCAAACACTAGCATGTGGGGTGTGAAAACCCAAACCAATGATTTGGTCATCCTAATGGAAGGCCATAAATCATCATTTCGGTTGCCGATGATTAAACATTGCAACGAACATAGGGTGCAGCCATTGCCAGATGTTGAAAGTAAACATTTTCTGGCTGCATCTTGATCGTTGCTTGAATACGGCCTCTGAACATGGGGATCGATAATTGGAAGCCAGCGATTGCTGGTAATCCGGGACATGTTTGGTTTGCATCAGCAGAAACCTTGTCGGCGGTAGCAAATCAATAGGGCAAATAGCCGCATGCATGTTATGCCGAGGGTAAACAAATACAACGAGTCACAAGGAACTCTTGTTGATTGTTGTTTCCATAGCTTAAGGCTATGGAAACGAGATGCCCTGGCAGAATGTATGCCTAAAGATAAGATTTCAGATGCCATGGCAATGTGATGATTTTGCCGTGGACTTATGCTTTTTATTTAGGAGATAATATGCGCCTCGGGGGTGAATTTTCGATGCCACGGTAAGGTGATAAGCTTTGCCGTGGGCTTAATGTTTCTTAGGGAATATGGTCTGGCCGAGGGTAAGTTTTCGATGCCACGGCAAGGTGATAAGCTTTGCCGTGGATTTAATGTTTTCAGTGATGGTGATGGAGAAAAAGGGGTTTGGAAGGAAATCCCCTACAGAATAGGTAAGCTGCCTAACAGAACTTCAAAACAGTTATCCGATTGGGTAACCGTAATAATTCCGGCGATTTGGCTGGGGGTAAATGCCGTAGCAAGGTTACGCAACCTTGCTGAATTTCGACCGAGAGGTAAGTCGTTCGCCTGGAAAAGTGGGGATCGAGCGATGCCTGGCTCTTCGGGCCCTGAAAAGCCCCACATCACTCCCTCCCCAGTGACGTAGTCACGAAACAGGTAAGGCAGGTTAGGGGGTGGTTAGTTGGTTATGGGCGCGCGTATGAGCGCGAGTACGGGGAGGTTGTGCTGGTGGAGTAGGAGCGGTGTCGGTAGATGGAGGTGATTCTGGAGCGGAAGCTTCCAGAAAACAGGGCTTAAGCCTTTCGACGCTGACCGTGGATCGCTTGCCTCTAATGTCGATCTCGAAGACGCGGTCACTGATGCGGCGGAAGACTTTGAATGGGCCATCATAAGGTGGGTCGAGGGGTTTTTTGACCTTATCCACCCTGACAAAGACGTGCGTGCAGCTGTGCAGTTCAGGGTGGACGAAAAGTTTTTTGGAGCCGTGCCTGGTTACAGGGGTTGCCCTAACCTTACGTAGCAGGTCACGGAGATGTCCCAATTCACGAAGTTGGTCACGCGGTGTTTCGCCATTCAGGAAAAGTTCTCCTGGAAGAAGGAGGTTGGTACCGTAGGTAAGCTCTGCTGCCGAAGCACCCAGGTCCTCCTTAATACTTGTCCTCAGGCCGAGGAGGACGGTTGGTAGGGCGTCAAACCATTGTGTGTCATTATGACACATGAGTGAGGCTTTTAGAGATCTGTGCCAGCGCTCTATCATCCCATTTGATTGCGGGTGGTAGGCGGTGGTACGACTTCTTTGGCAGCCGAGAAGATTTGTTAGCTGCCTAAAAATTGTCGCCTCGAATTGTGGACCTCGGTCCGAAGTTATGGTGGTTGGTACACCGAAACGTGTGACCCAAGTTGAGTAAAAGGCCTTGGCGACTGATTCGGCAGTAACTGCCCGGAGAGGTGTCGCCTCTGGCCATCGCGTGCAGCGATCCATCATAGTGAGGATATAAGAAAATCCTCTTGATGGAGTAAGCGGTCCCACTATGTCTATGTGGACATGGGCGAAGCGTGCCGTGGGAAGCTTGAATTGCGCTGGCTCCAGTACATTATGTCGCGCTACTTTGCAGCGCTGGCACTGGAGACAAGCACGGGCCCAACCGGTGAGGTCTTTGTTCATCCGGGGCCAAATGAATTTGCGACGGACAGCAGCGACTGTTGCTCGGCCGCTGGGGTGGGCAGGGTTGTGGTAAACCTGGAACACGCCCTTACGAAGTTTCTCGGGAATGTAAGGTCTAGCGGTTCCAGTGGAGACATCACACCAGATTTCGCCCAAAGGGTCGCGAAGGGTAATTTTCTTGAGCTCTAGTGCCGTATCGGCAGTTAGGAGGGACTTGAGCTGTACGTCCTCCTCTTGAGCTAGGGCAAGGTCAGTGTTATTCAAGGCGGTACGCAAATGAATCGTATCGATTCGAGACAGGGCGTCCGCCGTGACATTCTGTTTACCGGAGATATGCCTGATCTCCGTAGAATATTGCCCAATGAGGTCTAATTGACGCTCTTGTCGGGGGGAGGCATTTCCCGACTTCTTCCGGAACGCATAGACCAATGGCTTGTGGTCTGTTAAGATGGAGAGTGAGCGACCTTCTATCATGTGACGGAAGTACTTAACAGCGCTGTAGATCGCGAGCAATTCACGGTCGTAGGCGCTGTAACATCGCACAGTGGGACTCAGTTTCCTTGAAAAGAAACCAAGTGGTTCCGGACGGCCTTCAATGTCCTGTTCGAGGACGGCTCCGATTGCGGTATCCGATGCGTCGCATTGGATAGAAAGTGCCGCTCCCTCGAGAGGGTATCGGAGTAAGGTGGCATTTGCCAATTGTTCTTTGGACAGTTGGAATGCTCTATCAGAGACTTCTGTCCAATTGATGGGGCGCTTATCATTGCGCTTAGCTCCTTTCAAAAATTCATTTAAGGGAGCTTGAATCTGAGCGGCATTCTTCAGGGTTGGGCGGTAAAAGTTAAGCATGCCCAAAAATCGACGCAGCTCACTCACGTTAGTAGGCCGGGGGTACTTCATGAGGGCCTCCACACGGTCTGGTAGTGGGCGAATGCCCTGGTTGTCAACGACATAACCCAGATAGGTGATTTGCTCTTTGGCGTATTGACACTTTTCTGGGTTGATGACAAGACCGAATTCGCGGAGGCGCTCTAGGACCTGACGTAAGTGGTGTTTATGTTCGGCGAGGTCTTTGGAGGCGATGAGAATGTCATCAAGGTATGCATGGCAGCAATTAAGACCTCGTAAAGCCGTGTCGATATACCGCTGGAATGTCTGTGCGGCATTCCTGAGACCGAAAGTCATCACTTTGAACTCGAAGAGTCCGAAAGGTGTAATGACTGCGGTCTTGGGGATGTCTTCAGGTGCCACCGGAATTTGGTGGTATGCCCTGGTGAGATCCAGGGTTGTGAAGACATTGCACCCTCGCAACTTGTACGAAAAATCGTAGAGGTGTGCAATTGGGTATCTGTCCGGGACAGTTGCTGCGTTCAACAGCCTATAATCGCCACATGGGCGCCACTCGCCAGAACGTTTCTTCACTAAGTGGAGTGGGCTTGCCCAGGGACTGTCCGACGGTTGGCAGATACCTAGTTCGATCATATGCTCGAACTCCGCGCGCGCCGCACGTAATTTTTCCGGAGCCAGTCGACGTGGACGCTGGCTCACCGGGGGACCACGTGTTTCTATATGATGAAACACCGTGGCTTTATGTCGGCGCTGGTTAGGCAGAGGAATTGTTGTACTCACAAATTCCTGTACCATAACCTGGAATGGGTCTATGCACTCTGTGGCCCCTGAAGTTGCCGCTGGTGATGCCGTCATGGGCAAGGGGGGTGCGGTTGGAGCCACAAGTCTGTTATGGGTCGAATCGACCAACAGATTATGTGCGCCTAATAGGTCGGAACCTATCAGGGGTTCGTTTACGTCCGCAATGACGAAACGCCAAGTGATCGGACGACAAAGACCCAATTGGAGTGTCAGCTTTTTACGTCCGTACGTAAGTATCGGCGTATTATTTGCTGCTGACAATTTAAGCGCGGCTGGCACGCGGTTACGCGGAGCAAACGATCGCGGGAGGACTGAAATATCGGCGCCGGTGTCGACAGTAAAAGCGATATTCAGTTTCGAATCCCGGATGGTTAAGCGACTTATCGTAGGGGTGCCGGCCGATTGCGCGAGGGTGTCGGTCGGCAAAATTAGTTTAAAGAGCGCCTCTGGTTGGTGGAAGGTTGCGTCCAACCACAAGGCGCTTTGCAATTGAATGCGCGATCACCATATCGCTGGTGATTGGCGCACCAAGGCAGAGTAACGGCATTATCAGGTATGTTCTGCCTATTAGTATTGCCGTTACGGGGAGGTCGAGCCGGAGCTCGCTGGGAATTGGCCCGGTGAGGGCCGTTTTGGGTGGGATTGGCCCTCTGTGGGGCATTTTGGGGGATATAGGTCCTCTGAGGGGCATTTTGGTAGGAATTCTGCCGATTGAGAGGACGGCTCGGCATGGCTCGGTTCTGGGCGCTTCGAGGATTGTTCCTCACCTCCGCGCGCAATTGCGTTATCTCGCGGAGGAGTGAGGTTTGAAGCGCCCGAAGGTCAGCAGTGGTTAATTGAGGTGGCGAATTTCTTTGGTTAAGGTTGGGGCCTGCCTCTGGATTCCCCTGAGGGAAATTGGTTGAGGCGGGCCTTCTATGAGGCAATTGAGCTTGAGGAGAATTGGGAGTTGAGACCAATTGATGGGCTGAGAAAGGCAGACGAGGGTGCCGTGCAGGCTGGGCGGCGTGTTGAGAAACCGCCGCTACCTGGTACGCTGGAGGCTCAGAATACTGATCTGAGCTTTCCATAATTGCGTCCGCAATTTTGGATAAATAGCCCAAACTCTGATTGGGTTGGGCTATAAGTGCCGAACGGGCATGCTGGGGAAGACACCTCAAAAAGTGAGGCTTTATTAGGTCGTCCCCAATCCTGGTCCCCGCTATAGAGCGTAAATGGGTCAGGAAAAGAGATGGTCTCATCCCAGAAAGGTTGGATACAGCGGCTAAACGTTGTTGCCGCACACTTCCAGGTTCGTCCAAAGCGTCGAGCAGAGCTTCACGCATGTTGCTATATGGGTTGCGGCCGGCCGACCTTATTATGTGGGCAACATGCGGTCGCTGAGTGCGGTCAAGCACTTTCAACAGCTCAACTGCACGAAGTTGTTCGTCGTGCAAGGCCGAGGCCTGGAAGATGCGGTCTGCCATTGCAAACCAAAGGTCTGGGTCCTCCTCATCGAAGGGGGGAAGCCCTATATTAGCAGGACGAGTCCCATTCCCGAGGCTGGAAGCATCGTGGAATTCTTGGGACTCTGAAGGTCTTTGGATTTGTTGTGAGGTGCCGGCGCGAGATGTGGGCATGATAATGCCAGAATCCCCCAATTGGCCGGCACTAGGGGTGTTAGAAGAGGTTGGGGGAGCGTTGGAAGGTTGGGGTCGGTTAACGACACTGGGGGCAACCAGTGGTGCCAGAGGGGTAGATTGCGCCGGCAAGTCTTGGTCAGCATCGACTTGCTCAGCAGGGAAATCGACGCTGGAGGCGTCGTGAAATTCGAGGGGCTCGGATTGTTCCTGAGCCTTTCTGGCCATGGTGTTTCGGGTATTGACCATTGTAAGTTATATGACGCGAAACCAAAGTTAAAAGCGTAAGAGGACGCGAAGAAAGGTGAAGGGGGGCCGATGAGTCGAAAAAATTGAATGGAGTGGGGATAAGGGGCCAACCAAGGTTATGAGGGGCCAAATTGTGCTGAAAAGAAAGGGATTGAAGGAGCCGAGTCAAAGGAGAATTGTGCCAAGTCGAGTGGAGTTCTTTAAGACGCGAATGTAAGTAGTATTTCGTGTTATTTTCGATCCGAGTATTGTGTACTACTAATTGTGTACTTCGTTTACTTTTAAATAAAATAAAAAGGTTCGAAAGGAAAACAAAACCACAGTGAGGAAAAGCTATAAATATTGTAATCACTGGTGTATGTGTGTGAATTTCTGATCTACGTATTTGTTTTCTCTTAATTTCAGTCTTTTTTTAACATAAAAAGAGAAGTTAGAAATTGTCGTAGAAATGACATTAAAAGGGGCATGTGTTGCCTATACCAGTTTGTACTTAGTACCCTGAAGGGGTTTACAAGGGTTATAATTTTTATTGTAACGGGTTGTACTTAATTTGTATTATATCTAATGATTCACAACACAAAACTTCGTATGTGTTTATATTTAGATAGTGGCTCTTCTAAGCCATTTGGTTATTTGTATGTGCTGTGTTTCTTTATGTCGCTTTAATTAAAGATTAGAATTTTATTGAGGTTCGTATTATGCAAAAAGTAAAGTACACAATAAAAGTCATAAAAAAAAGATTGATTAGTCGAATTTGTTTGTTTTACGTTAGAACACTGAGAATCATAGAAAGGTAGCAACAAAATTCGAAGAAAAGAAAAAAAAATTTTCATCGGACTTAAATACTAAAAGCTAGGTACGTTGCTGTCGCGCAAAATATAATTTAACTATTGATCTCGAATATGGTTCGGCTTAACATTTGACATTGTCGAAAAAAACTTTGGATCGCGATATAGACTATTTATGTATATGTTCTAATTCTAAAGGGGTACTTGTGAATAGGTTGGTATGCTAGTTTCTGAGTTATTGGTTGTTGTTTGGTACTTTATTACACACGACAATGGGTGCTTGACGGTACAAAGGATACCTTTCTTGTGTATTTTATATTTCAGGAAGTTTACAATGTGGTTAATCCTAATCCAGAAAGGAATATAGGGATGTATAAAATAAACGTGACTTGGTTGGTTTCAGTTATATATGGTTTGTAAATACCTTAAACGGTTGTTATTTCGACACAATTTGAAAATCAAAAATACAAGGGGATTAAAAAAAGGACAAAAGTTAAAAATTATTTAATATGTTACTGTTTGTTCTATATTGTTCCTCTTCTTACGTAATTTTTGATTACTAAACTTTCGTTTAGTGTAAAAGAAAAATGACAATTCTTCACCACCGAAACCACTAGTAGTGAATAAGTTTGTTTTAAGTTAATCAATCGCCTGTTGGGTGTTTGTTGCTAAACATTAATTAATTGACCTGGTAACTGTATTACGTGTAAACGTGTAAATTTTAAGGTACATTTATTTTTCGCTTTAATAAATTTCAATTTTTTAATCTCGTCTTAAAGATTATATTAGCCAGCGGCTCCTTTTTTTACAATTAAAGTTTATACGTCTATAATCGAAAACCTTAAGGATTTCCTGATTTTTGCTTGGCCCAGAAGGGGCTCGCGGAGATGTACACACAGAGAAAAAAAAAAAAAAGGAAGAATAAATAAAAAAAAGAATATTTAAAAACTTGCGGTTATCCGTGGACGCCTGGATGAGTTCCTGATGGTAAGGTATGGACCAGTCCGGTGGTGTTGGGAGCACTCGCACTGCACTAGTTAAGGTGGTGTTGATCTTAGGTGGCTGATTTAGATGATGGTGTTCCGGATGCTGAGGCAGCGTCTGTCCAGCGATGGCGGCAGGTGACTACAGGTGAGGTGTGGTTCCTTTTATTGGCACTTTGTGGAAGATTGTAAGTCCATTCATTACGAGTCACCAAAGTCATCGATTTAGGTTCGAACACGAAGGTTGCGCGTTTTTTACGGGGTCACCAATGTGGGTGTAAAAGAAGGGATGCCAAAACACGGACACTTATTTTCTTTCACTCCCAACGATTGTTCGAGGAATAAAACGCAAAAAAAAACAGCACAACGTTCTCCGAAAGAGGAAATTAAACTCAGGTGGCTAATTGCAGCAAAACGTTCTTTATTTTTTAATTGTTTTTACGACTTTAATATTAATGTTTTTTTATTAACGACTACAACACTGTTTTTAATATTAGAGATTTTCGTTCCGACAACAACATTGTTTTCAATATTAAGATTCTCATTCGCGACTACACATTGATTTTAATATTAAGATTTCCATTCGTTCACGACTACTACATTGTTTTTAATATTAAGATTTCCATTCGCGACTTGGCACACACTCGCTGCCTCCAAGGAAACAGGGTAACTTTTTTTGCAACGACAGTGACGCGGTTGACTCCTTCAACGGGTAAAATCTGACTAATTAATCCCATTGGAAATCATTAAAGGGAAAGAATCCCGAAAGAAACTGGAAAGGAGGCGGAGTTACACGATTAACTTGATGTAGTTAATCGTGATTGGACCGGGCGGGGTAGTCATACATTATGCATGTGTGGGTGTGCCATGCATACGATCGTTCGGCGACCGTGTGGATGGCGGCACATCGCTAGTGCATTTTCTAAGAATGCAAACACTAGCATGTGGGGTGTGAAAACCCAAACCAATGATTTGGTCATCCTAATGGAAGGCCATAAATCATCATTTCGGTTGCCGATGATTAAACATTGCAACGAACATAGGGTGCAGCCATTGCCAGATGTTGAAAGTAAACATTTTCTGGCTGCATCTTGATCGTTGCTTGAATACGGCCTCTGAACATGGGGATCGATAATTGGAAGCCAGCGATTGCTGGTAATCCGGGACATGTTTGGTTTGCATCAGCAGAAACCTTGTCGGCGGTAGCAAATCAATAGGGCAAATAGCCGCATGCATGTTATGCCGAGGGTAAACAAATACAACGAGTCACAAGGAACTCTTGTTGATTGTTGTTTCCATAGCTTAAGGCTATGGAAACGAGATGCCCTGGCAGAATGTATGCCTAAAGATAAGATTTCAGATGCCATGGCAATGTGATGATTTTGCCGTGGACTTATGCTTTTTATTTAGGAGATAATATGCGCCTCGGGGGTGAATTTTCGATGCCACGGTAAGGTGATAAGCTTTGCCGTGGGCTTAATGTTTCTTAGGGAATATGGTCTGGCCGAGGGTAAGTTTTCGATGCCACGGCAAGGTGATAAGCTTTGCCGTGGATTTAATGTTTTCAGTGATGGTGATGGAGAAAAAGGGGTTTGGAAGGAAATCCCCTACAGAATAGGTAAGCTGCCTAACAGAACTTCAAAACAGTTATCCGATTGGGTAACCGTAATAATTCCGGCGATTTGGCTGGGGGTAAATGCCGTAGCAAGGTTACGCAACCTTGCTGAATTTCGACCGAGAGGTAAGTCGTTCGCCTGGAAAAGTGGGGATCGAGCGATGCCTGGCTCTTCGGGCCCTGAAAAGCCCCACAGTCCCACTAACGCCTAAGGTTGTCTCAATCTCACGATAGGTCACATGACGATCTTCCAATATCAGTTCGCGCACAGCATCAATGGTTTTCGGAACAACAACTGATTTTGGACGACCTTCACGAAATTCATCTTGGAGTGAACTACGACCACGATTGAATTCACCATACCATCGATAAACACTGGTCCTTGATGGAGCTTCATCGCCAAAAATTGAATTAGACCCGCGTTCGAATATTGCCCTCATGTTTGGAGCTCTGCGCCTAAATATACCCTCGATCTACTCGAAAGCATACAGAGACGTGTGATCCACCTGTTTCGGTACACGGCGCTGACATCGAGACTATAGTCGCTGTCACATCCAAGGTGCGTAGCCGACCTCTGTCTGTTTTACAGATATTATCACGGGTACTGTTCTTCGGAGATTCGTGGTATTGTTCACGCAATTCGGTTTATATGCGCTTTATAAGACAATCCGACGGATCGCACCATTTTGCGGATTGTACGCCGAAAGACAAGAAATATAATAATGTATAATTTAGAGTGCTTGCGAAGAGCCAGTAAGTTAATGTAAGAATGATATTTGTAAAATAGAAGTTAACATTTAGTCTTAAGTAAAATATGTAATTAATTTTTTAAATAAATGTGGATATAAAACAAAACAACCACATTGCGGTTCATCTCCCGACGGCACGAACTTCCCTGCAACAGAACTCGTTGTTACAGACCGGGGAAGATGTGGTATTCCCTCCCCGCGCAGGTATTCTCGGAGCGTTATAACCTGCAACTGTTCAAAAAGAACTGCAACAGTTATTTGGTGGCATCTCGGGGCGTCGTATCGTGTAGGTTCGGCTCTTCCGAGAGAAGTATATTAAAAAAAAGAAGAGTAAAATCCCCAAATTCGATGAGCTGGCCATTCATCATCATCAGTGGAACCGATGATCCAGTTTTTTTTGTGAATGTTGTGTTTTGTGTCCTTTGGTTGCATTGAAGTCGGCGAGATAGGCCTTTCCCCACTGCAGGAACTTATCCAGATCCCGATTTAGAGGGTTAATCTGGCTACATCTCAGCTGTTGCGATGTTGATGCGCTAATTGACCGATCAATCGAAAAAGAGTAAACAAGCGTACTATCACTTGAGGCACCCCGGAATTAACAGGATACAGATCCGATTACTCGCCGTCCACAACACCTCGGATTGGTCGATTTTCGAGGGAGCTCTTCGTCCAGTCGCAAAGTTGCTGGGGAAGTCTATATGAACGAAGTTTGCTCAGCAATGTCCCGTGCCTGACGCAATCAAAAGCCTTGGAAATACCCAATACGACCGCCCTTGACTCACCATGCCTTTCAATCGCAGATGTCCATATATTGGTTATAAGGGTAAAAAGGTCTCCCGTGGAGCGCCTGCCACGGAGTCCGTAATGACGATCGTTCAGGAGTCCATTCCACTCCAAATACTTAATTAACTTGGTATTGACCTTTTGCATCACCTTAGATAACATAACTGCCGCCTTAATGGCTGAATTGGTAAGGAAGTTGTGCTTTGCGTTTGATTGTGCAAACTTAGGTTCAACTGACGACTCTTGCTATTGTGCAGTTCGGCACAATTACTAAGTGGTAGGTAGAGTCCCAAAGCCCAGCCGCCTCATTAAGCTACAGGTTCGCTTTTCCTGGTAGAAAAAAAATAGACGGTAATGCTTTCGGCCGGTAATTTTGACAGAGACAATTTTTTCCTCCTCTTTGGGATTGGCTGAACTCGAACTATTTTAGTAGTAAATGTCCTCCATGTATAAGATAAGCGGAAGAGTCTACCAACAACCGAGGACAGTTTTAGAGCACAGTTCTTAAGGACTACTGCTGGTATACCATCCGAACTAGTTCCTTCTTACAGTCCAGTCCACGTAGAATCCGTTGAATAGTAAGTTGGCGGAACGTTACATCCCGGATCGAAGATCGTACCAGCGCGATCATAGGTCGTTCCAAAAAACCGGCATCGAGTTTTGAATTGGTGGGAAATAAATTCGGGCACATGTTACCTTGATCTTTTGAATTTGTGAGTAGTGACCTGTTGGAGTTATAAATGACTCGGGCTCGTTGATCGTCAATAAATAACAGTCTAGAGTTAGCAGTGAATTGAAATGTTAATTTAATTTGCGAAAAGAAAATTTGTCGATTGACACGGAACACACTTGATAAAATTGGATCAAAAATTCAAGGCACGTTTTTCGATATCTTTTACTTGCTCTTGCGTTTGAATCAGGCAGTTGATTGACAGATGGGATCAGTGCCAACTTCAAGTCCAAGAACTGTGTGAAGTTCGCACAGGCTGACGGTTGTGTTGGGCAAGACCAGCTGTCAATTGATCAATTCTCAACACTCCTCCATGATCAATTTACGGCGGAGCGTCTCAAAGACTCTCCTGTTCAGTGGCTTGGTTAGAATGTCTGCAATCTGCATGCTGCTCTCGACGTGTCGCCGTGTCACGGTCTTGTCGACGTGTTGTTGGATGTACTTTCGTGTTATCTCAATATATATTTCTTTCCCTTGCTTGTCTTTCCCCCGTGTGCATTCTGCAGCATGTGTATACCTGACATGTTGTCGACGTGCAAGGTGATTGCCTGGTCGGTTTTCAGGATACCCAGTTCCAGCGCGATTCGCTTGATCTAGCACACATCGTCGATTACTGATACTGCTGCTCGGTACTCGGCTTCTGCGGTTGAGGTCGCTACCAGACGCTGTTTTTGTGAATACCAGATCACTGGTCCTCCCCTCATCACTAACAATCCGCTTGTCAACTGCCCTGTCTCCGAGTCTCCTCCATAGTCTGAGTCGGTGTAGGCCATGAGTGTCTGGTCTCCTCCAAAATGAATTCCGGCTGTGGTTGTCCCTCTCAGGTACTGGAACACACGTTTCACCATCGCCTGATGGCCCCTCATTGGCTTGTTGCAAAATCGACTCAGGTAGTTCACGGCGAAGCTGATGTCTGGCCTGGTGATTGTAGCTAGGTACAATAAGCTTCCTATCGCCTCCCGATAGTTGTTGTTCGCCGGAAGTGGCTCATCGTTCTTGAAGTCTGTCTTCTTGGTGATCATCCCTTGCTCAATTGGTGTGGACGCTGGGTTGCATTGTTCGAGTTTCATTTTCTTCAGTATTTTCTCCGTGTAGCTGGACTGGTTCACGAAAATACCTTCTTGATCAATCTTGATTTCCATGCCCAGGTATATCAACTTGTCCTTTACTTTCTTGCTGTATGTGATCTCAAAGTCCTTGCTTATCTCATTCAGAAGCTTGTATATCTGATCTTCATATTTTCCAGCTACCAATCTATCATCCACGAAGAGTGAGAGCATAATGCTCCTGTCCTTGTTGTAGTAGATACACGGGTCGTCGTCTGTACTTGTCAGGCCTATCTTCCTTTCAAGGTGTGCAGTGACCCTCTCGTTCCACATCCTTGGAGCTTGTTTGAGCCCATAGAGACTCTTGTCCAATTTGCAGATTTTCCTTGATCCGTCGTCTAACCCTTCAGGCTGGTTCATGTAGAGATTCCGTTCCAGGTTCCCGTACAGGAATGTCGTTTTAACATCGAATGACACCAGCTTCATTTACTCTGACGCGGCGTGACTTAGAAGCAGGCGAATGGATGCATGGCGTGCTACTGGACTGAAGGTTTCTCCATAATCCACTCCCTCTTTCTGTTCAAATCCCCTCGCCACGAGTCTGGCCTTGAGTCTCCCGTCTGCCTTCTCTCGAAGTACCCAACGACAAGTGATCGGTTTCACTGCTTCGGGACACTCCACCAGCTTCCAGGTTTTCATCTCCATGAGAGAATCGTACTCCTCCTGTATCGCTCGTCTCCACTTCTCGTCCTTGAGTGCTTTACTCACCGGGATATCTGCTGTTTCACCGATCATGGCTGCTGTTGTGCTGTTGCCTCGATTGGACATGTTGGCAACGTAGTCCCTGTACCTTGGCGGTGGTTGCAGGTTCCGACGACCTCGCAATGTTCTTCCTTCTGGCTGCTCTGCTGGCAGCGTTGTCTCTTGTTCGTTGTCGCTTGACTCTTCGGTACTTTCGTCGGTTCCTTCTGGGTGTTCATATTCTGTCTGGCTGTTACTTTCATCTTTCTTTTCGAGATTGTCCTCGGGTACTCGTGCCTGAGGTTCAGTGCCTTGTCTCAGTATCATTTTCTCCTCGTCGAAGATTACGTTGTCGGAGCTGATGATGTCTTTCCTATCTTTCAGATAAACCCTGTAGCAGGGTGAATCGATATCATACCCAACCAAGATTCCTTCTTCTGACTTTTTGTCAATTTTGCCTCTCTTCTTTCCTTGTATTAGTACATAGCATTCACATCCAAATGGTCGCAGCTTTTCAATCTTTCTTGTTCTTCCGAACCAGAGTTCCACTGGGCTTTTCCCTGGCACATTGCTGGTTCCAGTGTGGTTGATCGTGAAGATCACATGGTTCATTGCTTCGGCCCACAGTCTTTCGTCCAAGTTCTCGGTATGTATTACTGTCCTGACTGCCTCAACAATTGTCCTCATTTCTCTCTCAACCCTTCCGTTTTGTTCTGGCGTGTGCATATTCGTAAATGTGTGAAGTATTCCCAGCTTGTCCAACATCTGTTTGGTTTTTGCATTTTTCAGTTCCGTGCCGTTGTCAGATCTCAAACACTTGACTCTCCTCCCAAGCTGATTTTCCACGAGTTTCAAGTAACTTTCTATCTTCTCAGGTGCTTCTCCTTTCGTCTTCATGAAATAGCAGCTCCGGTAGTGGGTGAAGTCGTCCTTGAGCATAAGCCAGTACTTGGCTCCTCCTAACGACGGGATATTCATTTCTCCAGTGTCGATGTGTACAAGATCTAGCGGTTGCTGGGCTGTCTTTGGGTTGATTCGGTGTGGGGCTCGATTATTCTTGCCGTATGAGCATCCCTTGCACACATAGTGCTTCCAGTCATCAATGTGTTTAATTCCCTTGCGTTTCAGTATCTCCCTCACATACTTTACATTTTGATGGGTGAGTCTCTCGTGCCAAGTTTTGATTGACATTGTCATCAGACTTGTATCTTCTTCTGACCTGAGCATCATTTTGTAAAGGTTTCCTTTGCGCTTGGCAATTGCCACAACTTTCCTGCCATCCTTGCTGTAAAACGTTGACTGCTTTCCATTTGCCTTCTGAAGGTGTCCCTTGTCCAGCGTCTGACTTACTGAGAAGAGATTGAAGTTGAGTTTTGGAACGTAAATAACATCTTCAAGTACCACTGGATACAATTACCGACCGTCAAAAGCCTCCAGGTCGATGTTCCCGACTGCAACGCCATCCAACCTGGTTGAGTCTCCGATCACTATTGAGATTGGTTCGTCCAGCTCGACCAGCTGTGCAAACCACTCTCGATGAGACGTCATGTGTTGACTAGCTCCGCAGTCTTGATACCATGAAGTTACCCTGTCCTTCGAGATGTCACTGTCCACTGTGAAAAAGCTGTGGTCAGGAACGCCCTTGGTGACCTTCCGCTTGTAGACCTGCTTGACTTTTTTTTGGAAGTACATTCTTTGGCGAAGTGTCCTTTCTGCTTACATATGTTACATGAGTATTTCTTCTTACAGTAGGCAATGTATTTTTTGCACGGTTTGCCTGTGCACTGCTTGATCATGCGACCTTTTCCTCCACACTTGTAGCATACGAGCGTTGCCTTGTCCTGGTTGCCCTTTGACAACTGCCTTCGCTTCTCACGTCTTGCCAGGAGGGCATTGTTGGAGTTTCCCTCTGGGTTTGTCGTCTCCTTTAGTCGATCGTCCTCAAGTCTCAGACGTTCGATGAGAGTTTCCACGTTCTTGGTTGCTCCGGTCACATTGTCCCAAGAAGTCCTGAAGTGCGCTAGTTTTGGCGGTAGCACCCTCATGATCCTTGTCATGATCCAACTTTCTCTCTAAGATCATTTTTTGTTGACACTTCTTCAGCCAGATCCATGATCTCCAAACAATTTTCCACTGCTGACTTGCTATCATCGTATTCAAAGGTAAAGAATTTGATTCGGGACATTTCTAAAGTTACATCAGTCTTTGTGCCGTATAAGCTGGTTAATTTGTCTATCATATCTTTGGTAGTCTTGCAGTTGGCAATTTTGTTTGCGATCTTGCTGCTTACATTTAGGCCGATCAGCGTTTGAGCTTCGACATCCTTCTTGATCCAAGCTGAGATGGTTTCAGATGACGCAGCGCCTGACGGTCTGAGCTTGTCTCCTGTTACGATTTCGTACAGGTCCTTATTCTTCAGTGATAGGTTCAGTTTGAATCGCCATGAGATGAAGTTGACGTTGCCCTGGCTGTCTTCGCTTAGCATTTCCAACTGGGATTTGACGGAGTCCATTTTCTTGAGAGGCTGCAATTCGACTGACTTGACCTACGTATGTGTTACTCGCGGTTAATTTGCTATGCGATAGCTGCTCCGATGTTTGGCGATTTGTGGATCACGTTGTCCTTGCCAGTTCTCCCGCCCTGGGCGGCTTTGGTCAATTTTGCTTTCACTTTCGTTGATGATGACCGACGAAACCCTTTTACTGCTGTCCTGGGCCCATAGCCTGTTGGAGTTATAAATGACTCGGGCTCGTTGATCGTCAATAAATAACAGTCTAGAGTTAGCAGTGAATTGAAATGTTAATTTAATTTGCGAAAAGAAAATTTGTCGATTGACACGGAATACACATGATAAAATTGGATCAAAAATTCAAGGCACGTTTTTCTATATCTTTTACTTGCTCTTGCGTTTGAATCAGGCAGTTGATTGACAGATGGGATCAGTGCCAACTTCAAGTCCAAGAACTGTGTGGAGTTCGCACAGGCTGACGGTTGTGTTGGGCAAGACCAGCTGTCAATTGATCAATTCACAACATGACCCCCTGCCCGTCAGTAACGGAGGAAAAGAGTTTTCTAATGAAGAAAATGTCGTTATCCGCAACTGAATATCAATAGTTTACCGCATATCATTAAATTATCGGAAAAGAATGTCTTGATATAACCCCAGATATTGGAAGAATCATTAATGTTTTCCACTTTAATTCCATTGTGTTCATCAATAAACTTGATGTGTGTAACTAAGTTTTCTTGCGACCACGTATTTATTAATACACTTTCTATATTCCTCTTTGAGTATTAATCTCATGAATCCGACGATAGAATTAATCCTCTTCTCCTTTTTGAAGATAGCTTTTTACGTTTAAAAACGATGTTGCCCTCACTTGATATGTCAGAATCCACTATTACTACTATACTATTACTATTTATTGGCCTGTAGGAACCGGAAAGTTCATGACCTCACCGACTCGACTGCGCCATTGTTCCCTGTCCCGTAAGCTCCCCTTCCACGTTCGACCATCCGATGCAATCTCCTCGAGGGCCAACCTAGCATTGTTCAGAATCCAAATTTTCAAAATTAAAAATTAAAAATTCCGTGTCTTTGTGACGATACGTATCTAAATTCGATTCCCTCACAATACCATTTTCTGCTTTTTGGTTGGTAAGGAAAATGTGCAATTCAAAGAAATAATTCAAACAACAAGGTTATAATGAGCGTTGATGTTGAACTTGAAATCAAGGTCGAATTTCATCTTTTTCCTTTCAATGAAATGAAGATTAGAAAAGTTGGCAAACCTGCTCTATTCCTCGTCTGTCTGACAATAAGGCACATTAATTTAATTCCTTCGTAGAATATTTCAATTCATTTCTACTGTTTAGGTAATAACTAGAATTTTCATTTCAAAATCGGAAGTCGCAACCACCGTTAAACAAACGTCAAACACTCCGTTCAAATTGTGACAAGCTGATTCTACATTTCACTGTACCAGGCGATCATACTTCAACACAAGTTGAATGTTTTGCTTTTATTTAATTCAGAAGTTGACCTCACATTAAGTGTCGTCTAGTGTTTGTTTTTGTTAATTTCTATGGTGTTATGTGACGACTGTCAACACTTTTACTCAAGCAACATATCGTATAATTTCCCCTGGTTGTGCCGTCGTATTTGACTGCGAGTCCATTGTTTTGCATATTTGATTGGGAAATTGGATCTTACGTGACGTCTGGCCTAATGAAATGTTTGTTGTCAATACCCCATCAATTGCACATTTCGTATAATTTCCCCTAATTGTGTTTTGATCGTAAATCGATTGTTTTGTTGTAATCTGAATATGAGGCATTTGTCAAATTTAGCTGTGCGCATCGCATATGAACGTACGCGATAGGTGTAGCTTATATTTTTCAATAGATGGAAATAGAGACCATTATTCATTCGGTTAATTTAAAATACTGGAAGATGAAATTAATGTCAACTTTTGTTATTAACCGCCATGGTACAGATACTGAAAACTTAATAAATGAATCTTGAACCTAGTGTAAAGCTAATGACTCGTTGATAATTCAAGAGTATACGTGAAATGAGAATCACAGAATTGAGAAATTTGCATTTAAAAGTAGCATGGAGTGATATTCAATAGATATTGAAGCATAAATTTCAGTTTTACCAACAGACACATTCGATTGCCTTAATGGCATATGGTGTATCAGGTCGGTAATCAGAATTTATATAAATAACTAAACTGGGGCAACACGTGATCATTGAAATGTCTATGAAACTTTGCAGATCCCATAAGCTCATATGGATCAGCACAATCCACAACCTCCAAGCAGTCGTCGCAAGCAAAGACTCACACCGAGAGTGGCTTTCGACTAATTAAGTCAAGCACACTCTCGGTCACCGCACAGAGGATTCATCATTGGCAAATTGGCGAAGAAAGTCCAAAAAAATGGGTGGAAAGAGAAGGACCTCGGTGCGGAACTGCTCGATTATATACTGGAAGACCGAATCGCACAGTTTGACGCAGAGGCCGGTGCGAACAGGCAGGCTAACTACCGCATGTGATGCTTCTATGCCACGAAAAAGACAACCAGCAGGGGCTATCAAACCAGTCTATTGGTGGAACTCAGACATCGCCCATATGCGATCGGAGTGCAACAGGTTAAGACGCTTGCAACAAAGAACAAGAAACCGTAACACCTACCCACAGTTGCATGCGGAATTCGTCAACAAATGGAAAGAGTTGAGGATTGTGATCCGCAAAAGTAAATATGACGTGTTCTGCACCCTAAGGGACGAATTAAATAACAACCCATGGGGCAGCGCCTACAGGATAGCCATGAAAAGACTACAGAGTAACAGTAGCCAAACGCAAAAAAGGAAAAGTGACGTGGCCAGAATCGTTGATGTCCTCTTCCCGCAATGTGATGAGGTATTGAGAGTGCAAGAGCAGTGGAGGATCACTGAAGGAGAGATACCCCCCGTGACCACCGAAGAGGTACTCTTGGCTGCAGGGGTTATAAAAAAAACAAGACCCCGGGACTGGATAGTATCCCTAACGCTGTAGTGAAGACTGCTCTAACAAAAAAGCCGGAAGTCTTCAGCAGTCTCTTCACAACCTGCCTTCAAACAGGACAATTTCCTAAACGATGGAAAAAACAGCGACTTGCACTTATACCAAAAGGTGTCAAGAATCCAGAAGAGCCGTCGTCTGATCGCCCGTTGTGCATGCTGGACACAACAGGAAAACTGCTTGAGCGAGTAATTGCCACTCGCCTGGAACAATTGACTGAGGGAACATCGGGGCTCTCTGAATCGCAGTATGGGTTCCGGAAAGGTAGATCAACCGGAGAAGCACTATCTGTGGTATGCGACATCACTCGCAATGCAATAGCTGGAGCACGATGGCTAGATGGTACCAAAAAATATTGCGCGTGGTGACGCTTGATGTAAAAAATGCTTTTAACTCGGTGAATTGGAATCGGATTCTAGAAGCGTTCGGCGATCTACAAGTCTCCCCCTACTTGGTGCGAATATTAGCAAACTATCTATCGGATAGCTCCTCAATAGTATACTGGTTAGTATACCCGCCTGTCACGCGGGAGACCGGGGTTCGATTCCTCGTCGGGGAGCCTCTGGCGCAAGACTAATGACCTTGCCCGGAAAAAAACAAATCATTATGGAAAATTTAACAAGCCTCAGGACTTGCTGGTTCTAGGTTGTAGTGGCGATGATGATGATGATGATGATCTATCGGATAGAAGACTGCTCTATGACACAGATGAGGGACCACAGGAATATAAAATAACAGCGGGTGTACCTCAGGGATCTGTATTAGGTCCGCTGTTATGGAATATCATGTATGATGGTGTGCTCAGAGTCAATGTACCAGAAGGGGTTAGAATCATTGGGTACGCAGATGATTTGGCAATAGTAGCCGTCGCTAAACATCTAGATGACCTGGAGAATATTTGCTCCCAAGCAATCCAGAGCATTAAATGCTGGCTGGATATGGCCGGACTGAAACTAGCTGGACATGCGACGGAGGCAGTTTTAATAAACAACCGGAAGAAAGTTGAACACCTTGATTTGGAAATAGGACAAATAATCAGATCCAGTCCCTATATGAAATATCTTGGTGTTATATTCGACAACGGGTTGAACTTCAAGGAACACCTGAGGAAAACGAGTGAAAAAACGGCAAGAGTATGCAAAGTTTTGGCGAGACTGCTACCCAATGTTGGAGGACCCCGTCCCCACATAAGGAAACTCATAACCAGTGTCAACACCTCCACTATAATGTATGCAGCTCACATATGGGCAGGAGCGGCACAGTATAAGTCAGACATGAGGGGAGTGAACTCAGCGCATAGACTAGCATCACTAAGAGTATGCTGTGCATTTCGAACGGTATCCGAAGATGCCATAAATGTTTTGGCCGGGAGGACACCACTTGACATTGCAGCTAAAGAAAACGCTGCCTTGCATAAGGTCTCCCAAGAGAATTGTTGGAGAATGCGGTCACAATTAGAGCTCTCAAGCTTAAGAGAATGGCAACGAAGGCGAGATTCTTCCACCAAAGGTAGATGGACCCACACCATGATACCTGATATAGAAACATGGGTGAAAAGAAAACATGGCGAGCTGAATTACTACTTGACTCAGCTAATATCAGGACATGGAAACTTCCGGCAATACTTGCACAGGTATAAGCATGTGAATCACCCATACTGCTTGTATTGTGAAGGCAAAATAGAAAATGCGGAACACGTACTCAGCGAGTGCGTGAGATTCGAGACCGCACGAACGATTTTGGAGAGACATACGAGACGGACAGTTACCCCGGCTGGAGTAATAGAATACATGCTTAGTTCAAAACAGGCATGGTCCGTAACCAATGGTATTCTCTGTGAAATGATGCAGCAGTTGCGACGTGACGACCGGAGTAACAGGTAAACTCCGTCCCGCCCCGCGATGGAATATCTAAAAGAAAGTTCCGCGGGGATCAACGGGAATATGAGCCTGGCGGGAGGTAGTTTTAGTCGGTAAAAACCAGGCATGCCCCTGGATCGGAATAGAGGTATCTTTTGAAGATTTTCACCTTCCTACGGAAACCAAAAAAAAAAAAAAACACTCTCGGTCACCCTCACATACAAAGGAGAATCACGGCTGAATTGGGGTGAAGTGGACGCGGTACTACGTTGGTCTCGCTCACACGTAGAACGAGAACCGACGCCGGATCTTTCCCGCCAATTTCGTTTGATACACACCACATGTGTGGATAATTGGCGCGAACACACGATCACTTCGACATTAGCCACCGCCACGATCGGACGACAACGCCGTCAGGGACATCAGCGATAGCAGCCATCCGAGGACAACGACGGTTTGGGGATCGAAACCCCAAAGTGGTGACCCCGAGAAGAAATTTTCAATCGGAACGAACAAACATTTAAACAAACACTTTAACTAAGAATCATCCAAAAGATTAATTTAAAACACGGCGGAGTGCCGTTGATGAAAATACAAGAAAAGTGAAAAGTTTTTGTTACCCGAGAAAAAAGAAAAAATAAATAAACAATCGAACACGCCAATACGGAGCTCAGAGGAGGAAAGCGAAAAGGCGCCAGAAGCGACGAAACAACGAAGGACTCGCCGCCCTCATCAGACAGCGGCATCGAAACCTGCAACCCCCGAGACGCTACTGGCCACTATCCAACCGACGCCATGGCAAAGGTAAAATTAATACCTTTCTGGCGCAACCACCTCCATGTGTGGTTCACCCAAGCCGAAGGAATGTTCGCAATGAATGACATCGATGACGACAGCCGAAAAATCTTCCTGGTCCTGGGCGCCCTCGACACCAACACAATCGACGAGCTGGCAAACGTCTTGGCCAGCCCACCAGCAGCGGACAAATACGGGACGCTCAAGGAAGGCATCCTACGTCGCACAACGGACTGCGAAGAGAAGAGGCTCCATAAAGTGCTCACAGAGCTCCAACTCGGCGACCTGAAACCTTCCCAACTGTGGCGGAAAATGAGGGCTCTCGCCGGAACACGGATCGACGAAAGGGTGCTGTTAGTGAAATGGAGATCGCTTCTACCCCAAAACGCCCTGAGGATATTCAAGCCCCAAACCACAGAAGACCTAATCTCCGCGGCAGACGAAGTCGTCGACAATCCCCTGGAGGATATCGTGGCGGTCGGCGATAAGAAAAGGTCCTAGGACACACTCGCCCAGCGAATCGACGCCCTGGAAGCAGCCATCATACAGCTAGCCGTCAGCCACCTAACCTAGACAACCCCAACGAGGCAACAAACAGCAACGCACCGACCGACGACCCCGCCATCGCTACTGGCGCGCCACCTACTACCGAGACGGACACTGCGCCAGACGCGCTGGAAATCTCAATGCCCACAACGCTGAGTGCGGACATAATCGCCGAACCGCAGGCCGTCGACCCAAACCTTTCGCACTTGGTGGACTCCGCTCTACAACTACAGCTGCTCTCAATCGACGGCCACAACATCTATTGCGACACAAAGGAAAACATCATCCGACCGTACCTCCCGGAGCCTCTGCGACGTCAGACCTTCAGCATCATTCACAGCTTGTCCCACCCAAGCGGCACGCCACTGCGAGGACTGCCAATGCTCCAAGGTAGGGCGTCACAACAGGGAGGACCTGAGAAAATTCAAAGAGCCGGACAATCGCTTCGAGCACGTCCACATAGACCTCAGCAAGATGCCACTAATTCAAGGGATGCAGTACTGCCTGACCATCATCGATAGATTCTCGCGATGGCCTGTGGCGGTGCCCCTGCCCAACATCCAAACAACCACAATCGCCAAAGTATTCATGGACAACTGGGTCAGCAACTACGGAACTCCACTTCACATCACGTCAGACAGAGGGCCACAATTCGAGGCAGAGCTATTCACAGAGTTCGCCAAATGTATCGGCGCGCAGATGACCCACACAACGCCGTACCATCCGCAGTCCAACGGAATGGTGGAGAGATTCCACCGAACTCTCAAAGCTGCCCTAAGATGCTGCCCACATTCCTGGCTGGATAGTCTGCCCACAGTTTTGCTGGGCATCGGAACGGCTTACAAAGAGGATCTCGAAGCTTCCCCAGCAGAAATGCTCTACGGCACAACCATTCGGATTCCCGGAGAATTCGTCGCCCCGGACCGGCACAGGCAAACAAAACCAACGTCGCGAGCCTACGTCGGCTTTTCAAAGCCATCCGCCCGGTTCCAGCAACCCGGCACACCACTGGGCACCCGTTCAGCACAACCCACAACCTCCAACCAGTCGTCGCAAGCAAAAACTCACACCGAGGGTGGCTTTCGACAAATTAAGTCAAGCACACTCTCGGTCACCCTCACACACAAAGGAGAGTCACGGTTGAATTGGGGTGAAGTGGACGCGGTACTACCTTGGTCTCGCTCACACGTAGAACGAGAACCGACGCCGGATCTTATCCTCCAATTTCGTTTGACACACACCACATGTGTGGACAATTGGCGCGAACACACGATCACTTCGACATTAGCCACCGCCACGATCGGACGACAACGCCGCCAGGGACATCGGCGATAGCAGCCATCCGACGATTTGGGGATCGAAACCCCAAAAAATATCTGTATTGCGAAATAGTTTATGTGATTTTGGGTTTGGTCAAGTTAGTTGGGTAAGAAGGATGAGTTTTAAATGGGTTTACCATTTTATAGGCATGGTGGTGAGCATCCCAGTTTGTTTGGTTTATATGTTTTTGTTCATTGCTGATAGTTGACAGTAGATCGGCTCTTGTGTAGGTGTTGAATGTATGTACTGGAGCTCTTTTGGCTGAGTTGGCTGCGGCGTCTGCATTCTCGTTACCGCTGATGGCGACCTGACTGAGAGTCCACATTAGTTTTATTTTATTGGTGTGGTTGGTGGCGAATGTTACGGCTTGTAACTATGTTTATCTCTAATTATACACTTGCAACTTTCTGTAGTTCAGCAACAATACGATCCTTCAGCTGAGATTATTTTTCTAGTTGCCTTATAAGCAACGAATTTAAATAGCAAATTTCGCGTTTCGATTTAGCTAGTGCACTATGAAGTTCTTGATTATTAAGTATTAACTCATGATTGGTTTCACGGTACGTCTCCATTCGCAAATAATGTTTTAATTGTAAACCAGATTTTTTTTTCAAAACTTGACTGTCCGCTATGACGGTTGAATAGTGACTGATTGGAATTAGGGATGGAAATTGGGACTTCTGCTTTTACACAACGATCAGCCAATGGTAATCGTGCTCTCTTGTGCATCCTTCAATTCCCCACATTCATCGAGGTGGATAAGTACTTGCGTATTCGTTCGACGTCGATGGGCGTAGAAAGGATGAAGAAATCAAAAGGAAAGCACAATAACTCAGGGTTGGTCTGGCTGAGTGTGTGTGTATTAATGCAGCGTCTCAGATTGATCCACTGACCTAGTGCGGTGATTGTGGTGATCTCAGAGTACATCGAACTATGGAAAGACAGAATTGTGGAGGAGAGGAAAATGTAGTTTGCGCTATTCACCTGTAAAATGAGATCGGTGATCCCAAGCGAATGGATGATCTGAAGAAAAGCCGAAGGCAAAAGAGTAGCTAAACTCAATTATGCATTATCTGCATAGGATAATGAGTTTAGCTATGCGTCCCTTGGGAAATCAATGATTCTCAGGTGAATACCGAACGGTGGGATAGGGGTTAGGATGACACGCTGAAAGCGGTCGAAATAATGCGGAAATTGTGGTTGGAATTGTGGGTTGGTTCTCCATGTAGTATAGAGAACCCCCACAGAGCCTTTGCGGTGTAGTGGCCAATGTGGAGTAAGCCGTCTGTGCAACCTCTGTTGGATTTGAAAGCTACTTGGTTGATGGATGTCAATTTCCTTGTTTCCATAAGCCAGAGTAGACGTTTGGCTACGATTTTTTCTAATACCTTTACGGGACAAGGGATTAAGGATATGGGACGATTGCCTTTCACCGTATCATTATCTTTGTTCAGTTTGGGAACAGGTATTAGGACTGTGGTTTTACATATTTGTGGAGATGTGTGATGTTTCAAGTATTTTATTGTATAACTTTATGATTCTTTGTTTTGAATAATGTGAAAGGCTTTACAAGATTGGGTAGGATATTCGATCTCTCCCTGGAATTTTGCCCTTAGTTACACTAACTGTTGACTTGAATTCGATAAATGAGATGGGTTGTTCGATGCGCAGAGCTGCAGAGTTAGGAGTTAGCAAAGATAGTGAATTGTTAAAGGATTCAATTTTTTCGATTAAATTCGGGGTGAAAATTATTGTTGCTTGAGAATTGCGACCAGGTTTTGGCGAAGAGAGAGATTGTAGTATTTTCGAAATTAAGGGAGGAGATAATTGTCGGATTGTGATTACCTTTTAAGCTGTGTATTTTATGCCATATTGTGGTTGTGGAGGATGTTGGATTGATTGAGTGAGTGAATTGAAGGAAGCTTTTTACTTTGCTTTCTTTCATCTTCCTACGGAATAGTCCATTCGTTTTTTTTTTTGTATGCAACAAAATTAACCTGCGTAGGTCTGTTTTTAAATTGAGAGAGAGAGCTGACATTTTGTTTTTCCTGAGAAACGTTAGTTCGGAGTTCCACCGAGGTACATGTTGCCTGGTTTCTGACTTGGTTGTGATATTTGTTTGGCGTATTGAGCGATTGGCAGCGGATCTGATTGCTTTACTGATTAGCGCAACTTCGTGATTCGTGTTAGGTGTGGGGGAATCATCATCATCAGTACTACAACCGGGATCCGGTCTTGGCCTTATTTAGCAAGTAAAATTTGTTCAATTTTCCATAATAATTTGTTTTTCCGGGCAAGGTTATTAGCCTTGCGCCAGGTGTGGGGGAATAGCTTGAAAGAAATTCGGCAACTTTTCTTTCAAAATGTGCCCAGTTGGCAGAATCGGTTTTGTATTTTGGAGATCTGTTGTGATGGGTTATCGGTTGTTGATTATTTATTATGCTTAAAACAGGGAAATAGTCACTATTGTAGAGGTCATTTAGAACTTGCCATGAAGTTTTCGGAGCCAATTCTCTGGAGCAACACGGGATGTCTATATGAGTGAGGGTATTGTGGGTGGAAAGGTAAGTAGGCGAACCTTCATTCAGTAGGATCAGATTAGAGGTGACGAGGAGGTTTTCAATTACTTTGTAGCGTTCTACGAACGCACAATTCTACGCAGGTAAGGTTCCTATCTTCAAAGAACTTACTTACCTGAGAGCGTTGCACGCGCCCACAGACGCGTGCCCCAAAGTCCCACGATAGGGCCTGCAACTCGCAGCCAACGTTGAGACCGACACCAAAAAGCAAGGAACTGAACGTCCCCAAAGCTTTTTAGGTTAAGCTCAACAATTATAATTCTCCATGCCTGAAACAAAGGTATAAATATCCATGCGTTCTATTCCTAAAAAAAAAACAATTCCCAAAATGCCATACATGCTGCCTGCGCCCAGGAACATCTCATCGAACCGGCAATTCCGAAATTCAATACAAAAGAATTGCTATCATCAAAGAATGAGCCGATCAACGGATGCACGTGCGGGTAATCTAACGCAAGGACTACCCAAATCCGTTGAACAACAGAAGGCAGCCACGACCTATCGCAATCGAATATATCTCAACGAGATATCCGATAATTTATGAGGAGTTAAGCCAACAAAGGCAATACTCCGGTCCCACGGCCACGCTAGAATTTCGCACCATTATAAAGATCTAATGGATTTCGATTCCGGGTACCAAGTTCAAATAAGTCCCACGGACTGCACGTCAAAACAATCGCCAAATATCTCTGGTCTGGGCGCCAGATGTTCTGTGCAAACAGAAGGCCGTGGAAATGAAATTCTATCAGCGATAATAATGATGTATGCAAGATGACTTTCCCCTTTCAGGAAACTACAAAATATCCCGGGGGATGTGATAACATGCTGCTAACAGAAATTCGGAAGTTCTGTTAGCAGAGCAAATAGGGAATATTTTCCGGATAGATACAGATACCAGTTTTGAATCTGGGTATCTGTGTGAGCAGGATATGGTAGAGGGCAGATAGTCAGAGAGATTTTGATCGTCAAGGCGAAGAGATAAGGAGAAACGTCGAGGAGGTAGAGTACCGTATCCGATTTATAGTTAATTGGATCCAAGGGTGTAACGTGTGTGTCGTGCGTGTGTTTCGCTGCACTTTTTAATAAAATATTGTACGGGACATTGTCCGAGTATTAAAGAAATAAAAAGATTAAATCCGTAAAGGATCTGTTCGTGTTTATTGTGCTAATTCGCTCCGTGTTCTGGTTGCTTGTATTTTTTCTCTGGTGCGAACAGTGTTCGGCGGAACATTGTACCAACCCGCTGTTATAAAACAAAATACCGCCAGATTGGTGACCGCGAACGTTAGTTATAGTGAACACGCACAGTGGAGAGGAAATTAAAACGATCATCGTGAACGTGAGAAAAGTAAACACGCCCGGAATACAACTACAAAAAATGAACCCGCGCGAAAATTAAAACGTGAACACTCGAGAGAAAACGGACAAACAATTCGAACAGTTTCCGAAACGCAACACTAAATCAGGATATCACCAATTAAAACAGACAGTGAGGAGTGCTAGCCCAGGGAAACATAACCACCCAGTGAAAGTGACCCAACCACCCACAGTATTAAGTGCCACCGACTGCAGCCCACCAGGACGCATGACGACGCCGCTGACGCAGATCGACGCAGGACGAAACGCAAGTTTTTCTTTTTCAAAAAAATTTTCTTTTTATTTTTTTTTATTTTATACATTCTCCTTTTATTTCGTTTTTGTATTGTGCTAAACGAACCGCGAAACATTTATCCGTTTGTAATTTGTCAAAATTGATTGAGCTCCTCTGAGCCCAAAGTAAATTTATAAAGAAATGCAAATACTCACATAAAATTATTGAAAAGATAGAGGAAGACATAACAGTTAGTTAAACGAAAAATTCACTTAAAATAGCAAGTCTTCCGTAGAAATTAGAAATTTAGAATACCAAACGTTTTTTTTTTGTCCATGCAATAATTCAAGTTATTATATATATATTTTATTTCCTTCTGCCCAGTAAGAATTGTACTAAAACCATTTTACCTAAACTCATTGAGTGTGACTATTCATAACACAATAAATTTGATCGTGACAAACCAAGCAAAGGACATATAACAAGATTTCTTATATTTTTTCTTTTTTTTGTAATGTTTGTAAGTGTAGTTTCGTTTTCAAATATTGTGTTAAAATGCTGTATGTACTAAACACTACACGTCCGGCCGTTAAGAGACTGTGTCAAATAGTAATTTTTGTATAATTGAAATCGACACACGACGACGAAGAAAAATTATAGCCTCCGGTTTAAATGTTTATATATAATTACATGTCCTTTTTCCTCATTCTTTCACCGTATTATGTTAAGTAAAGTGCGCCACATATTTTCCTTTGTAAACCCTTGCGAAGCTCCATCCGAGCCCGACGTAATTATAAAATACGAAAATTTAGCTCCTTCTGAGTTTCCAATAAATAGAAACATTTGTTACAGGTATTATATATAAGTACGAATCAAAAGTAAACAAAATTGTAAGCTCCTTCAGAGCCAGAGACACACTCACGAACCGACGACACACTTGACATGACTTTCTTGTAACGACCGCGAAATAAAGCGAAATTGATCGCCGCAATAAAGGCAACGAAGAATCAGTTGCGCATCCGCGAAAAACCTCGATAGTTCTCTCCTCCTCGTACTTCTTGTCATCCTCCGAACGGAAAAGTTTCTCTCTGTCCGCCCCCAGCACAGTCGAACAACACGTAGGATCCTCTGGCGTAGGCCCATCCTTTTACTATCTTTGGAAAATAGATAGAATCCTTTTGTGCTAGGCCCATCCCTGGAAATAAAATCTTTGGAATCAGCAGTTTTACCGCGTTCCACTTGAAAGACTTCTCGAAAAAAGTAAACGCGAACCTCTCGTTAACAAGCGATCCGCGCACCGAGCGACGGATTTACGACGCGAAATTTCAAAGTAGATGCCAATCACGAGGTCGCAATCTTCGGTCGAAACAGCGACAATGGCAACTAACAGGGACACTTCCCCGACGCCATCTCAACCAACTCCCTTACGGGAAGCCGACATACCCCCCTATACGGACCAACGTCCACGAAAGCCGAACGTAATATTACCGGACTTCACGTCTGACGACCCAGAGTACTGGTTCGGTTACGCCGAAAAAGCTTTCAGAGTGGAAGGAATCACCGACGAGGAAGTGAAATTCCTCGTGATAACACGGGTACAAGACCCAAAATTACTTCCATATGCGAAGTGTCTAATAAAAACCCCATCTCCGCAACCGTACACGGCGTTTAAAGAGATGGTGACTAACGCCTATAGCGAAACGCCGCAAAATCGCTTGCGACGTTTATTACGGTCGACCGACACCTCTGGGATGCGACCATCCCAGCGCGCCGCCTATTTCCGTGCGCTGGCTGGCACGGACATGTCCGAGACAGCCTTAACGGCTATATTTAGAGAGTCTTTGCCAGAATACGTTCAGGCAATCGTCGCGCCTCTAGCCGAATCTGATCTCGATGAGCTAGCGCGACACGCCGAGGCAGTAATGGCCACGGATAGATCCCGAACGGATCTCCAATTCCTTCCGGCAACGAACCCCGCGCAAAATCCACCTCTGCCCCAACCACGAACCTCCACGGTAACGTGCACTCATGCAACACAGACGAGTAATGAGATAGAACGCTTAGGCCGGCAGGTCCAGCAGTTGCAAGCGCAACTGAATAACCTCAGCGTGGGGAACAATTCATGGCCTGGCCGTGACAGATCACGGCGACGAAGCAGGTCGCGCGAAAACTTTAGACGCGGGCGCGGCAGATCGCGCACCCCAACCAACGAAAACACCTTGGGCAGGTGTTACTTCCACCATCGTTTCGGGGCACAAGCCAGGAAGTGCAGGCAACCCTGCAACTGGTCACATGTGCCAGCAATACAGGCTAGTTCTTTAAACTAGAACTGCCGACCGTAGAAAAAGCGCAAACGGCCGGCAACCCCAAATTAAGTCGCTTGTCAATATACGATTCGAAGTTAAATATGGACTTCATTATTGACACAGGTGCGGATATTTCCGTTCTTCCGCGCTCATACGCACCTGCAAATCGGTTGCCGGGTAAATTGAGATTGTTCGCCGCGAACAATACTCCAATTAAAACCTACGGACGAAAATTAATAACTTTAAAAATAGGCCTACGTCGACCAATTCGATGGTACTTCGTAGTGGCCGATGTGACCGAACCTCTAATAGGTTCGGACCTGCTGCGACACTACAAACTAGTAGTGGACGTAGCCAGCAACAGACTGATGGACCCGTTAACGTCTCTCTCTCAGCCAGTAAACGCAAAGGCGGGAGAGGCATTGACGTTAACGTGCACTGTCGCAAACGGACCATTCAGCGATCTGTTGCGAGAATTTGCGGATATAACAGTTCCGCTTAGCAATCCCCGACGCGCAAAGGCCGGCGTTTTCCATCACATTGAAACGCGCGGCCCCCCAGTGAGCCAACACCCGCGCCGATTGGCTCCCGAAAAATTGCGCGAGGCTCGTGCAGAATTCGAGTATATGCTCGACTTAGGAATCTGCCAGCCGTCCGACAGCCCATGGGCGAGCCCACTTCATCTCGTCAAAAAGAGTAACGGCGAGTGGCGTCCATGTGGCGATTATCGAATGCTGAACGCAGTAACGACACCCGACCGATATCCGATAGCAAACCTGCACGACTTTTCTTATAAGCTGCAGGGGTGCGAAGTTTTCTCGACCCTCGACCTCACGAGGGCGTACCACCAAATTCCGGTGGCTCCCGAAGATATACCGAAAACCGCGGTAACCACACCTTTCGGACTATTCGAGTTCAAGGTGATGACATTCGGTCTCCGAAATGCAGCGCAAACGTTCCAGCGCTACATAGACTCAGCTCTCCGCGGACTTGACTTCTGCTATGCGTATATCGATGATATACTCATAGCATCGAAAAACATGACCGAACATCGCTCCCATTTGAAGCAAGTGTTCGAGCGCCTCCGAGATTTCGGCCTGGTAATCAATCCAGACAAGTGCCACCTCGGAGAATCGGAAGTCAAGTACCTTGGCTATTGTATAAATGGCCAAGGCGTCCGCCCATTACAAGACAGGGTGGATGCACTAATGCAGTTTCCTCGCCCCAAGAATGTGCGAGAACTTAGGCGTTATCTGGGCATGTTAAACTTTTATCGCCCAACGCTTCGAAACGCCGCACAGGTCCAGGCTCCTCTGAACGAATACCTAGTAGGAGCCAAACGAAACGACAAACGACCGATTCAATGGACCGAGTCAGCTGACCAAGCTTTTCGCTTATCGAAAGAGCAGCTGGTGAACGCAACTTTGCTTCGACATCCCATCGAAGGAGCCCCATTGTCCATACAGTGTGACGCTTCCGACACTGCAATTGGGGCCGTACTCGAACAAGAGTGCGATGGTAAACGGGAACCGCTGGGCTTCTTCTCAAAAAAATTGAACCCGACTCAGCGACGATACAGTGCCTACGACAGGGAGTTACTAGCGATTTACTCCGCAGTAAAGTACTTCCGGCACATGGTCGAAGGACGCCAGTTGACGATCAAAACTGATCACAAACCACTGGTGTATGCTTTCCGAAAGAAAGCGGAAAGTTCAACCCCACGACAGGAACGGCACCTGGATTTCATCGGGCAATTTAGCACGCGAATCGAATATGTTCCAGGTGCAAACAACGTAATTGCAGACGCTTTTTCGCGTATCGATGCAATTAAACTCCGTGCGCAAATCGATGATGCCGACTTGGCACAAGCGCAAGGAGAGGACCATCAACTCGAGTCTCTATTGAAAGCGGAGACAGCACTAGTTTTGCGTAAACTCCCTTTCAACGACTCAAACGATGAAGTCTGGTGTGATGTATCGACAGGGGCAGCTCGACCCTACATCCCAGAAAAGTTTCGAAGGAATGTGTACGAAACATTCCATAGCCCAGCCCACTCAAGCGGACGCGCAACCGCTGCGGCCGTCCGACGTAAATTCGTCTGGCCACATATGGCCAAAGACATCACAAATTGGGCACGTAATTGTTTGCAATGTCAGCGTTGCAAAGTCGATCGACACAACGTGCTACAACCAGCACAGTTTAAGCTCCCCGAGGCACGATTCGCCCATGTACACATCGACATTGTGGGGCCGCTTACGCCGTCGAGAGGTTACATGTACCTCCTGACGATGATCGATCGCTTCACTCGGTGGCCAGAGGCAGTGCCACTACGAACAGTGACCGCAGAGAATGTAGCCAAAGCATTCTATTCGACTTGGGTCACACGTTTCGGCGTCCCAGCTTGTTACGTACGTCGGCCACCACCATCATTTAATAATTTGCATTTAATTTTGGTTTTAACATAGTATGATGGTAAGGTGGTGGAAGAATTGTACGATCCTGAAGTGAGTTTCTGAACCCACCCTGATTCGGGTGTGGATCGTGCAGTTCTTCGAGTTCGAATTTGTTTTTCGAAGTGGACGTGAGTGGAGAGCGAGAGAGATGGAGGGTTAACCTTTTGTTCGGAATTCCGTTGTTGACGTTTTGACAACGGAAAAAGCAAAGAAAAAGAAAAAACGTTTTTGTTTTTTTTCGTTAGAGTACGGAATTAGTGGAACAGCGGTTTGTTAGAGTACGGTATAGTTGAGCAGCTATAAAGGAAGAAGATAGAAAGAGCCTCTTTTTTCCCTGTGGCCCCCTTTCTTTTTTGGTAAAATAATAAAAATTAAAAGCATTCATGTAAAGATTAAAGTTCGAAAATTAAACGTGTATCCAAGAAAAAATTGTGGTTTCCGTTTTTGCACCGTGAATTTGTGTGGCCTCTGTCGTGAAATTTGTGCACCTTTCTTTAATGGGAGGTCACTTCTTGTGAATTGTTTGCCGACTCAATAAGGGACCCATTCGTGGTCGATAACAGGAGGATCACCATTTGACGACAGCCAATCTGGGCGCTGAAACAGAAGGAACCAGAGGGAGGACCGCCACACGGACCTAGGCCGAGTTGCACCATCAGCGGCCGCTCGCCTTACCGACAGGTAAATTTTGGTTTATATATCGATAATAAATATTCTGTGGCAGGAGAAAACACCACAGTGGCGCAGCCGGTGCCCATTAGTTGGCTCTGCACTGGCATATTGCCCTAAGTCCTTGAGCAAGCCTTGCTCGGAGGTGCAAGACCATTGGTGGGTGGAGCCCTGAGGCTCCATACGTCCCTATATTTCCGGAGGAACGACTGCCGAGATAGACGTTTTTTTTTTTGTTTTGGCAGCAATTGGCATGATGAATTTGCGCTTCCTGAATGACTACTTTTACAGAATATCAACGAAAACGTTTTTCTAAGAAACTCTTCTATTGGATTACATCATAAAAACCGTTGTGAGTCAGCAGTGTGCGGTTTAGATGCAAAAAGATACACAATATTTGCACGATAATTGGTGTTGTTATTATATATTCATAAGCACATTATTTCTATTGGTTTCCGCAATATAATATATAATAAGCGTGCCCAAATCAACTATAAAAGTAATCACCAATCGATTTACCAGAGGATATTATCAATAATTTTTGGCGAGGGCCCAACATAACGGCGGAGTTGCGGGAGAATATTTTTTTTTGTTATTTTTTTTTTTCTCCTTTTTATGTATAAAATTGAAAGGTCACTGTGGTTGGTTGAAGAATCTAGTATCAATTTTTTTTGATTGATCATTTTATTATTATTGTAATTTGTTATTCGCATTTGTATTTTGTAAATTTTGTTGTTGTTGTTACTCTGGTTGATTTTTTTGAGTCTAAGTTATCTATTTGTTAACTCATTTCTTTGTTCATTCTGTATGACTCATTTCTTTATTCATTTTGTATAACAACAATTCTTTATTCATATTGTGTAACAGACATTTTTAGAGGGGATTCTGCTTTTCTTCCTTTTTCAGCTGCGAGATAGATATTATTTTTATACGCGACAGGTGGCGCGTTGAGGTTTTTCCTTTTTCTCTCTCTCTCTCTTCTCGGGCGGTGTTGTTGTGTTTGTTCTGTGGCGCTTCTTGCGTGGCCTGCAGTCTTGTGGCTGCGAGAGGAGTGGTGGGCCCCTTGTAGGAGTGTGTTTGTTTGTTGTGGGGATCCTTGTTGTTTTTCGCGCCCCCTCGACTCGTGTGCGATCTTTAGCAGTCGGAAAATATCGAATAGAACGTTGTTTGTGGTGTTTGTTGCTGTATCTCTGCTGTAAATTTTTTTTCCCGGCTTTACGGTTTGCCGTAGGGTTTGTTGAGTTTCCGATTTTGGTCTTGGGATCGTGAATCTTAGGTTTGGAGAAAGGTCCTATAAATGCAGACTAGGCAGCGGCAAAGAGATGTCCGAGAGGGCACCCCGGCCCGGGCACGACCCGAGGCATTTCCCGAGCCGCCGGTTGACGAGGTGGATCCGGAGGCGTTCCATGATTCGAGGGACGAATTTGTGGACGATCGATCGCCAACGCGCCCCCCCCCCCACCGTCGGTAAACAGCCTGTCGGGAGCATGGAGGACACGCCGATGCCCTCGTATTTTAAACTGGGCCCACAACCATGTCCTGTACGGACCATGCTGGGCACAGATAGGGTTTTCGACCTTGTGTCGAAGGCGGTCCCCATGTTTTCGGGACAGGAGGGCCCGGATACGGCCGAGAGACTCTCTTCGTTTCTCAAGGGCTGTAGAAGGACCCTGGATGGGCTGGCGGTGGAGGAGGAACATACCTTCCTCCGGTGGCTGCCCTCTAGGCTGAGCGGCGAGGCCTATCGGATGTTCGAGGAGAGACCACCCACGACATTCCTTGAAGCGGAACAGCGTCTTAGAGAGGCCTACGAACCCCGGGTGTCGTATGAGGAGTTGTGTGCACAACTTTCCAAAATGCGACAACTTCCTTCCGAGGATGCCACAGGCTTTGTTTCCCGAGTGAAGCGGGCCGTGGTACGGTGCGAGGAGGCAGCTGAGCGCTTTTATGGTCGCCAGGGTAGGTCCGTCTTCGCCAGCCAGCTTGAGGGCATGGCCAAACCGGTGTTGGTAAGGGGTCTGAGGGAGGAAGGACTAAAGCACTTCCTCCTCACGTTGGGTAATGTCCCTTTTCGTAGCCTGGTGGACCACCTAACCGGGTTTGAGCGAGCGCGTAGGGAAATGCTGAGGCAGGACGACCTGTTTGTGGATGCGCGGCCGACAGCGTCAGGAACATTAGAGTTGGGACCGGGGAGTTGCTCGACCCTTTTGGAGGGTTCATCCTCCACTTCTGGGAATTGCACCGCGGCGCCGGCGCCGGTTTTATCGAACCTAAATCCCCGGGCGGTGTCATTCGTGTTGCCGGCCGAAGAGCCTGATAGTCGTCGACGGGAGGAGGATGGTTTCGTTCGGGAGCAGTCGTGCGGGCCTCTCAATTATAGACGGGATGCTGGTGCCTATGCTCCGGCCCCCTCTGGCGAGGGAGCGTGGTCAAATACCGTCTCTTCCTCGAGTCGGAGTGAAGGGTCGCAGGGTTTGGCTCAAGGGGCGTATGTGCCTGGAGATCGATCGGGTCGGGACAATCCGGTCCGGGATTCGGTTGGTCGATCGGCTCGCCCCCTGGAATCCCAGACAACATGCAGTTTCTGCAAAGTGAGGGGTCACGTGTACGGCGAGTGCCTGAGGAGAAGGAACACTCCTTTCTGTCGCGAGTGCTGGCGGTATGGCCACGACATAGTGGACTGCCCGGATCGTCCGAGACAGACGCGCCAAGCCCAGGCTCCATACAGGAATGGTGGTCAGCGGAGCGGAACCGCGCGGCATGGGCCACAACATCAGCGGCCGCAGGCTCAGCGGAGAGCCCTACCAGAGCCGCAGCCCCCGTCTACGGGCGGTGGGCCGGCGACATCAGGCCCAAGAGTATTCAGCGTCCGGTGCTGTTGCGAGTTTTGTGGCCGACAAGGTCATAGCTTGCGCGGGTGCGAATACAGGCAAAGGTGGGAACAACAACAGGGTTCCCAGGGTTCTCCCCACAAGCGGCACGCCGGAACAGCACCTGCTGCGAGTCGAGAGCAGGACACCCGTGTGAAGAGTGGGGCAGGCGCGAATAATAGACGCAGACAGCGTCGGCGAAATCGGAAAGTCGGTAATAGTCGCGCGGAGAGTGTGGTTTACCGGAAAGTGGATGGAGTTGATGGGCGACGATCGCCCGCGTCGGTCGATGACGAGAGACGAGCCGACTCCGTGGACTCGGAGTCCTCAGAAGCGGGTGCGAGGCGTGGCACCTCACCAAGGGATAAAAGAAATAGGAGGGAGCGACCTCAGCACCGTGAGCCCAGGTTGGGCCAAGGCCAGTCTGGTCCCGCTGGTTCGGAGTCTATTGAGACTTCCAAGCGGGGTAGTCCTGAACGGAAGGACAAGGCACGGTGCGAATCTTGCAGCCGACGCACTTATGCAGCGACGGTGCGTCGGCGGGAGACATCTAATCAGAGGTCGGAAAACTCCCGGAGGTCGGGTCGGGAGACCGTAACCCGACCGCACTGAACACGTTGTTTGGCCAATACTGTCCTCAGCTTTTGCCAGTAGAGGTCCCCATGGTCCAGCTTCCTTTGGACATTGGCCGTAGGAAAACTACGCGTCTCATGGTGGACACTGGCGCTGAGGTCAGTCTTTTGAAGCGAAGGGCCCTTCACCGGGGCCAGGCGGTGGACGTTCGGCAATCCACACCATTGCAAACCATATTTGGCAACGGCAAGTCGAGTGGGTCCTGCCATGGGACTCTCAAGTTGCACCATGAGATTCCCTGCAGTTTCCACGTAGTAGACTCCATGCCGGGGTTGGAAGCAGATGGCTTGTTGGGTAATGACTTCCTGTCCAGACATTGCAACATCAACGGACCGGGTGGATGTTTGGAATTTCCCCGAACAACCATAAACCCCGAATTCTTCTCCGTTGGTTTTGTTAATGGTGGGACAAAGGGGCTGAAGCATAAGGTAACCAAACGGGGAGTTGGAACACGGGGACCTGTCAGGGTCGATACCGAGGTCCACACTTCACCGGAGACCCCACCCACACGGGGAAGGGATACGAAAAAATGCTCAGCCAGGTCACCCCAGCGAGAGGAAACATCGTGGATGAATGAACGTGAGCCGCCGAGGATCGAAGTAGCCCTGAGTAGGCCGGTGGAAGTGCCGGCTCGCTCCCAGATGGAGGTGGCTATCCCCATTGACATCCGGGAAAAGGCCATTCTGGTGCCGCAGGACGCGCGAGGAAACATTTTATTCTCGCACTGCGTTACTGGAAGGGCAAGGAGTGCCAGGTTATTGGCACTTAATACCCAGAGTGGCCCTCAAAGGATCGAACAGCTTACGGTGAAGGTATACCCTACCAAGGACTATAACACCATCCCCTTGGTCAAGCGTAAAGATACGTCGCCGGGAACTGACTCTGACGACAAGTCAAGCAGGCCCGTGCCCGAGAACCAATCTTCGGAGGGACGATCCCTCCACTTCATTCGACACCTGTTCTCGGATGGTCAGTCGCCTGATGAACCCGATTTGAGCTCCAGGTTGGCACAATTGCACGGGGAACTTCGTTTAGGGGATACCCTACTGGGAGTAGGGGAGTCGTGAGCTCGAGGATTAGATTAAATATATAAGAGCGGGACGTTTTCGCCGGCCGGGTGACATTTTGGGAGTGGTTGAGCGAGAGGGGACCAACTCGCCTTGGCGGGGGAGTCCTAACCGGATCGTGTGGGCGGTCGAGCTTTTGGTCGAACCATCGGTTTAAGTGTCGGACCCGCTGCGGTCGTTTGTGTTGTCATTGGTTTTGTGGAGCGCTGGTCTGTTGTTCCCCCCCTCTTATATTAATAACTACGTGTTAGTTAATTTATTTATTTATTTATTTGTACTAACCCTCATATAAAAGTAGTATAATCCCTACTAACATTAGCACTTAAGCATATAGACTAGTTAATTTATTTATTTATTTATTTATTTGTACTAACCCTCATATAAAAGTAGTATAATCCCTACTAACATTAGCACTTAAGCATATAGACTAGTTAATTTATTTATTTATTTATTTATTTGTACTAACCCCCATATAAAAGTAGTATAATCCCTACTAACATTAGCACTTAAGCATGTAGACTAGTTAATTTATTTATTTATTTATTTATTTATTTATTTGTTGATTGGTCTGCTGGTTGTTTATTTGTTTGCTCTCCGCCGTCCACTCTCCGGCGTGACATTCCTCTCCCAAGAATGCCACGCAGTCTTGTGGAGGGGGGAGGTGTGTTACGTACGTCGGCCACCACCATCATTTAATAATTTGCATTTAATTTTGGTTTTAACATAGTATGATGGTAAGGTGGTGGAAGAATTGTACGATCCTGAAGTGAGTTTCTGAACCCACCCTGATTCGGGTGTGGATCGTGCAGTTCTTCGAGTTCGAATTTGTTTTTCGAAGTGGACGTGAGTGGAGAGCGAGAGAGATGGAGGGTTAACCTTTTGTTCGGAATTCCGTTGTTGACGTTTTGACAACGGAAAAAGCAAAGAAAAAGAAAAAACGTTTTTGTTTTTTTTCGTTAGAGTACGGAATTAGTGGAACAGCGGTTTGTTAGAGTACGGTATAGTTGAGCAGCTATAAAGGAAGAAGATAGAAAGAGCCTCTTTTTTCCCTGTGGCCCCCTTTCTTTTTTGGTAAAATAATAAAAATTAAAAGCATTCATGTAAAGATTAAAGTTCGAAAATTAAACGTGTATCCAAGAAAAAATTGTGGTTTCCGTTTTTGCACCGTGAATTTGTGTGGCCTCTGTCGTGAAATTTGTGCACCTTTCTTTAATGGGAGGTCACTTCTTGTGAATTGTTTGCCGACTCAATAAGGGACCCATTCGTGGTCGATAACAGGAGGATCACCATTTGACGACAGCCAATCTGGGCGCTGAAACAGAAGGAACCAGAGGGAGGACCGCCACACGGACCTAGGCCGAGTTGCACCATCAGCGGCCGCTCGCCTTACCGACAGGTAAATTTTGGTTTATATATCGATAATAAATATTCTGTGGCAGGAGAAAACACCACAAGCTACTCTCACAGCGGATCGCGGACCACAGTTCGTGGCAGCGATTTTCAGGCAGCTGACCGATCTACTCGGCTGCCAACAAAGCCATATGACAGCGTATCACCCCCAGTCCAATGGGATGATTGAACGATGGCATCGCTCGCTGAAAGCCTCACTAATGTGTTATGACGATAATCAATGGCTGGACGCACTGCCGACAGTTCTTTTAGGCTTGCGAACAAGCATAAAAGAAGACCTGGGAGCCTCAGCAGCAGATCTGACTTACGGAACCAATCTGCGCCTCCCAGGAGAGTTCTTCGCCGATGGAGAACCACCGCTCGAACAGTTGCCAAATTTGGAAAACCTACGCAAACTCATGCGTAAGGTCAGGGCAACACCAGTCGCCAGACACGGTTCCAAGAGGATATTTGTTCACCCAGAGATGGACAGCTGCACGCACGTCTTCATCAGGGTGGACAAAGTTAGGAAACCTCTAGAACCGCCCTACGAAGGGCCATACAAGGTGCTGGATCGGATAAACGACCGTGTTTTCTCCGTTGACATCGACGGCAAGTCGTACACCGTCAGTGTCGAAAGACTGAAACCGTGCCACCTGGAACTACCACCAGATACCGTACTGGGAGAAGTGCATCAACAACCAGCGGCGGCAGCCGAAACCTGCCCCGTACGCCACCCAGCAGACTCCCACGAAACGCCAGGCACGTCAAATGTTGAGAATCAACCAAACCCTCGCGAAATGGTCGCGCGCGGGGCGTCGGACATCCTACACGGACCGATAACGCGGCAGCGCGCCCGAGATCTGCGCGCACAAGAAGACGCTGCGAAGATTCTCAATGTACGGCAACCTGAAACCCCAACTTCTGACAAGCGAAAAAGAACGACGAACGCGATAACTTTCGCTCCTCTACCACCCAAACACCGCCCAATACGGAAGGGAGCACGCCCATAAAACTCAATTACACCCCCCAAGCAACTAACTACTTCATATCGTGACTACGTCACTAGGGGGGAGTGATGTAGCGTTCTACGAACGCACAATTCTACGCAGGTAAGGTTCCTATCTTCAAAGAACTTACTTACCTGAGAGCGTTGCACGCGCCCACAGACGCGTGCCCCAAAGTCCCACGATAGGGCCTGCAACTCGCAGCCAACGTTGAGACCGACACCAAAAAGCAAGGAACTGAACGTCCCCAAAGCTTTTTAGGTTATGCTCAACAATTATAATTCTCCATGCCTGAAACAAAGGTATAAACATCCATGCGTTCTATTCCTAAAAAAAAAACAATTCCCAAAATGCCATACATGCTGCCTTCGCCCAGGAACATCTCATCGAACCGGCAATTCCGAAATTCAATACAAAAGAATTGCTATCATCAAAGAATGAGCCGATCAACGGATGCACGTGCGGGTAATTTAACGCAAGGACCACCCAAATCCGTTGAACAACAGAAGGCAGCCACGACCTATCGCAATCGAATATATCTTAACGAGATATCCGATAATTTATGAGGAGTTAAGCCAACAAAGGCAATACTCCGGTCCCACGGCCACGCTAGAATTTCGCACCATTATAAAGATCTAATGGATTTCGATTCCGGGTAACAAGTTCAAATAAGTCCCACGGACTGCACGTCAAAACAATCGCCGAATATCTCTGGTCTGGGCGCCAGATGTTCTGTGCAAACAGAAGGCCGTGGAAATGAAATTCTATCAGCGATAATAATGATGTATGCAAGATGACTTTCCCCTTTCAGGAAACTACAAAATATCCCGGGGGATGTGATAACATGCTGCTAACAGAAATTCGGAAGTTCTGTTAGCAGAGCAAATAGGGAATATTTTCCGGATAGATACAGATACCAGTTTTGAATCTCGGTATCTGTGTGAGCAGGATATGGTTGAGGGCAGATACTTAGTCTAATTCTGATCGTCACCGGGACGAGAGTGATATATCGAATATCCGGACAGTGAGGGGACCAGAGAACCGCACCGAGGTGGTTAATCCGCGCCAAGAATCCTTGATACTTCGCGTGTCATTAAAAGTAAAAATGTGTCATATTAAGTGTGAGTCGATTTGTTTTTCGCCTACAATAGGTTTATTTAGATAGGATAAGAACGTTCTCTTCGGTAACTTACTCGGCACTTAACTTACTCGGCACTTATTTCGTAAGAAAAGCAGCGAAAATTATAATTCCAAATAATAATAGACAACTACAATTAAAATAAAAATTAAAAACAAATTTGTTGGTGTTTCATTTGTAACCGCGTTCGTGTATGTATGTTTTCTCTGCGGCAAGCAGTGTTCGGCGGAACACCTGAACACGTATAAATCCGCCAAAACTTCCCCTCTTTTGTTTGTGGAAGGTGAACCCCAGAGTGTACTCCAAGCATTTATGTCGCCTCCAAGTATTCTGGGCTCATTTGTTTGGTTGAGTATAGCCTGAATATCATTTTTATTTAATGGCTGGTTTGGGGGGAGATATAAGGCAATGTAGGTGAAATTTAAAGGGAGTTGTATTTCTACAACGAGAGCTTGGATATTTGTAATGATGGGGAGGATTTTGTGGGAAGTACCTTTCTTGATTAGTAATCCTAGACCTTGTTTGTGTGATGTATTTGCAGGTGAATTGTAGAAGTGGCCTACATAGGATTTAGGGATGAATGGTGTGGTGTTGACTGGACAATGCGTTTCTTGCAGTGATATTATATGCGGGTTATACTCTTTAATTAGAATATTTAATTTGTCAAAGTTGTTGGTATAACCGTTCATGTTCCATTGTAGAATGGTGAGCGGTTTTTGTTTTGAAGTGAGTTTTGGGCGTTCAGCCCTGCTATTGTGCTTGGAATTTGATTTTGTTGAGGGATGGAGTTGTATCAAGTGTCCAACCTCAGGAACAGCAGAGTCAGGGGCTTGGTTGTTATTTTTATAGTTGCATTGTAATATCATCATCTATTTAGGTATGTACATTTTTATTAATTTTTATATTAGTGAGAGACGGTTTACTTTACCTATGATATGGGTGAAGGAGTGCGTTGCGAATGGCTATTAGCAGAGCAGCTTGTCGTGATTTGTGGAATGGTTTTAGTTTGGTTGTTTGTTGGCGAACTTGTTTGTAGTTGTGGGGGGTCGAATGTGGTTAATTGAGTTGATGTTTGTTGAGTTGATGGCGTTTGTTGAGGTGATGGCGTTAATTGAGTTAATGGCGTTAATTGAGTTAATTGAATTGATGGCGTTCGTTGGATTAGTGGTGTTATAGACGAATTTGTGTTGGTGGGGTTATATGTTGTTGAATTTTTTGGCTTGTGGGGGCAATGCAATTTGATTGTAGCAGATGAGGAGGAGCAGGTTGGAAGGAATTCCTTGAGTACCGCTTTTTGTTTGTTTTGTTACGTCCTTGAATTTGGCTCGATTATTGTTGTAAATGTGTGCGTTTCTTTGGGCGCCGATGGACGGTCACAACGAACAATGGCTGTGGAACTCGTTAGGCACAAAAGAGGAGAGAAAAGCGCGGCCAGGTTATAAGATAACGTGACAGTTTTACAATTCAGTGTTTTACTTTTCAGCAATAACGAACAACAATTCAATTTACTTTATATGAGATTGAGTTAGTTTATTTGACATTTTAAGTTTGGTCAGCAACATCGACTCGGAAGCCGTGCGCGCGATGAAGGTTGATTGCAGACTGTGTGCCCGTGATGGAAGTTGATTGCAGACTGTCTACACGGGATGGAAGTTGATGGTCGACTCACTGCTCCGAATAACTGCCAATTCAAAAAGGGACGCTGCTGATCTCATCGTTGGTGACAACCCTCCAGCTGGTCCGTGCCAGCTGCCGCGCGACTGGTATACTGCGAATGTACTAGATTTCTCCAGCACATTCAACAGCCAATCCGCAACAATTATAGCGTATCTGCGAAGCTTCCTGAAAGTTGATCAGGGTTGGGGATATTTTGTTCCTTATAAGTTTGTTTGGCTTCGCCCATTGAGCATTTGTTTGTGGTTTTTATTGTTAATATTTCCTTCGTTTGGATATACGAGGGATGGGTTTTATCCGCAGCTCAGTGAAGGAGTAAACAGTTGACCTACATAGTGCGACTGCAATTTACGGGGCTAAGAGGTGGCAGATTACACTTTTCGCACATTGTGGTGTTGGTGCAGCGTGTTGTGGTATGGCCGAGTCGTTGACAGTTGCGGCATCTCTTGGGGTTGGGGATATATTCGCTGACCTTAGCTTTATAAAAACCGATGTCAACCGTCGCTGGTTGGAATATGTTAAAAGTAAATAACATAAGTCCGGAGAGTCTTCGCACTTTCCGTTATCTACTCTGGTAAATTTGTACACATCTGTGACTTTTTGTTGACCCATTTCGGCTATTATTTCCGCTTCCGAGATGTTTATGGGACAAGGGGCGTAAACTATGCCTTTGCATTTATTTCGTTTTTGGTGTAATTTTACGGAAACGGAACACACGTTGCCAAAGTTTGTTATTTTAAGAAAACGGCATGCGATTTTTTGAGAATTGGCTTTTACTAATAATTGTCCGTCTCGTAGAACAGTGATTTGTTCATACTCTTGGCTAACATCGTCTATCACTTTTTAAATTAAAAATGGGTTTAGTGATGAAATAGGCTTACCACTCTTCTTGGATGATACAATTAGAAATTTCGGATGTTTTCTATTGTTCATTGTTGGTAAACTAGGAAAAGTTCCTCTGTTTTCGTAAGTGTGCTTTTCATTTTGTTTGGTCGAATAACACTCTTCACTAAGATCGCTAAACCGGTTACCATTCACATTTGGCCCGCAGGCCATTTCGATGCAATTGTTTTATAAACACAGTACACTCCACAACAAGGGTCTGGTCTGGTTTTTATTGCTTTTTTCACTGCACTATTTCACAATGGGGACGTAATCTAGTTTTATAACGTAGGGCTGATGTTACTCCACGCTTGGTAGAAACCTTGACGTGGTGCGGGGGCTTAAACTACAATGAATCACTCAGGCTATGCTGAAGGAAGCATATGCTTCCAGTAGGGCCACCCTTGTCAGACAGGCTAGCGAGGAGTAACACGCAAAGATCTACCACCCCTAATCCAGGGTGTTACGCGTCACCGTGCCCATTGAATGGTTTGCAGCCAGGGGAATACCGGCTGTATTAAAACGGCGCCTCTCTGACACCGGGTCGAATCAGAGCAGTAAGCAGACCTTACCATATCAAAAAGGGGCTCTGATGTGGCGGACTATTTGAAACCCCGAGACTCGTGGGATCAAAAATGAAAAATCAATATACAAAAAACAATCCCACGAAAAACCCGGTAGGCGTAGGTGTGATGAGCCGACACTATCATAAGGGAACAAATCATCAAGAAAACACCGACTCGACAAAAAGAAGACGTAGGGAAAAACGGAAAATGCGGGATATACGCGTCGGCACGTGGAATGTTGGAATGTTATATAGACCAGGCGCGATACATGCGGTCGTAGAAAACACGAAATAATATAAAATGGACATCGTCGCGCTTCAGGAAGTTCGACTCCCACATCAAGTAATCGAAACCAACGGATTTACACTGGTGTGTGGAGGTACCGATACACATAACCTCGGAACCGGCTTCATCATAAGCAAGAAGATTACGCCTCATGTAAAAGATGTGAAATTTATTAATGACCGAATGTCGGTGCTAAAAATACAGGGCCCATGGTACAATTATGTATTTATAAACGTACACGGCCCAACAGAATCTACCGACGAAGAAACGAAGGACACATTCTACGAGACCCTAGAGGAAGTATTTGATGGGATCTCATCATTCGATGTTAAAATCCTCCTCGGGGACCTCAATGCGAAAATTGGAAAGGAAGATATCTTCCAACCAACTATAGGTAAAGAAAGTCTACGTGACGTTTGAAATGATAATGGTATTCGAATTATCACGTTCGCAGCGTCAAAAGATCTGGTAATGAAAAGCACGATGTTCAACACAAGCAAATCCATAAAGCCACATGGATATCACCCGACGACGTAACGCGTAACCAAATAGACCACTTCCTCATACACAAAAGATATCACTCGAATATCGTTGACGTAAGATCATATAGAGGAGCAAATTACGACTTCGATCACCTTCTAGTGATGGACAAAATTAAAAGTCGGCTCGCAGCAATCCCACATAGACAGTCACGGGAGACCAGCAAAAAGTTCGAGACTGATAAACTAAAAGACCTACGTAAAAGGGCTGAATATCAAGAGAACTCACGAATAGATTTAGCACCCTAGAGAAAGGGAGTAGTGGGGAAGAGGAAACCAATAATCTGGGCACTAAATGGGCATCGATCAGAGACGCAATCAAACAAACAGCCCAATAGGTATTAGGATTTAAGTAAACAATTAAGTCCAAACCGTGGTTTGACGATGAGTGCAGGGCAAAGATCGAACAACGTAAACGCCTCAGGCTGATCCACTTAGAAGCATATGTTGAAGTCAACGCAGTAAGATACGCGACAATTCAGAAAGAGACAACCAGACTTTTCAAACGCAAAAAACGCGAATGTGAGTAGACTCGGATCGAAAAAATCATAGAAAATGCCAGAGCAAAGAACAGCAGAGGTATGTATGCCGGCATAAATTCAGTTAGAAATGGCTACCGAGGGAGAGCCAAAATAATCCGAGACACAAACGGTTGTCTGGTGACAGAAACAAACAATATCGTGACAAGATGGAAGCAGTACTTTGAAAACCTGCTCAATGTGCGCACCCATCAACCATAAATAATCGTACCAGACGTACATACAGCCGAGCCTCAGATCCCAGAGCCCTCTTTCGATGAAGTTGTAGACGCGATAATTCGACTGAAAAAGAACAAGACTCCCAGAGTCTATTGCATACCGGCAGAGCTTGTGAAGCATGGAGGAGAGACAACCGCTCGAAAAATCCACCAACCGTTTAAAACAATATGGGACAAGGAAGTAATTTCGGAAGAATGGAAAACCTCAATAGTCATTCCCATTTTTAAAAAAGGCGACAGATCTGACTGCGAAAATTACAGAGGAATATCATTGCTCCCTATACATACAAAATATTAACAAATGTCATACTGGCAAGAATCACACCGTACGCAGAAGAAATATTGGGAGACTACCAATGCGGATTCCGTCGGAACCGGTCAACCAGCGACCAGATCTTCACAATAAGGCAACTGCTGAAAAAGAAGTGGGAATACGGAGAGAAGGTTCACCAACTGTTCGTTGGCTTCAAATAAGCCATGAGTTGTACGCGATCTACCTTGAAGCTAAGGTTGTAAGACAAATCAAGCTCGCTAGACTCCGGTGGGCGAGACACCTAGCTCGAATGAGCGAAGAGGAGCCTGTCCGGAAAGTCTTTTGTGGCAGTATGTATTGAAGGCGACAGTGCGGCAGACCTTGTCTGCGCTGGAGGGATGGCGTAGACCAGGATGGCCAGGGCCTGGGAGTGCCAAACTGGATGACATCGCCTCGAAATGATCCACCAACTCATAAAAACAATATGGGATAAGAAAGTCACTCCGGAAGAATGGAAAACCTCAATAGTAGTCCCCATTTTCAATAAGGGCGACAGATCTGACTGCAAAAACTACAGAGGAATATCATTGCTCCCAAGCACATACAAAATACTAACAAATGCCATACTAGCGAGAATCACACCGTGAGAAACATTGGGAGACTACCAATGCGAATTTCGTAGGAACCGGTCAACGATCGACCAAATGTTCACAATAAGGCAATTGCTGGAAAAGAAGTGAGAATACGGAGAGACGGTTCGTCAAGATTTCGTTGAGTTCAAAAAAGCCTACGGATCCACCAACTCATAAAAACAATATGCGATAAGAAAGTCACTCCGGAAGAATGGAAAACCTCAATAGTAGTCCCCATTTTCAATAAGGGCGGCAGATCTGACTGCAAAAACTACACAGGAATATCATTGCTCCCAAGCACATACAAAATACTAACAAATGCCATACTAGCGAGAATCACACCTTGAGAAACATTGGGAGACTACCAATGCGAATTTCGTAGAAACCGGTCAACGATCGACCAAATGTTCACAATAAGGGAATTGCTGGAAAAGAAGTGAGAATACGGAGAGACGGTTCGTCAAGATTTCGTTGAGTTCAAAAAAGCCCACGGACCCAGTTGCAAGGCAAAGACTCGACCATATTGTGGTTGAGCTGGGGATCCCGAAAAAATATGCCGCCCTAATTCATATTTGCATGAACGAAAACAAAGGCCGAGTTAGAATAGAAAACCACCTCTCAGAACCATTTGAAATCTGGGGCGGACTAAAACAGAGGGATGGCATGTCTTTTTAACCTTTTGCTCGAGTATGTTATCAGAAAGGTACAAGACGACAACACGGCCGGATCATCCCTGAGCGGAGTCACAGAAGTACTCGCGTATGCGGATGACATCGCCGTTCTGGGCGATAATCTCGAAACTGTAAGTAAAAACTGTCAACTCATCATACAAGCAGCAGAAGAGGTGGGTCTAGAAATAAATGAAGACAAAACAAAATACATGATTACGGCGAGAGCAGGTGGACCTCAGATAACACATATAAACGTCAGGGGCAAGATATTTGAAAATGTCAAAGAATTTAAATATCTGGGAACGATACTGACGACCAGAAACGAAACGTCGAAGGAAATTAACAAAAGACTACACTCCGGCAACGCTAGTTGGCATGCAGCCAGTAAACTGTTGAAATCCAAACTGCTATCACGTAATATAAAGCTCCGTGTCTATAGAACCATAATCATGTCGATTGCTCTATACGGATACGAAACATGGGCTCTCACAAAACGGGAAGAGAACAAATTCCGCGTATTCGAGAATAAAGTTCTAAGGGGTATCATCATCATCATCATCGGCACTACAACCTGGAACCGGTCTTGGCCTTATTTAGCAAGTCCTGAGGCTTGTTAAATTTTCCATAATGATTTGTTTTTTCCGGGCAAGGTCATTAGTCTTGCGCCAGAGGCTCCCCGACGGGGAATCGAACCCCGGTCTCCCGCGTGACAGGCGGGTATACTAACCAGTATACTATTGAGGAACTCTAAGGGGTATATTTGGCGGTAAATATGACGAGGAGTCAGGACAATGGCGGAAATTCCACAACCACGAGTTGGAAGAGATATACCGCAAACCTACAATAGTGAGAGTGATCAAGTCGCGAAGATTAAGATGGGCCGGATACGTAGCGCGAATGGGCGATGATGGGACCATGCATAGAATTCTTGACGGTAAACTAACGGGGAAGAGACCGACAGGACGGCCGCGACGGAGATGGGAGGACAATGTTAGATTGGACCTCGAGGAGATCGGATCGGATGGTCGAACGTGGAAGGAGAGCGCACAGGACAGGGAACAATGGCGGAGCCGAGTCGGTGAGGCCATGAACTTCCGGGTTCCTACAGGCCAATAAATAATAAAACAATAATATGTTCTGATGTTACACGTATTGAAAACAATCCGTGACGATCTGCACTCTTCGACGATTGGAATATGAATGACTTTTAAATTATTAGCGTTAGTTATAAACATTCGGTAAAGAAATAGAATAAAACACATTTTATATTGTTTACATTTTAATTAACCGTAACAGAAACTGAATATGATTAATAATTGGAGGCTTTATAAATCCTTTTGATTTAGAATTATAATGGAGAAAAAAATTAACAAGTTAAAAAGTACTTCTAAACTTAAACGAACTTTTGAATCTTATAGGTTAGCAGCAAAATAATTTCATACTTGTACCATTTGTTTCGGTGAAATACCGCGCTATTTTTAAGTGCGCCACACTGTTCTGAAATGACTGCTCAAAACGTTAAATGAATTTTCTCGAAGCATGATTTTTTAAAACAATACACAGCATAACTCAAGAAACCTTAACTCAATCGATTTGAAATTGTAACATCTTTAAAATTATATTCTCAGCCGAAATACGTTAGGGATTTGTAATAAATTGATTTTTGGATTTTTTATTAGCAAGATTTCCCCGAAAAAAATTGAACTTATTTCCCAAATGCTTACAAATCATTCAAAAAGTGATATTTTCAAAATCCCCTTAGTATTTCAGTGGTTACACTCGTGTAAATTAAAAGAAAAAGAATTTAATTTTCTTTAACAATTGATTTTGCAACCGTTAGTCTGCTCACGAGATTTGTCTCTACGCCGTGATTTAAAAAAAAAAAGGTTTAATGTAGAAATTTCTTTGAATACTTTAAAACATGCTTGATAGACATACTTTAGTATTACTATACTATAATCTATATTTTATCAACAAAAAACCGTTTTATTTTAGACTTAACTTTAAACATTACCCTTTCATGAAATGAAAGATGAATTGTTTGTTTGTGTGAAGGCCAAAACTTAAAACGAAGTCGTAGTTCATCCGAATTGAAATATAAGTATTTAACTATGTTCTAACATAAGCGAAGTTCTGTGAGGAACTGTAAGGCTAAGTCTTTCTGAGTATTTCATGATGAAAACTTAAGAAACAATGTCATTAATTCTAAGAAGACATCAGTATTAATGGTCGGTCGTCTACCCTTAAGGGTCGCACAGAGAAGCTGTTTCTGCTGAGGAGAAGATGTTGATTTAATTATTAAAAACATCGTACGTTGATTTCAATAATACAAACATCGCACGATCCACAATATTTAGTTGCAATTCAGGGCACTAATTTTACATAATATCAACAAAGAACTAACTTGTACTACTTTGAACGCTGAGCCCCTAACTGGAGGAAGAAAGTATAAGAGCCTAAACATGTCTACCATCCAAGTTAATTACAAACATTAAATCTTATCAATAAGGAAATGGAACATACGATTCTTAGATCATTCTGATTCCTGGGAAAGTGGTGAGAAACTTCTTAACAAAGGAATCTTCGTATAAATCTCAAAGTTTACAGTCCTTTGTTGAAGACCACGTACTGTGGTACCCTCCCTTTTGTATTTCGCTCTATTTCCTGGTACTTTTCCGGTTCCAGCCATTTGATAGTCGAAGTGCGAATGCTACAAGTTTGTGGGAAGATCGCACAAGCTCCTGGGACCATGAACAGCAGGCTAAAAGAAAAGGAAAGTTATAACCTGTATTTACCGTACATACCAATAAGATTTTACAAGAATCCAACAGCGGTTACTTGGAATGGTGCATGTAAGAATGTCATCCTTTTAAAAGACGGCATTTTTTCAAGTTTCTCCATAATCACCGGTAGTATCAGCATTCCTGGAGCGCACATTGTTATACGTGAAAATACAACTTGAGAAATACCCTTCGCAGCTGCAATGCGACTGCTGCCGACAGTGTTTCCATTTTCGTCTTGTAGATCTATTCCATTCATAATCTCATTTTGCCGCATGAGTGGGATGTTGATGCAATTGGCAGTAGCAACGGCAGCAAATGGCACGTAACGCTTAAATCGAAACCAATTAATACCAGTTCCAAAGACTAGACTTGATTATTAGTACTTGGAATATTGGAGGGGCAGTCCTTGTCCAATAGTTTTTACACCCAATTGCGGCTATAAGAGCACTGGTTGTAGCAGAGACATATGCAACTCCTAATTGGGTTGTGGTTGTTGGTGATTTTGCATTTCGATTTGTGAAGTTAACGACCGCATTGAAAGACTGATTTACAAATTGCCAGAACACGACTGCCGGCACAGTCTTATAAAATTGCAGCATAACCCCGGTGATGGACATACCACCAGGCACCTGAAAAAATGTGTTGTTTAATTTGTTTCGTAATGTTCTATAATTTTGTTCTCTTCTATAAAATTCAAAAATAATATTCATGGAAGTGTGTAAACAGGTGTTGGCGAACATCACCCCATGATATTAATGGGCGGCAACACATGTGATGTGTTTTTTACAGATTATTCGACTACCTGCGTAAGTAAATCACACTTCCATCAGGTTAAACGGCAATGGGTGCACAATTCGTACTTGACGCTAAAAATATTTTTCAAATTGACGCCGCAATTAGTTTGCATTGTAAGCGGTGCGAACATTTGGAAAGGGTATCCGCAAATAGACTCCTCTTGTGTTTCCTCTTGTTTATAATTACAAATGAATCGAAGCATTGAAAACAAATGACCTTTAGACAGTTTACCTCGTCTTGCTATTGTGATCTATTGGCAAAGTAGAATAATCAAGTCAAACCTGAAAACTCATTCTTCCAAATACGTTCTGCAGGTCTCCTGTGTCTGGATGAAACGCTGAGCTGTACAGTTTCATGGCATACTTCACATCTTCCGGTTTAGTTCCCGCAGGTTCTCTCCCGAGGCGATATTGCTCCACAAGAGTTTTAGCTTGAATCAATCGTTCATTAGGTACTAGTACCGTTCTTGGGTCCGACATCCATGCAAAGTACTTGAACCTGCCTATGTAAGTGCTCAAGTCAAACAGTGGAGCGTCCACGTTTATTCGATCAACTAAAACATGAAATTAAACATTTAGTGCGAAAATATAGTATATTTTCTTTTTATATAACCTGTTGTCTCCATCATGATTACGATTTAGAATATCCAACGTTCTATCAGCTAATCGAATGTGCACAACTTAAACAAACGGGTTATCTGTGTTGTAAAGTTACTATGAACCGTGATGTAATAAATTGATTAAAATAAAAACAGAGAAATAAAAATCCACAAACACACAAAACGCAACTTACCAAACACACCGGTGTCCGGAGTCTGGAGAATACTAAATGAATGCCTGTCATTCTTATGAGTTCAACTCGGCTATTTGTTGACCGTTGACAAGTGGAAATATTTTACAGTAGAGTAGAAAAGAGAACATATCCAGTAGATACTTAAATTATTAGAACAGTTCAATTCAAGCCGAACAAACTGGAACGAAAAGATTTGAGTGTTTATGTAAAGCAATATTGAGGATATTTTCTCAGTGAAAAGAAAGATATAAGGAAAATTCAGGTTTATTCGCAGTTAATGAAAAAGAGCTTGTTGTTTTTCTACTTGCTCGATTTTAACGTGCAATGACTTTGAATCGGTTACCTGCAACAAACAATTAACGAGTTGTTTACTGGTGGTATTTTACTGAGATTGGTACAGTTGGAAATAAGTGAATGATAAGTGAAGTGTGGACAAACTATTTGTTTTTGATTTGATAAATAAATGGTGGCAGCGCATATTGTAAATTAGTATATACACTTTTTTTTACATAAACGCCCGCACAGAAGGGGATTTTGGGGTACCCTTAAATGTCAGAGCACAGTGCGAGCGGAAGGAGGGGAAGCGGATAAGGCAAGGATGTATCGATGTAATTGGCCTTAAATGCCTGGACATTACAACGACGAGGAAACACATGATCGGCTAAAGAATGACTCTCTATATTTATTTGTGCGCCTGAAGTTTACTTTCAACGTGAATTGATGCGCATTCTCAGATTGACGGGTATCGCAGGAAAATGTCTGATGAGGCGGAACACATTCAGCAAGTTCAGTTGAGCAACGACCGTGATAATACCTATAGAAAAGAGATAGGCACCATACGTTGCGCCTATGTTCCAACGACGGAATTGATCGACTCACAGCTGGGTCCCCAATAAATTTCACTGCTCGTTTTTGCATACTATCAAGAACGTGTAGTACCGTTTTGGATGAGCCTGACTAAATACGGGAGTTGAACTCCATTTTAGGACGAATATACGCCTTGTAAATAGTGGCCAGATTGGATTTAGTGAAGTATTTTTTGCATCTCTTAAGGCACCCCATGTATTTGGCTGCACTTTCGCAGATTCAAAAATGTGGTCATTCCACATACATATGTACGAGTATATCATAGATTTAAGAGTAAAATTAATTCGAGTGTCGAGGATTGATAGTTCCTTGGCTTCGTCGATACAAGTGCCGCTCATCAACTGTGTATTTCTATATACCTTGGGGCTCGCCTTTGACGACAGGAGATAACACTGAGTTTTTTGTGCATTGAAGTCTACTCGATTAGATAATCCCCATTGATATATCTTGTTGAGGTCGGAATTCAGTGTATTAGCATAATCTGCTGATTCGTATTGGCGTTCGAAGAGTTTGGTCGTGAATGTTCGTATGAGTATAAGAAACTCAATGTGATATCATCGGCAAACGATTGGATTGGGATGTGGGTAATGGACAAAAGATCATTTATAAAGGTGAGGAAAAGAGTGGGTGAGAGTACCGAACCTTGGGGAACACCAGCATTAATATGACAGGAGACAGATTTGACACCATCAAGAACCCCTTGGATTGAACGGCCAGAAAGTTAGTCTCTTAGCCATTGGATCAAGGAATTGTCCACTCCATATGAATGCAATTTTGAGAAAAGGGCTGGATGTCAAACTCTGTCGAAGGCTTTTGAAATATCCAATGCGACTACCTTGCTGTCACCCAGGTAGTGGATGGAATGACTCCACTTTTCGGTAAGGTACGCCATCAAATCTCCTGTGAACCTGTTGCTACGAAAGCCATATTGGGCGGTCATTGAGGAGGTCATTTGATTCCAGATATTTCGAAAGTTGGGGGGATGGGTGCGAACATACAGGGCAAAGTCTCTGATTGCTTTCAACCCGGCGAAGGCCAGGCCGATCCTTGTCCCTGTTCAATCCAAGTTGACATGCAGTCTCCACGTGACACCCCTGGATAGCTACTTTGGCACCCGCCAAGTAGTGAACCAATGCATGCAGCGACATCCTGAGAAAGGTAGGCGCAAGGCTAATAACCAGGCCCGTAAAAATGAATTATTATGGCAAATTTAACAAGCCTCGGACATGGACTGGATACGCGGCGACGACCACGGAAAAGAAAATGGCTAAATAATTTAAGGATTTTTTCATGGAACGTACGCTCACTATACAGAGCTCGAGCTGCACAGCAGCTAGCCGATGCCCTGTCCGAATATAAGGCTGACATAACAGCATTACAAGAAATAAGATGGACGGGGAGTGGTGTTTTTCAAAGAGAAGAGTATGACATTTATTACAGCTGTCACGTAAAACACCATGTGCTCGGGGTAGGCTTTCTAGTCAGCCAAAAACTGAAACCTACCATCATCGGCTTTAATGCAATAAATGAAAGGCTATGCACTCTTCGCATGTGAGGCAAGTTTAAGAACATAAGCCTCATAAACGTTCACGGACCTACAGAGGAGTCCCCTGGCGCCGAAAAAGAAGAATACTATGAGAACGTCGAACGGGCCCTCAATGCCTGCCCAAGATACGATGTGAAAATCGTTCTTGGGGATTTGAATGTAAAAATAGGTCGGGAGCCGGTTTTCGGGCACTACACGGGTTCCCATAGTTTGCATGAGAACACTAATGACTATGGACTACGAGTCATCGAATTGGCAGCATCGAAAAACTTGGTCGTTGCGAGTACCAGGTTTCCGCGTAAAGATATCCACAAAGCCACCTAGGTATCACCTGATGGAGCCACTCGCAACCAAATTGACCACGTGCTGATAGATCGCCGCCACTCCTCGGGCCTGATGACGGTACGAACGTACCGAGGTGCCAACGTCGACTCGGATCACTATCTTGTTGGTACAGTTTTCCGAGCGCGGATTACCTTACGGAGACGTATTGCATCCGCGGATCAGGTTCGAATCAACACAGCTGCCTTACGCAATGAGAATACCAGCAACACCTTTGGTCATGCGTTAAGACTCGCCCTCGAAGAGCTCGACGGAGGGAGAGTAAGTCCTGGGGCCAGAATGCCGGGTGTAGAAGAGAAATGGACACGCCTTAAGAATACTGTCATTAGTACTGCCAACTCCATCTTGGGCGGTAGTCGTAGAGATCGGAACGACTGGTTTGATGATGAGTGCAAACTAGCGACTGAATGTAAGAATGCTGCATACCCGGCAATGCAGCAGTCTCATAGGATGCGGGTACGCGAGGAGAAATACAAAGAGCTCAGAAGATCTGAAAAAAGACTTCACAGACAAAAGAAAAATGCCTGGGAAAAAAAACCCTTGTCTGTGAAATAGAGAAAAGTAGAGAGCTAGGTTCGCACCAGGCGCGGAAGTTCTACCAAATAATCCGCAGTATGACGCGATACACACCACGCTGCACTTACTGCAAGGATAAAGAGGGTAATCTGATCACCGATCCTGAAGGCATTCTGGAGCGATGGGAAGTGCACTTCAATGAATTGCTAAATGGTCAGCTCACAGAAGAATTGGAGGCTCCACCAATGCAACATCAAGACCAAATGCTGCCGCCACCAACCATTGAGGAAACATTAAAAGCCATTAGACAGCTAAAATCAAATAAAGCCCCTGGAGCTGACGGCATATCAGCTGAGCTGATCAAACAAGGAGGGACAGCGTACACATCACGCAATTCATGTGATCGTGGTGCATTTATGGGAACAAGAGGAGATGCCGGAAGATTGGCGTCGCGGTCTAATTTGCCCCATACATAAGAAAGGAGATATCACACTGTGCAGCAACTATAGGGGTATAACATTGCTGAGTACCGCCTATAAGATACTCTCCACTATCCTACAAGACCGGATAGCCCCATACGCTAAAGCCATCATTAGTGAATATCATTGTGGCTTCATCCTAGGCAAATCAGCAATTGATCAGATATTCACCCTTAGACAGGCGATGGAAAAATGTCAGGAATTTAGGATGCCATTATATCATCTGTTTATAGACTTTAAGGCCACCTACGACAGCATAGCCAGGGTAGAATTATATAATGCCATGAGAGAATTCGGCATTCCAAATAAATTAATACGACTTTGTAGGTTGACCATGACCAACGTAACTAGTCAAGTAATAGTAGCGGGATTGCTGTCCAAACCAATAAACATCTATAATGGACTCCGACAAGAGGACGGTCTGGCCTGCCTCGTCTTCAACCTGGCGTTGGAGAAAGCAATCCGTGACTCTGGCGTTACAACAAGAGAGACTATTGTCACCAAGTCCAGCCAGATACTTGCCTACACAGATGACATCGACATCATCGGTAGAACCGAATCGGCGGTACAGGAATCCTTCACCCATATCGAGCAGGTGGCACAAAAACTGGGACTGCACATTAATGAGGAAAAAACTAAGTACATGGTGGCAACTTCTGCGAAGAGAAGACCTAACGTTGGTCAAACTATCAGGGTAGTGGAGCACGAATTTGAAGTAGTGTAATCCTTTAACTACCTTGAGTCAATAGTATCAGCCGATAACAATATGGAAGAAGAAATACGCGAACGGCTGATTAAATCCAACAAAGCCCACTATGGTCTATCAAGGGTCTTTAAATCCCGAAATTTATCCAGAACATCCAAGCTACTACTGTACAAGACCATGGCCTTACCAGTACTCATGTATGGATCCGAGACCTGGGTGCTTAATAAAAGGCACTCTGAACTCTTGGCCGCGTTCGAGAGAAAGGTCTTAAGGAGAATTGTTGGCCCCGTATGTGAGGAAGGACGATTCCGGAAACGCTACAACCATGAGTTGAACGCAATCCACCTTGAAACTAATATTGTAAGAAAAATCAAGCTCGGTAGACTCCGGTGGGCGGGACACCTAGCTCGAATGAGCGAAGAGGAGCCTGCCCGGAAAGTCCTTTGTGGCAGGATGTATGGAAGGAGAGAGCGCGGGAGACCTTGTCTGCGATGGAGGGATGGCGTAGACCAGGACGCCCAGACCTTGGGAGTGCCAAACTGGATGACATCGGCTCGAAATCGGGACCGGTGGAGAGATTTGTTAAATAAGGCCAAGACCGGTTCCCGGTTGTAGTGCCGATGATGATGATGATGATGATTTCGAAAATTGACGGATAATCAGTGATTTCATTACCTTTGAGAAAATAGAAGTTAGTGCTATTCTTCGATAAGAAGAAAAAAACGATTTGTCATCCTTTTTGGGAATTGGCTGAAAGTTCGCTGACTTCCATCTATTTAGGAAACGGCCGGTAGAGTAAGACAAATAGAAGGTTTTCCGCAGTGGTTTACAGAATGAAGAGGAACATCTCTTCAAGAGAATTGTGGGAATTCCATCAGGACCAGCGGATTTGTATGCGTTTAGCTCCTTGAGTGTCCGGGCAACAATACGCATTCGGAAGTGAATCTGGTTCATGGTGTGCTACTTCTGCTCAAGTTGGGGTGGTATCAGGCAGCGTTGAGTTGGCTGCAAACTGTGCAGCAAGTAGATTGATTTTCTCTATTGCACTGGTGACTGGTCTCTCATCGACTATTAGCGAAGCAATGGATGAGGAGACCGAGTTTTGAATGTTCTTTACCAATGCCCAGAAGTTTCTACTACCTATGGGAGAGTGTAATATTTTTTGTCTCAGTCTCTGGTCATGTAAGAACTTTGCGTGTTCAATATACGCATTGCAATCATTTCCAGCTCTCTTAAATCTTTTCCGGTTTTCCTCAGTATTTTTTTATTTATACAACCTGAAGTTGAACTCTTTAGCTTTAACGGTTTCTCTGCACCGGAATCGAACCACATACTTCTCTTGGGTTTGATACTCTTCACTCTGTGTGAAATAAAGGTACACATGCGAAGCAGAATCGTGTCTGTCAATGTGTCCGCTATAGAGTCAACATCGTTATTGAGGAAAAATAACGATCACTTTAACTTCCCAAAAAAGTCGTTCAGACCTTCCCAGTTGGTTCTTTTCCTTCTTCCCATACTGTTCTTTTTGGAGTTTTCTCGTTAGCGTTGCTTTTGATTAGAGGAAATTTAGCTGACACGACACAGTGGTCTGAAGTGCCCAAGGGCGAAGAAACCTCCATTGTGTATTTGTTTGGGTGGGAGCTGAGAAGTAGGTCCAGTGGGTTAGCAGAATGACGATCTATATCTCGTGCCCGTGTTGACTCATTGACGAATTGCGATAAATTATTTGAGTCAGCAAAGAGCTGAACATACTGACCTTCAGGTGTTGTGTGTCCGGAGTAGCAAAGCCACTGAGAGTTATGCACATTGAAATCACCCACAATAATGATTTCATCATCATCATCATCGTCATCGGCACTACAACCGGGATCCGGTCTTGGCCTTATTTAGCAAGTCTCGAGGCTTGTTTAATTTTCCATAATAATTTATTTTTACGGGCAGGGTTATTAGCGTTTCGCCAAAATAACGACTTCAGTGTGGATCCTATCGATAGAATTAGATAGCGCATCAAATTCGTTAAAGGATGCGTTTCTATCCAAGTTTGGGCTTCTGTAAAGAAAGCAGTAATGTATGATGTGCCTACGAACGTGAAGTTTTAGCCAAGAGAAATTAAATTCTGGATTGGAGCAGAGCCCATATCGTGGCAGAAGTTGATAAGCAATATAACTTCGTATGTATGTAGCTAGACCACGACGTGGAAAGAACAAAGGCACCAAGTTATAACCGGGTATAGTAAAATCAGAAATACCTGCATCAGTTATTACCAGAGTCTCGCTAAGTGCAAGGATTGCTGGTTTCTGGTTACCGAGGTGGCAGACACAGAGAAGAAATCGCATTTTGGCCGCGAATGTTACACAGATCGACGTGAAATTCCCGTTCCATTGAAATGCCCTGACACAGAAAACTCATACCGCCCCAGAAAAAGATGCAAATTGGACCCGGCGATAGATAAGCAAAAGCAACCACTGCAGGTGTCATGCGCTTGTAGTAGGTGCCCCACTAGATCCGTGCCGAAATCCAGGTCAAATCCTTTCCATGACGAAAGTTATGCCACTCAAAACACCAAAAACCCTCCAAAGATTATAAGTCAATCGATATTATCTATGCCCGAGGGAGACAACAGATGCGCGAAAAAGAGGAAAAACAAATACAAGGAAAGGAAAGGGTATTCGTTTTCCCGCACTGTACACTTCCACCGAATTTTCGCATTACGCCGCGAATCCCATAGATATCACTGCACTACACCCGGACGCGTTTTTTCGTGATTCGTTTTTTTACTTTGGATCCCACAGAAGACTTGACGCGCGAACCGATAGTGCAATTAGGGTATCTTGTGTTTATTTAAGATACCCTAAACGGATTACACAATTGATCCGGTAATAAGGATCACGAGGAAGACTGACTCACCGGCGGTTAGTTAACAACTATTACTATGTTATCGGTCTTCCTCCCACCATCGGATCATTTATATTATACAGTCTTTGAAGCATGTGTTTATATCTTGGAAAGGAACGATACCGTGGTTTGCATTTTACCCTTTATCTTTTATATTTTATATCTTCTTTTTTATTTTATTATTTATCTATTAATTAATTCTTCTTTTTTTTGTTATCCTTATCTCTTGTTTTAGCCTTTTGGTTCAATGACTTTAATTCCCAAATTTAGGTCCCTAATTAAATTTGTTTAGGATTAAATTTGTCTCTTTCGTTTTTTGTCTATTTTTTTGCCTTCTTCGTTTGTCTTGTTTCCTTTTCATCATCTTGACGTGCTGTATCTTCAAATATGGATACCCGCTCTTCTCGTGGCATGGGCCATCAGCCCGATATTAAAAATATATCTTAATATCATAAATTGTAACATACACATAACAGGCGCCTCAATGGACGATGGTGACTCGCGTACCCTCACTCGAAATTCATTTAGAGCTCCAAAGTGCAAGACGCCGCTGCTAACATTGAGCTGCGTGGGAGGCCCCTCCAATAAGTGTATCGCCACTGGCTGCACGCCAATACCACTCCCATAATATTCATCACCGTCCCTAAAAAAAATGTTGATCCCACCGATCGTGTGGTTCGGCTAAAGAATGACTCTCTATGTTTATTTGTGCGCCTAAAGTCCACTTTCAACGTGAACTGATGCGCATTCATAGATTGACGGGTATCGCGGGAAAATGTCTGAAGGGGTGGAAGACATTCAGCAAGTTCAGTTGAGCAACGACCGTGGTAATACCTATAGAAAAGAGATAGGCATGATACGTTGCGCCTGTGTTCTAAGGACGGAATTGATCGACTTACGGCTGGGTCCCCAATAAGTTTCACTGCTCATTTTTGCATCCTGTCGAGCACGTGTAGTACCGTTTTGGATGAGCCTGACTAAATACGGGAGTTGAACTCCATTTTAGGACGAATATACGCCTTGTAAATATTGGCCAGGTTGGATGAAGTGAAGTATCTTTTGCATCTCTTAAGGAACCCCATACATTTGGCTGCACTTTTCGCAGCTTCAAATATGTGGTCATTCTAGTTAAGAGTCGAATTAATTCGAGTGCCGAGTATTGATAATTCCTTGGCTTCGTCGATACAAGTGCCGTTCATAGACAGTATATATACTTTGGGGGTCACCTTTGACGACAAGAGGCAGCACCGGGTTTTTAGGGCATTGAATTCTACTCGGTTAGATAATCCCCACTGATATATCTTATTGAGGTCTGAATTCAATGTATCAAGCATAAGTTGCTGGTTGGTAGTGACGTTCGAAGAGTTTGGACGGGAGTGTTCGTATGAGTATGAGAAACTCAACGTGCTATCATCAGCAAACGAGTGAATTGGGTTGTGAATAATTGACAAGAGATCATTTATAAAGATGAGGAAGAGAGTGGGTGATAGTACCGAACCTTGGGGAACACCTGCATTAATTTGATGGGAGACAGATTTGACACCATCAAGAACCACTTGGATTGAACGGCCAGAAAGATAGTCTCTTATCCATTGGATCAGGGAATTGTCCCCTCCATATGAATGCAATTTTGACAAACGGGCTGGATGTCAAACCCTGACGAAGGCTTTTGAAATATCCAATGCGACTACCTTGCTTTCACCGAGGTAGGGGATAGAATGGCTCCACTTTTCGGTAAGGTACGCCATCAGATCTTTTGTGGACCTGTTGCTACGAAAGCCATATTGGCGGTGATTTGATTCCAGATATTTCGAAAGTTGACGGTTGATAAGTGATTCCATTACCTTGGAGAGAATAGAAGTTAATGCTATGGGTCGATAAGAAGAAGGGGATGATTTGTCACCCTTTTTGGGAATTGGCTGAAAGTTCGCTGACTTCAATCTATTTAGGAGACGGCCAGTAGAATAAGACAAATGGAAGAGTTTCCGCAGTGGTTTAGCGAGTGAAGAGGAACATCTCTTCAAGAGGATTGGGGGAATGCCATCCGGATCAGCGGCTTTGTGTGCGTTTAACTCTTTGAGTGCGCGGGAAACAATACGCGTTCTGAAGCGAATCTGGCTCATTGTCTGCTGCTTATGCTAAGTTGAGGTGGAACTGATGTGGTATCAGGCAGCGTTGAGTTGGCTGCAAAATGTGCAGCAAGTAGATTCGTATTCTCTAAGGTAGTGGTGACTGGTCTGTCATCGACTATAAGCGATGGAATAGATGAAGATACTGAGTTTTGATTGTTTTTCACGAATGCCCAGTAGTTTCTACTACCTGTGAGAGACTCTTAGTGTTTTTAATCTCACTCTCTGGTCATGTAAGACCTTTGCGCGTTGAAAATAAGTATTGCATACTTGAAACTTCGGAGACTCATGTCCTGAAGTACAAACTGGAAAAGACTTATCAGTCTTCGTCTCATCCGAGAGCGTCAAAACCTTGCAGAATGAAATATCGTCACCGCTTTACCCAAACGGGACCGTTATTCTGATCCATCATTCACAATATTGGTACACTGATAAAACCAAGAGTCCAGAACAATCGTACCCGACAATTTGAAGGCAAACTGAAAGGAATTCAGATAGACCAGAACGTTTATAAAAATGTTACAAAGATATGTGGCACTTCTCATTAAACTGGGCCAATCATACACAACGGTGTTGTTGTTAATAATGACACCAATAAAGCAAATATCATCGGAGAGATCTTTGAAAACAATCACAAGCCTACTCTCCAGGATGGCGACCCGGATACTAATGGATCATAAGTTCAGATGTCCACAATAAATTAGACAACTTTAACGAGCCAATTGTTGTCTTTAACCCAACTAACAGTGCATACTTCGACGACACACATGATAATGGTCACGGCTTCGTCACACCAAATACCTTACAGAACCTAGCTAAATCTCGAAACCCTAAAAAGTCACCCGGTATCGACATGTCGTACCACTCGTTGCGAAGGGTTTCTGGCTTATTCTCTATAAAGCTCTCGATTCTGTTCAACCATGCCAACAACATGGGGTACTTTCCCCAAGCTTGAAAGCATGCTATTATTTTTCCAACCCCTCGAGCTTTCGCCCCATCTCGCTCCTCACTTGCGTCAGCAAAATATATGAAAAATTCCTATACAAGAAGCTAAATAACTTTATCAGTGCCAGGAACCTAATACGTGATTTCCAATTTGGATTTAGAAAAGCGCACTGCACCACTATGGCTCTCAACATATTTTAAAATCACGTCTGTGTGCCACAGTTTAATAAGGAAACCAGCATAGCGGTGTGCATGGACATTGACACGACCTGGATGAAAGGTCTGGTTTTTAAATGATTGGATACTGGCCTCAGTGGAACGCTGACCTCTGTCTGTTTTAAAGATATTGTAGCGAGCTTGGGTTCGCTGGATTAATTATTTTTAATAAATAAGAGCCGCTGAATCGATTTTGAATTAATGTGACACTTTATAAGTCCGTTAATAACAACCGTTACTTTTTACCGTACACTTAACGATTTCTTCACTTTTCGCTTCCGTACTTATCACGTATTTTACTGCTTACTTCTTACTTCACTGCTTATTACTTCTTACTACCGCACTTATCGCTTGCTTCACTTTCTACTTCTTACTCATCTCCATGATCTGTGTGCGACGTATTTATACCGTTTCCTCACATTCTGATTCGGTGTTTCGTTTCCGTCCGTTCCATAGCCTTGAATGTTCTATTGTTGATAGTCTCCAGTTTTCCAGTACTTTATAGAATATTCTAGTACTTTGTTTCGGACTTTCTCGAATATTCTAGTACTGATTGTCATATGCGTCACAATATTATCATGGGTATTGTTCTTCGGAGATTCGTGGTATTCTTCCGCGCAATTCGGTTTATATGCGCTCCACGAGACAATCCGACGGATCGCGCCAATTTTCGATTCATTTCCCGACGGCGTGAACATCTCTGCATCAGAATTCGCTCCGTTACAAAGCGGGGAAGCTGTGGAACTATCTTCCCACGAGAGTGTTCCTGGAGCGCTACAACCTGCAACTGTTCAAAAAGAACTGCAACAGTTATTTGGTGGCATCTCGGGGCGCCCGCTTGGCGCTATAGGTTCGCTTCTCCCGAGAGAAGTGTAATAAAAAAACAAAAAAGTTGGGATAGTTAGTTCTGATATCTAGAGGGTTCGCTAAGAGCGAGGTTATTGTGGGATTGGGATTATTTCGTTGGTTTTCGATAAATTTGATAGATAGCTCGAGGAATCGTCTATCAAAGGCGTTCTGTACCAGTGGTATTGCAGATTTCGACGTTACTATAGTATTTATAGGAGTTAGGATGACGATGTAAACTAGAGACATACTTAAGGCATTTTCTTTCGAATGCTCGCAACTTCTCCATTTGGGAGGGAGTGATATGGTACCACAATGGGCACGCGTACGTGAGTGTGGGTCTGATAATTTGTTTGTCGTTGAGCAGTTTGACTTTGTGAGAGAGACTATTAGGTGACATGACATGACTCTTCTACAGAGATTAAGCTGAATTGTGGCTTTATGAAGGGAATTTTTAAAGTGGGAGGAAAAAGAAAAGTTATTAGAAAAAGTTATTCCGAGATATTTAGCTTTTTGGAGGGTTTTATCAGAGTGTTGTTTAGTTTAATTTTAATTTTGTTGTGGCAGCGTCTAGTGTTGTTTGTACAGTGCTCGTTTTTTCCCTTGAACACTACGAGCTGCGTTTTATTTGGGTTAAGGTAAATTGTCCATTTATTGAAGTATGTTGATAGGTTAGAGGGGAAGTTGATAATGAGGTTTCTTGCAGCCTTAACAAATTTGCTGATAGAGTAAGTTAATGCAGATTGCGACTCTGATCATCTTTTAGTGATGGGCAAAATCAGGAGTCGGTTCGCAGCAAACCCAATGGGCAGTCACAGCAGCCCTGCGCAAAAGGGCTGAATATCAAGACGAACTAACGAATAGATTTAGTATCCTAGAGAATGGCAGTAGTGAAGAAGAGGAAGCCAATAGTGTGGACAGTAAATAGACATCGATCAGAGACACAATCAAACAAACAGCCCAAAATGTATCAGGATTTAAGAAAACAATTAAGTCCAAATCTTGGTTTGACGATGAGTGCAGGGCGAAGATCAAAGAATGTAAACGACTTAGTGATCCACTTAGTAAGATATAATGAAGTCAACGCAGAAAGAAATGCGACAATTCAGAAAGAGACAATGACACTCTTCAAGTGCAAAAAACGGAGAAGACTCGGGTCGAAAAAATCCTAGAAAATTCTAGAGCAAAGAACATCAGACGTATGTTGCCGGCATAAATTCAATTAGAAATAGCCACCGAGGGAGAGCCAAAATAATTCGAGACACAAACGGCTGTTGGTGACAGAAACAAACAATATCGTGACAAGATGGAAGCAGTACTTTGAAAACCTGCTCAATGTGCGCACCCATCAACCACAAATAAACGCATCAGACGTATACACAGCCGAGCCTCAGATCCCAGATCCCTCTAGTTGTAGATACAATAAATCGATTGAAAAACAACAAGGCTCCCGCAGTCGACTGCATACCGGCAGAGCTTGTGAAGCATGGGGGGGAGGCAACCGGTCAAAAGATTCACCAACTGATTAAAACAATATGGGATAAGGAAGTCACTCCGGAAGAATGGAAAATCTCAATAGTCCTCCCCATTTTCAAAAAAGGCGACAGATCTGACTGCGAAAACTACAGAGGAATATCATTGCTCCCAAACACATACACCATACTAACAAATGTCGAGAATCACACCCTACGCAGAAGAAATACTGAGAGACTACCGTAGGAACCGGTCAACGAGCGACCAAATGTTCACAATAAGGCAACTGCTGGAAAAGAAATGGGAATACGGAGAGACGGTTCACCAACTGTTCGTTGACTTCAAAAAAGCCTACGACTCAGTAGCAAGACAAAGACTCAACCATATTGTGGTTGAGCTGGGAATACCGAAAAAATATGCCGCCCTCATTCAAATTTGCATGGACGAAAACAAAGAGCGAATTAGATTAGAAAACCACCTCTCAGAACAATTTGAAATTCGAGACGGACTAAAACAGAGGGATGGCCTCTCACCATGCCTTTTTAACCTTTTCCTTGAGTATGTCTATCAGAAAGGTACAAGACGACAACGAGGCCGGATCACCTCTGAACGGGGTCACACAAGTGCTCGCATATGCGGATGACATCGCCGTTCTAGGCGATAATCTAGAAACTGTAAGTAAAAACAGTGAAATCATCATGCAAGCGGCAGAAGAGGTGTGCCTAGAAATAAATGAAGACAAAATACATGATTATGGCGAGAGCGTGTGGACCTCAGGGAACACATTTAAACGTCAGAGGCAAGATATTTGAAAAAGTTAAAGAATTTAAATATCTGGGAACGATTCTGACTTGAAAAAGTTTAAGAATTTAAATATCTGGGAACGATACTGACGCCAGTAACGAAATGTCGAAGGACATTAACAAAAGATTACAATCCGGCAACGCTAGTTGGCACGCAGTCAGTAAACTGTTGAAATCCAAACTGCTATCACGTAACATAAAGCTCCGTGTCTATAGAACCATAATCATGCCGATTGTTCTATACAGATGCGAAACATGGGCTCTCACAAAACGGGAAGAAGACAAATTCCGCGTATTCCAGAATAAAATTTTAAGGAGTATCTATGGCGGTAAATATGACGAGGAGTCAGGACAATGGAGGAAACTCTATAACAACGAATTGGAAGAGCTATACCGCAAACCTACAATAGTGAGAGTAATCAAGTCGCGTAGATTAAGATGGGCCGGACACGTGGCACGAATGGGCAACGATAGGACCGTGCATAGAATTCTTGACGGCAAGCCAACGGGAAAGAGACCGATAGGGCGGCCGCGACAGAGATGGGAGGACAATGTCAGGTTTGACCTCGAGGAGATCGGATCGGATGGTCGAACGTGGAAGGAGAGCGCACGGGACGGGGAATAATGGCGGAGACGGGTCGGTGAGGTCATGAACTTTCGGGTCCCTACAGGCCAATAAATAAAAAAATATATATATACATGTATATATATATATATATATATATATATATATATATATATATATATATATATATATATATTGTTATGTCTCAATTGGGCAACGATAGGACCGTGCGTAGAATTCTTGACGGTGGACCAACGGGAAAGAGGCCGGTAGTACGGCCGCGACGGAGATGGGAGGGCAATGTTAGATTTGACCTTGAGGAGATCGGATCAGATGGTCGGGCGTGGAAGGGGAGTGCACAGGACAGGGAACGATTGTGGAGACGAGTCGGTGAGGTCATGAACTTCCGGGTTCCTACAGGCCAATAAATAAAAAAAAATTATACCTTTTGGGTTGTTTGTTTGATCACGTTTCTGATTGATGCCAATTCGATCTCCACATTATTGTTTTCCTCCTCCTCGCGGCTCCCATTCTCTAGGATGTTAAACATAATCGTCATTTCGCCTTGATATTCAGGCCTATTGCCGTGGTCTTTTTGTTTTTTTGTTTCTGAACTAGCAAGTTTTATTACACTTACAATAATGAAGAAGAATGTTTTGTATAGGTCTTATTTCCGCAAGTCCTGTCTTGGTTGCTACCATGTCGAACTTGTCGGATACATCCCCCCGCATCTCATATTTACTCCTCTTGCCGTTTATTCAGAGAGTGCGAATTACATCGAAAGTCATTTTCAGACGCTGTACGAGGCTTGCCTCTTATGTTTCGGGATTTGGCAACCCTAGTGTTGCAATCCGGCAATTGACAGCTCTGTCGTAAAGTTGGACATTTTTGAGGTTATACACACTCAGAACGTTTTGACATACGAGCGCTATTTGTGTTGTTTACACTAACTTAAAAGATTCATCTCGGCCCAAAAATGGAATTAAATCGTCAACATTTTCGTGCGATGATTTTTTACAACTTTCGGCGTGGATTAACTCAGCAACAGTGCATGGATGAACTTAATTCAATTTTTGGCGATGAAGCTTCATCAAGGACCAGTGTTTATCGATGGTATGGTGAATTCAATCGTGGTCGTAGTTCACTCCAAGATGAATTTCGTGAAGGTCGTCCAAAATCAGTTGTTGTTCCGAAAACATATATGCTGTGCGCGAACTGATATTGGAAGATCGTCATGTGACCTATCGTGAGATTGAGACAACCTTAGGCGTTAGTGGGACCAGCATACATTCAAAATTGCATAAACATTTGACTGTCAAAAAAATTTGTTCGCGTTGGATCCCACACAATTTGTCAATCGCCCAAAAACAGGCTCGTGTCAATTGGTCGAAAGAAATGCTCAAAAAATACGGCCGCGGTACTTCGAAACACGTCTATGACATCGTGACAGGTGATGAATCGTGGATTTACGCGTATGAGCCCGAAAGTAAACAGCAGTCGACTGTCTGGGTGTTTCAAGATGAGCCAAATCCAACAAAAGTGTTCAGAATGCATGTGTTGGAGATACCTCAATCAGAGTGGCAAAAGTGCTTCGACAATTGGTTCAAACGCATGCAAAAGTGTATAGATCTTCATTGGGGAATATTTTGAAAAACAATAAAGTGATTTTCGATGATCAATATTTGTTTTTGTTCTCTAATCCCGAAATATAAAAGGCAGCCCTCGTATAAGCATAGAGAATCGTTTCTTATCTGAACCCAAGGAATGCGGAATGCTCTGTCTTTCCTCATCAACCCGGCATTTAAGGCCAACACACTCAAGTTCCGCCTGTACTGCGACTTGATATGTAAGAGTCACAAAAACAAAATCCATTCGTGCTAGCGTCTCATCAAAACGTTGATGGGTCTGTGGGGGTTCTTTAAGGATCGCCCGAAGAACCACCCAACCGCAATGTCATTACCTACCGTAGCCTCTTACCTGCATATGAGCAATCCAAAGCTCTTCCCCAATCATTTCTCACTTGAAAAATAAGCCCACGGCAAGATCATTATCTTGCCACGGCATCAACCCATACATACCGACCAAACCACTTCGGTTCATCTTACATGAATCGTTTAGGAACCTGATCGGTTCTCTTGGGCGGCAACATGGCAATCAAACATACACCAATCCTCCTGTGTCTTCTTGTTCCAACAATCCGTTGGTCCAAAAAGACACGTCGGGCAACTTGCTTGCTTGCACATCTGCAAGCCAAATTTCCGATGATCGATCGCCGACAACCGATCATCGAGCTGGACACAACCATAATTGTTGTCCAAACAATCAAATCAACGGCCGTGTCCCACGATCCGTTTCTAAACCAAACACACAGTAATCTCACTGTGTTTTTTTTTCCTACCATCCGTTGGCCCATAGCCACCCTGGGTAAATTGATGTGCAAGTCAAATTTCCTATGATCGATCGCCTAACCGACAACCAATCATCGAATAGAACACGACCATGATTGTTATTCAAACAATCATGCCAAAGATCAGGTCCCATGATATATTTCTCTAAAACAAACATGCACCATCCTTCCTGGTCCCTTGCCATTGTTGACTTAATGTCAACAGAAAAATCGATCCTCTATCGTTTACGACGGCAATACAGCCAGCCTCCGTACACGATTATCTATTTTCTTTTGTGCACCCTTCACATCGTCGTTTGTTCTGGCTTCCAGCGAATGGGTTTTCAACCAGACCTGTACGGTCACCAGGGAAATTCTCCCAACAAAACTCAAATCGATCGTTCATTGGTCGTCACCAAAGAAAAGATCGGATTTGCTCCTCACACATCGGTGGAAAACCACCCCCGGCTGCGACTGGTGGTAGGTTCCGTACAATATCACCAGAGAGTCAGATTTCAATCCCCATAACGGGCGGTCGCGCCTTTTAACGTTAATTTTCATCCCTCGCCGCGTTACAAGGAGTCAGTTTTTAACCGCGATCAAGATACACGAGTTCAGAGTGCGAGTTAGCATCTAGTGTTTTTAGTTATTGAGTCGATAAATCCGTTTGGTTTATTTTTAAAGTGAAATTGGTATGATACTTTTGGCGATCCTGAAGGAGTTGCAGGCGTTCATCACCAAAGGATTATGCGCACTTAGTTGTGAACAGTTCTGAGCTAGTGAACACTAGAATAGATTAAGACTTCCTGGAGTTTTGTAGTGAATCATTTTTCAAAGCCAGTAAACACCCAATATTGTTAACTTCCAGTTCTATGCGCATGTGCCGATGCCATAATATAAATAAAATGAAGAACACTTAATCAACTAAATAACTTTCGTGCCTTTTCATCTTGCTATTTGCTTGGAGTTCGGTTTATTGGTGAACAATTGACAGTTAAACAAACGATAAGTGTTGGGGAGTTGAGAGGTTCTATGTCTAGTACATATCAACATCCCCCACAGGTCTATTTAAGATTCGTCTTGTATGATTTATCTCCGTGTGTTTTATCCAAATTGGTACTTTTTTGCGAAACAATGCATTTTGAAATAGTATTTTAGGTAAGATTTATGGACTTATGGAATCAGATGGTAAACGGCATGTTGGCCAACTCCCATAACCTAAAATTTCAGATGTTTTTGGCGTTAATTTTTATAGGGTGTGAACATCTATTTGGAATCCATTTAAGTGGAGTAATTTTTTCCGCTTACTAAAAAATATATCACACGGTATGGTAAAGTAATGGGCTCCTCGATAGTATAGTGGTTAGTATACTCGCCTGTCACGCGGGAGGTCGGGGTTTGATTCCCCGTCGGGGAGCATCTGGCGCAAGACTAATGACCTTGCCCGGAAAAAACACCTCATTATGGAAAATTTAACAAGCCCCAGGACTTGCTAAATAAGGCCAAGACCGGATCCCGCTTGTAGTGCCGATGATGATGATGATGGTAAATTAATTGACACTCCACAAAAATCAAAACTGGAGTGTGTGCCTTTTAATGTTTGCATCTGAAAAAAGTAAAATTATAACCGTGCGTTAGTATCTTGTGATAGGGCGTCATTATGTACAAATAAATTGTTGTGTCATTACCGAAGACCGATCATTAACAACAGAAACTTTAGTAGGTAAAGCTCCAGTGAGTCACCATCTGCTTTGTATGGCCGTCAAATTAATAGCAAAAACAAGCACAGTACTTTGCAACTTAGAATTGGATCTATTTTGAATAAAGGAGTATAACAATCAATTGTAACGACATTGTAGTACAGTGTGGGGATTCCGGTGACGGCACTGGTAGCCATCAACTTCCCGAGTTCGTCAGCTCAATGGTGTGCGTGTGTCTGCACAAGTGTTAAGCTGTCAAAATCACCTGGGCTGTCCATTAGTAGCCAAAACCATTTTCATGGTTGAATTTAATTATAGTCCACCCAAAATTTCCGTAGTGTATAATTTATCCGATTTCCATACTAAATATCTGTTCTAAAGTTTACATTTATCTCTTATTTAAGCTTCTTAAAATGTTTTGCGTTTAAAATGATTCTGTTCTCGCAATGCAAAGTGGTGTTTTTTATGTGGATATTTATAATTTTCTTAAACGTCACTACAATTAAAATTGATGGAGCCAATGTCCTTGCTGTGCTGCCAAGTGTGTGGAGATCTCACTATATTTTTGGTCGAGCTATTCTGGAGGAACTTGTCACAAGACATCATCACAACGTAACATTAATAAGTGCCTTTGCAACAACAAGCGAAACCACACAACTACCTCAGAGCGGCGATGGCCACATCACAGAGATTCAAATCAACGGAATCGAACATAATTGGGTGGAACTAGGCCTAAGTATGGAAATCGATAGTATGCATGATAAATCGATAATCGAAAGACTGACACGGATGATATACGCGGGTGCATCAACAGTGGATTTGATTTTAGGCAGTAAGGCCACGAGAAATCTTCTGCGGAATAATCAAACCTTCGATTTATTGATTGTGGATATTTTTCTCCATGACGCGCTTTTAGGGTAAGGGTGTTTGAATGCAACTGGTGAACTGTAATATATGATTGGATATTTTTGTTTTAGGTTTTCAAAATTCTTTGAAGTTCCTACAGTGATCATCAGTCCAACAGGTTCTAATGCATGGTTGAACCAGATGACTGGAAATCCGCACAGCTTCGCTTTGGATCCAAGCGATTTCTTGCCCTATCTCGAACAGATGTCGTTTTGGGAGAGAAGTGTCAACACGTTGATGGGTCTATTTGAGAAGATGACTTACAAGTAGGTTCGGCTTGTTAGAAAACTTTCGCTGACTAAAGGGTTCAGTCTATTCCATATGATATCGCAACAAGCTGTATATGAAAAGTACTTTGAAGCTCTCCTTGCCAAGCGAGAGGAACTGCTGCCCCATCACAGGGATTTAGCGGATAATATCAGTTTGGTAGTGATGAATTATCACCCCGTTGTGCAGTATCCAAAATCATTTCTTCCGAACATGATAGAAGCTGGTGGTGTACATTTAAAGGCGGAGAAGCTGTCGGAGGTTCGTCTCTTCGATTGGTAAACTCTTAAAGATATTTTATTTGCTATCAATCTTATAGAATCTTCAGAAGTTCATTGAACAAGCTGAAGACGGAGTGATTTATGTGAGTTTCGGAGCAAACGCAAAGGCTAGCGTGATAGCCGAGCAAAAGCTGGATACATTCCTTCACGTTTTTGAAGTTCTCAACCCCACAGTTCGAATACTGTTGAAATGGGAATGTGAACAAATAGAACATAATCCACAAAATATTCTAATCAGTGATTGGTTTCCCCAACAAGGAATTTTAGGTAAGTAAGTATCGTCATCTCTCTAAGTTTCAAAACTAATTATATGTCCATTGATAGCACATCCCAATGTTAAGGCATTTATATCTGCCGCAGGTGTGTTGAGTATCATTGAAGCAATACATTACCGCACGCCAATGATAACTATACCGATCCTTCCGGAACAAGAAGCCAACGCGAAAAGATTAGAGAGGCGAGGATGCGCCATAAATTTATCGTACGACTCTTTAAACTATGACTCTCTGCTGAAAGCTGTCCATGAAATTCTTAGCAATTCTTCAGTTCTCAAAAATATAGAAGCCGTCGGAAATTTGCTGGATGAGCACGCAGAGCAGGCAGGATCTAGAACGGCCGATTTCATCAATTTGGTTATAAAAACAAAAGGTGCATCGTATTTACGATCGCACGCTAATCGTTTGGGATTCCTCAAAAGCGAACTCATCGACGTGCTATTTATTATCCTTGCCGGAATTGGTTTGATTATCGCTGTGCCATTTCTATGCATCTGTGTCATACTGAGACGATCTTATGTCAAAGCGGAATGTTCAGATCCTGTCAATCGATGCAAGGAATCCGCTGACTTACCACATATTAGAAATGACAGTCTTAGGAAGACTAAAAGTCCTGAAAAGTAACTACAAAAGCAGACGTACTTAAAACGACCTGTTGCCCCTAACCGTGTGTTTCATTTTGTTTTGGCCATGTGTAAAGTGTTTGTTTGCCGTAGGAACATGTTTGTGATATGAAAATATATAAATAACATTTGAACGTTTCTCTTGACTGTTTTGCACTTTGCTTGAAGTTTGATATTTTCTCATGGATCAGTGTAAACGCCCATAGCATCATGCACTACTTAACAACACATTGGATATATTACTCAATTACTAACCCTGAAAGCAAGCGTACAATAAGTCATCATCATCATCTTGGCCTTATTTAGCAAGTCCAGAGACTTGTTAAATTTTCCATAATAATTTGTTTTTCCGGGCAAGGTTATTAGCCTTGCGCCGAAACGTACAATAAGTACTAAAGGAAAATGCTAATGTGAAAACAGTGTTACAGGAAATCAAGGTAGAGTGCCGTGATTTAGATGAGGTTACCACTGTGGAGGAAATCCTGACAGCGATCGCTATAGAGTTCCCTGCACTGAACCCGATCTCAAAGGAAGCGGTAAAGAGTTTAAGAAGGAAAACCAGATACCACACAGGCTGCCATGATCTGCTTACCAAGAAAAAAGGCTAGCATGTTGCTGGCTACAGGTTTCCTATGGGTTGGATGAGTGAGATGCAGACTTCGAAAACACACCGCACCCACACGAGTTTCAAATGTTAGAAATACGGTCATGTGACGGAATCCTGCAAATCCGAAGAAAATCGTTCGGAAAACTGTTTGAAATGTGGTGAAAAAGGCCACAAAGCAATGGGTTGTAAGACAAATCCCAAGTGCATGTTCTGCGAATCAGGATGCGAGGGCGGTAACCACCACTCAACGGGGAGTTACAAATGCCGAGCATTTAAGAACGCGGTGTCCAATCTCTTCAATAAAAATGGACAGGTTTAAGTGCATTCAAATTAACGTAAACCATTGTGGAGCCGCACAAGATCTCCATTCCCAAACGGTTAGAGAATATGGTGCCGACGTGGTACTCATCAATGGGCAGTACAGGATGTCTGGCACTGGCATTATTACATGGGAGGAAGACAGCAAAGGAACAGCGGCCATCTGGACAATTGGAAATTCCCCCATGGAATGCAGAAGTGTCCAGCGGCTGGAAGGAATTGTCTATGCTAAGATAATAGGAATCCATTTTTACTGTCGTTAAACTCCGCCAAGGTAGAAAATAGAACATTTCCAATGCTTGTTGGACAAAATAACACAAGAAGCTAGAGATAAGAGCCCCCTTATAGTTGCTGGAGATTTCAACGCTTGGGCATTAGAATGGGGAAATACAAGGACCAACAGTAGAGGCTCCTCGATGCCTTCGCAGTCCTAGATGTGGTGTTACTTAATGATGGTATTGATGACACCTTCATAAACGAGAAAGGCCGGTCCAAAATCGACATCACATTTGCCAGCTCCATGTTGGCAAGAAGTGTGGAGTGGCGAGTTTTGGACATGTGGGGAGGAAGTATTGTGCCAAACATGGACACTCCGTTCACCTTCCTCCTCCATCATAAAACCTTCGCCACTAAAACCACGAACGAAAACAGCACGTCACCGGTGATCAGGAAAACGCATTCGAACCACCCAGGCACTACAGCCGGAATATTAAAACACTGGTGATGTTGTTGAAGTAAATGTTCTTTTTATTGGTTTGGATGTATCCAAGTATTTGATGCATTTACTTTGTTATATTCGTCATTATCTTTAAAATTGTGAAGGATAATTTGTAATTTTACGGGTTGAAGTCATAAATTAATCTAATTAGACAACGAAATCATGCGTACCCTTCCGATGTAATGAACCGAGGACTTTGTATGACAAAACTGTTACTCACGCGACTCGCGGTTGACTTTTGCGTCCCCGCGCGCACCGGGAAGAGGGAGCGGCACGACCGGATGTAATTGGACTCGGCGATATTCATTCGCCAACAAAATAAATTCGGCCAGTGTAACTGGCTCTCTTAATTAGGGGTGCATTTTCCTATTCCAAGAGAGACGTAAAGTCTCACTTTGGGTTAACCAAACAGATCTCATTGAGAAGATCGTCACGGTCCACATGTATGCGTGTACATCGGTTCTTTTATGAATCAAAGCCATGGGAACGAATCTAAAACAAAGAAAGGGAAAATGTGCACCCATCAGATGTGGGTTTGGCTAAGCAAACAAGCCGAATCTCATTGGATGCTAATTGGGTTTGTGTTTGCGTATGTGAGAAGGTCAATGGTAAACGGATCCAGGAATATGTAAGACAAAGGGACCGTTGATGATCGTTGTCTACAATATGCTTAGCAGCTGTATCATCATCATCATCATCGGCACTACAACCGGGAACCGGTCTTGGCTTATTTAGTAAGTCCTGAGGCTTGTTAAATTTTCCATAATGATTTATTTTTTCTGGGCAAGGTCATTAGTCTTGCGCCAGAGGCTCCCCGACGGGGTTAGCAGCTGTATTGACAGCTGCAATACATCATGAACATTGTGCTAATTGGTTTTAGCTTGTTTACCGGGAAATGGCGTTTATGGCATCGCTGGTACGGGTAGGTATTCAATTCCTATTTGCATTTGCCTCTGCTGTAGGATTTAATTGATGCCTTAAGACGCAAAATACGTATATTTGTTTTTGTCCCTTGGGTATAGGTCGCCAGCCAATGTGTATGTAGGTAGTTTTTTTTGTACACATGTTGAGGCTGGGATAAGCCAACTCAAGGATAAGATCCTTTGATATTGACAGCTGTAGGCGGCGATCGATGACAGTTAACGTATGTAAAAATTTGGAATAATTTCATCATATTTGTTAGAAATCTCAAAGAAGATTTGCATTTTTTGCCGTATAACACATCGTTCAATAAGTCCTTTTTTTACACTTCTTTCGGGAGAGGCGAATCTATAGTGGCGAGTCCGCCTCCCGAGATGCTACCAAATAACTGTTGCAGTTCTTTTTGAACAGTTGCAGATTGTAACGCTCCGGAAACACTTGCGCGGGGAGAGAATTCCACATCTTTCACGCTTTGTAACGAAATGAGTTCTGATACAGGGGTGTTCCCGCCGTCGGGAGATGAACCGCAAAGGGGTGCGATCCGTCGGATTGTCTTGTAGAGCGCATATAAACCGAAATTCGTGGAATAATATCACGAATCTCAGAAGACCAGTAGCCGTCATAATATCTCTAAAACAGACAGAGCTCGGCTACACGCCTTCGATGTGATAGCGACCGTAGTCCCAATGTCAGTACCGTGTCCCGATCAGGGGGATCGCTCGTTTCTGTATGCTCTCAAGTAGGTCGAGGGTATGTTTAGGAGCAGAGCTCCAAACACGGGGAGTAATATTCGACCGCGGGTCTAATTTAGGATTTATACTGGAAAATGTTGAACCGGAGTCAAATGTTTCTTGAAAGATACTTCAGTGTTCCTGAGGCGGATCTGACGATATTCGACACGTATTTATGGTACGATATATTCTTACAAACCGTGACGCCAAGCAATTTCATGCTTTCCTCAGATTCGAGGGCTTGACCATTCTTCATCAGCTGTGGAAACGATGATCCACTTTTCCTTGTGAATTTTGTATACTGTGTCTTCATTGCATTGAAGTCTACGAGATTGGCCTTTCCCCGCTCCAGGACCTTATTCAGATCGCGATTCAGAGACGATGTCAAAAACAGATCCAAGGTGTTCGTTTTTTGACCTCGGGTATCCGGCACTCGCCGGTTCCTCCACGAGTTGAGTCAAATTGCGGCTAACAGTGAACATTTCTGCTATCCTCCCAACCTCGTCGGTTCTGTTAAAATGTACCAACCAGCCGGACTTGTGTACATTAAAATCATCAAAGACGGCAATTTCAGATGTCGGATGGTTGATCTTTATCCAGTCGACGGTATGCGAAACATGTTCGAAAAGTGTTACCGATCGATCGTCATTCGGGGAGCGGTAAAGACAACAAAGAAATGTAACAGAATTCCGCAGCACGACCTTCAACCACATGATGTCGAAGTTATTGGGTTCTAACGTCTCCATCCTTTAGCAAGCCAGAACGGATCGCGTGAAAACGCAGACTCCACCCTAAGAACGGAATCTCGAATGTAAGTCGTATCCTGAGCAACGAAGATATGTCAATTCAATTGACGAATCGACCTGGGTCTCAGATAGGGCAAGGATATCAGGTTTCGCTGTTACAAATTTGGTGGATGACGTTTGCATTCGTATTGGTGAAACCGATGCCCGTGATGTTACAAAATGTCATTATCAGTGAACGTCAACAGAGTCTCAAAAACAAGCCCGATTATGCGATGACGAATTTTTAAGGTTCGGTTATTTATCATAATATCTGCATGATGTTCCCCCTGATATAGCTGGTACCCGTTCCGTACGATGATTAAAACGCGACTCTACGACGCTGGTTATATTCTGACTCGCTACTTCGATCGTGCAGATCGAACCACACATTTTCAGTTTTCTTTTTCTTTTCTGCTTAAAATGCATTCGGCGAAGGTCGCAGGTTGCAGTCATTAATTTAGTAACTGCCGCTACGTGGATTACGCATAGGAGACCTTCCTTTTTGCCGATGAGGGTTATAAAGCCATACGTTATCGCCTGCATTAAATCCGGATGCGTTGGCTCGAACGTTGTACCTTGTTTTCATCCTGTCACTGGATACCTTGATTTGCTTTCGAACCAAATGATGAATCTCATCGAGGCGATTTCTCCATTCGGCTACGTAGTCTTCGGTCTTGTCTATGGCGTCTGGAGGTATTCCGAATCGCAGATCGGCTGGTAATCGTATCTCCCGTCCAAATATAATTTTTGCTGGAGAATGGCCCGTCGTATCGTGATTAGCCGATCTATAGCTCATGAGAAAGGTTTGTACATATTTGTCCCAATCTCTTTGGTGATCACTAACGACCTTCGATAAGTACTCTTTCATTGTTCGGTTGAACCTTTCGACCATTCCGTCTGACTGTAAGGGTGTGGTCCTGGTTTTCCTTACGCCCAGTGCCGCACAGATGCCTTGAAATATCTGTGATTCGAAATTTCGGCCTTGATCAGAATGAAGCTCACAGGGAACTCCATATCTGCTGATCCAATTATTGATTAGCTGCTCAATGACGGTTGTTGCTTCTTGGTTTGGAATTGGAAGGACTTCTACCCACTTGCTGAAGTAATCCATGATAACTAACATGTATTTGTTGTTGTCGTTTGTTTTTGGGAATGGTCCTGAGATATCAATCGCAATTCGCTCGAAAGGGGCACCCACGTTGTACTGGTTCATAGCGCTCCTTGGTTTTGCCGTTGGTCCCTTGGTCGCAGTGCAAGTTGTGCACTTCCTACACCAAGACTCGACGTCATCTCTCATGTGAAGCCAGTAGAAACGAGATCGTAATTTTGAAAGTGTCTTATTAACTCCCAAATGTCCACCGGAGGCCCCGTCGTGCATTTCTGTTAGAACATCTTTCACTTTTGATGGTGGGACTAGAATTTGCATTCGATGGGATTTCCCGTCCGCGGCTTCCCATTTACGCTTAAGAATACCATCTTCCACTAGCAAGGAATTCCATTGTGCCCAATATGCCTTAAATGTTCCACTCTTGTCGGAAATATTGTTCCAAGTTGGCCGCTCGTTCTTTTCTTTGTATTCCAGAATTAGCGACATATCTTCATACTGAAGTTGAGCTGCGCGTATAGCATCACTCGTCCACCCATCTAGTACTTCTACTTGTACATTTCGCAGGTCGTACGCCTCTTCTTTCTCTTCCGCTCTATGACAATGTTTGCAATCTGGCTTACATGGTCTTCTTGATAGAGCATCAGCGTTATTATGCACCTTCCCTTGACGGTGGGAAATTTGGAAATCGTACGTTTTAAGTCGTTCGATCCATCGAGCTATTTGTCCTTCCGGATTTTTAAAATTTAGCAACCATTTCAGGGCCGCATGATCCGTCCGAAGGTGGAATCGACGTCCGTAGAGGTATTTATGGAAATTCTTAACGGCTTCTACGACAGCCAGCAGTTCCTTTCTTGTTGCGCAGTAATTTCTCTCTGGCTTAGATAGAACTCGACTATAACATGCGACAACTCTCTCTTTACCATCGACTTCCTGTGGCAACACTGCTCCGATTCCTGTGTTACTTCCATCAGTATCCAATATAAATGGGCAATCCGCTCTTGGGAATGCCAATGTTGGTGTCTTACATAACTCGGCCTTCAATGTGTTGAATGCTGCCTCACACTTTTCTGTCCAATTGAATTTCTTGTCTTTACCCGTTAGTTCATGTAGGGGTTTTGCCACATTGGCGAAACCTTTAACAAACCGTCGGTAATATGTGGCTAATCCCATAAAGCTTCTCAGCTGCTGCTTGTTTTCTGGAGTAGGCCACTCACGGACGGCTGCTATCTTGTCAGGATCCGTTTGAACTCCTGCAGATGAAACGATGTGTCCCAGAAATTTTACTCTCCTTTGGAAGAGTTCACATTTCTTCGAATTGAACTTTAAGTTGGCCTGTCTTAGTCGTTCGAAGACGGAGCGCAGATTATTGATGTGTTCTGGTAAATTCGTTCCAACAACGATGATATCATCCAAGTACACAAGACACGTCTTCCATGTAAGTCGCGTAAAACACTTTCCATTAATCGTTCAAACGTTGCTGGGGCATTACACAATCCAAAAGGCATCACGTTGAATTGATAAAGTCCGTTTCCAGTAGTAAACGCTGTCTTCTCCTTGTCCTCCTCCTCCACTTCCACTTGCCAGTAACCGCTTTTTAGGTCCAATGTTGAAAACCACTGAGCTCCAGAAAGGGTATCTAGTGTGTCGTCGATTCGAGGAAGTGGGTAACTGTCTTTCTTCGTAACGTCGTTTAACCGGCGGTAGTCGACACAAAATCTAGTTGTCCCATCCTTCTTCTTGACGAGCACTACCGGCGAAGCCCATGGGCTCGATGATGTCTCGATGACTCCTTGCTCTTCCATCTCTCGAATCATGTTGCCTACTTCTGATTGTTTGGCCAACGGTAGTCGACGAAGTGGCTGTCTTATAGGCCTTGACTCACCCGTGTCAATGCGATGTTTAACTATACCGGTGCGTTCGAATTTATCACGTCCTGTCACAAAAATATCAGAAAAATCGTTCAGGAGTGATTTAACGCTTGCCTTTTCTCTGTCTGTTAATCCGGTTTTCCGGGACATCAACCTATTAACCACAGCCGGTGCACCAGAGGGCTGTTGAATTGAATGGTCCTCTTCCCTTGTCGGAATTGAGCTTATCATTGACACGGGTGCACATTCTGCGATTACCTCTCCTTTTCTTATTGCGATCGGCTCTTTGGACGCATTTAGTACTCTGACGGGTACGATGTGCTTCTTCGCATCGATAAGGGCTTTCCCAACAAGGATGTTCCCCTTGCGCTGATTTTGTGCAGCTTCGGTGATGTAAAACCGATTGTCACCGGGATCACTCTCGAGACTGGTCCAAATTACCGAGTCTGAACGAGCTGGGATCTCATCCTCCTCACGCACATAACATTTCAGCCTTCGCAATTGTTCGTCCTGCAGTGTAATAGCAACCTCCAAGTTACCAATTCGCAGTGTTCTTTGCCCGATATCTAGAACAACTTGGTGCTCCTTCATGAAATCCATTCCAAGAATGCATTCGTCCATAATATCGGCAACCAAAAATTTATGGGAGATGGAAATATTGCCCAGCACTATTATTCTATCGACTTCTCCGTAGACTGTAGAACATTCTCCTGTGGCAGTCCTCAAAGCGTATCTTCTATTTTTATTAAGGGCAATTTGGCCCACGACATCCGGCCGAATTATGGATCTCGTTGCTCCAGTGTCGATTGTCACTGTTGTTGTCCTTCCATTAACAATCGTAATTATAACCAAACTTTGGTTATCCCGTTGGAGTTGTGATACAGTTACGATGCTGGGGCTGCAAATTCCACCAGGCGACTTTCGCCCCGTAAAGTCTGCCCTTACAAGTTTTTCCGAGCTATTGACCTCAGGTTGGTCCGTTGATAGTCTCCTCTTATGATTAGCGCATGAATAACAATTCTCACTTGATGTTTCATTCATTCGTCGACGTTTCCTACAGTCAACAGAGATGTGGCCGACTTCGCCGCATGTCCAACACTTCATATCAGTTCTCGGGGTTCTCCGTTGTACATGCCCGATTCTTTGGCAGGAACATTCTTGGACGGACGTTTCTCGAACTCTATATGTACTCCTGGTAGCCAGTTTAGCAGATTCATATGCCAATGCGAACGCCAGTATTTCATTAGTCGTCTTCTTTCCTGCCAAACGAACGGCCTGTTGCAAGTCCCGATCTTGGAGTGCGTTTATAAATGCATCCATTGCTACCTCGTTCTGAAATTCTTTAGTCATATTTGTATAAGCCAAGTTTGCCAATCGCTCAATGTCTGCCTGCAACTGTTGAAGATTTTCTCCCGGTTTCTGCGTTCTGCTCCGCAGTTGCATCCGGTAGACCTGCTGCATGTGGTTGTCGCCATACCTAGCTTCAAGGCGGTCTCTTATCGCTTGGAAATCTGTTTGCTTCTCTGCTGGTATGGTTTGTAGCAATTCTGCAGCCGCCCCACGGAGTGACAGGATTAGTGATGTTGACTTTTGCTCATCCGACCACTTATTATAATTGGCAGCGGCGTCAAACTGACGTATGAATACGGAGAAGGGTCCCGTTCCATCGAAGGTTGGCGGTTGCATCCTTGTATCTTTGTAGTCATGTTGATTGCCTGGCGATGTCTTATTTCTCTCAACACAATCAAGTCTCTTTTCTATTCGTATTATTTCATCGGTGACTTTCTTGAATTCAGTTTCGTTTTTTAGATCTAGATTTTCTACTTCGTTTCGAATTTCGTCCTTAAAGTGTTGAAAATTACATTTCATCCATTGTGTTTGGGCATCCAACTTTGCATTGACATCTGCAGCTTGCGCGTCCAATTTTGAATTTACGGCGTCGAATTTTGAATTTTGGGCGTCGAATTTTGCATTAACATCTGCAGCTTGCGCGTCGAATTTTGAATATTGGGCGTCGAATTTTGAATTTTGGACATCAAACTTTGCCTTAACATCTGCAGCTTGTGCGTCGAATTTTGTCATCATCATCCGGAACATCTCCGAAATGTCTAACAGTGGCGAACTCTTCTCCGTTACATTGCAACCATCTTGACTCGCTGTTTCTTCTCCATCCGGACAGTCTGGACCAATCGTAAAAACACATGTGTCGACATCAATACCCCCTTCCTCCATAGCTGCTTGCAGACGTTGTCGAAGGATTTGCTTCTGTCCTCTGCTATCCAGATTTCGGTCCTCAAGTTCCTTCTTCAACTCAGGAACGCGAAGATCTTCCAAATGTCGATCTGACATCGCCACAACACACTTTCACACACTTATTCACTTAAACAATAATTAATCCCACTTCTGAAACCAATTGTAGCGAGCTTAGGGTTCGCTGGATTAATTATTTTAAAATAAATAAGAGCCGTTAAATCGATTTTGAATTAATATAACACTTTATTAGTCCGTAATACAACGGTTACTTATACCGTACACTTAATGATTTCTTTACTTATCGCTTCCGTACTTATCGCGTCTTTTACTGCTTACTTCTCACTCGAGACGTATCGCTTGCTTCACTGTCTTACTTATCTCTAACTTAACTTCCACTCTGCGTGCGACGTATTTATACCGTTTTTCCTCATTCTGATTTGGTGTATCGTTTCGTCCGTTCCATAGTCTTGAATGTTCTATTCCAGTTTTCCAGTACTTCCTAAAATAATCTAGTACTTTGTTTCGGACTTTCTCGAAGATTCCAGTACTGATTGTCATATGCGTCACAATATATATATATATATATATATATATATATATATATATATATAATGTATATATTGTGGACGTTAAAGTCGCTAAAAATAACAATCTCAAAAGCCGTGCGGTTAATGTTTATCCAGCCGAAGGTAAGTGAAAGGTGGTTGATCGTCACTCGGGGAACGGTAAAGATAACAAAGAAATTTGACAGAACTCTTCAGAACGACTTTCATCCAAATGATGGCCAAGTTATTGGGTTGCAATACTTCTTCCCTTTGGCAAGCTAAACCGGGTCGGGCGAAGACGGCGAATGAAGATCGTATGCTGGGCAACGAAGATATGTCGAGTCATTTACCGAGTCGACCTAGGTCTTGGTTAAGGTTAGAGTGCCAGGCGTCGCTGTTTGCAAATATTGGTGGACAGCGTTTACATACGTGTTGGTGAAACTGCTGCCTCTGTTTAATGTCGTTATCAATTGAACGTAAAACTTTTTACAGTTTAGAGTGGGTTTCGTGGCAAAACTATCACATGATGTTCTCCCTCAAATAAACACAATGTAGTTATGTGTTTGAGGTCTACACAGTAAACTCAAACACTACCATGGAGCAAGACCTGTGCCACAATGTCTCTACTACCACTGCCCATAATTTTGAATAGGTCTTTTTTCGATAGGAAGGTGGAAATCTTCAAAAGACACCTCTGGACAAGCAGTATGACTTCCTCGTGATCCGTACTATAGGATCAATTGTTCAATCCGTTTATGGTATCTTAAATATACACAAGATACCCTAATTACACTATCGGATCGCGCGTCAAGTTTTCTGTGGAATTCGAGGTAAACAAACGAATCACCCCAACCGCGCCCGAGTGTAGTGCAGTGATATAAATGGGATTCGCGCCGTAGTGTGAAAATTGTGTGCAAGTGTATAGTGCGGGAAAACTCATACCCTTTCCTTTCCTTGTGCCTATTTTTCCTCTTTCGCACCTCTGTTACGTCCCTCAGGCATCGATACTCTCGATTGATTTAAAATCTTTGGAGGGTTTTTTGGTGTTTTGAGCGGCGTTTTCTGTGTCAGGGCATTTCAATGGAATGGGAATTTCACGTCGATCTGTGTAACATCAGTGGCCTAAGATGCAATTTCTTCTCTGTGTCTGCCCACGTCTGTAACCAGAAACCAGTAATCGTTGCACTTAGCGAGACTATGGTAATAACTGATGCACATATTTCTGATTTTACTATACCCGGTTATAACTTGGTGCCTTTGTTCTTTCCACATTGTGGTCTAGCAACATACATACGAAGTTATATTGCTTATCAACTTCTGCCCCGATATGGGCTCTGCTCCAATCCAGAATTTAATTTCTCGGGACTAAAGCTTCACGTTCGTAGGCATATCATACATTACCGCTTTCTATACAGAACCCCTAACTTGGATAGAAACGCATCCTTTAACGAATTTGATATGTGATTCTATCGATAGGATCTTGACCCTATATCCCTGCACTGAAATCGTTATTGAGGTGATTTCACTGTGCACAACTCTCAGTGGCTTCGCCATTCCGGACACACAACACTTGAGGGTCAGTATGTTCAGATATTTGCTGATTCAAATAGTTTAACTCAATTCATCAATGAGCCAACACGGGTACCAGATATAGATGGTCATTCCGCCAACACACTGGACCTGTTTCTCACTACCCGAACAAATACATAATTGAAGTCTCTTTGCATTTAGGCACTTCAGACCACTGTATCGTGTCAGCTAAATTTCCTCTAACCAACAGCAACGCTTACAAGAAAACCTCCAAAACAACAGTACGGTCCTATGAGAAAGCTAACTGGGAAGGTCTGAACGACTTTTTTGGGAAGTTAAATTGGTCGTTATTTTTCCTCAATAATGATGTTGACTCTATAGCGGACACATTGACAAACACGATTCTGCTTGTTCAGTACAGGATAAACTTATTCCACACAGGATAAACAGTATCAAACTAAAGAAAAATATATGGTCCGATTCCAGTGCAGAGAAACCATTAAAGCTAAAGAGTTGAACTTCCGGTTGTATAAATTAAACAATACTGAGGGAAACCGGAGAAGATTCAAAAGAGCTAGAAATGACTGCAATGCGCATATTCAACGCGTCAAGTTCTTACATGACCGGAGAGTGAGACAAAAAATACCTCATTCTACCACAGGCGGTAGAAACTTCTGGGCATTTGTGAAGAACATCCAAAATTCGGTCTCCTCATCCATTCCTTCACTTATAGTCGAAGACAGACCAGACACCAGTGCAATAGCGAAAGCGAATCTACTTGCTGCACATTTTGCAGCCAACTCAACGCTGTGTAGTGATCCTAAATCACTACTCTCTCCCACGTACCTATAATCCCAATCCACGTGAATCATATGAGCGACAGGTTAAACCAAAAGTTAGTTTGCCGCACATTGATTCAATTCCCGAATACCTTACCCTTACTCATAATTCCAATTGAATCATATGCGCGATAGATTTAAACCACAAGTTAATTTGTTGCGCATTGATTCAATTTCCAAGTACCTTACATCCCGATCCAATTGAATCATATGCGCGACAAAATTAAACGAAAGTCCATTTGTCGTGCATTGATTCAATTCCCTATAATTTGAAATTATGAAATGCGTAATACTAAATGCATTTCATGATTTCTCCTTCCGGGAATTAGTTCAGATAGAGTTCGTGTACACTTCCGGGAATCCTATTCCAATTGAAGCACACACAATTTTGTTTGGGCTTCTTGGAATTTTTAAGTAATATTTTTAACAAATCTCTGTTGCCACAGAGTATAAAAGGCGAGTGCATTTTGGATTCGAGATCAGTTTGAATCCGGAGGCCAGAACGGCTACAACCATTAAATAAAATAATAAATAAAAATTAATTACTAAAAAAAAAAAAACAAAATTAAAACTTATTTTCAATCGTGGACTCACCAAAGGGAGGTAAGAAAAACAAATAAATACAAATATAACCCTACATAATTGGCGCAGCCGGTAGGATCAAGGAAGCCAAAGTTAAACACTTGTAAGTGCTTGAAAACCCTTGATCACTACAATAACACAACTACAAGCGTACTGGGCACAAGACACCTTCAGCCCTGCGTCCGGAGTTGAGTCTGGTTCCGGAGGTACGATTTGGTAATATAAACCAACAAAAAAAAAAAAAAAATAATTCAAAGCGTGCCTGGGGCTTAAACACCAGGAAGTGCTATAAAAAAATAATAAAAAACAAAATATAATTAACAGCGTACCTGGGGCTAAATACCAGTGTAAAAACAAAAATAATAAAAAAAAAAAAAAAAAAAAAAAAAAAAAAAAACAACGTCAAGGCTCACGGGCAGTAACAGCCCCAACAACAACAAAAATAACAACGATGGCAGAGTACCAACCACCTCATAACAACGTCAACAAAACGGGCAGTAATCTACCAGCACGCCACTAGCGGCTAGAACAGCAAGGGAAACAGCAGGAGCTCCAACAGTAGCAGCACCAATGGACAGCAGCTTGCTCAACAACTACAACAACAGAGAACAGTTAAGTGACCATTTATTTTTCTTTAATTTACTAAAGACTTAGGTAATAATCTACTTTCTTTTGAAATTTTTGACTAAAATTACAAAATAATTTGCTTAATCTATTAACACCACCTTACCCAAATTTGCTCTACTCCCAGTTAAACACAAACATAACCTTTACATACAAAAAATTATAACAAATTACTATAAAACCAATTGTAACCCTGCTGCTATTTCAAAAATATCCCGTCTCAACCTTGTCTATATTGTGTGGCTAGTAATCCTAGGGAAGAATTTCTACCCCCAAATAATAAATAATAAAAATGAACAAAAACACTTACGGGATAGCAAGTGTCTTAAACATTAACAACCTTACCCTACATATATAATATATATATTTATTACTACCGTTTTCCCTCCTTGTATCAACACCCCTTATCACTATTAAAACTGTCAGTCTATGGAACAAGAAACCACCTCAAGCTCTAGAACATCCCACGACCAAGTACCCCCTTCACCGAAAAAACTTCGCAGCGGAACCATAATCGAAGCAAACCCTCCGATCAAAACTCGCGACCCCAGCCCATCCTTATCGGAAATTCCAGTTCTTCAGCACCAAACGGATCTCGCAACCTTTGAAACAATGGCCATTGATTACACAAAGGTTGCGAAGCTGTCAGCACAGCTAATCCCCATCTTCTCCGGGGAACCAAATCCGCATATAGGTGCAGAATTGGAAACCTTTTTGGATTGCTGCAAGAGGGTTTTAAACTGCCTCAGGACTGAAGAACACGGGGCTTTCTTACAAATATTCCCTACTAGGCTACGGGGTGAAGCTTCTGCCTTATTCGCGTCCACTCCGTTCGCATCTTTTCAGGAAGCCGAGGATGTGCTAAGGAAGGTTTATTTACCAGTAGAAAACTATCAGGACCTGGTAAATAGGCTATTAGCTACTCGGCAAAATCCGGCAGAAGCTATCATCTTATTCCAATTACGACTGAAGAAGTCGTTAATGGAATGTAAGAAAGCCGCGGAACTAAAATACGGTCCCACTTTGTCCGAGGCCGTAAAGGCACAATTAGATGACTTTGCAAAAAGCATCTACAAAAAGGGGTTAATAAACCCATACCATCGGCAATTTTTACTATTGATGGGAGATGTAACGATGGACTCTCTGATGGAGAAAACACTAGAACTGGAACAGGTACAACAAACTCAGTCACCAACAACATCCCCTGTACAACCCAATAGCACCATGATCCAACAGTCTCATCCCTTTGTCTCAACCCTAAACCCACAGGCCCCTAACTTTAGCAAAACTCTTGAAGCTTTCTCGCATACAAACCAAGAAACTAAGATGGTACCGTACATCCAACCAACCTTACAAGAAACCCCCTATAACCAAGAGGTAGTGAGATATCCCCAACAGGCAATGTATGGGACAACAACAGCTCTAACCCCAAGTCACCCGGTCAGATGGACGAAACAGGATACTCGTGTAACCTGTAGTTATTGCAGAAAAATAGGACACACCTATGCGGAGTGCAACAAAAGAAAAAACACCCCATTCTGCACACACTGCCAACAGGCAAACCACGACATCCGTGACTGTCGACGGCTAAAAAGCCAAAACGAAACAAACAGGAATACAAACAGAAACAGCCCCACACGGCGCCGTGCGGAACCCACACATGGACCCAGAGTGTTACACATAAGCCAGGCCTGCGAATTCTGTGGTCAACCGGGCCACAGCCTGAATGAATGCCAACAAAGAACGAAATGGGAGTCTCGGGATCAAGCGCATTGTTCGGGAAACGGCCCCCGGTCGGGCCAAAAACCCCAGACTCGACCGAATCAATAAAAAAATCAAGGGTGCCACCTCAGACGCCGACATTAGCCTGCCCAATTGTCCACCTCCCCCTGGACATAAGTAAAACCGGTAAGGTACGCCTAGTGGTGGACACAGGCGCTGAGGTAAGCTTGATTAAGAAATGTAGAATCAAGCAACACAACGCCCAAATAGTTACCGGGGAAACCTGCACTTTGGAAACACCGTTCGGTAAGGGAAAAACCCTAGGAAGTTGTCAGGGAAATTTCAATTTGAAATCTAAAATTCCCTGCACGTTCCAAGTAGTGAGCAATATGCCCGATCTTCCAGAAGATGGTCTACTGGGAAACGACTTCCTCTCAAAACACTGCAACGTGGAAGGCCCAAACCAACAATTGGTGTTCCCACCAACCACCTACAACGAGGAAGAAAATATAATCCCGTTTGAGAAAGCAGGTCCACCTATACCCAAGGCAACAAAATTCAAAGAGGTTACTAAGACCATCAATAGCGTCACCAAGACAAAACCCACACAAGTCCGGCCACAAACCAAAACGGACACAAAAGCCATAGAAGTAAAACTCATTAAAAAAGCTTATATTCCGGCACGAACAACAAAAATAATACGAATACCTGTAACAATAAAAGAAGCCATGATCAGTTCAAAACAGGAAATAAAGAAAGGAATATTCTTGGCTGAAACCATTTTACCGGCAGGAAATAATGTGGCAATAGGCATATTAAACACAGGGACCCAGCCAGTCAAAATCACCTCCTGCAAGCTATCCTTAACTCCGCTGAAAAATTACACAATAATGTCTCTAAAGCAGGCACTTAATAGAGATCTGGATGTTGATAAAACTCCAAAGACACCCTCTCCCAAAAAAGGAGCAGAGGGATGTATAATTAAAAAATGTTGTAATATACACCATTTAAAGCACCCACCCCCAGAGGAAGAACCCTCAAAATATCGTAAACAACAGCTGGAGAACGAGCTCAGATTAAGCGACACCCTCAGCCAGGAGGAGCATAACTGCATTTTAAAATTATGCCAAGATTACGCAGATATATTTTACTTAAAGGGAGACAAACTCCCATATACCCAAGCGATATCGCACAAAATACCGCTCATTAGGGACCAACCCCCAATAAATCAAAAAATGTATAGGTTACCGGAAACACAAAAACAAGTAATAAACGATCAACTGGAGGAAATGCTGGCAAACGAAATAATTCAAACCAGCAAAAGCCCATGGAATTCACCCCTCCTGGTGGTACCCAAAAAACCAGGACCGGATGGGGAAAAAAGATGGCGAGTCGTTGTAGACTTCCGAAAGCTGAACGAAAAAACTATAGGAGATGCATTCCCATTACCTAGGATCGAAGATATCCTAGACCAATTGGGCCACTCCCGGTATTTCTCCACCCTGGATTTGGCCAGCGGATACCATCAAGTCCCAGTACATCCAAGGGGCAGAGAAAAAACCGCGTTCAGCACAAACTTCGGACACTACGAATTTAAGCGCATGCCGTTCGGGTTGAAAGGGGCACCGGCTACCTTTCAAAGACTAATGAACTATGTTCTCACGGGTCTTCAGGGATTAGAATGCTTCGTATACCTGGACGACATAGTAATATACGGAAAGAACCTCGATGACCACAATAACAAACTAAAACGCGTCTTCGACAGGTTAAGACAATACAACCTCAGACTCCAACCGGAGAAATGTTGCTTTCTACAAAAGGAGGTGGTATATCTGGGCCACATATGCTCAGAAAAAGGAGCACTACCCAATCCGAATACTACAGCTAGCGTGCGCAATTTCCCCGTCCCAAAAACAGTCCGACAAGTGCAATCATTTTTGGGAATGGCAAATTATTATAGAAAATTCATTCCCCAATTTTCAAAGATTGTCCGACCACTTACTAACTTAATTCGGAAGGATGTAAAATTCGCTTGGACTGAAAATTGTCAACGGGCATTTGAAGACATTAAGGATCTTTTGGTAACACCACCACTACTAATATACCCAGACTTCTCCAGGGAGTTTAACTTAACCACTGACGCTAGTTCCGAAGCACTAGGAGCGGTGCTCTCACACGGCCCGGTGGGAAAAGACCAACCAGTAGCATACGCCAGCCGCACGCTTAACAAAGCGGAGCGAAATTACTCCACAATCGAAAGGGAATTGCTGGCCGTCGTATGGGCGGTAAAGAATTTTAGGTGTTACCTACAGGGCAGGAAATTCACAGTGTACACTGACCACAAGCCCCTGAAAGGAGAATTTAACCTCAAAGACCCCACCAGTCGACTAACACGTTTCCACCGTAAACTAGCCGGGTACGATTATAAAATCGAATATAAACCCGGAAAGTACAACACAAATGCAGACGCCCCCAGCCGTATACAACATGGAAACATAGAATCACAAGCAGATTTGAAACAATCCAAGGAACGCACCTTCCCAAGTCCAGACAACTCTCCAGCTGTTATGTGTAACGTGGTAACCCGGGCACAAAAACGGGCGAAAAAGGATAAAAACAAGAAAGAGGAGACCTCGGAGGATACAGGCAGTACAACGCAAAGTGACCCGAATGGTGACTTGGACTCGGAAATCAACCCCGAATTCATCACCAGACCCGAGGAGTGCTTAACCATCTTACGAGATTACCATGACTCTCCTTTCGGTGGACACCAGGGAGTTAGAAAAACATACAACCGCATTCGTAAAAAATATCGGTGGCGTTACATGCTAAGAGATATCAGGAGATATATCAAGAAATGTAAAAAATGCCAGACGATGAAAACAACACCCCAACTCCGAATGCCAATGGTTATTACCGATGTAGCCGAGAAACCTTTTGATAAAGTATACTTGGACATCGTTGGACCATTAGAAAAATCTAACTCTGGAAACCAATATATACTGACTTTCCAAGATAACTTGACCAAAATGATGGATTGCTATGCCCTACCAAACGTAGAAGCACAGACAGTAGCTGAAACAGTATTTGATCAGATTATCTCACGATATGGCATCCCCAAACAAATAGTGACAGACCAGGGGACAAATTTTCTTAGCGATCTTTTCAAAAAACTGTGCAAACTCCTTCGAATAAAGAAACTGCAAACAACAGCATACCACCCGCAGTCTAACGGAGCGTTGGAAAGGGCCCACAGGCCGTTGGTGGAATACTTACGTACAGTAGTCGATGAGAGCCCAAATACTTGGGATCAATACCTACGAACGGCCACCTTCGTGTATAACACGAGCACACATGATAGCACCAAGTTAACACCAATGGATTGTCTATATGGTTTCTGCCCAGAGGTCCCCTCTAACTTAAAACGCGAACCCGAGCCCATTTACAACCACGAAAGCTATTACCAACTCCTTAGGTACAAATTGCAAAAAACCTATACGATAGCGAAACGTAACCAATTAGAAAACAAGCATAAATCAAAAGCCTACTATGACCACCAAATCAGATCACACACATTCCATGTGGGGGACCAAGTCTTAATAAAAAATGAAAACCGTAAGGGCAAATTGGCATCTATTTGGAAGGGACCCTTCCTAGTCACTGCTATAAAAGGACCAGTCAATACGGTCATCAAAATGGGGCGAAGATCCGTGGTGACCCACAATAACAGGCTAAAACCCTATTTCTAACCCTTCCAACAACCCGTGTCCCACTACCAACCCTAGACATATGCTATCCCCAGGGTGTATTGTAGTTCAATACTTTATTACTTAAAAATACAAATGGATACACAATATTGACAAAGATGACAAAAAAGTGGTAATAATAAATGTCATATGGACTGAAATACAAAAAAAGAAATCACATACAAATAAAACAAAACAAATATTGACCCCCAATGAGGAAGACAATTTATAAATACTAAATTGTAAATAACTATTTAAAAAAAAAAAAAAAGTATGTAAATCCTAATTAAGATTTAACGATTTCCAAACCCTAAAACATTAAAAGTTAGAAACAAACAAAAAAAGAAAGCGAATGAAGCTATAAAGAATGCTAAACATTATTACAAGATATACCTATATTTACGCATAGGCAACATGTATTACTAGTGTAAGACGTTTTTAAATATAAATACACTTTTATTAATCTAGCATTAAATGATTAACAACAACAAAAAAAAAAAAAAAAAAAAAAGTTAATATTAATGACTTAAGTATATATTAGAAAAATAACTCTTCATTATTAATAAAAAATCGAATTAAAATGAGAACATTTACTTTGATTTTTACTTTCATTTTTAATAAAATCTGTAAACAAGATTAACCAAATTAATTAAAACTACATCCAAAAATAAATGGATAAGAAAGATACCCTTATGTTAATTACCAAATAAATCTAGCATTACTTACAAAAAAAAAATATATAGTAATAAATATTAATGTACTATATCCTTAAGTATATATAAGAAACATAACGTATCTTTATAATGAAAACTTTAAGTAATTACAGAAATAAATAATAATTGAAATTCTTAATGAATAATTTTAAGAGAACAAACTATCATTAATAATGTTAAACTACATAAGGAATCAATACAATTAATGTTAAACTGGAACAGACATGTAAACTATCACGAATTCAAAATGCCACCGCCACTTGCTCATTCTAGAAAATTAACCTCTTCCAGATTAATTTTCTTTTCTAAAGGGGGGAGGAATGTAGTGATCCTAAATCACTACTCTCTCCCACGTACCTATAATCCCAATCCACGTGAATCATATGAGCGACAGGTTAAACCAAAAGTTAGTTTGCCGCACATTGATTCAATTCCCGAATACCTTACCCTTACTCATAATTCCAATTGAATCATATGCGCGATAGATTTAAACCACAAGTTAATTTGTTGCGCATTGATTCAATTTCCAAGTACCTTACATCCCGATCCAATTGAATCATATGCGCGACAAAATTAAACGAAAGTCCATTTGTCGTGCATTGATTCAATTCCCTATAATTTGAAATTATGAAATGCGTAATACTAAATGCATTTCATGATTTCTCCTTCCGGGAATTAGTTCAGATAGAGTTCGTGTACACTTCCGGGAATCCTATTCCAATTGAAGCACACACAATTTTGTTTGGGCTTCTTGGAATTTTTAAGTAATATTTTTAACAAATCTCTGTTGCCACAGAGTATAAAAGGCGAGTGCATTTTGGATTCGAGATCAGTTTGAATCCGGAGGCCAGAACGGCTACAACCATTAAATAAAATAATAAATAAAAATCAATTACTAAAAAAAAAAAAACAAAATTAAAACTTATTTTCAATCGTGGACTCATCAAAGGGAGGTAAGAAAAACAAATAAATACAAATATAATCCTACAGCTGCCTGATACCACACCATTGCCGGCTCAACTTGAGCATAAGCAACGCACCATGAGCCAGTTTCGCTTCCGAACGCGTACTGTTGCCCGGGCACTCACGGAGCTAAACGCAAACAAATCCGCTGGTTCTGATGGCATTCCCCTAATTCTCTTGTAGAGATGTTCCTCTTTGCTCTCTATACCACCGCGGAAACTCTTCCATTTATCTTATTCTACTGGCCGTTTCCCAAATAGATGGAAGTCAGCGATCATTCAGCCAATTCCCAGAAAGGGTGACAAATCATCCATCTCTTCTTATCGACCCATATCACTAATTTCTATTCTCTCGAAGGTAAGGGAATCATTCATTAACCGTCAACTTTCGAAATATCTGGAATCAAATGACCTCCTCAATGACCGTCAATATGGCTTTCGTAGCAACAGGTCCACAGAAGATGTGATGGCGTACCTTACCGAAAAGTGGAGCCATTCCATCCACTACTTCGGAGAAACCAAGTCTGTTGCACTGGATATCTCGAAAGCGTTCGACAGAGTTTGGCATCCAGCCCATTTATCAAAATTACATGCACTTGGATAAGATACTATCTTTCTTTGTGTTCAATGCCTTAAAAACTCAGTGCTGTCTCCTGACGTCAAAGGCGAACCCCAAAGTAAATACACTGTCGATGAACGGCACTTGCATCGACGAAGCCAAGGAATTGTCAATCCTCGGCACTCAAATTAATTCGACTCTTAATTGGAGCGACCACATTTTTGAAGCGGCGAAAAGTGCAGCCAAATGCATGGGGTTCCTTAAGAGATGCAGGAGATACTTCACTCCATCCAACCTGGCCACTATTTACAAGGCGTATATTCGACCCTAAATGGCGTTCAAGTCCCATATTTGGTCAGGCGCATCCAATACTGCACTAGACGCGCTCGATAGTATGCAAAAACGAGCAGTGAAATTTATTGGGGACCCAACTGTGAGTCGATCAATTCCGTCGTTAGAACATAGGCGCAACATATCGTTCCTATATCTTTTCTATAGTTATTATCACGGACGTTGCTTAACTGAAATTCCTCAATGTGTTTTCCCTCCTCAGACATTTTCCCGCGATACCCGTCAATCCGAGAATGCGCATTAATTCACGTTGAAAATAAACCCTAGGTGCACACATAAATACAGAGAGTCATTCTTTCGCCGAACCACACGAATGTGAATTACTCTACCTGATGTGTTTCCTCGTCGTTGTAATGTCCAGGCATTTAAGACCAATGTAGATCGATACCTCCTTTCGTTATCCACTTCCTCTCCTTCCGCTCGCATTGTGCTCTGACATTTAAGGATACTCCGAAATCCACTTTTGTGCGCGGGTTTGTGTAAAAAAAAAATCCTTTCCATCACAGGTCTGCTTTGGAAACTCTTATGTTAACGCCTGTTTGGAGATAGTCATGGAAATTGTGCTGCTCGGTATGGAACTTCACTCCATCAAAAGGTCATCAGTGCCGAGATGATTAAATACTTGGAATGTAACGAATTTCTAAATGGTCGTCAATAAGGAGTCCAGGTGATCCACGTGAGACCTTTTGATCTTTGTAATTGACATCTGGTAATCTGGAATTGAGAAACATGCTGAATTAAGGGCGGTTCCATTACATATCACCAAGGCTTATACCCGCGTCTGGCACAGAGTGTTATCAAGTAAGCTTCGTACATGCGCGACATCCCAACAACTTTATAGACTGTATGAAGAGTCCCCTCAACAATAGATCGATACGGGTAGTTGTAGACGGTGCGTCTTCGAATTTCTATTCTATTAATTCTGGGTCGTGTCAGACTTATATTTTGGCTCCAACCATATTAATTAATCAACGGGTACCAAAATATACAGTTTTGCGGATGATATTATTATATTATACTTATTTTCTCATTTTTAAACGATCGGCATCAATGTCGCACCAGCTGAGATTTAGCCAGGTTTACTCTCTCTGAATCGGGATCTGGATAGAATCCAATAATGGGGAAAGAATAATCTCTTCAATGTGACGAATATTTAACATACAACGGTTACAAGGTAAAACGAATTGGGGGTTCCATAGCTAATGATGAATGGCCAGACCACTCCAAGTGGAAATCTCAGGAAAACATAAGTTTGATCGACCCACGGTCTGTAGGGATGTATTATGGTATGGAAACGTATCGAATATCGTCTGGCTCGCATGCAGACAATTAAGTTATCTTTTTAGAGCTAAAAATATTTTACTCTGGCCAAACTTCGTGTTCTGTATAAAACTCAAATTAGACCAGTACTAGAATATTGTTCCCAAGCATGTCCTCGATATTATACAGAGACGGGCAATCCGCCTGACATCGGAACTGCAACGACTAAAACCTAGTCAAAAATTTGTCGCGAATCGAACAGCCTTTTTGGGTGGCATTCGAAGGATGGTCAAGGATTTCTCTTAATCATTGCATGGAGCCTTAAGCTTAACATATGGGTATATGTTTGTGAGCCATTTAATGCAGTGTGAGATTTCTGAGAATTAAAGATAATTGAGCTACTTGCATTTAGCACACTCTTTAAATTATTAAATTGAGGTGAGGAGTCGTGTAGAAAAATATTAAAAGGAAGGGCCTTGTAATCGATTGTTGAGGCACTCCTGCTGAAACCGAGATTGCATGAGAGGATTCGTTACTGGGAATTGGTTTTTAAAATAGTTGGGAAAGTTGAGCTGGACCATTTTTTTAAGGAAGTCCTTCTTTTTAGAGCTAAAAATATTTTACTCTGGCCAAACTGTTTGCTCTGTAGAAAACCCACCCAAATTAGACAGATCGAGAGCCTTCTTAATGTCCAGGCAACGGAACAACTTCTTTCTCTGGGTTATTATACGATTATACAGTGAAAGCAGACTAAGGTATGTTCGGGTCTCGAGCTGTTGAAGACAATACATGAACATACTATTCCTTTCAAATGAATTAAATAATTGCAGAAGCATCTTGTGAAGCCTAGTATGGGAGTGTTTTTTCTTATGTTTGTTTATCTACGTACATAAAAACCAATATGATCGAAGCTCTAGTAGTAATACCGCAACACATTTTGGACAATCTAATATTATTATTGCATTTATCAACGGTTGCCAGTGATATTTGCTAGCGTCCTTGAAGCCTCTCGAAACATAATACTATGAAATACCATAGCACATAACATCATGTTGCATTTGTGGTGCGTCAATAGTAAATTAGCAAATCATAAATTAACAGCAAATCAATAGTGACATGTGATGCTTCTTTGGGCAGAATCTCAAACCACAAGACCCGACAACATCAAAGTAGACCGTCACTAGGTTGCTTTGTCTAATGAGATGCAAGTGACATGTTTGAGGTTTTCTTACCCTCGAAACACAGATGCATCTTCCATCATCTGACGGGTAATGCGGCGGTAGTCTCTTATGAAATGCAATCCTCGTGGTAAGCAGCTACGGACGAGGATGTAAGACTTGTTACACGTACTCATCTAATTTCCAGTTTCCTTTAGATGATTATAGTCATCATCATTCATAACAACGGATACCACACAAAGGTAAACTTGCTTACTTTGCCATAGCAACCAGTACCCCTGCTCTTCTTACCAAAACTCTGTAACCAGCATGTTCAAGTTCTTCATTTTGTAATTGGAGACGTCCCTTTTCTATTTTGAAGCTTATGCTTCCACCCTACTGTTCCATTTAAGTAAAGGACGCCATTCCTAGATATGCATATCACAAAGGGATCGACACGAAGGACTATGATGCACGTATGATGAAACATAGGCAAACAATGACTTCAGTCTTCCCTCCAGTTTTGGAGCATCCTCATTGAAATGCATCCGACTGTGAAAGGAATGGAAGGAACAATTTGATGTTATGCAATGTCAGAGGGCGCCGCGACCTGTTGCTAGAAGCTAATTAAGGCTCAAAAGGACTAGGCTAACAGAGTCAATCGACACATAGAGATTTTGTTGGAGTACTCGAATGCATTATGTGCATGGGGCAGCTTATGCTGGGATCTACAAAGGCAAAGGGAACATTCTCCCAGAGGTAATTAGTGATCTAGAGTATAATGGAGCAGAGAGTTTCCTAAGAGACAAAGCAGCGAATTCATTCTGTTGACGTCGAGTGTAATTAAACGGGTAGCAATGCAAACGAAGGCACGCAACATATTTATTTGAGTACTCTTCATCGGGATTATCATTCCGTCCTTCCCAAGTGGCATTTAGAGGTATTAGAAGTAAATATTAATAGTATCGACGATTGTCTTTTCTTCGAATGATATGTGTTTGAGGGTGGATTAGTAAAAAAAAGTGCTACCCGCAATTAGCTGCTTCAGTAGCGCAGTTGTTCACAAGATTGTCATACGTAGGTGATGGTGCGTATGCAGGTTCAATATTTTTTTTTTTTTTTTATTAGACTTCTCTCGGGAGAGGCGAACCTATAGCGTCGAGTGGGCGCCGCGAGATGCCATCAAATAACTGTTGCAGTTCTTTTTGAACAGTTGCAGGTTGTAACGCTCCGGGAACACTCGCGTGGGAAGGCAGTTCCACAGCTTCCCCGCTCTGTAACGGAACGAGTTCTGATACAGGGATGTTCGCGCCGTCGGGAGATGAACCACAAACGGTGCGATCCGTCGGATTGTCTTGTGGAGTGCATATAAACCGAATTGCGTGGAACAATGCCAAGAATCTCCGAAGAACAGCACCCGTGATAATATCTGTAAAACAGACAGAGGTCAGCTACGCGCCTTCGATGTGATAGCGACTGTAGTCCCGACGTCAGCGCCGAGCCCCCGATCCGGTGGATCGCTCGTCTTTGTACGCTCTCAAGTAGGTCGAGGGTATGTTTAGGAGCCGAGCTCCAAACATGAGAGCAATATTCGAGCGCTAATTTGGGATTTATATAGGAGAAGAAGTTGGGCCGGGGTAAAATATTTCTTGGCTCTAAAAATATAACTCAGTTGTCCTGAGGCTGATCTGTCGATACCCGATACGTGTTTATGCCATGATACTTTCCCACAGACCGTGACGCCGAACAATTTCAAACTTTCCCCAGCCTCGAGGGCCGGCCACTCATCATCAGCTGTGGAACCGATGATCCAGTTTTCTTTGTGAATGTTGTATACTAGGTCTTCGTTGCCTTGAAGTCGACAAGATTGGCCTTTCCCTACTGCAGGACTTTATCCAGATCCTGATTCAGAGAGTCAATCTGTCTACATCTCAGCTGGTGCGACGTTGATGCACCAATCGGCCGATCACTCGAAAACGAGGAAACAAGCGTACTATCATCCGCAAAACTAAACACTTTGTTATCCGTTGTCTCCAACAGAAGAATACATACGGTTGGATTATAAAGGAATTATTTATTCCAACCTGATTGTGCGTATGAAGGTTCAATTGTAGAATACGTACGGTTGGATTACAAGGGAATTATTTATTCCTGTAAAGTTGTAGAAAATCGCGAAACCTACAATTCAATTACAATGGGTTTGTTGCGTGGTCCCAATCTTTTGTTTTTTTTTTGTTTTGAAGTGAAGCTTCCTTAAAATTAGAAACATTTTTAAGGAGAAATGTAAAATGAAAAGATGTAATGAGAAAAGGTTGTAGGTATTAACTTAAAACTGGGGAATGGGAAACTAGCGAAGGTGAAAAGACGATGGTGTAAGCGGCAAGACAGGGTAGGGCGAGGATGTGAGGATCTTTAGAATTTTCGCTCGATTAGTTTGCTTCCGAACATCAGCAAGTTATTCGAGAAAATTATAAATAAACCATTGACTAACAACAGTTTGGTTTTCGATCGCAACATGACACAGTTCATGGTGCGACAAAACTTGTTTCTGATATACAGTGGAACAAGGCGAAGCGACAATGCACAAGGACTTGTTTGGTTGACTTTGAAAAGGCTTTCGACACCGTTAGGTTAGAAGGGCTTGTATATAAGTTATCAGATCAAGGTATGCTCGAATATTTATTATACATTATCTACGATATGATAATGAGTACACATTTTGTGGTGAAATGTGGAAATATAATCTCTAACAAGTAAGTCAGTTATCAAATATTGGTATGCCCCTATATTGATTGTACATTATCTACGATATGATAATGGGTAAACTTTTTGTGGTGAAATGTGGAGATATAATCTCTAACAAGACTTTAACATCAAAAACGGCTGAATTCTTCAATTTTTTAGGCTAGCGATCTAATGGGTTCACTCAACCATGCAATTGCGTACGCCGACGACATTGTGGTGTATAGATCTGGAGTAAAGATTGATGTCATCAACAGACTTCTGTAAGATGATTTCAACAAAATCAAACGTTTTTGCGACGACTGGAAAATAAAAATAAATTTCCAAAAAACAGAGACTATCCTTTTCAAAACGCCCCTGTCCATGGCATCAAGGGATACAAAACGGAATTTGAAAACATTTTCAATTGCAAGAAGTTATAATCTTCCCCTACAAGTAAAAACTGTAGTCATATACCTTGGTATCTTGCTTGATCAGTATCTTTACTTTAATAAGCATACAGCAGCTGCTCTTACAGCAGCTAAAAACGCATATGCAATGACACGAAGTCTCATCCGTGGTAGTCTTCTGGACCCCAAGGTAAAAATTATTTCATACTCGGCATTCATCCGACCAATATTAGTGTATGACTGCCCGGTATGGTTTCGGGAGTGCGAGAGGCAATATTTGCGTTCCTACCACGGAATGTGTGGAACCCCATAATCGCAATATAAGAAACACTATCCCAATAAAGCCCTGTATGACAAATCAGGACTAAACAGAATATATAACCTCATTATCAAGATTATCTGTGGTTCTACAACAAGGTCAATGTGCAAATGATCTCAATTCGGAAGCATTCTAACCATATGATATGTATATGGAGAGTACACTCCAGAATGGGTTCTGTAGCGATCCTAAATCGCCACTCCCAGCCAAATCCCCAACATTACCAATAATCCCATCCAAATCCCCAATACTTCCCATTAACTTACAGCCAAATTCCATATTGAATCATATGAGCGACGAATTAAACCAAAAGTTAATTCGTCGCACATTGATTAAATTCCTAAAATCCTGTCATCATGAAATGCTTAATTCAAAACGCATTTCATGATTTCGCTTCCAGGAACCTACCCAACTAAACCTTTGGTCAGTTCCCAGAACACAATTCCAATTGAAGCACACAAACTCTTGTGTGTGCTTCTTGGAATTTTTACACTAAAAACGTTGACAAATCTCAACGTGAAAAAGAATAAAAGGGCGATAATTTTCAATTTCGTGATCAGTCAAAATCCGAAGTGCAAAGCGCTGGTCGAACGACCAACCAGATTCCAAACTATAAATTAAACTTAGAAGTCCAAGTCCAACAATTTATACCCAACCTCTTGATTCAAACATAACAAATAAAACCAAAATTAAAGAAGCAAGGAGAGACATTTTTCATTTGATTTGTGTAGCGGTAAACGCCCCCCCCCCTCCCCCTTCCCAACCCAGAAACGTCCACAGAAACCAGCAAAACGTTCACCCAAGTAGGTAAGCCATTCCTTTCTACAATTTTACCGATGGTCCCACAACAGTTCATTCCCCCAGAAGCTTTCCCTTTCTTGGATAGAAAAGGATTTATCCAAGACAAACATGGAGTCTCTATTATTTACCACGCTTTCCGCGGTGCCAGGGATAAACGAATTCTCCATGATAACGATTACTCTAATATTCCAGGTCGCCTACGTTTTAGTATGGTGATCGGTGAAAGAGATAAATCAATAAAAGATCGCTCTCATCCCAACTGGTGGTGGATCAGTCATAAAGAAAGGACTATACGTCCCCAAACACAGTATGCCCCTCAAGTGCACAGCTTTCCTTCCCCCTATCCACAATTCCCAATTATTTATTTATTTATTTTTTTTAATTTTTTATTTGTATTCCTTGTTTATGTTTGTACGTTTTGTTTCGTTTTTATTTTTTTTATTTTTGCTTGTCAACCCCCTATATATGTAATTGAAAAGTAAAAGAAAAAAAGAAAAGAAAAAAAAACAAAAGAAAAAGAAAAAAAATTATTAAAAAAAATATATAACGGGTCGATTGAAAAGTCCCCGGCCTTCCATAGTAAAACACATTTTTTTGGCAAAATTCGTTTTTTTTATTCAACATAATTCCCTTCGAGGGTGATACACTGATTATAGCGACCCTCCAACTTTTCGATACCTTTTTTGTAGTACGATTTGTCTTTTGCTTCAAAATAGGCCTCAGTTTCGGCGATCACCTCTTCATTCGACGAAAATTTCCTCCCAGCGAGCATTCTTTTGAGATCTGAGAACAGGAAATAGTCGCTGGGGGCCAGATCTGGAGAATACGGTGGATGCGGAAGCGATTAGAAGCCCAATTCATGGATTTTTGCCATCGTTTTCACTGACTTGTGAGACGGTGCATTGTCTTGGTGAAGCAGCACTTTCTTTTTCTTCAAATGCGGACGTTTTTCGGCGATTTCGTCCTTCAAATGGCCCAATAACGCTGTGTAATAGTCGCTGTTGATGGTCCTTCCTTTTTCAAGATAGTCAATGAAAATTATTCCGCGCCCATCCCAAAATACAGACGCCATAACCTTGCCAGCCGACTGTTGCGTTTTTCCACGCTTTGGGGCGGGTTCATCGTGTGCAGTCCACTCGGATGACTGTCGATTGGACTTCGGAGTGAAATGATGGAGCCACGTTTCATCCATTGTCACATATCGACGCAAAAACTCGGGTTTATTACGCTTGATCATCTCCAAACACTGCTCCGAATCATCAACTCGTCGTTGTTTTTGGTCAAAAGTGAGCTCGCGCGGCACCCACTTTGCACAGAGCTTTCTCATACCCAAATATTCGTGAATTATATGATGTACACGTTCAGTTGATATCTTTATAGTGCCTGCTATTTCATTCAATTTCAATTTACGGTCATTCAAAATCATTTTGTGGATTTTTCTAATGTTTTCGTCGGTAACAACCTCTTTTGGGCGTCCACTGCGTTCACCGTCTTCGGTGCTCATTTCACCACGTCTAAACTTAGCATACCAATCCTTGATGGTTGATTTTCCTGGGGCGGCCTTGAAACTCGTCATCAAGCCAAGTTTTTGCTTCAACTGTATTTTTCCCTTCAAAAAGCAGTATTTTATCGAAATTCCTTTTTATCCATTTTTTTCACAATAACAGAAGTTGCTTCACCCAAAATAATATAATTCACAAACTAATGATCCGACATCTGTCAAATTTATACACGCGTCTTTTGAAGGTTAGAGCTAACTAAAAATCATATGGGTTTAATTCTAGTGCCGCCATCTATGTGTCAGGCCGGGGACTTTTCAATTGACCCGTTATATATATATTGTCGCGAGCTTAGGGTTTGCTGGATTAATTACTTTTAATAAATAAAAGTCGTTAAATCGATTTTGAATTAATGTAACACTTTATTAGTCCGTTAATAACAACCGTTACTTTTACCGTACATTTAAAGATTTCTTGACTTATCGCCTCCGTACTTATCGCGTTTTTGACTTCTTACTTCTTTACTGCTTACTTCTTACGTCTTACTTCTCTTCTTGATCTGCGTGCGACGTATTTATACCGTTTTTCCTCATTCTGATTCGGCGTTTCGTTTCCGTGCGTTCCATAGCCTCGAATTTTCTACTGTTCATAGTCTCCAGTTTTCCAATACTTTCTAGAATATTCTGGTACTTTGTTTCGGACTTTCTAGAATATTCTAGATACTGATTGTCATATGCGTCACAATATTTATAAATAATACGTGATAAAGAAAACATACCAATTATTGTGACGTTATAAAAACATTAGTTATTGTACGCCGGAAAGCATAAGAAAAAAGATAATGTATAATTTACAGTGCTTGTGAGGAGCCAGTAAGTTAATGTAAGAATGATATTTGTAAAATAAAAATTAATATTTAGTCTTAAGCAAATTGTTAAATAAATGTGGAGATAAAACAAGAAAAAAACTCCGTTTTGATGATCATTTAAGAGTTCGTTCCATCCCGAATATTTAATCAAGCGTTATTGATGATTATTCCCATCACCTTTGACAACATCTACAGTACGTCTATTGGGGCTAATTTCGCAAGATTGGTATTTTCAAAAAAGAATGGTCCATCGAAGCTTCCGACCCGAAATGTATATCAAACTGTTTCTGAACATTCACTTCAATTTCGACAATATTGACGAATGACAAAGCCATCAAGGTGAAGATGAGCCTCGTCCTTGAATTATTTATTTAAAAAATTAGCATCCACTCGTTGTTGTTTCATAAATTATTCAATGAATTCTCTTCGATGTGGATTATGAGTAAGGTCCAGTTCTTCAGTCAATTGCATGAAGATGCAAATCTTTCGTGAGAATTCGCCGAAGAAAGTTTCTGGAAATGTTCAATTCTTGATTACTTTACCGAATTGATGTCTCTCTACAAATTTCCCCGAACAATTTCAATGTTTTGACTTTAAAGGCTTGTTGAAGGGTTAATATAACTAGTTAGTTCAGTTTCGTTGAATCTCCGAATTAATCTCTTGACAGTTTATGAACTATTTCTTACGAAAATTACGAACTGAAGTTGCCAAATGTTCATTCTTTTTAAAATATTGATCAAAATGTAACCGCGTTTTTGTTTGATGTAGTGCTCTATTTCTATTAATCTTGGATTGTCAGTTGTCTCCACTTTTGTTTTTCTGTGAAAACATTCTACATGCAATTGTCGCGTACATTTTGGAATACCATTTACATTGTGTATAACATTAACTCTTTACTGCAACGACTGGAATCAATTGTCTCTTAACTATGTCAAATCCGCATACAGCTCGATGGAGAATACACTAGAACCTCTCACGCAAGCTTAACTTACTCAGAGGTGTAAGCAATTAACGTTTTTCTGGAACAAATGAAATGTTGTCAGTTGAAATTGATAATCCCTAAATATTTAATATAGCTCTCCAATGTGATAAAGTCCGTATACATTATTAAAGTCTTCTCACATTTTGTTTGATTTCTTCTTTTTTTTTTCAAACTCATCAACATTTATTCAAGCACTTCATCAGACTCCTAAGAGCTCAAGGTACTTTGTAAATTTACATACCAAAAGCAAAACTCCAAAAGGGGCTGTGTGTTTCTTTGGACTGTATTTGAGCAAAACTTTCATTAATTCGTCATTCCGTAGCAAATGAACTCGTATATCAGAAGAACATACAAAGTCATCTGCTGCGCCCTCAGGCCGATTACTTTGCAGTCAGTTGTGAAATAAAAACGAGCAAAGGAGCAGGAGAAAAAAAAAACAACCTTTGAAGAGGCTCTATCACCGGCATCAAAGGAAATTCCAATAATTTCCACCAGCATCGCTCTTGAGATATAAAAGCAAAATATCCAAATGTAAAATGGAAAATACCACGGTCACCCCCATTTGGCATCCGGGATCCATTTGGAATCCATTTGGCACTGTTGTGCGTTGTTTAGTCGTTACGCCCCAAAGATAGACCTAATAGCAAATCGTTGCATAAGGATGACATCAAACGCTATTTAATGACGACGGTTTAATTTAATGTTAATTGTAAAATGATTTTCTGAATTCGGGTGGGACGAAGTACCAGGGGACAGTGTGTCCAAATAAAGATGTGCCTGCCCGAGGAGCAGCGTTAAAAAAAGGATGTCTCTCATCGCTGGTATAGGAGAGATATTGTCTTCGAGTTATGTGCTCCTGCCTACTTTATAAACATGAAGTCAAGCTTCACATTCTATGTCTAGCGACATAATGTTGATAAGGTTATATTGATTAAAACTGACATAGAGCTTTGGAAATTTAAATAACTCGCATTTATAAAAATCATAATACTAAGGAGTTGTGTAACAAGGTTATATCTGCATATATCATAAAAGTAGGCATAAAATATATCATGTGCACTTGATGTTGTGTTATGTGATGAGACTGGACGCTGGTCAGCATTAACTTAGTAATATCCATAGACCACATGCCAATTGTGCTTATCTTACCTTTTCGAGGTAGTCATCGGGAACTGTAAATTCTAATGACATTTAAATTTAAAAATGTTGTTCAAGTGACTTCCACTACCTTGTTGAGATCGTTCAAATCGGGTTCGCAAATTCTCAAAAAAACACGTTAACCAGTTGATCTTGTTGTAACTGGTCTATTATTTCAGATTACCTTCATAGGCTTGTGGGGGTTCTTTAAGCATCTCCCAAGAACCACCCATTTCCCTTACCCCAACTTCCCATTTCGCACCTGCAATTAAGAGGTGCAAACCACCTGTTGCCTGAAATATAAACCCACGGCAAGATCATTATCTTGTCATGGCATCAACAATATCATGTCATCCAAACCATTTCGGTTCAGCTATCACGAACCATTTAGGAACTGATCGGTTCCTTTGGTCGGCAACCATGTTAATCAAACACACAGTAATCTCACTGCGTTTATTTTTCCGTTGGTCCAAATCCAAGCTGGGTAAGCCAAATTTCCCATGATCGGTGGCCCAAGAGATAAACGATCATCGAGTTGCATACGACCATAATTGTTTACCCAAACAATCATATCAATGTTTCCCAAACCAAACATGCACCCATCCATACTAGCCCTTGCCATCGTAAGCGAAGTTCTGTTGACTTAACATCAACAGAAAAATTCCATTCCCTATTGTTTATGATTGCAATGCAGCCAGCCTCCGTACACGATCATCTATTTGACCGGCTGCATGTTTGGATTCTCTTCTGAGCACCCTTCGCATTTTCGTTTGTCCTGGCTTCCAGTGAATGGGCATTCAACCAGATCTGTACGGTCACAATGGAAATACTTCCAACCAAACTGAATCGATTTCTGATTGGCCGCCACTAGAATAAAATACCGGATTTGCTTTTCACCACAGCAGTGGGCCTCCACCCCAGCTGCGATTGTGGTATGATTGGTGCGACGGCACGAGGAGTCAGATCGTAACCACCGAACCACGCACACGTACCGGGGACGTTGCGTGCCGAGTCTATATTCATCCCCCGCGGAGTACGCATATACAACTGGAGAGTAAAATTTGAACCACCAGCGTGTGGGCAGGAGTCAGAGGTTCTTCTTGTCGGTACGGTCGTCGCTTATTGTTATAACAACTCTTTGCGAAAGTATGCAGTAATAATTCCTAAAACATAATTTAAAGATCGTTGATGGTGAATCTTAATGTTTAAATTAAAACTCATTCCATCGTACAAACTCTTTGTGAAAGTATGCCATAATAATTCAAGAGATATAGTTAAATCTTAATGTTTAAATTAAAACTCATTCTATCGTACAAACTCTTTGTGAAAGTATGCCATAATAATTCAAGAGACATAGTTAAGAGATCGTTGATTTGGGAATTTTTAAATGCTGAAACAATATTAATAAAATTCATTTGTTGACCAAACCAGCCTATTGTTCAAAAATAAAGAGATAAATAAGTATACGACAAATCCCTACAGTGCGTTTTATTTTTCACATTACCGTGATTGACTTCCGGCGAACCGAATTCATTTATCCAGCGACGTTTTGGTGGGAATGAAGTGAACCTGTGCCGTACGCCGACACCCCTACAACTTCAAACCTCACAGGCTTTTGATTTTAAACATCCCCATAGAAAATAATCACTCGTAGTAAGATCCAGCCTTCGTTGGGCTATTCAGGGTCTCCTTTTCGTTATATGATTTTCCCAACGATCATCTCTTTTTTGTTTTAATTTACTTACTCGCTAGACAAAAATGATTAAACACTAGCTTATGTTATCTTGTTTCCTAACTTACTGGTCCCTTGTGAACTCTCTCAGTTATATGCATACGCTTAAAGCATGAAAATTTGCCTTTCGACGTTATGATTATTTTGTTTACATGCATTTTTAATTATTATTATTATATTATTTACTGGCCTGTAGGAACTCGGAAGTTCATGACCTCGCCGACTCGGCTCCGCCATTGTTCCCTGTCCTGTGCGCTCTCTTTCCACGTTCGATCATCCGATCCCATCTCCGTCGCGGCCGTCCTGTCGGTCTCTTCCCCGTTAGTTTACCGTCAAGAATTCTATGCACGGTCCTATCGTTGCCCATTCGCGCCATGTGTCCGGCCCATCTTAATCTTCGCGACTTGATCACTCTCTGTATTGTAGGTTTGCGGTATAGCTCTTCCAATTCGTGGTTGTGGAGTTTCCTCCATTGTCCTGACTCCTCGTCATATTTACCGCCACATATACCCCTTAAAACTTTATTCTCGAATACGCGGAATTTGTTCTCTTCCCGTTTTGTGAGAGCCCATGTTTCGCATCCGTATAGAGCAATCGGCATGATTATGGTTCTATAGACACTGAGTTTTATATTACGCGATAGCAGTTTGGATTTTAATAGTTTACTGGCTGCATGCCAACTAGCGTTGCCGGAATGCAGTCTCTTGTTAATTTCCTTTGACGTTTCGTTTCTGGTCGTCAGTATCGTTCCCAGATATTTAAATTCTTTGACATTTTCAAATATATTGCCCCTGACGTTTATATGTGTTCTCTGAGGTCCACCTGCTCTCGTCGTAATCATGTATTTCGTTTTGTCTTCATCTATTTCTAGGCCCACCTCTTCTACTGCTTGCATGATGATTTCACAGTTTTTACTTATAGTTTCGAGATTATCGCCCAGAACGGCGATGTCATACGCATACGCGAGCACTTGTGTGAACCCGTTCAGGGATGATCCGGTCGTGTTGTTGTCCTGTACCTTTCTGATAACATACTCGAGGACAAGGTTAAAAAGGCATGGTGAGAGGCCATCCTCTTGTTTTAGTCCGTCCCGGATTTCAAATGGTTCTGAGAGGTGGTTTTCTATACTAATTCGCCCTTTGTTTTCGTTCATGCAAATTTGAATGAGGGCGGCATATTTTTTCGGGATCCCCAGCTCAACCACAATATAAGTAGAGTCACATGCATTTTTAAGAATTTAATTATATACAAAGAAAATGAAGAACAGAAAGAACTTTGTTTTCGTTATTTATTTCATCATCATCGCCACTACAACCGGGAACCGGTCTTGGCCTTATTTAGCAAGTCTTGAGGCTTGTTCAATTTTCCATAATGATTTGTTTTCTCCGGGCAAGGTCGTTAGCCTTGCGCCAGAGGCTCCCCAACGGGGAATCGAACCCCGGTCTCCCGCGTGGCAGGCGGGTGTACTAACCGCTATACTATCGAAGAGCCCGTTTACTTATATCAAACTTAAATACTAAACTACCTTCTTTTTTTTTATACCTTCACTCTATCCTAAACCTAACATCAAAACTAAATTTTCGAAATGCTAAATCTATGTAAGCTTTCCGTTGTTTTTTGGGTTCTTTATTATTATTATTATTATTATTGCTTCCCTTTTTTTCAGTTTTATAAGGAAACAGGTTTTTAATTGCCGCTCAGCCACCAAAAGGTGGTGTTGCTTATTCGTGTCTTTTCGGTCTTTCTGTGCTACTGCCCTACATCTGCAGGCACCCTTCGTCTGTGTGCGCGACCTCTCGACTATAACATATTCGTTTATCTATACCCGACCGAGACCGTTCATGTCAAGGCTAAGGAATGCTTCTGGTGGAATAAAGCCATTGCGACGTACTCCCTTATAATACATATTGCTTGGGTAATATGCACCAAAAATTAAATCGTTCGGCAAGCTCATTGATCTCGTAAGATACCCTCGGATCAACTTGATAATAAAGTTATCCACTCAAAAAATCCGAATCTTTTCCATTAAGCTAGGTCCCACATTAAACCACACTGGACATCCATATATGATCATCGGTCTGATGAGCGCCATGTAGCATATACTCTGCTGTCAAGTTGACTACTATGAAACAGTCTTCTTGTCATAGCATAAGCTTTCTTTGCCCTGGCCAGCGCAGCCTCCACATGTTTGTTAAAATATAGATACTGATCCAACCAGAAGCCTAAGTATTTGACTACAGTTTTGGTTTCCAGTGTTTGTTGGTGTGGTCCCATAATAGCTAGCTTTCGCCAGTTTTTCCTGGTGTCTCTGGTAGCTTCAGCCAGTGGTGTTCTAAAGAGGATGGTTTCGCACTTCCGGATATTGATTTTGAGTTTCCAGTTGTCGCAGTATCGCTGAACATCATTGAAATCCCCTTGTAATAATCCGTTAATGATTTCAATTTTTGGTGCTGTTCTATATACTATCAAATCGTCTGCATATGCAATAGCCTGATAACGAGACCTTATCAGGTCGCTAGTGTAAATATTAAAAAGGATCGGAGATAACACCGCTCCCTGCTGCAGATCGTTTTTTATTTTGTAAGTAATGTTGGAGGTCACATCGCCACTTTTGACGACGAATTTTGTGCGATGAATCTCGCTGCCGCACGAGGAATGTCGTCGGCCGAGATCGTTGCAGATGTTCTGCCGAACGAGGAATGTCGTTGGGGAATTGCGAAGGTGAGCACGTTGATGTTGAGGAAACAAACGTTGCCTTAAACCAAATGGGTTAGAGTTGAACAAGAACAGCAATACCTTTGTGGTCGAAATCCTGTCCAGGTTCTTCGATGCAACCGCCCTGAGGAGCGCTGACGGCTGGAGGGTCGATGACGACGTGATGGTATTTTGCATCGCTGGAGTCCAGTAACTTTTGATGTCACGGAACCGCCCAATTGATCTGGGTCGGAGTTGTAAAGTCGCAATCCACGATCAATGACCACGTGATGGCTTGTGATGGGTCTCGCTGCATCGAGACCGGTGGCAGTGACAGGTGCTGCGCGCGTTGGCGCCCATCTGGAGTAAGAGGCCGGCGGGATGCGGCCGTTGCTGTGAGAGGCTGTCGCGTGGAGTCGAGTGCGGTGTCGTCCCTGGCGGGGCATTGCGCGCTCCTATCCCAATTGTGATGTGGTGCCACCCTGCCAGCAAGGTGTGATGTCTCCGCTGGCATGGGCGGCACGCCTTGCTGGAGTGGTAGTCGTGTAGGCGGTGGCGATGCAAACAGTTGATGCATAAGTTCCTTTGGTGTGCGAAGGACTTCCGACTGCCAGGTGTGAGTAATCTGAAGCCCTTGCAAGCGTAGATCGTGTGTGGGCCCCTGCAGAATGTGCAAGGGGCCTGTTGCCTTGGGGGTGCCCGCGGTGTTTTATGTCTCGAGACACGGGGCTGGATAGTCATTGGGCCGGTTGCTGTTGGTGGAACAGTCGAAGGCGTGGTCGTGGAAGGCACTGGCGTTGGATCTGACACGGATCCTATGTGCGCCGTGCCCACTGCTTTCTCTGGAAGCGGTGCGAAGTGAACTAGTTCCTCTGGGTCGGAGTTGTAAGTTCGCAACCCACGAGGAACGGCCCCGTCATGTTGTGCCCCACAATGCGTGCGCGGCATCGTCTTCTGTGGGGGCTTCGGCATTGGGTCGATCATCGGGACCTAAGGTAGGTTGGGCTTTTGGCAGGCGGCACTCTGGTCGGCGGCCTGCTGACTGTGGGGCGGTTCCTTTTCCGCTGGCTTAATGTTGACCGTTGGCAGCTGCACTGGGGGCAGCTCGCTAGGGTGGAGGCGATTGCCGCTGTTGGCCATGGTTGGGGAGGGTGAACCAAGCGCGTACTGGGCCTCGAGGTATATTTCTTCGGTTTCGCCGAAAAAATCATCCGCGAAGGATGCGTGTTGTTGATCTTCCGGTGCCGCCATGTAGAAAATTTCGTAGTGCTGCCTGGCGATGGCTTCCCATTCGGCGCTGAGTGCGCGTTTGGTTATCTCTATCCTGTTCACGGTTGGTTGTCCCTTGTCCTGCATGTTGAGGAAGGTGCGAGCGATGGTCTCCTGTGCCGCGAACTGAGCGGCGATAAGTTCCTCAATCGTCAATGGTTGTTGTATTAGAGCAGATGTTAAAGGCACTCTGGTTTGACCTATTGTTGTAGAGAGTTCGTCTTCCAACTCTTCAACTTCGAGGATGGAAGCCGCCGCTTTTGCATAGCGATTGGTAGTATTTTTTGACGATGTTACTTTTGGTTCCGACTCGTGTAGGTGGTGAAAAGATGTATGATCTCTGCCGACCGAGGAATGTCGTTGGTCGAGATCGTTGCTGATGTTCCGCCGACTGAGGAATGTCATCGGGGAACCGTTGTGTTGCTTTTCCAATGTATTTGCCAGCTTTATAGGTGAACTTTGTCTATGTTGCGGTTGGGCTGGTGATCGGTTCGGTGGTCCGGCAGATGGGACCACGGTTTCAGTGCTTGTTCGAGAGCGTAAAGGAGTTTCATCAGTCTGGACACTTTGCGCAGAAAAAATGTATGATCTCTGCCGACCGAGGAAAGTCGTCGGCGAAGATCTTTGAGCTTCCGCCGACCCAGGAATGTCGTCGGGGAAGAGTTGTGTTGCGCGCTCATAGGATTGCTGTTTATTTAGCCGCTTCCTTGCGCATTCAATTGCCTTGCTTTTAGGCCTTTTTTCTTCCTTTTTGCGGATGAATTCTGATGATATGCCGCTCTCGCTTTCTTGGGCCGATAGTAATAAAGTCCAAAGTTCGTTTATAAATTGTCTGGCATTGCGTCCATTAGAAAAGCCAGTCATGTTGATTTGCAGCTTCTTTGGGCATGGGAATTTTTCTTCCTCCAGTTGGTTGTAAACAAATTTAACAACGCCATCGTCTTCGATATGAAGTATATCAGTGATTTATTACTAATCCATGGTCGAAGAACATCCAATTTCACCTTGGACATATCAACACGCTTGCTAAGACAGTCACCAAATTCCATTTGCCTCATAAGTGTTTTCTCCTTATCACTGAAGCGCGTGTCTTGCTGTTGATAAGTCCCCGTGACAATCATTTGAATTTTGTGGAATTTTCAACACTGCAAATCGAAAATGTGAACTTAATGATCTTGGACAATATATATATAAATACATGTACTAAAGTGATTAGTACACAAGCGATTGAAAATACACTTTCTTGGTTGCAACTACGGCGCAGAGAGCACGACTACGCGAAACGTTTTCGATTTATTGGTGAAAATTCCGGCTCGAAGGACCAAAAAAATGTGCGATGAATCTTGATACCGCACGAGGAATGTCGTCGGCCGAGATCGTTGCAGATGTTCCGCCGAACGAGGAATGTCGTTGGGAAATTGCGAAGGTGAGCACGTTGATGTTGAGGAAACAAACGTTGCCCGAAACCAAATGGGTTAGAGTTGAAAAGAACAGCAATACCTTTGTGGTCGAAATCCTGTCCAGGTTCTTCGATGCAACCTGGTTGAAGTTCCCGCGCTGAATGGATGTATTGATGAATTTGTTGGGATTTGTGTTTAAGTAGGAACATTAAACTTCATTAACTAACTTTGAAGCAAAGACGATGCGACTGGCGAATGCCTTTAGACGAGTATAGATAAAGTCCGACTGAGTTCTCGATGGAGATAATTTTGTTTATTGAACACTAAAAAGCCACATGGTGGCGTGTGACAAATCAATTAAAAGTTCTTATAACAGGGTAATTGAGCACCAAAAGCCGTATATAACTTGAGAAGTGTAGAAAATTGCCGATCAAGCACCAAAAACAGTAAACAACACGTTAGTCTCCTTGAATGTTGATTGACAGTTGTTTTGCACTGTCATCGTGTTGCCGGCAGGTGTGATGAATATTTGTCGGGGAAAGTACTAGACAATGTACTAGATTTTCCCCGAGCATATAGTTATGAATCCGAAACAAATTTCCTTTCATTCAACATGTCCTATAGTATATACAGTAGTGGTTTATGAATGCCTAGTCTCATTAGCTTGTAGTATAACCCTTCTAACCAAACGATGTCGAAGGCCCCCTCCAAGTCAATCAAATAGGCACCTGTGCACTGTTTCAGACTTTTATTCCACTGAATGTCTGAAACCAGTTTAGCTGCGGCATGTATGGTTTCATCATCATCATCATCATCGGCACTGCAACCGGGAACAGGTCTTGGCCTTATTAACCAAGTCCTGAGGCTTGTTAAATTTTCCATAATGATTTGTTTTTTCCGGGCAAGGTCATTAGTCTTAGTGTGGTTTCATGACCAGCTTTAAAACCAAACTGGTTATTTGGAATAATGTTATTGTCCTTAACCCATTTAAGTATAGCCTTGTTTAGAACCTTCTCGAATACTTTACTGATACTCGGTAACAAACTGATCGATCGCAGATTTTTTGGGTTTGTTCTGTCTTTCCCTTTTTTTGGTAACGGTTGGATGATGACCGTTTTTCAACGTACTGGATAGTGTGCGTTGTTCAGAGCGTTGTTAAACAAGACTGCATATATGTCAATTGCTATTAGAGGAAGAAGTTTGAGTACGATATTGGGTACTCCAGCAATTCCAACTGATTTTTTGTTTCTTAATGATGCAAAGACTCCATGGGTGTCTTCACTAGTGATCAAAAGGCTGTTAGCGCTTTCGACAGTGATCACGGCGTTTGCCGTATTTTCATTACTGAATTCGATAAAACCATGGTTTTCTGATCGCTACTGTGAAATGTCATTTCGACGATGACGATAATTTAGTAGAACTTTATCCTCCAAGTCATGGTTGCGGCGAATTACTTAATATGCCTTGTACAGTTCTTGAAAGATGGCCCCTACAACATTCACTTTTTCCAAGGGATCTTCAAATACAAAAAGTTCATCATTTAGAATGGCGTTGTTTGTGTCTATGTTTGTCAGCATTCGTTGGTTTTCGTCACTTCGGGGTATTTGGAGACACTGAATCTCGTATTCATTACTCCGCCTAAATATTTCATTAATTTGCGGGAACATACTAGTGTGGGGATAGGGCTCCTCGATAGTATAGTGGTTAGTACACCCGCCTGTCACCCGAGAGACCGGGGTTCGATTCCCCGTCGGGGAGCCCCTGGCGCAAGACTAATGACCTTGCCCAAAAAAAATTAATCATTATGGAAAATTTAACAAGCCTCAGGACTTGCTAAATAAGGCCAAGACCGGTTCCGGGTTGTAGTGCTGATGATGATGATGACTAGTGTGGGGAGGATGGTGTTATACCGGACACGGGCACTCAATTCACTTCACCCCCCATCACCAATTGAATGTTCAGCCGCGGGAATTTAAACTGAAAAGCACAAACCGAACTCGTTGACGCTACGTCCACCAGGACCAAGTAAAAACACAAGTTGTCCTTAATTAATTTTTATTTCTCCTTTGTTCCTAGCCATTAACAAATATGTTACCGTTTTTCCACTTCACTTGAACTTATTAAATTGATTTTCATGGAACACTTCCTTTCACGACCCGACTTCAGGTATTTTCGCGTCCTCGGCGCGCGACGAGGAGCGCGAGCGGCAACGACCGTGGTGGTCGGCGGATGGAAATGGACTCAGCGATAATCATCTCGTGCAGAGCTGATTCTCTTAGCAAGGAAAATTTTTAGGTGTAATTCTCCTTCATTAAAAAGAAAAGAATTTCCTACCACAAGAGAAAAGTAAAGTCTCTCTTGGTAGAACAGACAACCAAATCTCGTAATGGAGATCGTGGTGGTGTGTGTGAGATCGTTCAGATTTGATGTTGTTTACACGTGGTCGAAGGCAATGGAACAACGAAGCAGGCACCAAATGCATCGTTCGGTAATGCGGGTCATTGTTTACGCGATGCCTGGTCGCTATTATCGACATCAGGCAAATGTTGCTAATGGAATTGGTGGCCAAAACGAATCCCTTGCATGCATTTGTATATGCGGGTTAATTCGTTTGTGGTGACGTACGAAATGGATGATTGTTTGTCTATTGAATAATGAATCGCTGGTCGGCTTGTTGCAGCTGTAAAAACAAGCCGTCCGATATTGCATTTCAAATGATAACAATGGGTGCCGAATGGTTTGTATTTATGGTGCATATGCACATTAAGGAACTATTTTAAGAATTTTAGATAATGCGTTGTATGCATTAAATGTCCTTGAAAAAGGAAAATGTCTTCAGGTGCCAATGCAAATGCATTGGCGGGAAACAATATGAGTTGGGTTGTAATAATGGGGGTTCTGACTGATAAGTTAAGAAAGAAATCTTACGGAGAATTGTATGAGAGGAGATGCATGAAAGGTAAGTTTTCTTTTCCATGGGCTTTTTAGATTACAGATTTGATCCCTTTAATGCGTGAAGCATTTAAGGTGCTAATGCGATTGCATTAGTGAAGTTATGAGATTGGATGGAAGTTATGGGGGTTTTTCAGGTAAGTGAACCGTGGGGTTTGGCGGAACCGCCATACTAGGGTTGTCGGATTTTACCGCCCGAACTTTGTTGTTCCAATACAAATTTGCTGATAGCCTATAGTTGGCTTTTATCAGCTGTTTGAGATTTTATTATCTGGACTTCAGTAATATTATCTCCTGGTCGTGCCTATCAATAAATCGGGTGTACCGTAATTTTAGTTGAGACAGAAGTCTACTTTTTTTTCTGTGGAGTGTGTTGATTGTGGCGTTTCGGTACATGTTCATGTTGTCCGTAGGTATGGTTTTTGGTATAGTTTTGTCCATAGTTTGTGTTATGGTTTCGTCCATTTTTTGTATGTATTTGTCGATGTCCTCGTTGGATATGTTTCTGTTGGTAGGAGGGTTAATATCTTTTAAGCGAATTTCTCTTGTTAAGGTTCTCGTGAAACGCGTCCATCGCATACCCCCATAGTCATAGGGTTGCGGTATCATACACTCATCGAGTTCCACAACTTCGCTTGGTTTTATCACGATTGATAATGCACAATGGTCACTGTCATACTCAATTGTGCGTAGACAATTTATATTTTGTCTGTTAGTATGTGTATGTTTAAGTCGTGTGTCAATAAGCATAATATTCAGGAACGATCCCCCTCTGGGGAAAGAAGGATATTCTATAGCTAGCAGGTCAGCCTTATATTCAATGTGATGTTGATCTAGCCAACCAGCTAGTTGATTTCCTCTCGTGTTGGGCATGCTATTTTCCCAATTTGGGTGTTTAGCATTCAAATCGCCACCTACGATGTAATAGTTCCCTTCCGAGTAAAGTTGTAAGCATTGGAAAAGAGTCTCTAGCTCCACTATAAATAGATTTTGTTGATGTGCTTCTGGTGCGTAGGCAGATATCACATACATCCCCCTACCTTGCCGGAGGGGTATGCGGATGATGCACGCTTCAAGCACCTGAAATCTGCGTATCTCACCACTATATATTACCTTATGTTGATGTTCTTTTTTAACAAAAATTGCCACCCCTCCCCCTTGTGTGGAGTTGGGTCGGTCTTTTCGTATAATGTCATAGTTTGTGTGACATAGTTTATGCCTCTGATTCAGCTTAGTTTCGCTAGCCAGAAGCACGTCAGGACTTTCGTCTTGCAACAGTTTAAAGAGAGCGGCTCTTCTCTCGATTCTGATAAGTGAATTTACATTCACGACTAGAGCCTTAATTGTGCTTTCTGTTCGAGGGTTTATATTGACGCAGTGCCGGATTAAGCCAATCGGGGGCCCTAGGCCATTCAAATTTTGGGGCCCTCTTTTTTTTAATAATCGTAAAATTAATCGTTATTGATGCATTTGTATAATTTAAACAACTAATTCATATCATTTTAAGGTTTTCAAATCCAATAAAATAAAGGAAATCATTTTTTTTCAGTTGAATTATATATCATTGATGATTTCTTCAAAATCAATTTGCGGAAGAATGTCCAATTCAATGGACATCCGACTTAGCATGTCTAATCGTTCTTGACGCATAACACTTCTTTGCTCGTTTTTGATGCGTTTCAATTTTGAAAAAGAGCGCTCTGTCGAACAATTCGTGATCATAAGAGTTAAAAAAATGCGAAGAGCAATTTCAACGTTCGGAAAAACTAATTCAAGATGATCTTGAATCAAACTTTCGTAGAGGTCAGAGTGAGTGAACTTAAGTTTCATTGGGAATTTTGATTTAATGAAAGCGTGAAACTGTATGAGTTCAGGGTAAAATTCTTCTAAATCGTCAGAGTAAAAGTCAACTAAATCGGAAATCTTTTTGGAACACACATTTTCGGTCAAATCAAAATCAGCCAAAAACGAAAATCTCTCCGAAGCCTCTAAGTAAACTTTGCTTCGTCTGTTGATTTCAATCTTGAGCGTATCGATGATTACCAAAAAACCGTTTACACGAAAATAGTCGCGCGGACTTAATGCAACCTCTGGAGCATCGGCATCGTTTGGCTGTCTTGTTCTTCGTCGTACTCGCGATGCAACATTCGCATAATCTGCCTCAGGTAAAATGGATCTGGCTTTGTTTTCAAACACTTCGAACTTATCTCTCATCTCATCTAACAAATTTTCTACTGACGAGTAATTAACGCGCAGGTTTTCAGATCAATTTCTACTGACTGCAATGCTTTGCTCGTTGCCCGAAAATTGTTCAAAATATCGCTCCACAAAACAAGCATGAAAACAAATTCGAAGGTTTGAATTTTATTCGCGATACATTCAGCTTCGTGTCTACAGTCACTTTTTTGTGTTAAATCATCAGCAATTTCATACAATGCTGTTACGATTTCGTTGAAAGATTTTTGAATTGCCTCAGTGGCGTTCGCATGAGCTTCCCAACGAGTTTGGGATAACGATTTCAGTACCTTTTCGTTTCCGATACGTTCCTTCAAAACGTCCCACCGGTGGGTTGAGCTTGAAAAGAATGTGTACAATAATTGTACAATAGAAAAAAAGTTCACTGCAAACAAGCAGCACTTTACAGTAGTTTCTTCAACTAAGTTAAGCGAATGCTCTGCACATGGTAAATAAATCGCAAATTCGTTGAGATTTAACAAGATCGATTGCATACCTGAGTACATACCCGACATATTTGGAGCATTATCATAAGATTGACCCCTGCAGTATTTAAAATCTAAGCCGCAAATCGCAAGAAATTCTAAAACCACTTCAGCCATCGCAACACCTCTATGGCTATCAAAGTTTAAAAAAGTCAAAAATCTTTCAACGGGCTTTCCATTCTTAGCAACATATCGGACAACTACACTGAGTTGATCAACGTGAGCGATATCCGGAGTTGAATCGACTGAAAGACCAAAATATCGCGCGTCTAAGACCTCTTGTATAATGTGATGTCTTACTTTTGAACCCATAATGCTGATCAACTCCTCACAAATTGTTTTTGATAAATACGAGGGATTCCCCTTGCCCCTGTGCGCAAAATTTTCAATGTGACTTTTTAAGAACGGGTCAAACTGTGCAATTAGTTCGAGTAAACTTAAGTAATTTCCATTATCTGGAACGCCGAAATGCTCGTTTGTGCCTCTGAAAGGTAATCCTCGTTCAGCCAACGTTATGATGACTGGAATCAATCGTCGCACTGCATCTTTCCAATAATTTTTTTCTTTCTGGTACTCAAGTTGAAGGTTGTCGGAAACATCGACGCAGTTCTGTCGCCTTTGAATGTATGTCAACATACATTCTCTGTGAAAAGATCCATTCTCATGTTGATGTAATTGGGAAACATTTTTCCAATCATTAAATCCATCGCTGGTCAGTTTGTTTTGCTTGTCTTTGGAAGCAAACATTTTACATACAAAACAATACACGCAACCAGTCGTGGGAGAATAAATTAGCCATTCGCGCTTGAACCGTTCTTGATTTGCCTTTCTTCCAAAAAACGTTTTTTCTGAGCAATATCTTGCTCTACCTTCTGCATCGTAAAATCTACGAGACGGCTCAAACGGTCCAGAGTGATTTTGGCACATGCTTGGACCACGATTGATCCAAAAATTGACGTCATCGTCAGTGAAATCACCCCACTTGCCTGGATCACTCGAACAATTGTCATTGTTCGCTGCAGTTTCAAAAGTACCCAAATCCGCGGCTCTGAGCTCTTCGTATTCGTTCAGACTAACATCACGCTGCGAGTTTGATCCATCATCTTGATCCAAAGGATCATAGGTTTTGAGATGATCGACTTGCTCTGTTTCAGATTGAATCTGCAAATTTGATAAAACAATTTTGAATTCAAAAGTTTTAAGAATTACATTTGTTCTAAAAACACTTTAATTTATATTTTATAAGAAAGTTATAATTTATAAATATCAACAATAAATTATATTTCGATTCTTACATCTTCATTACTAGATTCGATCTGTTCACTAGCTGATGAAGAAGCATGTGCAGTGGAACTTTGGAAGAATGACGTCAATTTTGGTAGTTTCGATAAATCTGTCTCAATTCGTTTTTTCTTTTTTGAGCCCCGCTCTGATAGGATCGCCGCATTATGTAATCTACAAACATACTTAAATCGTAACATTCTGATAGGAAAAGCAAACATCAAATTCTGCATTTGAAATTAAACAACAAAGTTTAAAATCAAAAATAAATCAAAAAAACAAAACCAAAATGTTAAATTATCGAAATAGCTAAAACTAAATCAGTTTACAAAATCAAAATCGAACAACAAAACAAATTTCGAAAAACTAAACGAAACTTAAAAAAGAAATTTAAAACGAAAACAATATACAAACTCACTTTCATTATTGTTGTTGGATAACAAAAAAAAACAATTTGAATGGTGATGTTTTTTGTGTTGTGTGAAAAGATACAATATAAAACAGAACCTACCTTTTTCAACAAATGCGTAGTTTTCGATATGTTCATTACACACAATACCACAATTTCACATTAATTAACATCTAGATTCGTCACTAATTGAAACAACGTTCTTTTTTCTCTAAGAACAACGAACAAATGTAATTTGACAAACGACAAAGCAACAGATAGTTTTGTTTTGCTTAAAACACTGAAATGAATTGCTTTTGTTTATATAAACAAGCTCGAGTTTGCAAGCGCTGTTTCGGCTATTAAGCGCGCGATTTGAAATTCAAATCGTAGCTTAAAATAACAATCAAAAGAATAAATCAATTAAGATTTTTAAATATTTTTGTTTGAAAATACATTTGTATAATCAATTACATAAGATAAATGAATTGTCTTTAAAAAAATTTTTGTTCACAAAATTCCAAAAAATATAAAAAAATTTAATTAAAATTAAAAATAAATTAAAAACAATCATGACAAATTTTCTTGGGGGCCCCAGGCCATGGCCTAGTCCGGCCTAATGGGTAATCCAGCACTGTATTGACGTCTGGCTAGACAACTGCGAATAGACCCAGTCTAGTCTAGAGTCCTGGTCCTTTATTTGTTTTTGCATTTGAGTCATCTGCGTCTGAATAGCGAGCAAGGTTGTGAGCACATTCGCTGGTGTTACTGTTTCTGGAGACACAGTATGTTGCGGCGGTACCCTTGTGGTGGATTGTGGCGTGTTTCTTCTACCAACTGTTACTTGAGCATACGAGAACTGGGGTGTTACATTTAGTGTTGGTCGAGCTTGAATTATCGGGCGTTCTATTTTTCGTTGTTGTGAACGTTTTTTTTCTGTAGTTTGCGGAATTTAGGACAGCCTCGATAATTAGCACACTTTAGAAGAGATCTGTCGTCTACCCTTTCTTTACCTAACGTGCATTGTTCTGCGCTGTGGTCCTGTCCGCATCTTACCCATCAATACTGCATTACGCAGTTTGCTGCTGAGTGCCCGAACCTTTGGCAGCGAAGACACAGGATTATATCTCTGTCTTTTTTCAGTTTGTCCCATGTGACAATTTGATGGTTCAGGATAGTGATTTTCCTAAGTCCACCAATTTTGCTACCGGGGCCCAGCTGTACCAGGTAGAATGGTAATTTACGATTCTCCCGTCTAGCTCTAGCTGTATTGAAAGGTTTTACCGCGATAAACTCAATATCATTACGATTAAGCTCTCGTAGCATTTGTAATAGAACTTCTAGTTCTGTTTCAGGGTCGACATCTTTAGTAGAACTGTTATATTCTTTATTTATTTGTAAAATTCCGCGGTGGCCTTTTTCAGCACATTTTTCATTTTTTCAAAGTCCTCAACCGAATTTGTCTGTATGGCCAACCTGTACCCTGTCAGTCTTTTAATTGAAAAATCCTCCCCAATAGAAAGCTTACATAGACTTACCAGTTCGTTACAATCCATATCAGTAATGTTGATGGGTGGCATCTTCGTTTTCCTTTTTGCTGCCTGTTGCTCTTGCTATGGTTGTTGTTGCGTCATCTGTTGCGGTGGACATTCTTTTTGCTGGTTAGTGTTTTGTTGTGCACATTGTTGCTGTTTTTCTGCTGCTGTTGTTTCATCATTGGCTGCTCCTTTTCTGCCAATTCCTCTTTTCTGCGACGCTTTTCAGCTAATTGTGCCCTTGCTCGGGCTATACTTGCTTCAAGGTCGCTGATTTCCTCCTCTTCGCCCTCGGTCTCGGTAGTCGCTAAACATACAAACATGTTATTTGTTACATTGCCGTCATTATATGGACCCGGGGGAATGAGTTGTCCTCTCCCATTTTTTGCCCTTTTTCGAGAAAGTCTATTATTGTCTCGTTTGGCGTGCTGACTTTTGTTGTCGCTCGTGTTAGTGGGAAGCTCGCAGGGCGTTTTATTAACGCGGACTTTGGTTTTAGCTTTTTAATGACCATTTTGCATTTTTGATTTACGTCCATAATATTGACCACGTGTTTTCACTTTTTTTTCTTTTTTTTCGATTTTTCTTTTATTGCACGAAGGACAAATAGATTGTGGACTCGCGCACACCCCCACAATATTCGCGCGCTCACACGTAAACACGGTTCATACGTTCGATTTTTATAAGTATTATCGTCACAAGTATTTACATTCAAGTATTTATAGTGTGCGCACACCCATGCATGGAAACACTTCGTACAACGCGTATCGGCACGAATGTGTTTTTTTATTAAGTTTAACGATGTTTACCGGATGGTGTTCAGTTTGGTACTGCGGATTACACACACGCGCACGTGTACGCGAATAATAATTTTATTTTTTTTTCGTTGACGAGCGACAAACGATGTTGTTTGTTCAACGGCCCCTGAAGCACTGCAGGGAACATCGCTTTCAACAGGTCCATGGACATTGTAGCACTATGACAGGTATCGCTATCCTGTTGAAACCAAGTGTGATATTATAGCCTAAAATTTTTTGAAGACCTAAGATTAAAAACTATTGAAGCATTCGACGATAACTCTCAGCTTATTCTATCATGGCAACTACCATTTTCATTTTCAAAAAAGTAAGGTCCAATGATTCACTCATTTTGTAGCCCACATAACAATTCTAAAGCTGTTAAGAGGATGTTGGTGCTTCCGTTGGTAATTATTCAATTAGATTTAAACCAAAACCAGCAATTTTGAATGTTAAAATAGGCGTTGACAGGAAAATTGACCTCATCGGTGAACATTATGTTGGAAAATTCATTAAAAGGTTCCAGTATCACAACTCGAAGATTGGTGTCGTTCGGTGTCAATTTTTGTGTGAGCTGTATTTTATTTGCTTTGAGATGTAAAATTATTCGTGAAATGGCCTTCCTGGTGTTTAAAGTTTAGCTTTTCTGACAAGTTAATTATTGTGAATTTTCTTGTACTGGTGCCCTCTTTGATTGCGGGCGGCTTTCCTTCATTATTCTTTCTGTTGACTCGTTTATTTCCAACGTTATGTTCCATTTACGAATAGATTTTACACTTGGTGCTTGACTAATGTTTCGTAAGCCAAAGTAAACACAGTAAATATATCTGGAAATCTTTATGAAAATATTGTTTAGGTAATACGCGCAAAAACAAAAACCCAAAAACACTCCTATGAACGACTCCATGGCTACTCAAAATTCCACGGACTAGTGCATCTGATGGCACTGCTAGCGCCCTCGCAGGTCTGCGTATTTTTTCAAAACATGCGAAACAAACCATGACCACAGTTAAGGTTCGTTCTGAATAATTCTCCTTCGAACAGCGACAAAACAAGGGTCACGCTAGCCTTATTAAGAAGAGTATGTTTGACGAACTCCTTTATTTTTATTAAACATTTAAAATGTCAAGTGCAAAAAAATTCATTTTGCCAAAAAGGTACCGGGAATTGGTAGTTTACAAATCCCGCTTAAAGGGATTGTTTTTTTTTTTTTGTCGCTGAATTGGCACAATTGTCTTCCCTTCTGACGTGAAGTTTAAGATTTATGATACGAAAACCCATGTATATAAAATTATACGAGGATTGGTCAATAAGTCCTTAGAAACGCCTACGGTGTCGCTCGTAGTGTCGCTAATAGTCTGTTTTTAGTAAGCATCATTCCTCCCTAGGTATCTGTCAATTTTTAATTTGTTTCATGTTTCAACTTTGCATGATAAAAATGAAAAAACAAAATCTGCGAGATGGGTTCCGTATTTACTCTTAGCTGAGAACTTTTGGAGCGCAAGCGTCGCAACCCAGGTGAGTTTCTGCGCAGATTAGAAACTATAGATGAAACATGGATACACCACTACACTCCCGAGACGAAATAACAGTCAAAACAGTGGACTGATAAAGGGGAGCGGGCTCCAAAGAAGTGTTATGCACAAAACCACCCACCCCTGAATACCTACCTCTTTGGGGCTAAGCTCCGTCATTAAATATCACGATATAAATTCAATATCAAACAAATTGATCTACACGTTCAATTTACCCGTATTGAATCTAATTTGAATCCAAGACGTGAAAGAACGAACCATATGTGCAACACGCAGTATCCCCTGGATCCAAATCTGTGGACCAGATGACCAACTTTCAAGTAAAGTTGTTGAGAATCATAAATTGCACGTCTGCAATTTTATGATCCTTTAAAGGTTTGTTTACCCAAACCATTTCCCATAAGGAACATCCTTGTCATTTTCATTTTTCATTTTTAAAACATTTTTTTATTTTTTCTTTTATATTCTTAATTTCTAAATTAAACGCTAGACAAAAAATGCTTAAATTCTAGCTTAATTATCTTACATAATAACTTACTGGTCCTTCGCAGACGCTCTAAGCTAAACATTACTTAACATTTGTATAATTTGCCTTTCGGCGACAGAACTTTGTGGCAGTACTGATGATTAGTTGAAATACAAAGAAAAATTTGAAAAACGTTGTCAATTTTTTTTTGTTTTTTTTTCTTAAAATATAACTTACTTAACTTACCTACTTTTTTTTTTTTTTTAATGTAAAAGCACTTAACCTAACTTAACTTAAATCTTATACTACCCTAATTCTAGAAAAGCTAAGTCTATGTAAGCTAGTTGATGATACTATGATTCTATACCGACTTTGGTATGCAGGTCTTTATATGCCATTCAACCACCAGAACTGTTGACGCTGTCTAATACTATCGTCCCGGTCTCTGTGGGAGATAGCCCTACTTACTTCCCGGTCGTAGCACAATCGCCCGTCTACAGATGATCTACTTACATGATAGATCAGCGGAATTCCGGATCTATGCTGTATAAGCCCTTTCATATCCAAGTCAAGGAACGCCTCTGGTGGAACAAAGCCGTTGCGACGCACGCTCTCATAGTACAAGGTGTTTGGATAATAGGCCCCGAAAATTAGGTCATTGGACGAGCTTATTGCTCTTGCAATATGTCCTCTGATTAATTTAATCATAAAATTATCCACCCTATTTATGTACGCTTCATTATATAAAGTCTCATTTGAGTAATACTTTTTATAGTCCGATTCCGGTGTCCGATATAATCTGAGACAGGTTCTCAGACACTTCCTTTCGAACACCCGAATCTTTTCCATCAAATTTGGACCTATGTTAAACCATACTGGACAGCCATATATGAGCATTGGCCTGATTAGCGTCATGTAGCATATGACTTTTACCTTGCTGTCAAGTTGGCTACTGTGAAATAGCCTCCTTGTCATAGCAAAAGTTTTCCTCGCTTTGAGCAAAGCAGCCTCTACATGTCTGTTGAAATACAGATATTGATCTAGCCAGATGCCCAGGTATTTAACTAAACTCTTGGTTTCCAGTTTATCTCCATGCGGTCCCACGATAACTAGCTTTCGCCAGTTTTTCCTTGTGTCGTACGTGGCTTTATATAATGGAGTTCTAAATAGGATGGCTTCACATTTCTGGAAATTGATCTTAAGTTTCCAGTCATTGCAATAACGCTGCACTTTGTTGAAGTCTCGCTGTATTAACCTATTTATGATCGCAACTTTCGGAGCTGTTCTGTAAATTATGAGATCGTCTGCGTACGCAATAGCCTGCGGAAGTGCTTCTCATAAGTCGCTAATGTAAATGTTAAAAAGAATCGGAGAGAGTACCGCGCCCTGTTGCAAGCCATTCTTGATATTATACGTTTTATTGGAGGTCACATTACCACTTTTGACCACGAACCTCCTGTCCTTTAACATATCGTAAAGTACATATAGTAAAGGCTTATGTATGCCATGTCTGACCAGTTTGTAATACAACCCTTCGATCCAGACGGTATCAAAGGCTTTCTCCAAGTCGATCAGACAGGCCCCTGTGCATTGGTTCCTACATTTATTCCACTGTATGTCGGAGACCAGTTTAGCTGCGGCATGTGTGGTTTCATGACCCACCTTAAAGCCAAACTGGTTATTTGGAATAATGCTGTTGTCGTCTACCCATTTTACCAGAGCTTTGTTAATGGTTTTTTCAGATACTTTACTGATGCTTGGGAGTAAACTTATCGAACGCATGTTCATTGGGTTTGTGCAGTCTTTGCCCTTTTTTGCGATGGGCTGAATGATAGCCGTTTTCCAACGCGCGGGATAATATGCATTATTCAACGCGTTGTTAAACAGGACCGTGTATATATCTATTGCCATTGGGGCAATTTGGTTCTTGAGTACGATGTTCTTGAGTACGATGTTAGGTACTCCATCTATTTCCACTGACTTTTTGCTTCTTAATGAGTCGAAGATACTCTGGATTCCTTCCCTTGTTATTAGAAGGCTATTAGCCACTACACCATTGGCATTAATGTCAATTGACAGATTATCTTCACTGAATTCGGTAAAACCCGGATTCTCCGATTGCCAAAGTGAAATTTCATTCCGGAGGTGCAGGTGATTGAGTAGAACTCTGTCCTCCAGGTCGTGATTTCGGTGAATGCTTTCATTCACCTTGTACATTTCCTGAAAGACAGCTCCCAAAGCGTTCACCTTTTCCAAACCATCTTCGATCACGAAGAGCTCACTATTGAGGATAGCGTTCTCTGCATCTATGCCAATGTTGGTTAGCAGCTGCTTGTTTACCTGAGTACGTGGGATTTGGAGACACTGAATCTCATTTTGATTATTTCTCCTGAATATTTTATTTATTTGTGGGAACATATTCGGGTTATTAGTTTTTATAGCTCGAATTCTGTTGTTCCAATACAAATTTGTTGCTAATCTATAATTAGCTTTAAGTAATTGTTGGAGGTTTTTTAATCGGGATTTCAGTGATATTATCTCCTGGTCTTGTCTGTCTGTAAACTGTCTGTGTAATTATTTTAATTTCGATAGCAGTCTGCTCTTTTGCCTGTAGAGTGCGTTTATTGTTGCGTTTCTGTACATGTTAGTGTGATCTGTAACTGTTGTTTTGGGAATTGTTTTGTCCATTGTTCGTTTTACGGTTTCGTCCATTTGTTGAATGTATTTGTCGATTTCGACATTAGTCAGGTTTCTGTTTACTGGCAGATTAAAGTCATTCGAACGCAGTTCTCTTGTTAATGATCTGGTGAACCGCGGCCATCGCATTGCCCCGTAGTTATAGGGTTGCGGGATAACGAATTCCTCCAGATCTGCGAGCTCGTTCGGAAGCTCTATTACTGCCGTGAATGCACAGTGGTCACTATCGTATTCAATTGTCCGTAAACAGTTTGTGTTTCGTCTATTGGTGTTAAGTAATCTCAGTCGTGAGTCGATTAGCAAGATATCTTAGAACGATCTACCTCTAGGGAACGATGGATATTCGGTAGCTAGCAGGTCAGTTCTATATTCAATATGAAACTGATCTAACCAGCCAGCCAACTGATTTCCTCTGGCATTAGATATATAATTTCCCCAATTTCTATGCTTGGCGTTCATATCTCCCCCTAGGATAAAGTAGTTTTTGTCCAGGTGCAAATGTAAGCATCGAAAGAGTGTCTCGAGCTCCGCTATAAATAGGTTATGTTGGTGCTCCTCAGGTGCGTAGACCGCAATCGCATACAAATCCCTTCCTTGCTGAAGGGGTATGCGTACGATACAGGCCTCCAGCACCCGGAACCTGCACACTTCTCCACTATATATAACTTTATGAGGGATCCCTTTTCTAATAAAGATTGCGACACCCCTAACTTTGTTTCCCCCTCCAGAAGTACATCAGGCTGTTCAACTTGCAACAGGTTGAAAAGATTGGCACTTCTCTCAGTTCTTATTAGTGAATTTACATTCACGACAAGAGCTTTTATTGATGTTGTGGTTAGAGGGTTTATATTGACTTTTCGTTTAGATTGGGCAAGTACGAGTAGATCTCGTTTATTTGATTTTGCAGCTGTGTCATCTGTCTCTGCAGATTAAGCAGGACCGTGACCACGTCTGCTTGCGATGTTGTTTCAGTCTGTGTGGGAGTATTTGTGGCTACCAATGTTGTAGCCTGGTTTGATGGTCTCCCACCCGACGCAACTTGTGCGTACGACCGCTGCGATGTTACGGGCATTGTTGTAGTACGAGCTGGCTCTGTGTTTTTTTGCCGGGTCACACTTCTTGCCATTATTTCTCGGAATTTAGGACATCCTCGATAATTAGCGGGGTGTCCCTCATTCCGGCACACTGCGCACTTTAGAAGGGCTTTGTCTTCTACCCTTTCTTTTCCCCGAGGGCATTCTTCTGCCTTATGGTCTTTTCCGCATTTTACGCAACGGCGCTGCATTTCACAGTTCGCCGCCGCGTGACCAGACCTTTGGCAGCGGACACATTGCAGGATGTCTCTGCCTTTTTTAACTTGTCCCATGTGACACTTTGATGATCCAAGACTGTAATCTTTCTTAGACCACCAATTCTGCTGCTGGGCGTTAGTTGAACCAAAAAGAAGGGTAGCTTGCGGTTTTCCCTTCTTGCCTTGGTTGTGGTGAACGGTTTTACGGAGATAAACTCGAGATCGTCGTGCCTCAACTTTTGAAGCATCTCGAGCAGAGCCTCCGGTTCCACCTCAGGGTCGACACCCTTTAATAGAACCGTTACCCTCTTTGTTTGCTTCGGCGTGAACGAGTAGAATTCCGCGGTGCCCCTTTTTAAGACCTCTTTAATTTTATCGTAGTCTGCCACCGCATAGGTTTGAATGGCATGTCTATT